>JBCFYV010000001.1:8912927-10125427 GCA_039000515.1 Timema cristinae
ACCACACTTCACAAGATCTAGGGCCGTATACATAGTGGCGATTCGGAAGCCAAACCACCCCTTAGTTAAGTTTAACTTCTTGTTATTTTGTGTATCGTGAGGTTGGTTGACTCCTGAGACTAGACTATATATATTGCCAAAATCAGGAATACTAACCACTCGCCTAATGACCTTGTTCCTCAGGGTGCAGCTCAGGGCTGGAGGGTGATATTCCTCATCGCAGCCTCCATGTACTTCTTGTGCAGCATCCCCTATCTGTTGTTTGCGACCGCACGGATACAGCCGTGGAACGGAGTGGTTGCAACCCTGGACGACAGGCTGAGGCAAGTGCCCATGATACAGTCCGGAGACTTCAACGCTAAGACAGACGACGAACCTGAGAAATCATGAGAACCTAACAGGGACAAGAGCTCGTCATTCTATATCGACGTGTGAGGTTGATCTAGGTTCAATCAATCAAGGTGCCGTTTTCAACCTACACGTGAAAAAAATATTTTCTCTACCGTCATATTGGAAACAACCTTAACTGCCAGAATGGTGTAACATACAGTTGTCGAAAGTGACCGCTTCAGTCCGGAAGTATGAATAATAAAGTTATAATTAATAACTTGTTAAACTCTTGGATAGAGTTCTTCGTATTATCAATAACTAGAGAGGTGTATATGTCATATTCACCTTTTAACTTTTAATTAAAAACCGTTGAGAATGAGTGAACAACGTTATTAGAAAATAGATATTTTATTTCAAGATAAATTGACCTCATTGTCCGGATTTCCAGTTAATCTGGACTGACATTTCGCCTTTATTATGGTGGTGAAATGTCTGAGTTACCGTTACACTCGTAAAGGCCATTCGAAATCGGCAAAACAAATCTTACTCTTTTTTTAATGAGTTAATAGTGATTGTAACGTGCTTCAAGTGTTTTTTAATTTGTTATCGTGTAAATAAATAGTAAGTTGTGGTAATATAATCGTTTTAATGCAGTTTTATTATAATTCTATGACCGGATTTGAGTTAATCCGGATGACACCCGGTCCCGGTTAGGCCGGATGGACGAGGGTCCACTTTACGTGTATAGTGTAATATAATTTCTTTATGTGCTTGTTTAATTATGCAAATTATTAAATATACTTTTAACAAAGTGTAACTATCATTGCTCCCAAGCGTACTTTAAACTTGAAAGATCATCGCCAGAAGAATTTTTAAATCATTACCTGTGTTTAATAAATCACTGAAATTATAACTGTTAGTATATTTTGTTAAATAAATTAAGTATGTTTGTTCCTTGTGGTTTATTTATCCTTCATCCCAAGATTTTACAAGTATGGTCGGAATAAAATTTACCACCCTAATAACTCATTCATTAAACAGGTGCATCCTAATAATATTGTAAGATGTTATTTTAAAAGTTTAACTTTAAGTTAAACTTCCCAAAAACGCTAAATGGCAGCACAGAAAAAATTGTGAGTGGCTCATTTTCTTTAAAAGATACCATAATCGGGTGACCACGGTCATTCGATAGTTTATCTTTATAATCTATCTATAAACTCTTTTTACGATAAACTCTTTAGAAAATTCATAAAGTTTGTTAGTTTGTCGAAAGGATTGTAAGTAAATATACGTGTTTCGATACATTTGTCTGCCTCAAGACTTGGCGTATTAATGAAACCACCGTCAAACACAAATCATGTAGATACATAACCACTACGTTAAGAACATTGTGCTCTTCCAACATTTTCTCATATTTCCTTTTACAACTTCTTCGATATTCAAAACCGGAGATGTCACTATGAAAAGGAAAGGGGCTTGTACGTTCCACATGAACGATTCATTGAGTGGACATCTTGAATCAAACGTGCATGTGGTACTAATATTATCTGTTAGAAAGATAAAGCCTCCCATTTGATCTAATCCAGTAAATTGATCCAGATTGTCACACAAATGATCCACTCGTGCTGTGACGGTTCTTGTAACTATCGTGTCATGGATGTATCGTTGAATTCTGTTTACATTCTCCTGTTTTAAGATATTCCCAGTAGAGGTTATTAAAATATTACTTTGTCCTTTCACTAAGAAACTGTCTAATATGTACAATACTGTGTGACCGAGGGTTTCACTACTTGTATTAGTTAAGTATGAAAGAGAGCTTAAAAGTGTAATAGAACCCACACAGTGCATTAGTGCCAAAATAGTTAACAAGCAAGATTTCTTCATTGTGTTTCTTTTAAAGGTCTTAGAACACAATCTAATTTAAATAGTGTAAACAATAAATGTAATATTTTAGTTTGTGTATGGGCCATAAATATTTTAACTCATTATTATTATTATTATTATTATTATTGCTGAATTGATACACGGTAGCTAACACGGACTTTAGCACCAAATGGATGAGGAACCAGTAACAACCTGAGATAGCACTTCACAATGATGATATTGAAGTGGTAGAATTCAAGACTGACGTCTTAGTGCCCTTGACCCTTCTAGGATCCAATGGATGAGGAACCAGTAACAACCTGAGATACCACTCTACTATGATGACATTGAAGTGATTGTATTCAAGACTGACGTCTTAATGCTCTTGATCCATTTAGAACCCAATGTTGTTGTCACAGGTGTAAGATGAGTATATTGCAGCATCTATATAGGAATAGCTATTTAATAATAAATATATCTTAATATCTGAATGAACATGACCGTTGCTTGTATTTAAACTTTGAACCGTATTTGGGTCCTCAAGTTTTATAAAATACCTCTAGGCTACTAAATTAATGAGCCAGCGAGACAATTGGGTGAGCAGCGAAGAGAATTGATACTGCACCTTTTGATACAAGCATGATATTTTTCAGAGGGCTAAACCTACCTAAGCTATGCACTTTTAGATATGGAAGCCAAAAAAAAAATCGTCCGTACACAGGAGCTATGACGTCATCAAAATGGCCGAAGCTTTGAAGTGCTTTTTTCCGTATTTATCGTAAGCCACTCGTTTAATTTTCTATTTCTTTATTTTAAATGAACGCTCTTTAAATTACTTTTAAGATGAGTGTATACAAGTTTCCTATTGGTTGATAGTGACTCAGTTATTTAAAAAAGATAACAATAACGACTGATAACATATTTTTATTATTTCTGTCATAAATTTATATTCATTGGTTAAATCACAAAATGTTTCAAGTAAAAGTTTTTTATGGCTTAGTTTACTAAGATAAATGTATCCAGTACTTTTTTCGTATGACAATCCGTAAGGCCGTAATCCTTGATAAAATTATTATTAGCACCGCGTCTTACTACCCGTTCGGGTTATACGCACTTACGCTAATGTGTAATGGTAGGGTGATTGTGAGATGAAATGAAGGACCTACAGTTTAATGTGGAATCCGAACCACGGTGGAGACCTGGCATTCCTCACATTCACAAGATGTCTTATCAGAGGTGAAGGAAGGGTTTGGTAATCAGATAAATCTTTGCCGGGACCGAGGATTGAACCCGGCCGCCAGCATAGAAGTCTGACACCTTACCCCTAGACCACCAGGTCACCGACCCTTGATAAAACACAAGTAGAGGGTAGACTGCTTTGTTGCCCAACACCATCTCGTTGCGTTTTTTGCTGAAATCTATAAAAAAATATCCTGTATTTAAGATCATCCCTTTATTTTTTTCAACATAATCTACCTTGTTTCTGAACCCCTAAACGCACCTTCCTATTCCTATCACAACCCCAATCTCTTTTATAGCCGCAAGGAAGTAAGGTATGTATGGTTAAAATAACTGTAATTAATTGTATAGGTAACACATCATGTATTTTTATTATATTTTAGTGTACTTAACAACTGTAGTTTTGCTTACAATTAAGTTTTATAAAGTTGTTGAACTAAGTGAAATTATATTTTATTTAGTAACTTATATGACTATTTATTTTTAGTAAGAAAAACTTGCAGCCAAGGTCGTAGCCAGCTTATAATTATTTTGGGGGTCGGGGAGGCATATCCCTCAATTGCCTGAGGCTAGAAAAAATTATAATCAATGAATAAACAGTTCTGAGAGCTATCTGAAGTGATTTTCTTATGGCAAAATAGCCCCCTAACTGCCGAAGGCTAGGAAAAATCTAAAAATTTAAACAACTCTAGAAACGCTCTGAAATGTTTTTCATTGCAACATAACCCGCTAACTACTAAGGGCTAGGAAAAATTACTAATATTAAACACTTCTAGAAGCTCTCTGAAGTGTTTTTATGGCAGCATAACCCTCTAACTGCTGAAGGCAAGGAAAAATTATAAATATTTAATACCTCTAGAAGCTCTATGAAGTGCTTTTTATGGTAACACAGCCCCTTAATTTGTCCTTGTATCTTAATTTTGAAATTGTTTGAACCTAAATAAATCCATATATATTTTGTTGATAAAATTTATGGGGCTTGAAACCCCAAAACCCCGCCTTGACTACGGCCTTGCTTTCAGCATATACTATCGGAAGGAAGAAAAATTACTAAACTAATGACACTCATAAATGTTTGTTTGATTTTTCAGTATCAAATTGCACCAACTCTTTGGTCTAAAACACAATAAGATACAAAACAAAATTTAATGATAATGGTAAAATAATATTGAAATAAAAAACCAAGTTTTTTTCAAATCAAATTAACAAAATGAACTTAGGCTCGAGAGTAACCATGCATTGAGGGAACAATGTCAAAGGCAGAATAATGACTCATATATTAGTCATTATTTCACTTTCCCTGGCATATTTTGCATAGTCTAATGCAGGGCAGATCATGTTTGCAATAGTTGCATCTACTTTCAGAGCACCCTTTTTTGCATTTACAGAAAACAAACACCCTTAGAACCAGATAAACTTCAGGCTGGGTTGCCCAGACGAGGTTGTAGTTATTGTTTATGTCTTTCCATCCCCAAAGTGAAATGTCCAGTAATTCAATAATTACCTTTATCTGTCCTCACTTGTGACCACCCTGGTAACAGCTGCGGAGGACATGAAACTTCAGAGCATCAGCAGTGGGTGGGATGCTTTCCATATTTCTGTTATGCGTTGTGAATAGATTCAAATGTGCATAATTTACAGAAAGGCAGTCGCTTGCTGCGCTGTAGCATGTAACTAGGTGCCTTTGGAGGAGATTGAAAATGGCACCAGGCAAATTTTCCTGAGGGTGTGATAGAAACCAAAAAGCCTCCGTCAATACAGGGAACTCCATCTATTTGTTTCACATTGATTTTTTCCCCCAGCCTGCAAAAGAAATTATGTTTTATCGCACCCAGAGAATTAGTGAAATCCACGCAAAGCCACTGACCTCCTTTTGCCAAGGTTTTGAGCTATTTCATAAAATACAATGGTCTTAAAATTCTTTCCGCAACCAAAGTTTACTCTAAGTTCAGCAAGATTCTTTTTTTGGGAATGTGAAGAAATGCCATATAACCAACATAATAAAATCTGTGTCTACTGTGAGAATGTAAACAGTCTTGAAACCTGTCTTCACTGTAGCAAGTACATGAATAAAAAAAATCCTATGATCTGCTTCTTCGGGATTTCACATTTCCTCTTGAACAAATGAAGTCAATTTTTCATCATTATAGAGTATATTTGGGCCTAAAGGGGAAAACACCTGTATATACTTAACATGTGAACTGGTAACAATCTCTCTGGCAAGGAAGGAAGAGAGTTTAGTTTTATTGTCCGGATGTTTAAGGAAATGTTGCCATTTCTTTGGCAAGATGCTCTCTGCCTGAACCTGACGCTGCTCTCCAGATCCGCGGCAGTCTCTGGTGTACGATTTTATAGTTTTTTCTTTGTAAACATCCCGCACTATTTCAATGTGCTGTGCTTGGTGCTTTCTGAAGTCTGCCTGGAGATATTTTCCTACAGCTTCACTGTACTTTTGAAACGTTTCTTACACCTTTGGCTAAATGATATGGACGAGAGATGTACCATCATAAGCAATATATGTTATCTGAGTTGTGCTGTATGAATCACCTTCAGGTAAAGTGCTATCTTTAGGAACTTCTTGAGCAACAGGAGTAGCACCTTCATCTTGAATTAGCATCTCTTGAGCATCGTCATGTGGCATTTCAGCCGGATCATCAATGAAGTTTTCATCTTCAAAATCCATGACATCAGACCGTAGATTGACTCTGTCATTTATCTTAGAAGATGTGTATTTTTACAGAGTTTTGACCAGGTCAGCCTTGCTTCCTCTTTGATTATGTCCTTCACATGAAATTGCTGGAGGGAATGGATGATTTTCACACTAAAAGAAGTGGTAAATGTCCAAGTCTCTAGTCGTACAAATGACAAAAAGCTTAGAGAATAAGCCAACGTCCTTTTTTTAGTGAGCTAATTCTATCACTTTTAGAGATTACTTTTTTATTTTTAAACAATATGAACTTGTTTTGTTTTATTTTTGGTACAAATATATCCCATTTGAGACTATCCTTTTGGAAGCGAATTCCTCATACTGTATTTTGCCTACTTCTTCAATGTTCATGATGTTTTGAACCCTTTCTTCTGACAGCATCAGGATCTCAAATGAAAACACCTCTTTCCCAAATTCAAAAGAAGCATTCCCAAAGACTGCCATGACTTCTTTTAGAGTATTTACTTTCTTGTTGAAGACAGTTTAGAAATGTTGTGTTTGTTGTTCCAGCTGTCTTGGTGATGACTCTATTGGAGAACTTATATTTTCAAACTGATCTATTATGGCAGAATTCTCTAATCTACAAATTATCCACCTCCATAATGAAGTCACATCTGTCAACAAACACATCGCCCTTTATGAGAGCATTATTTTCTTCAAGTTTTTGATCGATTCCTATTGCTGAAAAAGAGCCGGTCAGCCGATTGCAGGTCAAATGGATACAAACTACTTAAATATCTTAGTGTAACTTAACAATCAATAGGCCTTACTTTATAGGGCAATTTTTAAATAAACCATATCAGGTATTGCTACTTTTAGAGATCTACTTTTCAAAAGTTGTTAAAAAACCATATGAGAAACATTCCTTTCCAATTGATTTCTCAAAAAAATTTCTTGGTTACCAAAATGTCATAAAGAGATCAGTTAGATCAACACAGAACATAATTTTTACTACACCATCACATCTTAGACACAAATAAAAGAAGTGTTGGTACAAGATTAGCAAAAAAATCCCTATATGCTCAAAAACCCGATACTTTCTTGTGATTTTTATTATAAAACAACGTATACAATTTTTTTCGAGTTGAAATAAAAAATATTTAATAAAAAACATTTAATAAATAATTACCAATATTAGGCTTAAACCAAATAAAAAATTTAAAATACTTCCTTGAATGTTTGAAATAAGGAAAATATGGGTTAGGGTGTTAAGACCATGCGTATTTAAGGGCGTAGAACTTAATCATTTGTTTAAAAAAAAGCCTTTTATTAAATCTATGATTTTTATGGATTTCAACAAAAGCGCAACGAGACGGTGCAAGTCAACAAAGCAGTCTGCCCTCTACTTGTGTTTTATCAAGAATTACGGCCTTGTGGCCTATCATACTAAAAGGTACATAACGCATTTATTTTAATAAACTTAGCGATAAATATACATTTACTTGAAATATTTTTTTATTTAACCAATGAAATTGAAAGTTATGGCAGAAATAATAAAAAATGTTATCGCCCGTTATTATTATTTTTTAAAATAACTTAGTAATGATCCACTAATCGGAAACATACTCATCTTAAATATAATTTAAAGAGATTTTATTTAAAGTAAAGAAATCTTAAATTGTGCCAGTGGTTTACGATGTATAAGGAAAAAAGCACTTCAAAGCGTCAATCATATTAATGACGTCATAGTTCCTCTCCGCGGGGAAATTATTTTGCCTCTATATTTGAAAATGCATATCTGCAAAATGTAATGCTTGTATCAAAAAGTGCAGTATCAAGCCAAAAATCCTCCATATGCTGCTCAGCTAAGTCAGTTGATTCCAGGTAAAACAAGTTCTGCTGTCATCAATTAAACATTGAGAAACAATCGTTCACGATGTTGTAGCCTTGACACGTATGGCGTGCTAGATTATGAATAGTTGATATTTTCACATTACGATTTTTATTCTTGTAGTAAAAATAATACACGCATACCTGAAACCAGATGATGGTGATAAAAAAAAATTATGCAAGAGACTAATTATTGTAGATATTTACTAGTGATACGTAGAGCTATATGTGTATTTGAGAGGGTAGGGACTTTAAATATGTTAAATAGTAAAATAAATAATTATTTGTTTACACTTTTATGTTTGTTTGTTTGATAGGACTTTTATTTTTTGTAAAACTTATTTCTGACATTTAACATGTATAAACACTGAATGATACTGATAAGACAAACCCCAGACCCGAGGGGCTCTCGAAAGTCAATCGTTGTAGGTAAAATCATAAAAAAACACTAAAATAAAGTCATTTGTCGCCCTGGCGGGCTGATTATATGCTGTCCATGGTTTAATGGGCGGGAAAATTAAACAAAAACCCGCCCTGTCGCCGGTATTTGGTCGACAGGGACCTAAAAAATATATATAAATACACATAGAGACGGAAGACAGGGTAGAAAACATAGAATGAAAGGTGACCGGATGTGGATAGGACATGCTGAATGTGAAACGGGAGATGATTGTGGTAAACTGAAGGTGAAATGGGGCACCGGGAGAATTACTGATCGGGTGACAGGAAAATTTGGATAGGGTACTCCGGCCTTCTGGTGGAGGACCGGCAGGGACATCACATATAGCTTTACACGGGAGAACACTCACGAGCACAACATAGTTATATACATTCAACACGGGAGAATACCGGTTGATTTTTACTTGGTTGAGTCTATGGAATGTTTAAAAGAAGATTGCGAATATGTTTCTGGTTGTTTATATAGGTCTGGATGGATTCGGAATATTGCTGTGAACAGAATGTTGTAGGTGATATGGTTCGATACACCGACCGGACCAACACCCACCGGCGGAAGGTGGGTTGGGAACTGGCACTAAGACACACGCACCCACGGGGAGGGCGGAGCGCCAACCGGGATAATTCGTGGAGCAATGGAGCCGCGTCCTGACGAAGTCGGCCTTAGGTCTTAAACAGGAGCAATCGCTCCTCAACGCCACAGACTACCTCCCGGGTCATCCGTGTCCGGCGGGGGGGCCCACCACACCGTCTCTGATGCGTCTGTGGACGAGAGCAGGGGGGTCGTAATCGCCGATGCCCCTGACGATCACGTTAGGACTGGCCTGCGACCGTGTAAAGAAAGTCACTGCCAACCCGCGGATGATCACGTCCAGGGGTTGGAGGCCAGACAAGTCTAGCAGGATTCGGGTGTGGGTGAGGGGAGGGAGTCCGAGCATCAACCTCAAAAATAGGTGATAAACCGCTCGGAGCGGGGAGAAGCGGTAACGGGGAAGGTAAGCCCAGGCAGGCGCGGCGTAGAGTAGGAGGGACATAATACAAGCCTGGAATAATCTAACTTTATGGGCGTGGTTCAACGGGCTGGGTGGACGCAGGAGTGGGGCCAGTCCTAGCATGACTCCCCTCGCTCTCCCTGCAGACGCTCTCAGGTTCGAGTCCCAGTTGCAGCGACGGTCCAGCGACACACCCAGGTATTTCACCGTTTGCGACCACTGGACCGCTTTAATCGTCTCCATTAGTTTCTTTAACAATTTTGTAAGTTTTAAAGGGGAAAGGGTTATATAAAATAGTTATATAAAAAAATTCTTTGACTTTCTAGTATATAAAAAGTATTGTAGTAGTAATCACTTGCTATACAAATTAATTTCACCATAAAAATAAAATAAGATAAAAACAATAAGAAAGAGATCAACCACATAGTAAGGAAAGCAGTAACACTATCTAGTAAATGATCTAAAAATCAATTAGACCATTTGTTTTAGATGGCAGCAGTGGTGCTCCCTAGTAGGTTGTATACAAACTAATTAATTTCATATTTATTGCATTGCTTCCTAGCAAAAAACAGCAAAAATTGAAATTATTTATAGAGGGAAGTGAAAACGTTCAAATGGAATTCCACCCAATGTCGTTACAGTGAAGGAGTACGTCACCACTTATAAGGTTCGCACAGTTTGTTTGGATCTAGGTGCATTTGTTGGTCACTGTTGACGAAACTAAGACCTAATGGACTGGAAAAACTTAGCTACTCTGGAATCCAATTTTGTCTCAAAATCTAATAAGATTATAAATTTTCAAATTTTTTGAATATTCCAGTTTTATTTTCATGAGTAAATTATTTTTCGAATTATTAATGTCCCAAAATTTATTTCAAAATGGCTTAAAAGGAATTTAATTTTGTTTTGTGACTAGACTCTGTGATAGATTGGTCTTGAGTTGTAACCACCAGCTTTAATTAAATTTCCTCTTTTAGGGAAGTTTTTATTTAAAAGTGTGGTTCGCTTGTTCATTAAAACGGTGTTTGGCGGCAAAATATATTTATCTGTTTTATATAAATCTCTGGTTTCGTGGTTTGGATTCATACTCTAGAAAAATATAAAATCTTAACTCAGTTTTCATTTTATTGAATGTAAAATTTGATATAGTGTAATTACATTAATCTTAGTAGTGATTGCTGAAGAAAAAATGCCGGCAGATCAAATACAATATTCAGAGAAATATTATGATGACTTGTTTGAGTATAGGTAAGTAAGGTTTTGTTTTTATTATCTAATGTAAGTTAAGTTTTATTTATATTAGTAAAGTAATCAGGGACTAAACTTATTAACCGTACCTTTGGCAATTTCTTTTTTCTAAAAAAATATGAAAATCACTCAATGTATACATTAGGCCTATTAGCACACCACTAATTAAAATACAAGAGATCTCATGATAAATTCCTGATTATTTTAAACTAGCCCTACATTATAATGAACGGAAATAGTGCGCGTTGAGGTTGAGATTCTTTAATTCTGTTCCAGGGCCCATTTCATATAATAGGTTTTACTATTTTAACCGATCTATAAACAAAACTAGCTAAAGCAAATTTTCAATATAAATTAAGAAAACTCACCTAATTCACAGAAGAATGTAAGTATTAAAAAAAATTGTGACAACCTAGCACCAACAGTATTTTATTACAAGATTTTAATATTTATTATTATCATAAACTAACCCATACAAACAACCTAACCTCATGCATCAACAACACGATTTTCATTAAAATTCAGACTCTTAAATATATTTGCAAGTACATATTCAGGCTATTTTGATGCTCGATCTTATTCTATTCGGCTACTTATCTTGATACTTTTAAATTATGTCACATAAATAATTTTAAAACAATATTTCATGGAAATTTGTATTTATTCAAACATAAAAGGTTAGGTTAGGTCTCAGCTTGATTGGAATAGTTAAATATATAAACATTATAAATATTGTGCGCTAAGAAAACTATTATCACGAGTCAAAATAGCACACGCTATAATTGAGATAGTTTTTCCAGGTTGTTTCTTTTATGTGTGACAGTATTTTTCAGGCTGTTTTATTAGAAGATGAACGAATAATAGTAAAACAATACTTTTTCACTTACAAGACTTATCAGTCTTGTTACTAGGGTAAAAGAACTAAATTATCGTAAAAGGGCAAATGTGTATTAAATACATTAAATCACCATTGGGCTATAGGCTAATCTAGGATTTTGTAAAGGACTTGAAAGTTGAGTGAGTTTTATTTATTATTTTCAAATTATAGCCTATAGATTGATTATACAATAATGATTTTGTTATAATTGGAAATTTGCTTTTGTTGTATGTAAGATGTTTATTATTATTATCATTATTATTATTATCATTATTATTATTATTATTATTATTATTATTATTATTATTATTAGCACCGCGTCTTACTACCCGTTCGGGTTATACGCACTTACGCTAATGTGTAATGGTAGGGTGATTGTGAGATGAAATGGAGGACCTACAGTTTAACATGGAATCCGAACCACGGTGGCGACCTGGCATTCCACACATTCACAAGATGTCTTGTCAGAGGTGTAGGAAGGGTTTGGAAATCAGATAAATCTGTGCCGGGACCGAGGTTTGAACCCCGGCCGCCAGCATAGAAGTCTGACACCTTACCCCTAGACCACCAGGTCACCCTGTAAGATGTTAAAAGATATAAATGTGTCATCATGTATACAACATAAAATATTAATTGGAGAATCTCGCCCTCAATGTGCACCATCCCCTAATGAACAATTCAAAACAAAACTCACCCAAGTGATGCAGGAACAAGTATTGTTGTAAAATCTGCAAAATTGCATGACCGAAGCTTTACATATATTATTAGAGATTCGATTAATGCACATTAATCTCCTGCAGTGACATGTCACTCTCTTTAGCAACATTCGAATTTCTTGTAAATAGTTAACTATACTTCTTTTATCTACATAAAACACTCTTGCACATCCTCTTAACGATTTTACATCCAGCGAACTCACACAAGGCTCCATATAGAACTGAATAGAAAATGTTGTAAAGAACCAACCAGACAAACCCATCAAAAGTCAAATTTTAAAATAAAAGTACTAATTTATATTTTAAGTATTCCTTAAAATTGAAAAATGACATTTGGACTCGAACCCAGTATCTTTGGTTTAGGGCGCTGATAATCTTATCAATGAGCTATCCAGGGGCTAAGTCTTCACTCATATGTTCTGTGCAGGCATGTCATACTACCCCAGGACTTGGCGAAACACGTCCCTAAATCTCATCTGATGACTGAGACAGAATGGAGGAACCTCGGGGTCCAGCAGAGCCCAGGCTGGGTACATTATATGATGCACACACCAGGTGCACTCTCTTCATATTTTCCATAATTTAAGAAAAATTACCATCAATACTTTTTAAAGTAAAATTTAGACAAGATTGGTCAAATTAGCTATAATGGTTTGGATAATTATTCCACGAATGGGATTAAAATTAAATGTATTGTTTTTCAGGCATTTAACATTACAAGGGGTGTTCGGCACCTGGTATTACAACTCTAGTGAACTCCTAAAACACTTGTGCACCAACTACAGCCCCCACCCCTTACACACACACACACACGCACGCAGAAGTACAACCCCACTGAGATTCAAACCAAAAAAAAGCATCCCTAAGCTGATTAGTCGACGGTTTAAGGTACAAGATCTTAACACTCTTGCTCATAGCTTAGTGGTTGAATGAAAACCTAGTTCTTCTCAACCGATATCTGGTTTGCTTATGTCGGCAAGATTATTTTTTTACAACTGTGTGTATGTCACTGTTTTGATTAAATCAATCATTCCTGTGAGAATCTCTTATATTTATTGTTTTCTTTGAATTAAAAAAAAAATCTGTAGTATATAATTTTTATTACTTTAGAGCAGTTGAAATTTGAGCAGCATATTCATATTGAATATTTCACTAAATAAATTACCAACAGAACTCGACACTTGAAAACTAATTAATTAATCAAAAAGTGTTTTTTTCTACTTCCTAAGTCTGGCCTTGTAGCTTAGATAGATTAAGTTGCCATTGACTAATACTTGCACCAGAATGTGTTAATAAAATATTAATATTTAGCACCGCGTCTTACTACCCGTCCGGGTTATACTCTTTAAGTACTAATTACGTTAATGGATTTAGGAATTGGGAAGGTTGAATTATAGGAAGTGAACCCGCATTTGCGTGGAGGGAGAGTGGAAAACCATTTAGGAAACACCGCCCCCAGTTCACCCAACCGAGATTCGAACCTCGATCTCCCCGTTCTCAGCAGTCGAGCTCAACACGACAAGCGCGTTAGCCAACTAAGCCACCGAGACGGGTTGTTAATTTTTTAAAAACTGACCCATATCCGAGTGCTGGAATTTGGGAGTTTCCATAGTTGGAGCGCTTTTATTGGCAATTTTAACTCAACCATTTTCAGACATGATTAAATGAAAACGGTTCAAAATGTTGTTTTTATTTAATTTTCAATGCCCAAAATGGCTCCTAATGTTTAGTAATTTTTTTAATTGTTTGATTTATAATGTTGACAAAAATTGTCATAGCAGTTAAAATAAATTTCACTCATATTAAATACATAAATAAAATAGATTTAGCTACTGGCAAACTCTTTTGTCTATTTAGATCTGAAAAGGTAAGTATGATAGATATAAATAGTTAAATAAAAGTGTTTACTCGTGAAACTTGATCCTAACTTGGTGTTCCAAGTTAAAAATAATATTCCCTTACCAATAAACTCTCTGTCCCTAGAGCCACACGTTCTTTTGTTTCGAAGAGGTCGACCAAACCTGCCCGGGAAAGTTTCCGTCACAGAGGGAGCTGCCTGTGTTACTGTCCAATAAACATGTGTCGAAGAAATAACTGTCAATAGGCTTCGAGTTAAATAATATACTTTTGAGAATTCTCCTTCATGATCTGTAATTTTGTTTCCCCCTTCCTTTAATTTTTTTAATTTTGAGCACTAAAGCTTGCTTGGACTAAGCACCTATTTTTGTAACACACTTTTTGGTGTTATCAATATTTTGCCGTATTTTATTTGTGTTTAATGTACAATACTTTTCCATTTATTATATTATTATTATTATTATTGTATGTAATCACATTTGTTGGTAAAACTTTGTACTTTTTTGTCAAATATAATTAATATTTATGGTTCAAGTTTAAAGAATAACCAACACTTACCTTAGGGATACCTGCTTTCCCGCATAATTAGAAACATGATTTAACCTAGTGCTCTATTCTAAACAATCTTTAAATTAATCTGTTTAGTAAGATTTTTTTTTTATTATTTTTAATCATTTTTCCATTCATCATTAACAAGATTTCAGTTCTATTGTTTGTATCTCTAAGGAAAACCTCCTTTCACCTTTTAGATACATTTTGTTATACATGGAATAAGTTAAGCTTCTATTGCTTAGTAAGTTCCAGCTGATTTCAGCAGACTCACTTGAAAAATATAATTACTGTCCATCCTTTCACTACCAATAAAAAAGCTTGCATTTAACATAATTTTTTCAGTGACTTAGTTTAGATTATTTACATATAATAAATATACAGTCAACTCTCGATAACGCAGACTTCGGATAGTTCGAACAAAATTTTCCTAAAGTAAAATTTTATATAGTAACACGCCACCGCATGCTGTCAGGCTAAAAATGTTATATAAGAAGTGTAATTCAGGGGTTGGTACAGCTCTACTACCTCTCCCATCTCACCCCCGCACATACAGTACAGTATATAGATAATTGGCAAGTACTGTAGGTCTATTGTAATCTCAACCTTTCTCATTTCAGTACCTTACTGTATTATTTGTGTCTGTGTCTTATCTGATATGTATTGTTTATCTCGTCACATTAAAGTATAATATTACTTTAAATAAAGTACCTTTCAGTTTTCAAATATACAGTAACCTTAGGCACAACTTTATTTTCCCTCGATAAGATAGACTTTTCGTATTTCAGACAGACCCCTGCCCCCTTTAGTACGAGCTATCGAGAGTTGAGTATATGTTTAATAAACAAATTTAGACTTGCAAAATTCAGTTCATACATTTTTAATTTGACAGTATTAAAATGGGTTTGGTAATTATTATCATTTTCAAAATTTTAAATATGATTAAATAATCCCAATGTTTTCTAACAAAGTAACACATATGGGATTCTTGATTCGAGGTTCATAAGCCCACATACATGTTTCAATGTGAATTAAAGGTTTGATTAAATAATTAGAAGGGTATGAAGTCCACTATTTAAATTCGAAGCGAATATATAAAATATTCTTGAAACTCACTCACTAATATTTTTTTGTTTATTGTTCTATACTTGAAGAAATATATTGTGCCTTTTCATGTAACTTGATGCACTAAAATAAGTTAGAAAATGTTTTAATTCACACTTGTTTCGTTCTTGTCTGATAAAGCTAGTTATCGTGAGTACCTATTCTAGCTAATATTTTTATTGGTGGAGCTGGAATTTGTTTTCTAAGTTTCCAATCCTTACACATCCCTATCAAATATTGGCCCATTTTTTTCCACCTCAATGCTGAAAAATTATCAATTTCTATACAAAATTGTTTATCTTTAGCTATGTTAATAATCAAATTTATTAAGTATGGGCAAAGCATATCACCATATTTATATAAGTACCTAAATGGATAAATTTATGTAAAACATCTTGTTCCGAGTGACAGCTTAAAGTAATCTGAAATGAGAGTTAGTAGATGGCGCCCTACTTGCTAGGTCCTATCAATTAAGGAAGATTAACTTCATTTGCTCATTAATTTGATTATAAAGTAATTTCAAACTGATTTAAGAAACTGAAGACACAAATTCAAATTATTACAATATCATACAGTTTATAGTAAAATATTTTTGGGATTCTCATTATTTTCTTTAAAATAAATAAAATTATTTATTCTTTTATATAATATTTTATAATAGAAAACAATATTCCAAACAATAACTATGCATAATAATTTTTACTTTTTATCATCAATAATTGACTAGCTATGTCAAGAAATATTTAAAATGGCACTTAGTATAAATTACTAGTGTTAACAATAATTCATTATTTGTAAATGGTATATATTTCTTTGATAACCCCCTGGGTGTGAGAACATCCCTCCTCTCTCCTAAACTCTCCTGGTAGCTATGCCCTTTGGTATCAACTCCGAGCAAGAACTTTTGTCCACAATTTATTTTAACCACTTTATTTGTTAAGCCATGTCATTGTGTCTTTTTAATCGGTGTTGATTTTTATCATACTTTAAGCTTCAAGATAATAATAAGGATATTTATTAATTAGTAAAGTTCTGACCAAAACATTATTTCTTAGCTCTAAATAAACAACGCATTGAAGTAATTAAAATGACATTCATTTTAAAATCTAATGGGATTTTCGCAAATAAAACCTGGGTTTCTATCAACTTTCTTGAGTATTCTTAAGCCATGAATAAAGTTGTCACTCAAAACGTAAGATTTTGAACATCAAATATTGTTGAAATTATTTTATAACATAGTGTATGAACCATACAATGGAGGAGGCAGTGTTACCACTCTGTGTGCCACAGTAAAAGTTTTTAATACAGTTGTTTAGCAGGCTATACAACATGATTTGGTCATAATCACAACACGCAATACAAGCTTGCAAGTTCACTTTATTGTAAACATGATTCCCACTGCTTTGCTACCAAATACTATCTATTAATCTGTGAGAAGCTTTGAAAACATCGACGATGATTGTAAAGTAAAATTCTAGATTAAATATCGGTGGCAGTCTTACCTTGACAAACTACACTATGACCATATCTCATAAGCAGGCCTCGTCTAATTATTAGTATTTATTTTATTAGTCTATTATTGTCTAATTATTAGTAGCTACATTTTATAATTGAAAAATACACTCTGAATAACTAACCTTTCGGTTATTTTGATTATTTATTACTAGACACTATATTTAGGGCCATAGTAAATAAAAACAACATACAGGTATTTTGTTTGTTTTATCAGTCTTATTTATTTTTGTATATCATTATATACATTT
Organism: Timema cristinae; assembly: GCA_039000515.1. Classification (NCBI taxonomy): domain Eukaryota; kingdom Metazoa; phylum Arthropoda; class Insecta; order Phasmatodea; family Timematidae; genus Timema; species Timema cristinae. Next base: position 8,930,459 of record JBCFYV010000001.1, read on the forward strand.
ACATAAACACATGCACACAATATAAAAACTGCAAATAACAGCCCCCCCCCCCCCCTGAGGTTCTTGTACGATGAGCACTAAAGGACATTGTGAACACTTAGATATAGTCGATGAGGTTGAAATTGATGTAAAAAAAGATTCTATTTTCGGCACTTTTCTTAATAGTTCAACTTTGCAGTTGTGTTTTTTTTAGCAACACACTTTTTGAACTCAGCACAACTTAATATCTTAACTCATATATAAAGACTTTACTTGGAAACAAGTCACTTAAAACACACACACACAGAATCACTGAAAAGAGTTTTGTATGAAACTCTTGACATGGAACGTGGGAATGAAACGGGGAAGACAGGTAGACGAGAATTAAAGTAACTAAGGGTTAGTTTGCAAATTACTACACTTGAATGTGTGGATGGCAGGAAATCGACTGTAATTTACCCATTTTGCATTTTTACAAGCAGAATAAACGCAACAAAAATAATAGTTTAATTTTGTCACTTTTTAATTCCTAACTATTTAAAATTAAAATTTTTCCTCTTAAGAAATATGCTCCTCTCGTACACCTTCTAAAGTCTGGCGCCTTGGAACTTGCCCAGTTATAAACCGAGACCTGCTCATAAGCTGCACCATAGTGGAATAATACAAAGTAAGCTTGCTACCTTTCAGGCTAAACAAAAGCTACATCACAACTTAATTTAAATCAATGTTCTGATAATAAATTGGTTTATCATTTTAGGACAAATGATGTAATTTATGTTTACAATATAAAATTTTGTAGATTTATATTTAATATCTAAATTTATATAGTTGGTTATTCCGTGTTGTTTTTTTATTCGGCTTTGGGAATACTTCATATTACTGGAATCGACTTAGCCTCGAATTGAGAACGTGGCCACGACGGCCCTAGTATCTGTGAATATTGCATCCAATTAATATTTGTTTCCATGGCAACGTGTATCATCACACCCTGGATGGAACTCACATGATGCATCATAGTATATCGACATTTCTCTTTAGTTTGTGCTTCCAATCTACAAAGGGGTTCTTCCGTTATGTTTTTACAGATTATAATATTAATACATGGTTTACTTGTGGAACAAACTTGTATTGTTAATTTTTTTAAATATTGTCATAAATTAAATAATTGTAGAGAATGAAGCCATAATAAAAGTGAAGAGACTGACACATTTATAAACACTCGACATTTTGGGCATCTACCTCAGGAGCTTTGGAGATAATGTTTTGTAATATTATGTTGTTTTTTAATACTCAAACTTATGAAACCTACGCAAAGTTGTGATGTGAATTGTATTTGAATGTTGTTAAGAAAGCATCACATTTGTGTTGGACTTAATCAGCACTACTTGTCAGCATTGGAAACATCTGCCAGTATGTATGAATATTAAAATACTCTTTAATTATTTGGTTGTGATTTGTTTTCAGACTTATTTCATAATGTCCCCTCTCCATGAATCATGCGACAGCTGATAATAATTATAACCCACACTTGAAACGGTTTAACTTATAGATGATGAGGTCAGGGTTCAAGTCCATGATGGCTGTAGGAGGTGGTCTATCCTAACAGATTCCCACTCTCCCTCCACACAGATGTATACTTCTTTTAAATGTTACTGTTCTCCTGCCTTTACAATTAATGTAAAATGCTAATAGTCTGGGATGACACTTAAAACAAAAAGGCGCCAAATCTTTTGTGGGCTTTAACTTTTGCTCACGTAAAATACAAATTTGAGTATTAAAAAAAATTTTAGGTACTGGTATGTTGTTTCAAGAGAGTAGGGAAGAGTTAACACTACTAAACAGTCCAACAATGCAGTTATTAGGATATACAGATGATTCAGCTTTGTTGGGCAGTAAGGAAGCTGTTAAAAGCTAATAAGGAAATAGGTTATTTTAGGAGTGAACACTGAAAAGATTTAACATATCACATAGATTTGGGGTCTATAATTTAAAGATTACCACTAACATATCATTTGACAGGGTTAACAAGTTTAAATATTTAGGAATAATTTTAACCAGCAACAATGATAATAGATTGTAAATTTGTAAAAAAAAAAATAGTCAGGAAATGTGATAACTCTCCCCTTGTGAAGCTTCAAATCCTTATAACATAATTATAATAGTTCTTTATAATTATATATTGTGGGTGCCAACCTTAAGCTTTAAATAGCCTAATAGAAATAATACAAAACATGAACTAGTTCAGGGGTGTCACAACAACTCCTTTTCCCCGGACTGCTTGGAGGAAGAACTGACTTTAAGGTTAGAATGAATCTTGAAGTGAAAGGTAGCCCTATACACTCATGCAACAACAATTTTAATGTTTATTAATAATTAGGAATCCACAATACAAAGGGGGAAAACCTACCCAAAGAGCTCTTGATAAATATCGGAATTATAGTTCAATTAAATCTTAAGTGTGTTGCACCCTCTCTGTATCCTGTACCCTCCCCCGGCCATAAAAAGGGATAAAAGGGAGAGGATGAACTTAACATACATTAAATGGAAATTATAAAAAATATATAGATTCAACAAAATTAGCAGTTTATTCAATTAAATGACAATAGCGCAGATAACAAAAAATGGTCTCATTATATCATTATGAGTGCAGTTGGAAATTATGCTCGAAGCCAACAACTTATTAAAGTTGCGCAAGTGTTTTAACAAAAGGAAACATGAAATCCATCATAATATTGATAGTCCAGTCTATAAGAGACAATAACAAAGCGTATATTTATAAATGCGATACAAAAATATAAGGGCCTAATGGGCACCTTGATATGGTTCCAAAGGTTTCGTAATTCACAGAAAACGATATCATAAATATAAAGATTTAAATTTGACGACAATACAACAGAGTTTACACAACGTGAGGGTTTGACTACCAGACATAAGCCAAACTCCCGCGGGACTATCAGATCTGACTTAGAATATGGAACAAACAGTTCCATCAATTAACAAAACTTTAGCTGTTCAAACAGAACTTACGTTACAAAAGATTAAAGTCATCATAATTCACATTCCGATAAAAAGTTACATCACATTACGTTAATTCAAACCATAATTTTAAATATGAAAAGTTACTTCGATAAAAAAAATTACTCTACAATTCCAAACAATATAATATTAACAAGTCAAACTTTTAATCAGCACATAACTGAGGATATTTACGAGAATAAAAATATAAGCAAAAGCTACAGCGCCCGAGCGGCGACCTATCTAAGATAGAATGTTTAGACATTGTTTGACGATCAAAATATTAATACGTTAGATTTTGAAACTGAATATTATATGCAAAAAGTTTAAAGTTTATAAAGAAGTTAGAGTTCATAACTCCTCCCGTCTAAGCGACGATTTTGATACATTTTACAAGTTTTCTCCAGCCATTGTCCAGGTCCATGACAATGGTCTGTCATCGATCGTTGATCGTAGGATAGTCGATTATGGCAAGCTTGCACGGCCATTATATAGGGATTTCGTTGTTATGGAAGGGGGTGGGAATTCACCAAACACGCATATGATGACGTCAACGATGCCTTCAAACAGTCACGTACACCATTGTTGATTCCGCTTGCTCCATCGGAATATCCGTGAATATCTCCAATCACCCGATGTTTTGAAGGAGGTTCCTCTAGTCTCCGTCAGGGGTCGGGCATAATTGTCTTCTAGTTGATGTTGATAGTTCTTGGTTCATTTCACGCTAGTACAGTCGGAGTGCCGGGTCGCTTTGTTGACCCACTGGATCTCCCTTGACCCACTCGCCAATCTAGGAGTCCAGGTGCCGGCCAGCCTTGCAGGATTCTTTTGTGAGCAGATTAGTATTGTAAGTACATGAACAAATTAATACTTATAATTGGATCGAGTAATTAAATATATTGTGCAGCATTGTTTTTATTATGTCTTCTTAGCCTACAAGACCTACAACAGAGAAAAATACTATTGTAGGGATCCTAATTGAGTTTAATTTTATTGGAGCGGGTAGTATGCTTTGTTGTCCAGTTGTAACATTATACCACGTAATGTTACAAATCTCTAATCACGTCAGTATGGGGCGGGGTCCAGTTGTAACATTATACCACGTAATGTTACAAGTGCATATTTTAAAATATTATAAATACAAAGGAAAATAATATATTTAACTTAAAATTCCATAAACGAATTGAAATGGGAAAGGTATTCAAATGTTGAATTAATTTGGAGTCAAATGTTTAAAAGTCTTTTTATCAAAAATGTTCTCAACAATTGAAAGCATTCATAATACTTATATTAGTATGTAACAAAACTTGGGAATCTTTTGTTTAAATTATTATTATTATCATCATCACCGCGTCTTACTACCCGTTCGGGTTGTACACACTTACGCTAATGTGTAATGGTAGGGTGATTGTGAGATGAAATGAAGGACCTACAGTTTAACGTGGAATCCGAACCACGGTGGAGGCCTGGCATTCCACACATTCACAAGTTGAGATTAATACACGTCTTGTCAGAGGTGAAGGAAGGGTTTGGTAATCAGATAAATCTGTGCCGGGACCAAGGATTGAACCCCGGACCCCCAACACAGAAGTCAGACACTTTACTCCTAGACCAACAGGTCACCCTCTTATTTAAAGAAAATATATATATTTTATGATAAAAATATATTGATTTAGATACCACACCAAGTATACTTTTATTAAGTTTAATCAAATGTTAGAAATAAGTCTGCATGCTTCAGATGATTATAGATATATAAGTAGGTCTGAGCTTCATAGAAAACAAGAAGTCCAGGTAATGCTTCCCTTTGGTAGTTAAAAATATCTTAAATTTCCACAAACAATATTATGTTTATCACTAGAGGACCTTTTAAAACCACTTTAGTAAAGAGCCATTACTGAACTTTACCATATATCATTATGGTACTACTTATTTAAACAAGCAATGGGCTAGGATTATTTCCTATTCATCTTGAGGAAATAAACAGGAGGTACTTTTTTTATGTTATAACTCTTTTATTTCAGAACGTAATTCAAAATAGTTATATTTAGAATCATAGAAATAACAAAAACGTCTTTGTACGACTCGGACAACACTCAGGTTGCTAGGCGACCAGTTGATAAATAACACTAACAATAAGTATGTAAAAACATAAGTCAATATTAACATTGTAGTTCATTTAATAAAATTATTTAAGATCAGTTATAGGTAGCACATTTTAAGCTTGCCGCTAGTAATCGCTAATACAACCAAACGTAAAAGCATTAATTTGAACTAATCGATATTTTATACGGTCTGAACCAAAGATGATCAACTAGGTTCGTTTATTTAGATGTGTGTAGTGGAGCGGGAACGCCGTTACGGCACTCTTTCATGGAAAAATTCAATATATATACTATGCAATTCTAAATTAACTAATTGATTTTATATCCAAATTATGTTAAAACTTTTTTCATATCATGAATCAATCAATTCTGTTGAGAATTTACTGTGCTCTATGCGAATTTTTGGAATTTTAGGGAAAGTACGCTAAGTAGGTTTATGCCTTAGTAGCCATTAAAAAATGCTCCAAATATCTTCTAGAGACATTTTTGTTTTAGGGTGTTAAAAAAATGTGCTTAGGAACATATTTAGTACGGGAGGATGAAGTAAATTACACGATGAGAAGCTACATTCCCTGTACTCATCATAAAACATTGTTAGGATAGTCAAATCTCGCAGATTATGATAGGCAGGATTTGCAGCATGAACGAAAAAAAATATAGAACTGTATTCTATATATAGACTGACAAACTCATTGGAAAGACGCAGCTAGGAGGATATCATTAGAATGGATCTGAAAGAGTGTAATGTTGTGGACTGGATTGAACTAGCTTGAAATAGGGATAGGTGGCGTCTTTTGTAAGTGAGGCAATGAACTTTGAAATTCTTAGTGCCATAGAGTAAGGAAGAAAGTATTTTCTTATATTTGCCTACGTCAATTTATTTAAGGAAAGAAGGGTAGACTGGCAGATTCCAAACAGCTTGGAAACACAAATATGCTGTCCCTTAGCATATATTGATATCTACCACTGATGCTATGCTACAATGTAAGCTGAAATAGTGATGTGAAGTATTTATATATTGATTGAAGTTAATTTAATCATGAGACTTTTACGCTTCAGCTCATTGTTGATTATCAGTTTATACATTTTACTGCTACAAGTAAAAATGCTTTTAAGGCCTTAAACAATATCTGGATGTATTTATTGATATATTTAATATGTAAAACCACTCACTCCTTGTGTAGATTACTAAACATATTCTTTTACATTATTTATTTTAAGAAATTGTTATAAAGCAACAAACAGGTTGGTTATACATGCTATGCCCTCGTATATACTCACAAGTAATATATTCTGGACATCTCCATACTTGCTGACTGGGACTTTTAATTAAAATTTGATAAAAAAAAATTCATTTTTAATTGATTGAATTTATTTTAGTTTAGAGTATTTGCGGCATCTCAAATCAAACTAATCTGATGGGATATTTGCTGGTGTACCGATGGCCCAGTCTACCCATGTAACAAAAACACTTCATGAGTTTCAAATCTAGTTTTGTTCAAACCTTTAATTACATGTATATCTTACATTTTTTTTTAACATATATCATGATATAGAAAGAACACGGTTAGTTTAAAAAAAAGTATATAATAACGAGGCATTGTAACATAACAATAATAATATATTGATGTATCTCATGATATTCAAACCAATTAGCAAATGAAGTAATAATGCCACATTCCCCTGTATATATGTAGGAGAAAAAAAAGCTTAATATACACGAACATTCCTCTCTCTCTTTTATCTTTTTTTTTTCTGTTCCAGAAAGCCATGTAGCTCTATTATAGGAACGGTATACAATATATTTGTTAAGTACATTACTTAATAAAACATAACAAAATATAAAAATAATGACAAGAATGCGCATTTATAAAATATTGAAAACAAAGAAAATGAAAATAATAGACTACCTATTTAACAATAACTAATCAATTATTTGGAGCAGCAATATATTTTGACAATATACATAAGGCAGATCAACTAGTAGTTATTATACCATACAAGAATACATAATAATATCAATTAGGTTACAAGTACACACAAATCTTTAAATAAATTTTAACAGTCTTATTGGTTTTATTAAGTTTAAGTTAATTTTTGGTTACATAACTGGTTATGACCACGTTTGATCATTCGTGTACAAATTCCAGGCATGTTGCTTTAGTTCATATTTGAACCAGTTTATTTTGTATGTACTTTTTAGATTTTCAGTCAGAGCGTTATTTAATATTTGATAATTGATTACGTTGTGCTATTGCAACAATATTAATTTTAAAGATTTATAGCAATTCGTGTGTAGGTTCTCTGCTGTTCTTATAATGTGACTATGGACCTATAGTGGTTATAGCTGTCTGTAAAACTGTATTATTTGTTTACTAATTTCCGGTCAACTTTAAAAGCAAATATGACAGCAGATAGTTTTATACTAACATGTAAAGGCAAATTGTTACTAGATCTATAAATTGTTTTCGAAGTAGTATCGTATTAAAAGTTGAATATATTCAAAGAGCCCTTTTTTGAAATACTTCTAATTCATTTACAGTTTCTTTGCTATATCCATGTTCTGCAAATGAATATGGTCAATAATAATTAGCCCTGAGTATCCCTCACTCTTAAACAATGCTTCGCCAACAAAAGCTTGAAAGATATCTGTCTAGATCTCAAAAGGTCACTGAGTACTTACGAACCGTAGGTTTATATTATAAATTGATCTCCCTACAATATGCGAATGCAAGCAAGGAAATCCCGGCAAAGATAAGCATTAACTAGTGTGCTGTGGGATCAGAACAAAAGATTAAAGTCGATAGATAAATGCATGAATGCCGAGTAAAAAATAAAATTGTTTGTTGTTTCTTTCATTAATATCTACGTCCAAAATTTAACTTTACATGTGGCGGTGTTTTACAAATACGGTGGGACTCATAGCAAACTCATAGCAAATTAAAAGAAACCTTACCTTCTTCTTATATTTTGTTCAGTCTGTTCCTTGAAATTGCTCAAGTAAGCGCATGCGCACTATTTAGCGCACAATTCTGATGAGATTCCCTCGTGAATGCGATGCGTCATCAGATTTTAATGGCTGTTGTATTCCTATATTATATCTTTCAGTGTCCAAATAGTGTGTAATTAATCTAAAGGTAATTAGAGTGATAGCACTGGAAAGTCAAATACGGTTACCTGCCATTATTAAGTCCTCGATTTTAATGGTCTTAAACGTGAGTGTAACTGAATATAATAATATTAAACTAATTCTTTATCTCCATTGTTCTAAAGCTAGCTTGTCAACATGGCGGTTTTGATATAAAAACTGATGGTTATCATTAAATTACAAAAATCTAACTTATCATTCTAAGAAATAGGCTCACAATTTAACGGTAGTTGAATCCTAGTTTGAAGTTTTCTCTAAATATATTGTCATCACTATGAAAATTAAATTAAAGCGAGATTTTGACTATTATATATCTGCGTCTTAGCTTTCAAGTTGTCCAATTTTAAGAAAATATTGACGTAAGGGTCATTCTGGTTGTCACGTACTGAGTATTAAACTTTCGTAATGAAGCATTGCAAACAAAGCGTGTTAGATTTTTAGTTTACGCGGCTAGTTTTCATTTGTAAAAATTGATGTTGAACTCGACAAGTAACGTGTTATTGTTTTAATGTGTGTACACCTGTCAACGCAGGAAGTAAATGAATCCCTGCGTCCCTTGAGCCTAGTTCCCTGTTAACATTAATGTATAACATTTAGTATTAAAAGACTTGTCAAATTTTGATATAGTATAATACTTTGTCCGTTCAAACTTGTCAAAATAAAAAAAACTACAAATTTTATGAGAACAATTAACATTCTTAATTTTTACTATTTTATTTTTGGGGACTAAGCTTTATTTGTACCATTCTCGGCCATTTCTTTCCTGAAATAACCAAAATATTGATATCAGCTCTACATAATCCAAGCATAAAAACATGAAAGTTGGAATTTATTTGAACAAAAAAAAAGTATAAGAAAAAGTTCCACACAACTTAGCGACTGTGAATCTTCTAACATAATATGACGTTATAAAAATAATATAACTAGTTTGTATTCATTATTTTGACGCTTCCTCAACCAAGTTAAACCTAACCCTTTATTATGACTCAACCAAGTTTAACCTAACCTCTCATGACTCAATCAAGTTTAACCTAATCGTTCATTATTACTCAACCAAGCTTAACCTAACCTTTATTATGACTCAACCAAGCTTAATCCCTAACCTAACCGCTCATGACTCAAACCAAGTTTAACCTTAACCGTTCATTATTACTCAACCAAGCTTAACCTAACCTTTATTATGACTCAACCAAGCTTAACATAACCCTCCATCGGTAAAAGTGTGTAGTGAACAACATCCTTTTTTCGGTCTCGACAAATTTTTCCAACCCGCTGTGAAGAATTTTTTGTTTTGACATTGTAGCCATAGACTCATGTTTCATCGTCACCGATAATTCTTTTCATGAAATTTTCATCCTCGTTTACCCGATCCAAAGCTCCTGGCAAATTGCAACTCTATTTTGTCTCTGATCCTGGGTCAGCAGCCGTGGGACAAACTTTGCAACACCCTTCATGCAAGGAAATAAAAAATGGAAAGAAATGTTGTTTTTTTAAAAAGGACTTTTCCTGATGTTAAAATTACAATGTGAGAAACTCTTATTGAACCCAACTGAGAATCAAACCCTGTCATATCATGGAGGGCATACCACTAAGTCATCACTGCTATTATTGTTTAACACCCAAACACAAAAGGATCACTTTCCTGCACAAATTGTACCAAGATTTTTGTCATTTCCCCTTACCCATAATCTCATTTAAATATATTTTGGTTAAGCTTATAACATAGTATTTTGATATTTCTATAACTTCTGACTGTCGCAATGGGTTCTGTTTTATTAAACTGTAAAAGATTATATTTGTATATAGGTTAAAATGTGCTACATCCAGGAAATCCCTTCATAGTCAAGGCTGGTAAGTTTATCAAATGTGGGGCCAATCAATATTCAGACGTCAGTCAAGCCCCCATTCGACTTGGACTCCACGCTATTCATACACTTGGCGTTGGTTGACTCCCGGGACTACACTTTAAATACAGCCCTAGATCTTGCTGTATGCTAAGTTTAAGTTAAATAATAGGTTTTTTAGTCATTTTAGATTTTACATTTAAATCTAGACATTAAGATTTATAGATTTCTTACAATATTTTTTAATCATTCATTTTAATTTTATTTTAGTGAGCCTTGATTGGGAAAGTGTTTCCTCTTGTCAAGTAATGTCGTCGTCTCAAGGAAAGGCCAGAGGTAAGTCCCGTTATCAACACACACTTGTCAGCAACTCCTAACTAGTCTGATTTAAGGAAACTCAGCGAGATGGCGATGGAATAGGAAAGTACATGAATAATAGAAGCTATATAACAGCACACATGTCCTAGCATTGAACCCCAGCATCCTGGGTCAAGAGCCAGATAGGTTGAACACTCCACATTGTCTTTTCAAACTAAATCACTAACACAGTATTTGAGTTTTGATCAATAATCGTAAAGATAAGATACGGAGGATGGAGAAGACATGAGATTAGTAATATTCTTCACCACTTGAAGTCTATAAAGTGGCACGAAGTTGAAGGTTTGAGGGTAGGGGGTTCGCGAGAGTGAAGGGAGTTTGTGATCTAAATACCATAATGGCTCATCAGATGGTGACATTAGTTGAGTTTTAGCACTGCATTGCACTACCCATTCGGGTTGTACGCTAATGGTTTCCCGGATTGTTTATATTTAAAGTAAGTGTGTCCTCATTTGTGTGGAGGAAGAATGGAAAACCATTTTGGATAAACTACCCTCAGTACGCCCAACCGAGTTTTGAACCTCGATCTCCCATTAATTGGCAGTTTAGACCAAACAGCCACTGAATGGATGTATTTTTACTAATTTTTTTTATACAAAAGGCAAATTTAAAATAGTATTTACACAAATTTTCTACCAAAAAGAAGCATGAGGTAGTTGGTGAATATATAAAATATTTTGAGTGTGTTTTACTTGTATATCATAACTAAAGTAATGTCAGGTATTTATTTAACTTAGGTGATTGAACCTAAGGAAATATATGTCAAATAAAGTTCTGACGGCAGCCTCCAAAGTCAAAAGTTTTTCTTAAATCGCTGTGTATATATTTAAATTTAATAAAATGTCTGATAAGGAGAACCTATTTGACCACTTATTGAACTTATCAAACCAGCACATTTAGTTTCCAAGTGTGAATATTGCGGTTCTATTTGCTCTTACCTATCAAGTAATTACTAGCAATATTTTAACTACAGCCGCCAAAATTGGCAGCTCTTGTCATGAATCACACGACCCGACATATGAATGTGTGTAAGTCAATCTAGAAACTTTTGATTACTGAGCAGATTCAATATTTTAAATTTCAACTGAATGTTTTTAATTGAAATCTTAGGCTAAATTATATACAGTACTGCCTGTAGGCTACAATTAATTGATTAGATGAAGTAAGTTTCTTTAAAGATTTAATATTTGAATCAAATCCATTTCTAGTCTCATTCGAGATTCGAAACTTCTCATCAAATACAAGTCTTATTCTGACTAAAAATCACAAAGCTCTGCATTGAGATGGGTGAGTATCTTCACTTGCCTTTAAAACATGTTCAAGGACATTAAAGTGTGTCACTAAAGTGCGTCTTGAAACACACACAGGTCCAGGTAGACCCCCAAAGAACAAGCTACTCAACACATGCTACTGGTGCGGAGAGAACAAGCAGACCCTCAAGTATGTGTACCCCACCACTCAAGACATGAAGGAGTTTTGTTCCGAGACCTGCCTGTCAGAGTTCAGCAAGGCTTACCGCAAGGTGAGGCAGGCGTCGTCACATTATTCCTTGTGGTGGGCCCTGGCGATCACTTGTCTCGCATGTTACAATATATGGAGGGAGGTGCTCATCTAGTCTCCGGTGTCCTTGGTTCATTACCTTGTGTTTATATAGTTCATATATATATAACCAGCCTAGCATGCTATCTGTCCAGGTTACATGCATAGGTACTAATTGTGCTAATGTTTTAGGGATTATGAAGGTTAAATTTAGAGGAAGCGTACCTACATTTGTCCAGATTGAGAATGGAATTTATTTTAGGAAAAAACCGCTCGATACACTCGACTAGGATTCAAGCGTTAATCCACATGTCATCAGAAATCCTAATGCGAGAAGGATTCTTTGAGCCGTTCGACTACCAAAGTGGATCTTCATTAACATGTTGAGCTAATTTAATTATAATTCAAACTCTTCTTTAAATCAATTTCCATTAATTTTGTTTTAAAGTGTAGCTAGGACCCTACGGTTTTGGATACAGAGACAAATCCAAACACAATTACTAATATTTGTCAAGAACCCATTGGTTTGATGAGTTGGTGAGTAGCGTCAGGCGCAAGAGTGAGCATAAGCCCTTGTTAACAACACCATGACCATTCTCACGGGGCTTTTACGTGTCTGTGTGTCCCAGGGCGGGTGCAAGCTTTGCGACAATGTAATCCGGGGCACCCCTGTCCGCTTGGAGCACCCTACCGAACCTGTCAAGATCTTCTGCAGCACCCACTGCCTCGAGAAGTTCCACAAGAAGGAGACGGCCACCCAGCAGAAAGTGGGTAGGTCTCAGTTTGTCCTGAACACGAACTGCGTTTGGACCAGTCCACTACACCCTTATTCTTGGGGCGATAGGGGAGAGGGCTCAAATACTAAGGAGATTTGAATATTTAGAAATATAAAAATCAATAAAAAACTAATATTTAATTTTAGCTTTTCCTTCTTCTTCATAGTGAATGTGTCTACTGGTCTATTTCCTTATAAAGCTAGTGTTACACGGGTCGAGTTATTAGCAGCTAGTGTCGTGTGGACCCTAGTGGCTAATGAAGTTGAACATGTTTAACTTAACTAACACTAGTCGAAGGCACAAGCTTGACTCGAACCCTGTGATTTAGCGCTAGTGCTACAAGCTTCTCGAAACATAACACCTTATACTCACAAAACACAACCACCCACCATCAAATACTGCACTCGCTGCTAGTTTAACTAGCCTCATAAGACACCTTAAGTAATTGATATATTTTTAACAATTATTGTATCATTGTAAAGTTAATTCTTATGATGAACGTTTAGTTAACTAATTGCACTGTTGGCGTTGCTCGCAGATTTGCCGATTGCGGCCATCAAGCCTATTTACGAGATGTTTGACTGGGACTCTTACCTAAAGGAGACTAATAGCATCGCAGCTCCCATCACATGCTTCAAACAGGTGAGTCAAAGGTTGACACTTTACCGACCGCAAATCAAGGGATTATGAAGCTTTGAAAACCATTAATTTACTAACGTTGACACACAAGTTTGAAAAATAGTTGTGGCTTTAAACAACTTCAAAATTTCACTAATAAAATTTTACATAAAATACAATAGGGTGTAAACCTAGACTGTGATGTTTTATTGAGATTTGTAGGCTGGGGCAGTATTTGGTCACTACAGGGGTAGTACCTGAGTTCTCATAACGAGAGAGAGGGGGTCAAGTCCATACCTTATTTTTTTTTCGCCTTCACATTCCCCAAATTATCAAACATAACAAAATGTTAGTTCAAATAAAAATATGGTAGGACCTCGTTAGTCCAAATAATTGGGACCGAAGCTTGTTCGGATTAAGTGGATAATGCGCAAGAGCCTGTGAGAACACTAAGTACGCTCACATATTTTTAATTACATTAAACAAGTTGTTGACTATAACATGTAAATATTTAGCTTTTTTTTTTTATCATTATTTCTTACATTCATCTTTAAACTTTGAGTTTATCAATAATTTATATGTCATTTGACTTAGTTTGGTTTTTATACACTAATATTTTCGAAAATTGTGTTTGTATAACCAGAATCATCAGAGCTTTACTGTAGTAACATTTTATGCTAAAATCCATTTTTTTTAACAATTATAATTCAGTAAAGTGCTAAATTAATTCTCTGGGGTCTAATTAAGTGTTTTCTACGGTTATGTTGGGGCCGAACTACCAAAGTTGTAGGGCTTTAAAACTATTTCAAAATTTTGGAGAAGAAATCTTAAATCCTCAAGATTAATTGAGAATTTTAACTCCCATTCCTATTAAAAAGTATAAAATGAGTGTTTGTGAGTGCAGAGCGAGGAGCCCCCTAAGAACGAGTTCACAGTCGGCATGAAACTAGAAGCCCTGGACCCGAGGAACCTGACCTCGACATGCATCGCCTCTGTCGTGGGCGTGTTGGGTCCAAGGCTACGACTGCGACTGGACGGCAGCGACAACAAGAACGACTTCTGGAGACTGGTGGACTCTGCCGAGATCAACAGCATCGGCACTTGTGAGAAGAAGGGGGGAATGCTTCAGCCGCCCCTGGGTACGTACGGATACCCCCCATCTCCCCATTTTATTTTGTTATATACAGAAAGTTCTGTACTTACGCATATTCACACAGTTGCGGCATTTCAACTTACAACCAGGGCTGTAGAGTCGGTACGCTAAGTCTTCGACTCAAAACTCCTCTAACTTTCTACTGTTCGATTTTGTTTCCTTCATAAATTGCTCAAATATATTAATTAGTTATAACAAATCTACTGCAGTAAAATTCTCCAGACAGACAATGTTATGGGAAGTTTCTTTGACATTGTGAATTTATATTTAAATAAATTTATCAATTACAATTACAAATATTGGTCCTAAAGAATAAAAAAAAAGGATAAAGTTGAAAATTATATATCAAACCACATATTATTTTATTATATTTTGAAGTCTTAGTTGGAACATTTTTACCGACTTCCCCCAAAATTGCTCAATATTCCACAGCCCTGCTTATGACTATCAACACCATCTATCACGCTACGCTCTAAACATAACAGGTTCCTAATGAGCTGACGCACAGCTGACAGTGTCATCGACGTTTTGTTTGTTTCTAGCAGAACCTGGTTGGATATGATTGTCCTTGGAAACCAGCATGACATCAAAAATATTAACATTGTATATAGGCAACATTCAACTTGCACAAAACCTTTTGGAATAAACTAACCATGTAAGTTTAGGACTAACTGTATTTGTGATGAAGGCCTTTACATACACACCCAAAAAATAGGGGGTGTGCCCTGTCCACTAATATACAATATTGTGATATGTTTCAAAATAATATTTTGTGCATACTCTATAACTTTAAACACTAAAATATTATTTACTATTGTATTATTGCCAAAATGTGTAAAATATTTCATCCTAAGATGCTAATTCAACCTGAAATTCATTTACTACAGATGTTTGTCAAATGAACACAATTTTGTAATGTACCCTTTGCTTGCTCTGAGCAGTCAATAGTGGACTTAACGTGCTTGTTTCTGCTATGGTAACAGCCATAATGGATCATACCAAGATAAGGCACTAGGCTTTCACCTTAAACATTTTGTACACAACAGAATAGAATGAACATAAATGTGTATATTAGCTTTAATTGTTTTGCTAAAACTTCATCTTTCTCGATTTTGAAATTTTTTTTTTTCAAATTGAGGTAAAAGCTTTATACACCCCCTTTATGTAAATTCGATCTAGAATTTATAATCTGTCAACACTCACAAACCTTGATCACTTGACGTATCGGTTCCTTTACACTCTGGAAGTGCTGCATGCGCTTACCTATGCCCCAAGAGTGACCGCAAGCGACGGTTCTTCTAGGTTTTCGAAGCAATTCTTCGTTGTGGCCCCAGTTTTTGTTGAAGACCCTAAACGGGGCCGAGATGGCCCTGCCCAGGATGTTCAAGCCTCAGCCCAGGGTCGCCAAATGCAACATGTTCGAGGTGGGCATGAAGCTGGAGGCTGTCGACCGCAAGAATCCACAGCTTATCTGTGCCGCCACGGTTGGTATGTGTCACGGCCCGCACTTTTCTCTTTACTATCGTAGTTGTCCCATTCTTTTAGGTTTTAGAATGAATGCCTCCTCGTGGCCCTCCTTTATGCTGAAGAGCTTAAGTACCGCCCACCTGGCTCCTGAAGATATTTTCGTAGACGAACCCAAAGGCTCAAAACAAAATTTATTTGAGGCCGGCATGAAGCTGGAGGCTGTGGATAAGAAGAATCCGCATCTTATCTGTGTCGCCACTGTGGGTAGGTTCACCTTAAGTTTAGACAGTTGACGAGGGCACTGAGCACACAGCCACACACTCTATTGGCATTTTCTAGAAACACTGCTTGGCTCTGATACTTCCATTTGTTCCAGGAGAGATTGTGGGATTATTTTGTTTCTGAATATTAACAGTTCTGTGGTCCAAATTCCTGCATAAATCGAACTATGTAAAGTGTTAAAGTCTTTAAAGCCTGAGTGAATCCAACATTTTCAGTTTTAATCCTAATGTTTGCTCACCAACGCGAATTGAATATTCCATCATAAAAATGTCTCAAATCGAATACTTCAGATTTAAAATCTTTTGAAATTAATCAAAATTAAATTTTTATGATTAGTTTAAATCTGATCCAAATCAAATATTCTTTTGAATACTTTTTAATCTAATCAAAATTTAATAATATTTGATTAAAATGTTTTGAATTTATTCTAATTGAAATTTTTATAGTACTATGATAATCCAAATTTAATATCAGGCTAAATTTTACTTGAGCAGGTTTTAAATATTACTAGATTTGCAAGTTTCTTTGGTCAAATCAAATAATGGAGTAATTTTAAATCCTTTAAAAAGCTAATCTATTCACATGTTTGTCTTTAATAAAAGGATATAATGTTATCAATAAAATAGAATTTATGGGAGATTTAAGTACTAATTGGCAATATGATTTACCATATTTATCTGAATCTAAGACGAGGTTTTCCCCCAAATTTGTAGCTTCACAAGCTAGGCATTGTTTTAAATCGCAGACTATAAGGATTAGGTTAGGCCTACATCAAAGGTAACATCTTACATCTTTATTTAATATAAATACAATAGTGCAGGGCTGTCCTTTTTCTTACAGATTTTATCCATTTTCACGAATTTTAAAAGTATAACACAGATGTGACCTGATGGTCTAGGGGTAAGGGTCGGACTTCTGTGCTGAGGGTCCGGGGTTCAATCCTCGGTCCCGACACAGATTTATCTGATTACCAAACCCTTCCTTCACCTCTGACAAGAGTGTATTAATCACAACTTGTGAATGTGGGGAATGCAATGCCTCCACTGTTTTATTTGTGAGTTTAGGCTTACATATTGCATTTTTTCATAGTCGAACCGAGTGCACCTTGAGTGCGATACCTAACTAGACTCAAATGGAATGAATTAGCCCTTGCCCTTCTGTCTTCCTTTCATCGTAGATAAAAACCACCTAAATGTGATTTTCTGAACAATATCTCTAGGAATGGGACATTATATAGTTTTCAATTTCTTTTAAACTTGATTTTCTTATTTTCGTTAAAAGCTGTTGCCATTTATTGTTGTGAAAATACTTTAGACTTCATAAAAAAATTGTTTATTAGATAAATAAATATTTTTTTTAGTATTCTCATATTTAAAACAATCAAGAAATCTTATTTAAAAGTATCTTTTTTAAATTAGAAATGTTGTGTAATGTTTGTGGTATTTAAATTTAGCCAAATATATCTTTACCTATCTGATAGATTGCAAGCTTACCTTGATTGGTTCCACTTTAGTTTGGCTTATAAGTTAGGATCATAGAATTGTCAATCGATGTAATAGTCGGAAAAAAATTTAAGCGAAGCCAACTTAAACAAAATAATAATACCTTAAATGACTTGGCAATTTATTAAAATAATAGCTATGCTCTAAACGAGGTAATGTAAGTGATGGAGAAGAATGGAATGTTAGTAACAAATAACTACTCTTAATTCACTTTCACACTTAAATATGATACATTTCCTGTTTCTTACTAAGAGGCGGATAGAAAGGCGAGGTTTACTCACCAGAGAATTGTAGGCCTGTAGTTCACATCTAAAAAACACAATTATGTAATGTTTGGGTACACCAGTCCACCTACTCACACCTGTCATTCATTTCTAATAAACAATAATAACTGATAAATTAATAATTGTATGATTAAATATAATATAAATACAACATTATATCCATCTACCAAGAGTAAAGACACAAGTTTGAACCCGTATCGGAGTGAACATGACTTATCACTAGCCTCCTTTCATAGTCCAGTCTATGTTTTAAATAACACAATTTGTTACCAGAAAACTGTAGGTATCAAAGTTAGTGTGTGCGCGCCTTTCTGTTCTATCCTCCATTAATGTTAAATTACATTACTTTAGTGTCTATACATTGTTTTCATATCTTTATTCAAATGTGACCACAATTTTTCAAAAGTGACAGCTGCAGATCATACTGGTTTTAGTAATGAGTGAAAGAAGCTCAGTTTTTATTGTCTAGCTCTCTAAGTTAGCGGGCCCAGGACTAAGAATATAAGTTTTCACTGGCATAAAGTCTCCAAAGTTGTGTTTTAAATGTCAACAAGCTATTCATAATGCCGGGATCACGATCAACTTAACATAACTTAACGTAAAGGACCTCCTCTGTGTGTTTAAATGGAAGCAATCACGATGCACTTACTTAACGTTGACTTGCAGTTAACTTAAAGTAAGAGATGTCTTTTACTTTACGTTACTTGAAGGGTATCACGTGATCTAGCCAGCCAATCACTATGCGAGTGACGTCAACAGGGCTATTTAGTAATTCATTTGTTGGTATTATGACCAATGTTTACTCTTTAGCGTAAGTTTTAGTGATCAGACATTGAAACAAAATATTAAACTAAAATAGGGAAACTAAATTTATCAAAAAAGTTGATTAATATATATTGATTTAAAACTGTAAACATTCACAGATCATCACATTACAAATAGTACGAAACCACAGATCATACTCAAGAATGCATATGTTTTGCTGAGTTGTTACGTTAAGTGAATCGTGATCACACATAAGTTAAGTGAACGTTATGTTAAGTTAACATTAAGTTGATCGGGATCCTGGCATAAGGCAGCTTAGTTAAAGAGAGCTCTATATTTCCCTAAAATAACATGAGCTCACTCGTATATTCTTGGAAATGTCGTTTTTATGACCACTTTGTTGTGCTTTGAAGGAGCGATCCGAGGTGAGATGATCCACGTGACATTTGACGGATGGAGAGGAGCCTTTGATTACTGGTGTCGATTCGACTCCCGGGACATATTTCCAGTGGGGTGGTGTTGCAAGAGCAAGCACCCCATGCAACCCCCGGGACAGAAAAGTGAGTACCCCCAGATTACACACAGGTGTCACATTTTATATTTTTATTACTTCACTATTCCTCCCCATTTACAATTTTTATCTTTTCCCGTACATAAAACCTCACATTAAATATATGCTATTTATTTACCATGTACTCTACTGTAACATATTTGATATTAAAAAAATGCCTAAAAGATGTGAATATTAAAGAAAGAAAAAACAAGCTCGAGCTTGATTTGCACAACCCAAAGCTCATGAAAAAGTGAAACGATAAAAAAAAAACTAATAACGACCACAAATAATAACTATCCAGTTATGAATATTGATGTTTTGCTTGGATTCCAGAACTTTATTCCCTTTTCTTTTTACAGGTTCCTCTATAAGTGTCCTATCATTCTTTAGCAATTATATTTTTCTACCTTTTCTGTGTTTTTCGGTTTCCAATTTTAGGAAGTTTATTTGCTCATTTCCCACTCCCACCTGATGAGTTCCAATAGAATGAAACTTAGTTTGGGGGTGATGTTCTTCAAAAGACAGCTATTACCTCTTTGTCCAATGACAGCAGTGTAAAGTGTTAGCTCGTGTTCTTCTTTCCATCATAACCGCCATATTGTGTTTGTTCCTTTTGGACGTTTCTATCCGTCTTTCCTCTACCTTTTTCCAAATATAAAATTTCCTGGTATTTGATAGCTAAGAACCGAGCCCTTGGAAATTGTGATATAAATATTCTCTGTTGTTTATACCAGAAAGAATTACTTTATTAAGGAATCTCATTTTACATGTCGTCACTTCCTGACTATACACTGTCATTAAGGACTCCGCTTCTGCCCGTTTTATTTTGTATAATATAATACATTGGAGTTGTATTTTCAGACCCGCCTCGGTGTCGTAGCTGGCTAACGTGCTTGTCGTGTTGAGCCCGACTGCTGAGGACGGGGAGATCGAGGTTCGAATCTCGTCGGGTGAACTGGGGGTGGTTTTTCCTAAATGGTTTTCCACTCTCCCTTCACGCAAATGCGGGTTCACTTCCTCTAATTCAACCTTCCTCATTCCTAATCCATTAGTGTAATTAGTTCTTAAAAGCATATAACCCGGACGGGTAGTAAGACAGGTGCTAAATATTATTATTATTATTGTATTTTTAGCTGCTCATGGATCGAGTCGTTACAAGACCAGGGTGTGCAACATTCCACCACCCATGGCAAATACCACCACCGCGGAAACAAAACAACTGCCGCCGTTACCACACCCCTTGCCGGCTCACTCTCAACAACAGACCCCGGTGGTTGGCAGCAGTGTGGCCAGTCCTCAGACACCCCCCTCCCTGGAGACACCTCCCACCCTAACGACGACCCCCTCTCCACGAGGCCCTGCCACGGCCTCCCCTCTTCTCAACGAGCCGGAGACAGGGGCTGAGTCCCGAGGGGACCAAGTGGACACAACGACCATTGCGGTGCATGACGTGACGAGCACGCAGGAAGATACGCCTTCAGGTGAAACCTCAGCTCGCTGGTAGAGCATAAAGGTCCCAAGTTAGATTCCCTGTGATTTTTTAACAAATACACACAGATGTTAGTTATATCTATGTCACGGGGTCTTGGCTTCAGTAACCACTAGAATTGAAACATTAATTTGTTTAGATGAAATTAAAGCTCACCCTTTCAAAATAATGGAATTAGTGGTCTGGGGACTGGATGTTTAGCTAATTGACATAGTTGTTTTTTTTATGTATGAAACATGCTTCGATGGCTGCATGGTCAAAGGCGTCCTCTCTCCAATAGATTAGACTGCCGATGACGTGGAAATCTAAGTTTAATCGCAGTCGGGTGTAGCAAGGATTATTTTTTCCTAGCGGGGTTTTCCATTCTACCTCCATGCAAATGCAGGAACACTTCCTCAAAATTAAAGCTTAATCATCCCTAACTCATTAGCCTTATTAGTACACATGTGTATAACCTGAAAAAAAAAGGCGGTAGCATTTAAAAAAACCATTTGGTTCAGATATTGCACATTAAATACCTCAAGTAAAAGAGGTGTGTGAAGTCCATTTTTTCAACTCAATCAATGTAACAAATACTCTCAAAGCTTAATAGAAGTTAGAATAATTTTTGTTGTTGTTTTACTATCGAAAAAATATTATGTTGTCATTATTTCCACTAAAACTACTTAGAATCGTTTTATTGCACAATTACTTGTAGTATTACGTTTTAATCTGATAAATAATTAATTACCTACATAATTTTTTTCCAAATTAATATAAATTTGTAATGTATACAACAGCTCAGAATGGGATTAATTGATCATAAATTGAGTATATTTTACTTTCATATTTTTATTGGTGAAGTTTCATGATTGTTGAATGGAATTTTTTTCGAAGTAAGTCAAAGCTGACATTTGTCTCTAAACCAAGTTGAAGTTTTGAAGCTTCTCACATCCTTACAAGTGATTAAATATGGTTGTTATTATTTTTTTTTCCAGTGACGATTCACGTGAACCAGGGGTGCCAGTGTGGGCCATATTTAGACCCCAGGAAGGTCAAGAAGCTTCCTCCACAATTCCAGTCTGAGAGTCTCAACTGGATTGTGAAAGAGTCTGTGCAGTCCTTGGTGAACGCAGCCACAAACCAGAGACACATCTTTGGGATGTTGCGACAGGGAGATGGCAAGGTGTACATCACAGGTGAATAACAGGTCAACACTGGCAGGGAGGCGGAAAGTTGTACGTACATCACAGGTGAATAACAGGTCAACACTGGCAGGGAGGCGGAAAGTTGTACGTACACCACAGGTGAATAACAGGTCAACACTGGCAGGGAGACAAAGGTCTACATCACAGGTGAATAACAGGTCAACACTGGCAGGGAGGCGGAAAGTTGTACGTACACCACAGGTGAATAACAGGTCAACACTGGCAGGGTGACGGAAAGGTGCACATCACAGGTGAATAACAGGTCAACACTGATATATGTAAAGTTGTGTTTGAAAGAAATGCTATTTAGTTTTGTTATTATATCACGGGAATACTGAATACATAAATACATAACATATTTTATATTCCGTGGTTGGCTGCGTGGAAAAAGACCACTAAACTTCTTCCTTAGAACATTAAATAAAAGGATAAATAAATATTAAACCAAAAGATGGACACAATTCCAGTTTTTCTCAATTTCTATTCTTAAATTTTGTCTCACTTGTTTTTATTGTTGATTTTGGCTATCAGTAGAATTGCAGATGGTGAGTTTGACATTCACTCCTACTCCTAATTCTGTATTGATGTTGCTCAGCCTCGTACGAGAACAAGGTGGTAAACATTAGACTCCCACCTTTTGAGAACGAGACCAACATGTGGGATTTCTTCGAGATACTGTTTGACGAGATGGGCTGCTGCCCTCGCCTTTACAGCCATCAGCGTCTCTACACGAGGTGCCCCACTTGCTACCAGGAGGACACTCCTGTAACGCCCTCTAAGAGAGGTTTGTTTATTTACTGACAAAATCTGGCTCCCACCCACCAGCACAACACTTGTAAATTTTCAAGTAAAATAGGGAAATTCTGAGTTCTCAGATTTGTAGAGTATTTTTTAGGTATTTTTAGTTTGAAAAACTTGACTCAAACTCTAATTCTCGGCTACTCTAACCGCAATAATAAGATGTTAAGTGAGAAAGGGTGGTCTTGACTTTGTTACAGCCGCAGATGCGCCGTTGGCCGTGGGTGAACCAAGTAGAAAGCGTCGGTGGTCTTCTGGCAGTTCTGATTCTAGCTCCCAGGTGCGCTCCAGTCCTACCAATGCAGCCATAGCCCCAACGGGGCCCTCATCACCCCATCAGCCTCGTAGAAGTGTACCAGGTATTTTGAGTCCATGCTTTCAGTGTGTTATCAATACCTCCGTGTTCAGGACAAACTGTATTTTAATATTAGAATCGAGAATGGATCATGGTATTGCAATTTTTGACCTTTCAATTCTGATTTCTCAAATAGTTGTGGCTTATGATCATCATTATCAGAAATTTATAAACTTAGAGAACTAAATTTACCTAATGCAAGTATGGCAAATCTATGGCATGTATGCCACCCAGTGGCACGTGAACACTATTTGGGTGCCACGTCGACATGAAAACAAATTAAACGTTAATTAAAACTTTCCCTAGCGTGGTTTAAGTTTTAGACGTCGGTAATTATTCGACAGCCAAGTTATTCGCTGTCATTTCACAATGAGCTCTTTGAAGTCAACTGTTAGAAATCATCTTGGCTCGTACTTTAATTTACCTTGTTAACAATTTGATAAACTTTTTCCCTTAAGATTTAAGCATTATTAAAATATTTAAATTTGATTTGAGTTACTTAACTAAATTTCATAATAAACAACAAATTTTAATTTTTAAATACCCACTAAAAATGTAACTAAGAGGTGGCACACTGTACTAGATCGACGTTTAGCTGTCCTCAAGTGGCACACTAGACAAGTTTGACGTTTAGCTGGTCCTCAAGTGGCACACTAGACAAATTTGACGTTTAGCTGGTCCTCAAGTTGCACACTAGACAAGTTTGACGTTTAGCTTGTCCTCAAGTGGCACACTAGACAAGTTGACGTTTAGCTGGTCTCAAGTGGCACACTAGACAAGTTTGACGTTTAGCTGGTCCTCAAGTGGCACACTAGACAAGTTTGACGTTTAGCTGGTCCTCAAGTGGCACACTAGACAGTTTGACGTTAGCTGGTCCTCAAGTGGCACACTAGACAAGTTTGACGTTTAGCTTGTCTCAAGTGCACAATGGACTATTTCTACATTCGCTTTGCCCTCAAGTGGCACGCTGGTCAGATATGTTTCACCATCCCTCACCTATAATGTAAATCCTTAGTTCATCTTTCATTTATGAAACTGACTCTCCACCTTAAACTGACTGAGCTTGTGGTTGCACTACAGCAGAGCTTGAAGCAGCAACCTCAACCACGCCTCATTCTGAGAACTCTGTCAACGCCAAGGTGTCTACAGATGCCAATGAGTGGTCCATTGACGATGTGATCCACCACATCTACTCTGTGGACCCTACCTTGGGTGTGCATGCAGATCTCTTCAGGAAACATGTGAGTGAGAGACGAATATGTGTAACTATCTCAAGGTCAACTCCCAGACAGTCGTACAAAGCTGGCGTGTTTTATTGAGTATTTGTAGCAAGGGCTGTGCTTGTTTTAGGAGATAGACGGCAAGGCTCTCTTGCTCCTCACGTCAGAGATGATGATGAAGTACATGGGTTTGAAGCTGGGACCAGCCCTCAAGATCTGCAATCTCGTCTCCAGGATAGACGCTCTGAAGCACCTGCCGTCATGACGCAACAAGTAACTTCCCTCCTCTCTCGTCAAGGGGGGTGGGAGGGGTTGCTCTCAATGTGATATGACACACTCACCTGCTCGAGGAGGAAGGCAGGAGACATATGTTGGTACAGACGACACACAGGCTGATCTTGTCACGTCGCACATTACAGCTTCAAGAGACAAAATAACCCAACAGAATCTTTAATCTAGAATATTCAAATGTTGTTTCATTTATACAAACGAGAGGGGTGTGACAGTTGAAAACTTCATCTCTTTAAATATACATTTTGGTTTTCATAGGAAGCCCGTTATATGAAAACTGGAGACTCTTGTTGCCACAATGGCGGGGAAAACAATTACAATTTATTTAAATTCTTAGCCCGTTTAATTTATAGCGTAAAGAGAAATTATACAATAAAGTATAAATAAGCATTAATGGAAGATTTTGATTAATTTCTAATTAATGCCAAACCCTTCCTTCACCTCTGACAAGACGTGTATTAATCACAACTTGTGAACGTGGGGAATGCCAGACCTCCACCGTGGTTCGGATTCCACGTTAAACTGTAGGTCCTCCATTTCATCTCACAATAACCCTACCATTACACATTAGCGTAAGTGCGTATAACCCGAATGGGTAGTAAGACGCGGTGCTAATAATAATAATAATTTTAATTTAGTGACCATTTTATGGTGGTTTAAAGTGGGACTTCCTATTAAAATCAGGTTTAACTTTGTCTTTGACTTGGCTTTAGAAAAAATTGCTGCTTTAATAACCAATCTTGGCTACTAAACACATTGAAGGCTAAAATACACATTTTATGTTCACTTTTGTTTATTTTTAATTTAATGTGAATTACAAATACTGTTGGAATTAGTAATTGATTACAAATTGTGATATAAAATTACTTATACACAAACTTAGGCCAAAATATGTTAAACACGTTATAATATATTTATTGTCTTAAAGAATAAAGATATTCACATAAACACAATATATATTTTACTTAAAATATGTTAACTTTGATTTGGTTTTGTTTTACACTCCCTTAGTAATAAATTATTAATTTATATTTTTGTTCTTCTAGAGTTGGTGTTAAAGTATTGCATTGTCTCTCTGAACTTTTTTTTTTTTTTGCGTATTGTTGATAACATGGATGTGTGTTTGGGAGGGACAGACCATGGTTATTAATGGATGACTGTGGATGAAGAGTAACCATTATGATGTGTCGACAACTTTGCAGGCAAACTGTGACTATTTGAGAGGAATGTTTTTTGACTGAAAAAAGGAGAAAATATTTTTAATTTCTGCCTTGTTACACAATCTCATTTCAAATATCCTGCTAGTTTTATTTCAACAAACTAAGGTCAAAGTAGATGTCTTAATTTGACTAAATGTTTGGGCCATGATAAAGCTTTGTTTGTTCTCTTTGTGTGTTTTATTTTGAAAACCTTCATTAATTTTCCTATTATGATTCAAAAAGGAAATTAGTTATATATTCTTCCTCCCCCCCCCCCTCCGCCCTCCGCCTGTGCTACCACTTTTATAGTTTTCAGTTCTATCTGTGGTACTATAAGTATTCCTTTAGCCAAGGTTGCCCTTAGGAGTGCATAAACGGTGCAGCCACACAGGGCCCCACACTTTCATTGGGGACGGGGGAAAAAACCCCACTTTGAGATGGTGACTGCCTCCTCGTATAGGCAATCTAGCAAATATGGTCAGTGTAGAAACAAAAACTACGTGGTTTGATTTATTGACCGAGTGAAGCGAGCTCTCCGTTTTAACTTCACGAATTTGTCTGTTTGTGGTGGATATGTCCAAAGATAACTTTTGAACGAATTAATTAACAGATTAAGTCAAACCTAGCGCGAGTGTTCTTTGTAGCTTTATACAGATAATGGTTGTTGGGAAAGAAAATCTAACAAAGTGTTGGGGAGAAATCAATCCTTAATATCTATAAAATAAAAAGGCTCTAAGTATTGTTAAATGTATTTACCTTTAAGGGCATTTTCTGTTACTCCCACCCCCACCTCTCAAAATGAGTTGGCCCAGAGTACCATTGGTACATTCGCTGATCCACCAAATACAAGCCGTGTCAAGGATATACTCAGTTTAACAATTTGAATTGATGGCTCTTCAAGCACAAGAGCTCATAGTAAAATGCAACCTATGTCGTGTATTTGCTAATTAGCATAGCTAGAGCAATCATGCTGGTAACTCCTATCTCCACTTGCATAATAACTTATGTATGTACATAGTAAAGAGAAGTTGTCTTTTCACTTAAGATGTATATAAATAAAAAGATTTTTAAAATATGTACATGAATAAAACTTATAACTAGATGATTATATATAAATGTATTACATATTGCACATGTCTCCTATCAAGAAATGTTTACTAGATAAACAAGCCTAGCTGTGTCGAAAACTAAATTTCTGAAATTGTAACTGTGTGTGGATCTTAGTGGAATATAATTTGTTGGTATTGTTAACAATGATAAAAATTAAACTTTCCCCTTTTTAAATAGTGAGAGACAGTTAAGATCCAAAAAAACATGAGAAATGTAACAAGTTTTTTCCCCCATTTGTGTATAATTGTGACCACCATTTTGATTTGATTCACATTAAGTGGTAATTAATGGTCTGGTTTCTGGTTTGTTCATTAATGATGCCGTAACTATCATAACTCTAAAAACAAAATATGCAGTCATAATTTGCATTTTATTTTTTTAATCTTGAATCAAGATTTTTTTTAAAATCCTTTAACAAATATTTTCCCTTCAAGATTTGAGGATTCAAATTTGTATTCTAGATTTGAAAGAAGATTTAAGATTTGGATTGAAAAAATTTGAATCCAATCGATGGAATGTTGAGTATTGACGAGTCAACCTTACACGGCCGTGTACAGTCCGACCTTGCGGGCCTTGTACAGTCCCAACCATACAGGGCCTGTACAATCCCAACCTGCAGGCCGTGTACATCCGACCTTATAGGGCCTTGTACAGTCCCGACCTTGTAGGGCCTTGTACAGTCCCAACCTTGCAGGGCCTTGTACAGTCCCAACTTGCAGGGCCTTGTACAGTCCGACCTTGTGGCCTGTACAGTCGAACTTGTAGGCTTGACAGTCCCGACCTTGCGGGCTTGTACAGTCCCGACCTGTAGGGCCTTGTACAGTCCCAACCTTGCAGACCTATGCAGATATTCACGCTGGTTTCTTATCAAATAAAACATAATATTGGGCAGTAATGATAGATTTTTTCCAGCAGCAGTGTCGTCTGTGGTTCCTCCTTATTGTGAAAAGCCATCCCTCTTCTTTACCAGCTCTCAAACTTTTAAATAAATTCAATCTCTACAAACAAACTTAGATCTACCACTAAAATGCTGGCTGTAATTTAATCTCTATATTATGAATATATTCTCATTGTTTTGATGTTGTTGACTTTGTTATTTCTATATTTTACACTTAAAAATACAGCCTAGTATTTTATCTGGAGTCAATTTGAGTTAGTAATCAAATATTCAAAAAATAAAACGTCCGAACAGGCTTACAACCTTTACCAGAACGTCCGCACGGGCTTACAAACCTTTGCTAGAATGTATGCACATGATATTGATTCTCTGTTTTTGTTGTTTTAACATTTATGTAATGTTAATTGAAACTGATTTATTAAAGTTATATTTAATGTCTCGGTAGATACTTTTTTATTAGTACTGGTCTGTATAATATGTTTGTTAATTTTGAATTTAGTGAAACTTTTCTTTTTCCCTGTAAAACTTAGTTGAGTATTTCTTTTTGTACTAATTAGTCTTTATTTTTATTTCTCATAGCACTTGTATTGTGTGTTCGATAAATTACTAATATTTAAAGTTTTGACTGATTTCTATGTTTTAAGAGGTTTTTTTTCTGTTTAAATGGTGTCACACCTGTAGTAGTGTGAAATGTGTGCGAACTTTGATTTTATGTACTCGTGGCAGAGAGCTTAATTAACTTTTCTAATAAATTAATCACATATTTTTATATTATTAGGATTTGTTTACTGTAATACAATAAAGTCGCTTAGTTATTTAACTAAATGGATGGATCTCTTATAATCAAAACTTCTTCCTGTTTGAAAATGTGTTTTGTTCTATATAGAAAGGGGAGAGGAAAATCTTACATTGTCAGGGTTGTTTAAGGGGTTAAATTACTGGTCTGGGTTCTGGTTACGTTCAGCCTATAATAATGTTGGCAAGGCCACAAGTAATCATCAAAGTTATGCTAAGAAAAATTTCAATTAAAATTTGAAAAAAAAACTTCTTTCAAATCTAATTTTTTTTGAGACCTCATATCTCAGAATATATACTTAATAATTTGATGACCAATTCTTAGTGATTTATTATTTTAGTATTAATTTACTCTCTCAAATTATAAATGCGGTCGGGTACGTGAAAATGTTCACAACTTAACCTGGTATTTGATAAAGTCAAGAAGATCTTGGACTTCTCTAGAAAGAACTGAACAAAACTGAGCCATCGCTCTTGGAAACTTAAAACTTAAATGTTAAGTATAAAATATATCACACATTGGTTTTTAAAACAATTTGGATGCCTATAATAGGTTTATTGAAATTGTTTGTCTTCAAAATGCTTTTAAAATTGCAAACCAAAAAGGGCTAGGTTATTAATTGAAAAATAGGTGTTGAACTTAACTCTTTAAAGTGCTTAGACCCAAAACATTTATTTATCAGTCCTGATTCCAAATGTTCAAAGTGTTTAAATTTTTTTTTTTTTTTTTTCCCCTCGTTTTCTCTTTTGTTTTTACATGGTTGTAAACATCAAACTTCAGGTGATTTACAACTTTGACTTAACTGTACAAATTTTACCTTAGCTTTATATTCATTTTACTATTTAGTAAAACATTGTTTTTGAAACAAACAATTATTGTTATTAGTCTATAGAGCATATAAAACTAATGTTTCATAATTCATTTTATCTCTACATTTTGAGCATCGTTATAAAACAAACACAAGTTTTCACATTACAATTTGTCATGGATTTTTTTTTTTTTTTTCACCAATATATATTTTGTATGTGCTATTTATTAATGATGGTAATTGATGTTTAGTTTATTAATTATTAATAGTGCAAATAATTTATGTATAAGAGAGAAATTATTTTTGTCACAAGAGAAAATACTGTACATATTTATTATATATTTGATTGTTATTAATAATTATTGGTGTTCAATGTGATGTTTAGATACATTTCAGTAATTTGTTTCCAAGTTGTTTTTGTGTATGTTTAAAGTTGGTTCATTTTATGTTTGGTGTACCCTTGCATACTTGAGCGCTACTTTTGAGTTGTTTTCTAAATTAAGTATAGATTTGTTTAACAATAATATTTTAATATCCTTCGATGAAAGAAATGTATGAAGAAGCTGCGGTCCATTGAAAAAAAAAAGTTCAATTCGCAAAATAGCAGACTTTGCCCATTTCTATTCCTTACCTCTATTTGTGCATTATTTTTACCAATCGAGTTAAACAATATGAACATACTCTATGCCATTAGGAACTCGAAAGTTCATTATCACACTCATAAAAGTACGCCACCTATCCCTATCTTGAGCTAATTCTATCCAGTCTTATATTATTACGCCCTATCTCTCTCAGGTCTATCCAAATGTTATCCTCCCATCTGGGTCTTCCTAGTGATCTTTCTCCATTGGGTTTGCCATTTAATACTTTTAACGTGGTTCTAGATACTTCCGTTTGCGCTGCATGACTTGTCCACTGTAACCTAAGATTTTATCACCTTACAATGGCTGGTGATTATTACAGGGTATGCAACTCATCATTATGTAGCCAATTCCACTCCCTACTATATTCATCCATTTTTGGGCCAAATATCTTCCAAACTACCTTGTTTTATAACACAATAAATATATTTTTGTTGTTTAAGGTAAGAGGCTGCGTTTTGCAATCCTAGAGAACAACCGGTAAAATTATGGCCTTGTATATTCATAGTTTTAACATTTCCTTACAACAGGCGAGATGCTAACAACTTACTGATTGAATGGTAAGCATTTCCCAACATTTTTTTTTTCTTTTTCAATGTTATATTATCATTAGTTAAAATTGTTCCTAAATATTTCATTAACCGTGAACATACTAGTTTAAAACAATTATGAATTGCTCATTGGTTTAAGATGGGTGTGTCTTAGTGGAAAGCAAAAGGGAGGTCATTTTGAGTGCGTGTATTGTAACATTCTTCACAAACTGAAATCTAACATTTCTGTGGCATCATGAATAGAAGATTCATACACTATGTTCAAGTATAGAGCAATATTGTTACAGACGAATTGTCGTATGTAATATTTCTAAGCCTGAGGTTAACTTGATGTACACAATCTAATAGTTTTCACCGTTAATAAGGAGTACTTAAGTCGCGCGGGTAACCATAACCATAAGTTGTAAAACAATTTATAATGACTATTCAATTAGAACCAGGTAATTTAGTTTATGTTCATATTTGTAGCTTTCATTTTGGCCCCTAATTCTTGAAAAGTGTACCTACTACCTATTATGTATATGACTTTATGGTGTAATGGTGGTAATATGTACACGAGGGAATGGGATACTGCACAAATCTATTTAATATTGAAAGCAAACTCGATAGTTGCGATAATAAAATTTGGTTTGTTTAAAAAATAATAGTGGGATCATTTACTATGTACTTTTATTACTAAACAAAATTGAAGCAATGAATATATATATATATATAAATGTGATAGTTTGAGAAAAGGACACTGCAGGTAGGAGTACATTTAGGTAGGGCAATGTGGAAGTATAACCTAAAGTAACACTCGTAGCACGAGTAGAGATTGGCCTTGGGCGAGTGCTGAAAACTTTTTGTAGTAGCCAACCTTCCCAACTGTTAGGTCTTAAGCTCAGTGTAGGAATATAGTCTCCATTCATTCATACTCCCATTTTGTAAGGATAGTTGAGAAAAGCTTATCTTGTAAGTTGTGTAAAAGTTTGATATGTTTGTTTTTTAATAATAATAATATTAGCACCGCGTCTTACTACCTGTTCGGGTTATACGCTTTAAGTACTAATTATGCTAATGGATTAGGAATTGGGGCAGGTAGAACTAGAGGAAGTGAACCCGCATTAACGTGGAGGGAAAGTGGAAAACCATTTAGGAAAAACCACCCCCAGTTCACCCGACCGAGATTCGAACCTCAATCTCCCTGTCCTTAGTAGTCGAGCTCAACACGACAAGCGCGTTAGCCAAATACGCCACCGAGGCGGGTGTTTGTTTTTTTAAATATAATAGAAATTGATTTAATCTGGAGAGTAATAGAACTTTTACTCATCTCTTGGTAATGAATTAAAAGTTTTCTTAACGGCTCCAAATGTTATTTGGAAAAGTAATTTTAAACCCAGTAATAAGAGAAAGAAAATTGAATTGTGACTCATCAGTTTCAATTTGCCTCCCGCAAAACGCTCTTACTTATAGGTTTAATGTGATTATTTCAAATAATGGAGCTTTGGGGGTACCCCATTATCAATAATTTATAGTTGGAAAAGTGGGTGGGGGGGTAAGGAAGGAAAAGCTTCCTAAAAGTTTGATAATTAGATGATCAAATAATAAAGGAATTACTTGCTTGTCACCCATTCCCTGTTCCTCCACTGATTGTTAGTACAATCAATGTTCCTATTGTGTTATTTACTTAAATTTGCTCATCATAAAAAATTGAACAAGTTATTGTTTGAATAAAAATTTGTCTAAATGTTATTAGTATATGAAATAATTTTAACACTTGCAAGAATATTTTTGTCAAAAACTATTATTATTATTATTATGTCGAAATTAACTAGCAATAAAATATAACTTAGTGGAACAAATCACAGAACCTGCAAACAGTGCTATTGGTGAACACACACCCAATTGGAACATTTGGAAATGTTCTCGACCTGAAACGAATAAGAGGCTTTTTCCGATACTAAATTGTTTTAGTGACTGATGCTGGGTCTTTTTTATTTTCACTTTGTTCTCGTGTAGCAAATAAATTATTATGTTATGTAATGATTGTTTTCGTTAAACTTCACTCGATGTAGTTTTTGAGTCTGAAATATTTTCCTACAAATTTAGAAGCACATGTAATAGGAAATTATGTGTATGGTAAATAAAATCATTTAAAAAAAATAATAGTTTTTTTTGGTCTATCCATTGTGGTTGGTTGTGTGGTGGTTTCTTCATTTAGGTTTAGCACATCAGAATGTTTGGCGAGTGTTTCTCAGCTGGTCAGAGTACGTTCCCGTTCGAAAAATGTTGGGACTTTTGAAGAAAGCACTTACCACCCAAACCTGAACATTTGGAAGCCACAAAACATGTTGGCTATGGGCGAGGAAAATAAATGGGAGGGGGAGGGGGGGAATTTGTAATAAGAAAAAAATTGATGAACTTAATACTTACTAGGTAAAATATTAATTTTGCAGTTACATATTGTAAATAATTATGAATTTAAAATATCTTTAAAGAAGGTAATTATATAGATAAAAGTTGTGTAACCCCTTTGAAACAAAGTTGTATTATTATTATTAGCACCGCGTCTTACTACCCGTTTCGGGTTGTACGCACTTACACTAATGTGTAATGGTAGAGTGATGATATAGTGAGACGAAATGGAGGACCTACAGTTTAACGTGGAATCCGAACCACGCTAGAGGCCTGTCATTCCACACATTCACAAGATAACTTGTCAGAGATGAAGGAAGGGTTTGGTAATCAGATAAAACTGTGCCGAGACCGAGGATTGAACCCCAGCACAGAAGTCCGACACCTTACCCCTAGACCACCAGGTCACCGAAAAGTTCTACTTTTATATTCAATTCTCGTTTGTTTCCAGAAGTAGTCTATAAGGCTATATATATCATCAGTGGGCCAAACCGTGTTGAAAAAACGTGTGTGCTTTTGATATAAGGTCTCAAATCAATATGGAGGTTTTATTTTGGTAACTTTTAAAATAGTACAACAATTATCTGACTCCAACCTCAGATCAAATAAAAATCTGTTTCCTCTCTTCTTTTGACAAAGGTAGAACAACCAATAAAACTATGTATTGCAACTCAAAAGTAATCAGACCAAAATTATCCAAATTACCGGAGCGCAAAAAAATTGTGTTAAAGGATCACTTTATTACCAGACTTTATTTTAGTATTCTTACATTTGCATTTTAAATTGGGAATAATTCAAATATATAACTTTTAATCTATAAATCTTATTTGTAAGTTTTCTTGGCAACACACGATTTGGGATACAAGCAAACATGAAGAATTTTCTAAGTTTTGGCAAGTCGGCTAAAGATTCGAAGGCACTGTAAATTTTCATTAATTTTATAATGTTGGGTTTAAATTAGATCTAGCTTTTGTTTCTTGGTACCACGCCAACAAAAGTTTATTTATTTACATACTCTATGGTGTTACTTCATTTGTTTTTATAATAGTATATTTAAACTAATAGGCTATTTATTTTGTTCATCTGTCATTTTATCTAAATGATTTACACACACAAGCATACACTGTACAATTCATATTGTAGTTAAAATAAAAGGATTAATAATGGAATGGAATCAAGTCTTATTGTAAATAATACATTCCATCTTTTATAGTTTATTGCAACAGTGCCTCCAGTGAAAGCTACTTTTACATTTCACATTTGTAAAATACACCATATAGGTCTATATTTTATAAAACTTCACCACTGCATTCAGATATTACCTACTGTCTCTTTGATTAATGTTGTAACCCGCTATGGGATACCTTACTCTATATGTAGTCATTAATATTTGGCGTCATGACATACAAACCATTTCCTTCACTTCAAATGTGTCTGAAATTGTGTATTTGGTAAGATGATTCACTGAAGGAAAACTACAACTTAAATGGGAGCCAAGCCACAGGCATAAGCTAGTTATCTTATAATAATCTAATTAAAACAAAGTGTCTGGAGTAAGGTTTTTTTTAGCCCATTCTAACCCCTCCCCCTCCCCCCTTGTAAGCAAAAATAAGTAAATACCTACCCCCCTCTCTCTTGTATAAGATTTGTCAACTTTTTTCATTTGTTCACAGGGATAACCCTTTTTTTATGCAATTTTGCTTTTAGCCTGAACAGGCAGTAAGATGCGATAATAAAAAAAAAATTAATGTAATTTATAAATTGCTGGTAGTTATTAACATAAAGTTGTAGATTAATATTGCAAAATAATTGACAATTAACACTGGTATACTATGAATTTAAATTTATTAAATAGGTAAAATTAAAATAAGTTATAACAATATTATAAAAGTTTAAAATTTTAATTTACTTTTAATTGATATTATAAAAAAATTATTATTACTGAATACATGAATATTATATTTATGAAAAAAAAACACCCTAAAATCCATTAAATCCGATGACAAGGGTCCTTGAATCCACCCACATCTCAACACTTTCAATTATTGTGTTTCTATTTTGGGAGCTAGGCCACTTAAGCTTGGCCTACTGCTATAGGCTTCTCCACTTCCTCGTTTAACCACTCAGCATCAGCTTTATTGCTGCCTGAAGTCCAAGCGGCTTAAGATGCACCCTCTCTCAATTTCGCCCATGTTTCTCTGTCTTACGTAAGCATAATTGTCCCCCCTCCCCCTTGTCGCAAAAATAAGCAAAGCTAACCCCCCGCCCCCCTCAAGGTATTTAGGTAATATTTGAACACCATCTAATACTTAATTCCCTATAAGTGTGATCCCAGGAGCTATTGACCCACTTGTGGTAGGTGTGAATACCAAAGTAAGAATTTTTTCATATTTCTCCTAAACATATTTGTATCTGTCATTTATTTGCATTTTAATCGCGCTATCAAGATTACTTTGCAGAGGAAATGTACCAACATTAGCGGGGAAGGATAAATCTCCCTCGTTATAAGTGTGTGAAATTTGAACCCTCACCACACCAATAGCTACTCCCAAAACTAAACAATCCTAACATTTAGACTATTTAGCACCACAAGCAAAGATTGGCTTGTCTAGTAATAAAGCTTCAATCAACATTTCAATTTTGGAAAATCTGTGAAATTAAGGGTTTCAGGAAACTTAGGAAATGTCAATTGTGTCCAAATTTGTATATTAATTAAATTCAGTGGCTTTGATATCCTCAAATTTTCACAGCAAGGGTCATTTAGTAAAATATTTTTTGTCGCGGTCAACGGCGATATTTTACATTATTATTATTTAATATATACACAAATGGAGTTGTAGGTCACATGACTTGACATATGAATACATTAAAGTAGATCTAGTAACTGTTCTGTCAGAAGATTCTTACAATGGAAATTGGACTGAAGTGTATTTATAAAGAACATGACTAATAGTTTGTTACTAAATAATTATTTTACAGCACTATTTATTTTCAAACTAAAAAGTACATTATACAAAATTTCATCTCGTTACATACATAATTACATCAAATTTAAGGTTAGCCAACATTGTTTGGGTGAATCTGTTAAAATAAAGAGTCAACTCCCTGTTAACATTTTCTCATATTTTGTACCCGAAAACAAATTAAATATTTATCACTGGTACCAATGCTCTTGAAAGCAAATTACAAAGGAGGGGAATATTAATTATGATCAGGGAAACAAATTATATTTTATTACTACTTGTAGACTAACTTATGACTAGTTAAATTAATAAAGGATACAACTTCCTTTTTGTGCATTTAGTATATTGAAAACATGTTTTTCATAACTTCTAGTAAATTTACAAATTTCACATAAAGTTTCTCAAAATTGAAAAATTTCTACAGACAAAGAATTAATTTGACATGTTAAATAAACCATTTCTGCAAAAATCAAAGGTGTCAATTTATAATATAATCCAGAATAAAGGGTTTTTATTAATGAATTTGTTACAAAAGTTTATCTTTAAAACTATATACCACCATTTTTTACTGTCTTATATTAAAAATAATTTGAAATATATTAATTGCACAGTTTTATGATATCTTGTCAATACGGACGTGCGAGTTTTAACTATTGATAAGTTGATTATCGGCTGAATAATCCATAGCTTGTGTGTTTACATTACACAACTAACACTAAAACAAAAGCGCACACACAACACCAAATTTACAACTCGAAACTTAAGTTACTGTAGTGTACACATGCAAAAAAAAACCTCAAAATTTGTTATCAGAGAATTTGAATCTAAAGTTGTTTTTTAGTTTTAAATATAGTATTACTCCATGAAGTTTACTCCAAATGTATTCCAAGGTCTCAATGAAGTATGTTAAAAAAAATTCAAAGAGGCCTATTTCCATTTGTAACGCCCCTTTTGAAGGATTACGACCTATTAATTTTCATCCGCCCATCCAAAAATGCAACTAGCTGATGAGAAATATTATATGGTCAACCAAACTTTCTACCAGTTTATTTATATTTTGTAAACCCAATATCTTATTTCGTGAAACTTCCATACTCTTGCCATTAAGGCTCTTAACCTACAAATTTTGACTGTGTAAAATTGTTTGTATTAGTAAATAAGTGAAGTTTCAGTGATCAACATCTTATTTGTTAAACCTGTCTGTGGCTTACAGAAATTTATCAGCGTGTATCTAGAAAATATTGAGAGAGAAAAATCAGATGGGAGATCAAACCCAGCTTTGCGGGGCTGCACTGCAGCAATCCTAATATCTTAGATTATTAAAATTTTGAAAAAATCCACATATCCCTTGTTTTGTAAAATCATTAAAAAGATTCTCAATTTTACTAGATTGTCTTCAAAAAGGCCTGTAAAACTTTTTGAGTAAATTGTAGAACTAAATTGACCGTAAAATAATGCTCTACTTTTATTTATAGCAAAGGGAAAAATTGTTGCATTTCATTTTCCAAGTTTATTTTGTTAGCATTTTCATATCAATTTTGAGTAAACATCTTCATAAGGAATACCTATTTTAATGGTTTGGAGAGAAATTCCAAGTTAAATAACTTATATAATCAATTCCAACAAAACAAATATTTATCTAGCTTGATCAAAGACCTCCATTAAAAGTGCTTTTAAAAACACAGTTACAAAAATTACACAAAAATACATCCACCCATGTTTTCTCCGTTAAATGAGACACATTACAAAAGAGTACAACTGCTTTTTTCCCTGAAAGGATTGGCTTTCTGAGAGCTGAAGCCAACCAACAGACAATCTTCCTGTTCATGCTCCGAGATGAATTTCATTATATCTAGAACCGCTTGAGACACATTTATACGTTTGATGGCAGCCTCTCTCCTCAACTGCTCAGTCACTTGACGTTGTTGCTGTAAATTAGAAATCATCATGTCCATAACAGCAGTGTCCGACAGGCCTATTTTAAGGGTGTGGTTGAAACTTTTCTCACAGGAACAAATGGGCCACAAAATTGGCCACAATTATTAGTTCTCCCTATGGAGCAATGATGCGGAATTTGCCGGCGATTATATGTTTTGATGCAGTTTTGTGAAACAGTAAATGAGAACAACTTGAAGTTATATCTTCACAACACAATATTAGGATGATTGCGAACTGCGAATAAAAGACAAAAATTGTCAGCTAAAGCGTTGATTCTGTTATTATAGAATGCTAAAGCAAACATTCAGGACTATAGACTGTTCTAGAGTAATGTGATCTGTGATGGTATTGTTTAGTTTGTCCTGAGTGCCGAAAGGTTGCATACAAAATTATATTTTTCAAGAGTCAACTACAGAGATATTTGTATAGTAAACAAAATCAGTGTAAATTAGTAATTACGTATATGTGCCACCGAAGCGAGGGAGGCATGTATTAATATGTATTATTAATGATTCTTTTGATGATAAACATTTAATGAATCAAATCTATGATTCATAATACAATCTATTGCTTTATTTCGTAATGTAATTAGCCCATTGCTATATTGTGGGATTCAATACATATTATTAATTAATATTTATGAGGTAAATACCATCTGATTACTAATACATTTTACAATCTTTAAGGTAACATAATGTTTCAGTTAATATTTTTTAGAACAAACATCTATGATATTAGGAACTAAAAAATTAATTGTGGCTAAATCATTTAGAATCGTACCATGCTCATTGTATCACAGTACTCATTAATTAAATTTAAAATGAACGTATGAATTTGTTAAAATAACCCTTGGTTAGAATGTAAGCTAATCAGAACAGAAAACTAATTACTTAAAATTGTGATTCGGTTTCATGAATCGTTTGTTGAAATAAATTGGTTACCTACTTAATATTTATTTTTAAAATACACCTTTGTATTCTAATGGGGTTACTTTTGATTAGAAATTCATACCACTTATATGTATATATATTATTTTCAACAATGAAATTTAAAGTTTGTAGCTATGTTGATTGAAAGGAAGCTACGAATATATTGAATAAGCAGTCATGGACTGCTGGTGAAGTGGTCATCCAGCTTGGAGCGTCAATCGTGATAAGCTGTTACAGCAGGAAGAAAAAATCATGAATATACACACAAAAATTTGTCATGTCTGTTTCTGGGGTAAGAGATTCCGGATATAAAATAATTGCTCCTTTGGATCTCCAAATATGTTCTACTCTGGGGTAGTCATTTAATAGTAAAGCCCGGAAAGAGATTAGAATTGAGAGGTGGAATACTAGGAGATTACATAGGATAGGCCAAGGGCACTATAATATTTTTAATCTTTTTAAATGTCCTACTCCCCGTTCAGGTTATCAGATCATTTACTTATTATGATAATGGTTTTAAGGATTAGGGAGGTTAAATAAATAGGAAGTGTACCCGCATTTTCTTGGAGGTAGAGGAGGAAATCGTGTTGAAAAAATCTTCAGTTCATTCGCCCGAGATTCGAATCTCAATCTGCTCATCTTAGGCAGTCTAGTCTATTACGAGAGTGGTGCGTTAGAACAAGCAGCCACCGAAGCGTGTTACTACAAATTACAATAAATTATTAATGAAGTATGTAGGTTTGGATTATATATTGTCTTTATACAAAAGTTAGATGGTCAGGAGATTGTAGGCTAGAATAAGGAGAATACATATTTTTTTGTCTGGAGGAACGGACACTCATAATTTGGGCACATGTTTTCTAATTCACAGAAATACTATATCATCAGTTAAAGACATAAAACATTAGATAGGACCAGACAGAGATATGCTCTAATGAGGTGGACTCGATAGAACCACCTACTAAACAGAGATATGGCCCGTATTTTGTAAGTGTGGAAATTAACTTTTAAGTTCCTAATGTTATAGAAAAAGAGTAAGTTACCTTGTTGATACCAAAGAGTAAAGACAAAACTCTTGTGGCTGAAATACATATTAGACTGGCAGATAATTCATACTAATGTGTAACACGTCGATTAACCTCAAGATCGACGGTAGCAGTAGTGCTATCTAGCGAATAATAGATAAACTAACTGGAATAAGAACTACTGTAATGCCATCTAAAAGTTCATATGAAAGCTAAAAATTTGAGTACATAATTGGTTGTTTTTCTATTGACCACCTTTAGTATAGAACTTTGTAGATCAAAATTGTGATTTATGATTGTCTAAGGCTCTTAGTAGCAGCTATCTCTGGTTCTGGTTTATAGTAAAACATTAATTTTTTAAAACTCTTATATTAAAATAAACATGGCTCTACACGTTCCTAAGGCTCCCGGCGTTGCCCAAATGTTGAAAGAAGGAGCAAGAGTAAGTAATTATTGTCTTAATGTTAATAGTTTTTAAAATAAAACATTGACAGCAATTTGGGTTTCACGTGCTCAGACTCTCCAACTTACTGGACCAATATATTCGAACTGTAATTTCATAAGCGATTGTCTTGGTAATTACCACATCTCTATTTAAACACAAAAAAAGTATGATCTATTCTATTACAACCTAATAAATCCTTCTGCATTTAATTTAAATACATCAGGAGGAGGCATAGATTTTCAAAGGCCTGCAGGGACAATTCCACTCCATTTATGGTCACAGAATGATAACTCTTTTTGTAACTTATTATTCCTGAATGATGTAGAAAAAAGATGTACTATACTTTTCCCACATGCCTATAAAGTTAGTTAAAGCTCAGAACTGTATTCATAAAAACACTCATCACAGTAATTATACAATTTACTGTGTATAGGATACAAAGAGGGCGGGATAGTTTTTAGTCTTACTACCCATACAGGTTATACGCCAATGTGTAATGGTAGGGTGATTGTGAG
The DNA here is from genome assembly GCA_039000515.1 of Timema cristinae. NCBI lineage: Eukaryota > Metazoa > Arthropoda > Insecta > Phasmatodea > Timematidae > Timema > Timema cristinae. Next base: position 8,971,419 of record JBCFYV010000001.1, read on the forward strand.
ATGAAATGAAGGACCTACAGTTTATCGTGGAATATAATTTGCTTATTATTATTATTTATTATTATTGTGTGTATTAATTAAAAGAAAAGTTTCCACTATTCAGTATTATTAATCGGTGTTCCCCGGAACACTTGTGTTCCGTTAATTGGTTACAAGTGTTCCCACATGACATCAGTTCTGAGTGATGGTAGCTACTATGGTTCTAACAAGTGAAGACTGCCACGCATGTTAACTTATAAACCAATAGAATATCATATTCTTTAGATTGAAAAATAACACCTGGACACGGGAATCGATCCCGGGACCTCTGGCTTAGTATGCCAACACACTGACCACTGAGCTATCCGGAGTGTATATATATGTGTGTGTGTGTGGACCATTTAAATTAACACCTGCCTCGATGGCGTAGTTGACCAGCGCGCAAGTTTCGTGGTGTTGCTAGACTGCTGAAAAATGGAGATCGAGGTTCAAATCTCGCTTGGGTAACTGGGGGTGGTTATTTCTTAAATGGGTTTCCACTCCCCCCCCACGCGAATGCGGGTTCACTTCTATATTCAACCTTTCAAATTCCTAGCCCATTAGAGTAATTAGTACTTAAGAGTAGCATGCTAGACCACGTGGCCACCAAACAGGTCTCGGCTCTTTTGATCTAGATTAGATACAAATGGTTAATTCAGTCGAACTTGTTAAACCAAATGTGTTTTTCCGCCCACGACAGTACTTCTCCGGTCTGGACGAGGCAGTCTACCGCAACATAAGCGCATGCAAACAGTTTGCCCAGACGGTGCGGACTGCGTACGGTCCCAACGGAATGAACAAGATGGTCATCAATCACATCGAGAAGTTGTTTGTGACCAACGACGCAGCTACAATCATCCGCGAGCTGGACGTGGAACATCCGGCCGCCAAGTTGATGATCCTGGCCTCACAGATGCAGGAACAGGAAATAGGTGACGGCACAAACTTTGTCATCGTCTTAGCCGGGTCTCTCTTGGAAGCTGCCGAAGACTTGTTGAGGATGGTTGGTATAATTGTTATATTTTGTTTATTATAGGCCTTTGCCATGGTTGAGAGCGCCAAGAAACTGACCGACCTAAAGCTGACAAATATTATATTTAGAAAATCTCAAATTTTGTGTGTAGGGTTTGACGCCATCAGAGATTGTAGAAGGATACGAGTTGGCGCTCGACAAGGCCTTAGAGATCCTCCCTCGTTGACATGTTACACCGTCAAGAACTACCGAGAGCTTGCTGACGTTGAGAAGGGAATCAAGACGTCAATTATGAGCAAGCAGTATGGCGATGAAGAGTTCATTACGAAACTGGTGGCTAAGGCGTGCGGTACGTCAGCTAAGAGTCCTCTCTATACTCTTATATTAAAATATAAGATCCATCTCTTAAAAACATCCTAAAAGGGCCAAATAACTAAAATGCTTGAAACCTTGTTACTGTATCCTAAGTAGGTGCAGGTGAAGGTTGGGCCTTATTACAGACATTCATCTAAGCTTAGATTACCAAGTAAGGGCTAATTGTATGGTACAAGTGTACGAAGTAGTTTTCAATTCTATTGGGATGATGTTACTTTACATTATTAATATTTGGCCTAACTTTTTTTCTAAAGCATATCTCTTAGTAGTAGTATTAAAAGATAAATTTTGCTTCATACAAGGTGCGACTTTTAAGTTCAGTTCTCAGATTGCTGAGAAATTTATCTATGCACAGTGTGTCGTCATTGGCAAGGAACTTGACTTGGGTGGATCCACTATTTTAGAATCTTGGAAAAAATTATGGACATAAGAGTAAATATAAATATAATAGTATACTAGTAAATACTAATAATAGTAACAAAATGCCAACATTCCTTCTTAAATCCATTCATTATAACGTTCATACATTCAGTTAAGAGTTAATTTACTGGTCTAGGGTCTGAATGTTACGTTCATACTTTAACTATAATTGATTCTTAGCCACCAATAAGCAGTATTTTGAGGTCTAAAACAAATTTTATTTGAAAAATTAAAAAAATAAAAAAAAATTTTTTATACGATTTGGTGCTTGAATGTTAATTTCTCTCTCAAGTCCTTGAATCTCCAATATCCTTAAGAATTCAAAGTCCTTTCCCAACTGGGAAGCCTTTATTGTGTTCAACCATCTTCTGGCCAAATTACGGTACATTCCAGTTATGATATTAGAGTCTTTTTATATAATGATTGTCATCAACTGTTACCAGCTTTTGGCCGATTCAATATAGTAAAATGTTTGTCTTCCTATATCCTTCCACCATCTTCTCCTCTCATATGCACACTTTCTATTATCTTCTTCTCCTCGCGTATTTTTACTAAATACTTTATGTCCGTGTTGTTCTCTTTGGATCCTCTTGTTTTTCATTCTCTTTACATGTTCATACCATTTCAGTCTTGCTCCCTCTATTATCTCACTCTTTCCTGGATAACTTCATTCTTAATCGTGTTTCTCCTCAATTGGTTTACCACGAGCTACGTTTTAATATAACTGTGATAAGGAAGAATACTATCTATACACGAAACTTCTATACTTTTAGATTCAAACAAAGGAAAAATGGCACCAAACATCTGCATTAAATTAAACATTGAAAAGAGGATAAAGGGCAAGGTTTACACGCCAGAAAATTGTAGTTCTCAAAGTTCACAATTAAAACACAACATTTAGTTTTGTAATTTTCTGGGCACATAATTCCCTTCTTCAGCAGAATAGGGTAAAACCCAGACTGGATTATGGCGGCATGCGTCATGACAACATATCAGATTCATTGAGACATAATTTGTAACTTTTGCTTTTGTTTTTAGTGTCCATCATACCTGAGCAGACAACGTTCAATGTGGACAACGTTAGAGTATGCAAAATTCTTGTAAGTTTGATCAATATTAATAGTTTAGTACTATTGTGTTGAGCCCAATTCAAACAAACTCATTTACTGCCTCGGTGGCGTAGTTGGCTAATGCACTTGTCGTGTTGAGCTCGACTGCTGAGGATGGGGAGATCGAGGTTCGAATCTCGGTCGGGTGAACTGGGGGTGGTTTTTCCTAAATGCTTTTCCACTCTCCCTCCACGCAAATGTGGATTCACTTCCTCTAATTCAACCTTCCCAATCCATTGGCGTAATTAGTACTTAAAGCGTATAACCCGAACGGGTAGTAAGACGCGGTGCTAATAATAATTAGTCGGCAACTTAAATTCTCTGGTCGCATAGTGAGTTGGTGTCTGGGTTGTTTGGGGTGTGCAGGGCTCGGGTCTGTACAGCTCCGATGTGGTGCAAGGGATGGTGTTCAAGAAACAGGTGGAAGGGGACATCACAAAGAAGACCAACGCAAAGGTGGCGGTTTTCAGCTGCGCCGTCGACAACTCTCAGACCGAGACCAAGGTACTTTGGCGCATGGCAGTTGTGAGAACTTGATACACTAGGGTAGATCGGAACATCCAATTAGTTTTACACAGGAAATGTTGGGGGAACTTTAAGAAAATTATAGGAATTGTCAGAGGTTTTTGCGATATTTTTTTAAACCCTTTTGCACTCAGGCCAATTCTTACATATTTGAGCTGATGTATTTGTCTTTAATAACCCTTCCTATGTTGAAAACTCGGAAGAAAGTATAGTAGAGGTGGATGGGTGGAAATATATAAAAATAACTTATACAATAAAATGGCTTTTACGATGAAAAGGAGAACACAGTTCACACCATTACATAGCTTCCGTTGGACAAAGAGATAATTTCTGCCTCTTAAAGAACGTTTTGGATTCGGAGTCGAGAAATATAGTATTCGACCCATCTCTAGTATTTTTATTGATTTTTTTCCCTGAATATGTTAATAAATAGTAAAATACACAAAATGAAGGAAAAATTTAGACGAGTTTAACTTAATTTTTTTTAATAAATACTAATTTGACTTTTATTTAAATAAATAATATCACTTTCAGCTTATATCACTTTTTTGTGGAAATAACCCCGCCTTTTGCATGTGTATACTGATAAAAGTTATTATCAACACTTACATTCCCATTATTTAATATTGTTTACATATTAATATTAATTTTTAATGTATATAACAGCTCAGATTGGAAATAATTGATCAGTGAGTATTTTAGCCAATAATAATTTTATTGGTGAAGATTTGAAGCTTCACACAGCTCTATTTGAATGTGTAAAATGTCACCAAACAGGGGACAGTTTTGATCAAGTCGGCAGATGAGCTTATGAACTTCAGCCGCGGGGAAGAAAACCAACTGGAGGAGCAGATAAAGGCGATCGCTGCGTCAGGAGCAAACGTGATAGTTTCTGGTGCCAAGTTTGGGGACATGGCGCTCCACTACGTCAACAAGTACAACATGATGGCCGTGAAGCTCAGCAGCAAATGGGACGTCCGCAGGCTGTGCAAGGCTGTCGGCGCCATCACCTTACCCAGACTGGTACGTCAAGAGGTCCCTGGTTCAATCCGAGGGAGGATTTGTAGGTGTTGAGTCGCTAAGATCAAGACCGGTCAGATTTATCGGCTTGTTTTTTGGTGCTGCCTCTGTACTAATTAGTTATGTGATGTGATGTGGAAGGTTGAATTTATAGGAAATGTACCCGCATTTAAATGGAGGGGAGAGTGGAAAACCACCCTCAGTACACTCGACCAGAATCAAACCAAGATATGTCATCTGAGGTCTAGTCTTTTGTGAGAGTGACAACTTAGACCATGCGGTCACTTAGGCAGGCTTATGTTTTCTTATTCAATCCCTATTTTATCTACTAAACTTGGAAAACATGGTAAAATTATTGTGTTTTCTTTCCGCCCATCAGTTGATTTTGTCACATTAAATTAGTTCTTAAGCTGATATAAAAATACAAATATGAAGAAAATATTAGCTTTTTGTTTTATTTTAATGCATTCATTATAACATTCAGTTGAGTGATAAATTACTTGTCTGGGGTCTTGTCCTATCTTCTTGGACTAAAATACCAATATAGTTTCAAAATAAATTATGTTCAACATTTGAAAAACCCACTTCAATGGCCGAATGCTCTAAAATGTCACTGTCATATTATACTGGCCTGCTGATGATGATATTGGGGTACAAATCTCGCTCTGGTCTACTTGGTGGTTTTACACTCTCCTGCCATGCACATGATGGTATATTACCTTTAAAAATACTTCCTTCATCATCCCTACCTCATAAAATGGTGATAATAAATGTCTACAACTTGAACAGTTAGTAAAATGCAGTAACAAAAAAATAAAAATACTATTTTTTTCAAATCTCTAATTGTTTTGCGGATACAAGGTACAATATTTGAACATTTGACGTCTCTGTTTGTAGTTGAGTTGGTTGTAAGTCAGCTGCTCTGAAATGCTCCTAGTACACTCACTCTTTATTGTAGTATTGTATTATTGTAGTTACACAAGTACCTAGTAAGAGGGGCCCTGTAGTTATGCCCTATTTCTCCCCAGACTGCTCCTACCAAAGAGGAGTTGGGATACGCAGACTCTGTGTTCATTGACGAACTTGGAGACACCTCGGTTGTCATCTTCAGGCTGGAAGGCAAGGACTCCCGCATTTCCACCGTCGTTATCCGGGGCTCCACCGATAACTACATGGACGACATAGAGCGGGCCATCGACGATGGAGTCAACACTTTCAAAGGAATCACAAATGTATGTTATTTTTCCCACTTTGATGCCAATAGTTTTTTTTGCTTTAAATATTTTAACAGCGAATCGAAGCTTGGCACATTCCTACTATACGGTACCATGTTTCAGGACGGAAGGTTTGTACCTGGCGCAGGTGCCACGGAGATAGAGTTGGCTCGTCAGATAACCACCTACGGGGACACAAGACCGGGACTGGAGCAATACAGTATCAAGAAGTTTGCCACCGCCCTCGAGAGTTTCCCCAAGGTGCTAGCAGAGAACTCGGGCGTACGGGGCAACGAGGTGGTCTCCAAACTTTATGCCGCGCACCAGGAGGGGAACAAGAATGTGGGCTTTGACATAGAGGTACCTAGGTTGTTTCAGTGTGGGCTTCGACATGGAGGTACCTACACTGCTTTTTTTTTACCAAAAATTAATTTTTAAAAATGGTTGCATTTGCAATGTTTGTTGGCTCATGTGGGTGTGAAGAGTAGTGTTCTTATTAAAATGATCAAACACCCGAGAAATCGCATTACACACACTCATTTGCCGTCATTTATGAAAGGGACTTTAACAAACCTTGGGTAATTCTTTAAATTAAATATAATCTTTTTTTTTTAATAATAGAGAGTTTAAAATTAATGAAAGTATTATTTTTTACTTAAGATGCTGGTTATTGAATTTTTTGAAATGCGAGCACTCCCAATATTTTTAATTTTCAATGTGGTCATAGCTATCAAACGAGTTCGACACTCCTGTCTTGTCCCATCAAAGCGAGTTTTCTTGAACTGAAAAAGTTGTGCTGAATACACTTTTCCTTTCTTCCCTAATCTTCAGTTCAGCCACACATCGCGATTCTCAAGACTGAATATTAAAATAAAATTATTATAATTATAAGTTAATATTAAAACTCCCTCTTCCCTCGCTTTTGTTCACATTAATGGTTACATTACTGTTATGAAGTCTTGTTGTGTTTGTCCTACAATTATGTTGGACTAATCCACTAGTAAACATCATAACTAAACTAAAGAGAGAAATTAAAAAAAAAAAAAAGTTTATATTTCTAATATACTTTAAGGATTTGAAGTTCCCATCCCTAGTTTTTTTTTTATTGAAAGTAGGGTTCTACGAGTACTTGGATTTCAAGCTTTAAGCCGAGCTTGTGATTTAGGCTCGAGATTAAGATCATAAGTTTTGTAGCCTCATCATTTTCAAGCTTCCTCTTGATGTACATACAATTCAATTTTAAAAAAACAATGGTAAGTACAGGCTATTAAGGGCTGGTCTTATGACTCTTGAATAAATATTAATTTGGCCGATAAATATTTGTATCTGGTCAATAAGTTAAAACTTTTATAAGGTGCATGCACAACTGGGCACAGAGGAATTGAATTGGAATAGAAGACGTGATCATGCGTGATTATTACACTAAAGACAGATAAACAAAATATGAAATCTTTTAAATTTCTAACTGTTTGTTATTCTTACATTTTCTTATAGGGTAAGTAGAGTTATGGAAGCATTTTAACTCATTAAAAAGTATTTTAAACTTTTTTTCAAACTATTTATATTATACAAAAATATAAACATTGTATTGTTTTCATATATTTTTAAAACCTCAAACTTTAAAGCTATGATATTTAAATTTTATGTTTGTTTTGACTGGTGAATTTTTATATATATTATTTAACTTTTAAAATAAACAACAAACCTATACTTTCAATATTTTAAAATGGATAAACTCAAATTTGACAGTTCTTTGAAATACTCTGCCTGTGTTCGATGCTCAGACCCCAAGTTGAAAGTGTTTATTCTTGTCGTGTTGTCAGGCTGAAGCTGCGGTCGTCAAGGATGTTAGCAACGCCGGTATCCTGGACTTGTACATCACCAAGATGTGGGGGCTAAAGTACGCAACAAGCGCAGCATGCACAATCCTCAAAGTTGACCAGATAATAATGGCCAAACGCGCCGGAGGACCAAAAGTTAGGCCGCCAGGACCCAACGACGACGATTAGTCACTTTGATTTCCATGAAAACGAACCAATCCGTTAGGAAGTGTGCGAAGCTTTGAAAACATCAAATATTGGTCATCTTCGACTTTTGCTTGAAAAAAAAAATATATCCATCTTCGCCATTAATATCAAATTGACCAAAATCTTCAATTATTGAATAACATGTTGGTACAAACAATAACTTGTTTTTTCAGTTTAGGTCAAAATATATTTAATTTAAGATTCAAATAATTGGACTCGGCACACCACTAATAAACACTATATTTTGACCCAAGATTGCGTATATTTAACATAGAATACTTAGTGTCGCTTTGTGTGTGGAAATACATTTTATGTGTTTGTGTAGTTTGTTTTTAAATTTTCTTTTTTTGTAATCTCACTACTGCTATACTTTAAAAGAAATGCTGAGAATTTTTTTTTTTTTTGTAATTAACAACATTAAAGTATAACATTACTAAGTCCATAATATTTTTTTTTTTTTTTTACCTTTATCACCGTCTTCGTATTCTCGACCTGTGGCTCATTAAAAGTCACATCTCCATTTTTACAGGCTATTTTACCATACAACAGAAATAGGATGAACCGATTCAGTGATCACATGGTCTAAAGCGTCATTCTAGTGTTAGACTGAATTTCTGATAATGTTGTGGTTCGAATCCCAATTGTGTTATATTGGAAGTATTTTTTCCCAAATAGTTTGCCATTGTATCTGCACAGACTGAACACTATTATTTAATCATAGATTACTTTGTATCAGGATATATATAATTAATTTAATACCTACTTCAGTGGTAGCCAGGTCTAACGCATTATTCGTGTTGGGCTAGACTGCCGAAAACTGGGTTCGATCCCGGTTGGGTGCACTGAGGGTGGTTTTTCCTAAATAGTTTCCCAATCTCCCTCCACCCAAATGCAAGTGCATTTCTTCTTGACTAACCCTTACTAATCACTAACGTATTGGTGTAATTGGTATATAGGTGTATAACCCTAACAGGTAGTACTTTAAAATTAATGTTTTTTATAAAAATCTGAATTTATGGGATAAGGACGTTTTTCGCAAATAAAAACATATGTATACATATATCATAATTTTTAAGAATGTTAGCAAAGTAAACCGTCGATGCTATGGATACTTTGGATTTAACGGACAGCTTGTGTTATTTGCTATTTTACAAACATTGATCGAAAAGTCCATAAAATCTGGGGTTTTAAAAGGGTAGGGCACGACTCGCCCTCTAATTGTTGCTGCCTAGTGCTCATCACTCAAAACCAGTCTCATCTGGTTTCAGAAATGTGCGAGTCATAACATTAAGTTGTTCTGCAGCTTAATTTCGTAGTCATTCCATGGATCATTAGGCTTGTTTCGTGTACATTCCTGATCATTAGGCTTGTTTCGTGTACATTCCTGGATCATTAGGCTGTTTCGTGTACATTCCTGGATCATTAGGCTTGTTTCGTGTACATTCCTGGATCATTAGGCTTGTTTCGTGTACATTCCTGGATCATTAGGCTTGTTTCGTGTACATTTCTGGATCATTAGGCTTGTTTCGTGTACATTCATGGATCATTAGGCTTGTTTCGTAGTCATTCCTGGATCATTAGGCTTGTTTCGTGTACATTCCTGGATCATTAGACTTGTTTCGTAGTCATTCCTGGATCATTAGGCTTGTTTCATAGTCATTCCTGGATCATTAGGCTTGTTTCGTGTACATTCCTGGATCATTAGGCTTGTTTCGTGTACATTCCTGGATCATTAGGCTTGTTTCGTGTACATTCCTGGATCATTAGGCTTGTTTCGTGTACATTCCTGGATCATTAGACTTGTTTCGTAGTCATTCCTGGATCATTAGGCTTGTTTCGTGTACATTCCTGGATCATTAGGCTTGTTTCGTGTACATTCCTGGATCATTAGGCTTGTTTCGTGTACATTCCTGGATCATTAGGCTTGTTTCGTGTACATTCCTGGATCATTAGGCTTGTTTCGTAGTCATTCCTGGATCATTAGGCTTGTTTCGTGTACATTCCTGGATCATTAGGCTTGTTTCGTGTACATTCCTGGATCATTTGGCTTGTTTCATGTACATTCCTGGATCATTAGGCTTGTTTCGTGTACATTCCTGGATCATTAGGCTTGTTTCGTGTACATTCCTGGATCATTAGGCTTGTTTCGTGTACATTCCTGGATCATTAGGCTTGTTTCGTGTACAGTACTTTGAGACGTGTTTTACGTGTAGTATTTACTTAACTGTGTGTGTTCAAAATGGCTCCACCAAAGAAAAGAACCTCTCTTAGTCTAAGTACCAAACTAAAGCTTATTGAAAAAATAAAAAGTGGAGTATCAGTGGCTAATATTTTTGCAGGAAATTTTCAATTGAAAAACAAATTATCCAACATAAAAACAACTTAAGAGAAAAGTGAAACTGTTTTCTTTAAAATATGATGTAACACCTTCAACCAGCGGGATTAATCAAAGAAAAAACTTGAAATTACTAAAAGAGAAAGAATTAGAAGAAGCCATTTCTAAATGGTGTCGGTGTACGGGGTTTTGAAATTCAGGTTAGCTAAACATTTGAATGCATCAGGATTTACAGCGAGCAGTGGTTGGTTGTTTGTGGCGTTTTCGTAAGAGACATAACATCACAAATCGAAAAACGTGCGGCAAATCATTGAGTGCTGATTTTGGTAATGTGCAGCCATTCAGGGAAAAGCTGAATCGAGTTATAAATGAAACAAGACTGGTGTTATCTCAGCTGTACAATGCAGATGAAATTTGTATTTTTTGGGAGGTCTTTGCCTGAAAATAAACAGGCTTTTAGACAAGAAACCTCAGTTCCAGGAAGAAAACAAAACTTTCTAAAGTTTCATCTTGATTCAAGTCCATCCAGTGGTGGTTTGTGTCGGTAAAAGGGGTGTCTAGTGTAAAGGGATTGCTTACTTTTGTGCTTCCCGCCTTATTTGTGGTGTGGCAGTTCTGGATTACATTCATAGTTGGTCGAGGTTGATAGGTTTCAAGCACTCAGTTAATAATTTGCACATATCGTTCAAGACAGGGTCTAGTTTGTGAACATGTGCCGAATAGTGCAGGACATTAGGGTTGGCTTCCCTACGCCAACTTGTCAGTTATGAAGAATACCATCCCTGGTATTGACTTTGTTTTTCTGTATGTCAGAGTGTGGTATAATGTAACCCCTCGAGGTGGACTGTATTTGGGCATTAGAGCGGTCTGAGTTCCATTCTGTGTGTGTTGTTGATGGGGAGTAAGCATGTCTGTGTCTTCGCTGGCTTAGCCTGTAGTACTCGGGTCAGTTTTGATAAAATTCCTTTCTATCGCAGATGTTTTGTGACTGGCGTACTTGACTTGAAATGATACCTACTTGCACACCACTACTTGTCATGGTTCTATATATATTTACACTGATGTACTATAGATGAGGAAGGTACAGTTTTAAAGGAAATGTACCTGCAGTAGAACAATATAGGCAAAGTCAATTGAAGAGAGACAGCTGAGATTTATAACCTTACCTTCCGACCAACAAAAAACTAGACTAGATCGCCCGCTTCAGGGGTATAATGGCCTAACACGTCACTCTCGCAATAGACTAGACTGCCGATGACAGTGAAGTTGGGGTTTGAATCCCGGTTGGGTGTACTGAAGGTGCTTTTCCACTTTCTCTTGATGCAAATTCAGCTACACTTCCTCATCTTTAACATATTAGAGTAATTAGTACATATAAGTGTATTCTGAACGAGCAGGTATATACCAGACCACCTTAATCTGCAAGTTCACCAATTGCACAGCGAGATGAGCTTGTATACAAATACAACATACATTCACAAGGGGAATAAAACCAGGTCATCCTAAGCTTGTACTAGACTACATTTTGTGATGACGACAAGTCACTTGGTTCAAATAAAACACACAGATAGTGTTTCAATAGTTTTATGGTTACATTTGGTTTCTAGCAAGTATAAATTACATGAGTATCACAGTTTGAAATGTATAGTTTTCAAACAATTTAACAAGTTGCAAGATTATACTATACAATACAATATTCTCCTTCCATCGATATTAGTAAAAACATTAAGCCTGGAAATAGCTTTCGACATTTTATAATTAAAATTTTAACCAAAATTTATATATGAATTTGATATAAAAACAAATAATTGCCTTGTGAATTAGTGTATGTATGAAAATGTGACAGCACTGTAAAGTAATGTAAGTGATAACGTAAGTAGGAGGGTTGTGTTAGATCTTTATAAAAAAAAAGTCATTTCTTCACACTTCCATTTTTTGATCACTTTCACAGCAACATATGATTTTTTCATAATTTTTTCATAGTAAAACAGAAAAATACAAAAGTACACAAAAAATAATTAGCAGCTTGTGTTTTGTGTAACTGTCAGAGTGGTAAGAAATTAAGAGAAAAATGTATTTGTTTACGGTTCGGTCCGGCTGTTGAAAAGTCTTTAAGTCGCTCTTGCAATAGAAAGGACTGCCAATGACTGTGAGGTCGGGTTTCACATCTTGTTCAGATGTACTTATGTTTTATGTTGGTTTTTTTTTACTAAATTCTTTTCCACACTCCCTCACACATGCTGGTACACTTTCTATAATTTCAACCTTCATCCTATCACCTACCATGCATAACTTTACACCGTTTTCATACAAATTATCTGGATCGGACTCGAAATATCAAATCCAAATAGATTACAGATTTTAGATTTGACCAAATTTAATATCAATATAAAAAAAAATCAAGATTCTCAACTTCGTTTCACGTAATTATGTAATTTATTTTATTATATGATTTAGAACATTTTCATTATAGAATGTTCAATTATAAGAAGACGCAGACTAAATGGAGAATTTGCACAGCTCTAAGAGCTCGACCAACAAACACAGTCGATAGATAAACAACACATAGCCAACAGTCCATTCTAGGACACATCTCACATTTCATCTCACACTCGTCTGACACATCTCACAGTTCATCTCACACTCGTCTGACACATCTCACAGTTCATCTCACACTCGTCTGACACATCTCACAGTTCATCTCACACTCGTCTGACACATCTCACAGTTCATCTCACACTCGTCTGACACATCTCACAGTTCATCTCACACTCGTATGACACATCTCACAATCTTAACAAGTAAAAAAAAACTGATATTCATGGGTTACACAGGGACATACTTTCTTTTAACACTTTCTTCTTTAGTCGCGACATCCAACTTCTTCCTCTTCCGTACCGGCCTCTCATTGGTCGGCTTGGGTCTGGTCTCGTCCCTTGTCTCGGGGTGTGGGGCCACTGTCGCCTGGCCCGTGGGAGGCTCCTTCGGAGTCTCGGAGGGCACTTTGTCGTTTTTGGGTGGTATAAAGGGTATGGGGATAGGTATGGGTATCGGGATGGGTATGATGAATGGGTATGGCACCATGACGGTCACGGGGGGCAGGAGGGACCTAGCCAAGGTGGACTGGAGGGTGGGAAGGGGAGTCGGCGCCGGGGGAGGGGGTATCTGGTGTCGGGCTGTACGAGGGGGGAGGGGGAGTAGTGGGGGCGGTGGCGGAGCGTTGGGGGAAGTCCTCTGCGGTCTTATGAGGGGCGGGTGCCTCGGGTTAGGGAACATATGCGGGGGTAGTAGCCCCCGGGGTAGGAACGGGAGGGGTGGCGGTCTGGGAAGATGATGTGGGGGTGGGTGGTGCACCGGAGGTGGGCCCGTCTTTGGAGGAGAGACGCTCTCCACACTCCTCGGGGAGGACGACGCGGAGGTAACCCTAAGGTCGGCGGGCGACGTGACGGTGGCGGGCGCCGGTGTGCCAGTAGCCGCCCGTCTGGCGCGGATGTACTTACGGCACTTGGCGAGACTGGCGTTGTCCGGGGCGGAGACGCGGGGGCGGGTGGGGGTGGTGACGAGAGGGAACGGTCGCTGATGGGCGACTCGGACCTGCAATCTCTCAGCCAGAGGTCCGGGGTGATGAGGGAGCCGCCGCCGCTCGTCCCGACGCCATCTTGGAGGTGTGGGTGCATCTGTAGGTGGGCCTGGGTCTCCTTGCAGAATATATTCATCTTGTATTGGTTCAGACACTTGTCACTGTCAACAGAGTCACACATTGTCACTGCCCACATAGTCACACATTGTCACTGTCTACATAGTCACTCAAAACAGCAACTGATGTTTTTTCATGGACCTGAAAGTGTTGCTGTTACCTGCAGAACTGCAACTGATGTTTGCCCATGGACCTGAAAGTGTTGCTGTTACCTGCAGAACTGCAACTGATGTTCGCCCTTGGACCTGAAAGTGTTGCTGTTACCTGCAGAACTGCAACTTATGTTTGCCCATGGACCTGAAAGTGTTGCTGTTACCTGCAGAACTGCAACTGATGTTTGCCCATGGACCTGAAAGTGTTGCTGTTACCTGCAGAACTGCAACTTATGTTTGCCCATGGACCTGAAAGTGTTGCTGTTACCTGCAGAACTGCAACTGATGTTCGCCCTTGGACCTGAAAGTGTTGCTGTCACCTGCAGAACTGCAACTTATGTTTGCCCATGGACCTGAAAGTATTGCTGTTACCTGCAGAACTGCAACTGATGTTTGCCCATGGACCTGAAAGTGTTGCTGTTACCTGCAGAACTGCAACTGATGTTCGCCCTTGGACCTGAAAGTGTTGCTGTCACCTGCAGAACTGCAACTTATGTTTGCCCATGGACCTGAAAGTATTGCTGTTACCTGCAGAACTGCAACTGATGTTCGCCCTTGGACCTGAAAGTGTTGCTGTTACCTGCAGAACTGCAACTGATGTTCGCCCTTGGACCTGAAAGTGTTGCTGTTACCTGCAGAACTGCAACTTATGTTTGCCCATGGACCTGAAAGTGTTGCTGTTACCTGCAGAACTGCAACTGATGTTTGTTCATGGACCTGAAAGTGTTGCTGTCACCTGCAGAACTGCAACTTATGTTTGCCCATGGACCTGAAAGTGTTGCTGTCACTGCAGAACTGCAACTATGTTTGCCCATGGACCTGAAAGTGTTGTTGTTACTTGCAGAACTGCAACTGATGTTTGTTCATGGACCTGAAAGTGTTGCTGTCACCTGCAGAACTGCAACTTATGTTTGTTCATGGACCTGAAAGTGTTGCTGTCACCTGCAGAACTGCAACTTATGTTTGCCCATGGACCTGAAAGTGTTGCTGTTACCTGCAGAACTGCAACTGGTGCTCGCCGTCCTGAAAGTCGACGTAGTTGACGGTATGCCTGACATGTCTGCACCAATCGCAGGTCTTGTTCCTCTTGAAGTTGGCTCTGCGGCATTGGGTGAAGCAAACTTCTGAGCAGAACGCCTTCTGGCCCGTGGGGGTCTTCACCGAGAACAGTTGACTGTTGCTGGTCACCTTCTGACACCAAGCGCACACCGTGCAGTCAGGAGGGATGCTGAGTGGGTCTGTAGACACACGGGGACAACATTCAGACGCTGTGGTAGATTGGTTCGACTTTCCTTTAGGAATAGTCTTCACGAGGATAAATAAAACCAATCTACTGGTCCCTTGTGGTGGATAATTTCTAAAATATCACTTTGATAGCTTCCCTCTGTACTTCTCTGTGACCCTGGTTAAAGTATTCAGTATTAAGAAGTACTTAAAATTAAGATTACCCCCAAAGTATAATCACCCCACTTGGCTACCACTACTCCCGTAGGGTACGATTGTCCCCCCATCCCCGGAGTACTATTACTCCCCTGGCTACTATCACCCCCCTGGGGTACTATTTTCCCCCACAAAGGTAGATCCCTTTAGGGTTCACAAGGGTAAATCCTCTCTAAAGTACCATTGCCCCTCATAAGAGTAAATCCCCCTAAGGTATCATTACACCTCAAAAGGGTAAATCCCCCCTAGTTTACCATTGCCCCCAACAAGGGTAAATCCCCCCTAGTGTACCATTGCCCCAACAAGGGTAAAACCCCTCACAACGGTAAATCCCCCTAGGATACTATTGCCCCCACGAGGGTAAATTTCCCCCTAGGGTAGCATTGCCCCCGACTCCCACAGGGGTAAATCCTCTTGAATATTATATATATATATATATATGTGTGTGTGTGTGTGTGGAGAGAGAGAGGAGAGCTGATAAATTAGTTGGAGTCTTTCTAACCAGAGTTAACATATCCCCTGCGTTTAAGCAACCCACACGACTACCCTGTATGACGGGCGGCCTAGACATTACCGGGAACAGTTTTATAGTCTGAAGAAGACAGTGAGGTAAGTTTATGTTTTATGAACGATGTACAAATGGTAATTTCAGTGTCCTCGTGAAGATATAAACACAAGCGGTCCATACAATCAATTTTTGATATTTACCAAATCACAGAGAAATACATTTTTACAGTTTCCTTGCATAAGTTATTTTTTTTACTAAAGTGTGTTTAGCAGAAATATTACCATTTTTACTAAAAATCTATTACCGCAATCTTTTTACCCGTTCGGTTTATGCTCATTTGTATTAATCACAATAATATGTTAGGGATGGGGAAGGTTGAATTTAGAGTAAAGGTGCCCGCATTTGTGTGGAGTTGTAGCGCCAAACAGTTAAGGAAAAACCATCCTCAGTATATCCGACCGGGATTCGAACCCCGATTTACCCGTAATCATCAGTTCAGTGTATTGTCAGACTGACGCCTCATACCATTCGACCATCGAAGTGGGTGTAGGTATTATTGACTACGCATATATAATGTAGAGTTTTGGTGAACTGAACTGTTAGCTTCTATCCAAAATAATACGAATGTACTTAATTTGAAACTGTTGTAATTTCCGCGGGTTAAGTTTGCTCATCCCCTCCTACTTTGTGTTCTGGGTAATGAACTCGGGTCTCTGAAACTGATATCCATTCCTCAGAACAGTTTCTTAGTAATGAGAGAGAATACAGTAAAGATTGAAGTTCATTATGTGGTCTTCATTTGCTTTCTGTAATTTTCAAATAATAATTAAAAACATGGTGTTTTTTTTCCTTCCCCTTTCTGGAAAATATAAACGAGAGGAGGAAAAGATAAGACTACGTTATTTTAATTAGCATCACGTGAACAAGACGGGAGAAAATATCACATTACCAATCATTAGTAATTTAGAACTTTTTTTTATCTATACAACTCTCAAATTCGTAGTCTTGGCACAAAACACCGTCAACTTTGTTTAGGTTTTTTTTTAATGCAATAAAAAAAATTAATTAATCAATATTTTCACAAATAACAAAATTTACGAGAAAGAGTTTAAGTGTAATACTACCACTTTTCAATCAAACCTGTTGAAAAGTTTTGAATTTCTATTCGTATTAATATTAAAATTTAAAAAAACTGCGAGCAACTATGAGTAAACTTTTCAACGTTTGTATATTATCTTTTATAAACAAATAAATTTGTGAGTCTAAGTGAATGAAAAATATCGTTTAGGCCAAATTGTAGTTTTAAAGTTGTCATAGGTTTTTAAAGGCGGTTTTTTCCACCAGAGCGACAAAAACTGAAACAAAACATAAAATGCAAAATCCAAGTTCTGGAAAACAAAAACATTTAGGAGACACAAGTCGCCGACGACTGATTTTGTCCCCAAGTCGGAAAAATATCAAAAGGTTTCAGAGTTGTTTTGGAAAACGCCGCAGCTAAAGTTTTGCACATAGCCTCCTCTATCGACACCGTCTTGCCAGGTATTGAACTCTATTAGGGCCCTTACACGATCAGACGGTCAGTATTAATGAAGTAAGGATTAATACTGGCCGTCTGACTGATCGTGTAAGGGCAGTAGGACTGATGGCCGGCCGGACTGACTGAAATACTGATGTGATCCGAAGTCCATCAGTCTTGCAAGTGGTGGGAGAGACTGGCAATAGTACTGACAGTAGTACTGACCGTGTACGGTCTCGTTGTAAATACTGATGCGTACTGACAGTGTAGTGTTTTGTTCGGGATAATGTGTTTTGTACAGTGAAAGTGTTTTCTGCATTTAAAAGTTGGTACTATTTTACTTACTCATCTACTTTTAACATTATCATCTTGTTTATCTTATATTAACTAAATTGACTAGAACCCGCTTTAGTTGGCCCTCTGATGACTGGGAGGCCGTGGTTCGAACCCGGTCGGGTGTACTGAAGTTAAACTGCAACTTGTTTTCAATCGGTCGGTTTGGTGGAAACAGAATTTCGGTTTTGTTTCTAAAAAGTAGTTTCTGTTTTCGGGAACACGAATCAGTCGCTAGTGTGTCGGTCTGGTGGAAATTCGCCTTGAGACATTAAAAATCTTACGTTTTAAATTGTATAATTATGTCTGTATTATGAAAAGTTAAAGTAAGTTCATTTTGAAAGATGATCCACCTGAAATATCGCAGTTCTTAGATCAAAGAAAATATTTAGGAACATGATAAATTAAGTTATTTATTTAATAGGCTCACAACAAAATATTCTTAATTAAGGATTGTTCGAGTAGTTTTAAGCTCCAGATAAGTAGGAAAAAACTTTTGTGAAATATAAATATATTAATTTGTTTTCAGTCAACATTGATTTAATTTTACTATATTATTATTATTATTATTATTATTATTATTATTATTATTATTATTATTATTTTATAAGTATTTATAATATATATCCAAGGTAACAACTGCAGATAACATGGCTTGACGTATGAATACGTGTTAAATAACGTTTATAGCTGTCAAATAAGGCCCTTCCTAGAAAAATTGGACTGTACATTTAAGGACCGTGATTAAATTACTTAAGGGTTTTTTTTTTTTGGGAAGGTGTAAGGGGATCTATTTTACGTGAGGTTTTATTATTAATATTTATGGTGAGAATGAATCTAATTTGTTTGTGTTAGGAAATAAATGTATTCTTTATAAAATTTCACCTAAATTTCATATCACACGCTTTATTAACAAACCTAACTAAACGATTAAAATAATCTAATTTTGAAATTAGTAAAAAAAAAGGATAGAGGGGGGGAGGGAAGGGAAGTTTCGGAAAATCTTACGATTTCTTACTTGGGGAAGGTGGTAAGGGGAGGGGGGGGGTCAAAAATAATTTAAAAGTTTTACGTGAGTAATTTTATGACGACCCTTGATCTTATTCACTTGTTGTACCTTTCCTTGGACGTCTCCAGGTTTAAAAACCACAACACTCACTCTATACTACGTATCAGCGTCTTTCAATCCGTGGGTCGCAATCATTCAGGGGGAGAAGATAAAAATAAAAATAAATAAAAAAATGATTAAAATGTTAACTATTGAACTTTTAAACACAATCTTAATTCTCGCTTTTTTTTTAATGATTTATAAAATAAATGATGGTGTGTCTTGAAAATATTAGAGCCTTGAGTTGAAAAGCTCTGCTCTATATGATGACACGACTTACAAACCGACTCATTCCCCCCCCCCCCCCAAGAAGCTGAGAGTGACTTGAGTCGCTCTCGCCCGGACCAGATGTCTAGTCCTCATTGTCCGGTGTTTTCTTGGAACGTCAGGTGCTGAAATACACGTGCGGGGGCGGGGCTGGGTGCCCCCCCCCCTCTCACCCCACATGTCACAAGGAGAGAGGCCGCCCCGGTTATTTTGACCAATCGCGCCGAGTCAAAGTTTCGGGGGTAACACATATTGATTTTGAAACACCGTGTGGGGGCTCTTTACCAAGATTAATGGTTAATGAACCACTTGTGAAGAGAAGGGGGATCCCCCGTGCTTGCCACGAGCCATTATTACGACATTAGTAACTGTGCGGAGAGAATATTTTAAAAACACAAGTTTTAACTTTTCAAACCTTTTCAATAAACCAACTTACAAATGTACGAACCTTAGCTCATTCATTCGGTGACCTGGCGGTCTAGGGGTAAAGTGTCGGACTTCTGTCCTGTGGGTCCGGGGTTCAATCCTCGGTCCCAGCACAGTTTGATTGACAAACCCTTCCTTCATCTCTGACAAGACGTGTATTAATCACAACTTGTGAATGTGAGGAATGTCAGACCTCCACCGTGGTTCGGATCCCACGTTAAACTGTAGGTCCTCAATTTCATCTCACAATCACCCTACCATTACACATTAGCGTAAGTGCGTATAACCCGAACGGGTAGTAAGACGCGGTGCTAATAATAACAACATAGATCATTCGATAACGTGTCTGCCTATTGAGACAAAAGTATTGGGATTAGATTCTCGGCATGGTCAAAATATGTATCATTTGTGAAATACGTGTTTTCCCTTTCGTAGTGATGAATTAACGGCAAGGGGGCTGGGTGTTGTGTATGTTTTAGAGTTAGGTTTGTTTGGGTTCAGGACCAATGCATGGCCATACTGGGCCCCATGGTTCTAGAGGACCTCTGATGAATTTATCACCAACTGGAAATTGATTAATGTTAATTATAGGCCTAAGTTTGAATTCACTTATAAAATAATTAGGGAGGGGGGGGGAGGTAAAGTTAAGTCATGGAAAAGATCCCTCTAGATGATATTCAATGCATGCACTCAGGAGAGCCAACTTGAAATGTGTGTTACCAACGTCTCAAAGTGCTCATGTGCTAATTGTAACCGACTGTACACGGGGAAGCTCATTCTCTATATTAAAACTCATAAAGAATCGGTTCGGCAGCTCAGTAGCAGCGTTTGATCTGGCTCTAGCTCGTGCGCATGCGCGTGAACCACTAGCTTCAAGCCTATTATAAAACAATTCTCTACATCAGCGGTTCCCGTCGTGGGGTACGTGTACCACCAAGGGTACGTGCCAACACTTTAGGGGTACACGAAAATATTTGAACATTGGCGGAAAAGGCTACATGGTCCAGCAGTGTAAGACAAAAATATCAGTCAAAAGTTGTGAAATAAGCTCAATGATTGGGTGCAGAGCGGTGCAGGCTTTCTTACAAATTTGAACTTGAAAATATTATTTCAGTTTCTAAATAAAAATTTGTTTTTTATTATTGTTAATAAATAAATTAAATATGTTGGGCACATTTAATGTAAATGGGGTGCCAAGGGGTATGCAAGTAAAAAAAGGTTAAGATCCGCTGCTCTAAAGAGATATTTCGCAAACGTTTGTGTTGATTAAAACATTCATCCTGTACGATTTACCAATTATTTACCATTTATATGTTGAAATGTTTGTGTTTTCTAGGCAAAGTTTCTGTTGATTAATTCTCTATTCAAATCATGTTTTTTTATGACTAAACAAATTAAGTAAGACTGTCTCTTAAGGTGGGATGGAAGGGAATACGAACCAAAAAACTGTGTTTTTGAAGATTTTATAGCAAAACTTTTTTTTTTTGGTCAAGATAAATAAAATATTTCTCCAGTACAAACAGAGAATATAGTTTTCTTCACATGTTGATATCAAAAGTTCCTGAATATCTGTTAAGGACGTCCTGGAATTTAATAACAATTTTTTCTCATCTAATGCCGCTATGCTCATGACGGATATTCAGGAACTGTTGATTTCAACATGTGTAGAAAAATAAACTATGTGTTTGTACTGGAGAAATATTGTTTTATTTTGGCAAAAAAAAAAAAAGTTTTGACATAAAAATTGCAAAAACACTGGTCTTTTTCTCGCGTCCACCTTACGTCCAACTTTAAGGCGTCTGGTTCTATCTGTATTACCTACCTAAGTTAGGTGTTATCTGTGGAGTGAGACGGGCTCTTAAGACGTCTGGTTCTAGCTGTATTACCTACCTATGTTAGGTGTTATCTGTGGAGTGAGACGGGCTCTTAAGACGTCTGGTTCTAGCTGTATTACCTACCTAAGTTAGGTGTTATCTGTGGGGTGAGACGGGCTCTTAAGACGTCTGGTTCTAGCTGTATTACCTACCTAAGTTAGGTGTTATCTGTGGGGTGAGACGGGCTCTTAAGACGTCTGGTTCTAGCTGTATTACCTACCTAAGCTAGGTGTTATCTGTGGGGTGAGACGGGCTCTTAAGACGTCTGGTTCTAGCTGTATTACCTACCTAAGTTAGGTGTTATCTGTGGGGTGAGACGGCTCTTAAGACGTCTGGTTCTAGCTGTATTACCTACCTAAGTTAGGTGTTATCTGGGGGGTGAGACGGGCTCTTAAGACGTCTGGTTCTAGCTGTATTACCTACCTAAGTTAGGTGTTATCTGGGGGGTGAGACGGGCTCTTAAGACGTCTGGTTCTAGCTGTATTACCTACCTAAGTTAGGTGTTATCTGTGGGGTGAGACGGGCTCTTAAGACGTCTGGTTCTAGCTGTATTACCTACCTAAGTTAGGTGTTATCTGGGGGTGAGACGGGCTCTTAAGACGTCTGGTTCTAGCTGTATTACCTACCTAGGTTAGGTGTTATCTGGGGGGTGAGACGGGCTCTTAAGACGTCTGGTTCGAGCTGTATTACCTACCTAAGTTAGGTGTTATCTGTGGGGTGAGACGGGCTCTTAAGACGTCTGGTTCTAGCTGTATTACCTACCTAAGTTAGGTGTTATCTGGGGGGTGAGACGGGATCTTAAGACGTCTGGTTCTAGCTGTATTACCTACCTAAGTTAGGTGTTATCTGGGGGGTGAGACGGGATCTTAAGACGTCTGGTTCTAGCTGTATTACCTACCTAAGTTAGGTGTTATCTGTGGGGTGAGACGGGCTCTTAAGACGTCTGGTTCTAGCTGTATTACCTACCTAAGTTAGGTGTTATCTGTGGGGTGAGACGGGCTCTTAAGGCGTCTGGTTCGAACTGTATTACCTACCTAAGTTAGGTGTTATCTGTGGGGTGAGACGGGCTCTTAAGACGTCTGGTTCTAGCTGTATTACCTACCTAAGTTAGGTGTTATCTGTGGTGTGATACGGGCTCTTAAGACGTCTGGTTCTAGCTGTATTACCTACCTAAGTTAGGTGTTATCTGGGGGGTGAGACGGGCTCTTAAGACGTCTGGTTCTAGCTGTATTACCTACCTAAGTTAGGTGTTATCTGGGGGGTGAGACGGGCTCTTAAGACGTCTGGTTCTAGCTGTATTACCTACCTAAGTTAGGTGTTATCTGGGGGGTGAGACGGGCTCTTAAGACGTCTGGTTCTAGCTGTATTACCTACCTAAGTTAGGTGTTATCTGGGGGGTGAGACGGGCTCTTAAGACGTCTGGTTCGAGCTGTATTACCTACCTAAGTTAGGTGTTATCTGTGGGGTGAGACGGGCTCTTAAGACGTCTGGTTCTAGCTGTATTACCTACCTAAGTTAGGTGTTATCTGGGGGGTGAGACGGGATCTTAAGACGTCTGGTTCTAGCTGTATTACCTACCTAAGTTAGGTGTTATACTGGGGGGTGAGACGGGATCTTAAGACGTCTGGTTCTAGCTGTATTACCTACCTAAGTTAGGTGTTATCTGTGGGGTGAGACGGGCTCTTAAGACGTCTGGTTCTAGCTGTATTACCTACCTAAGTTAGGTGTTATCTGTGGGGTGAGACGGGCTCTTAAGGCGTCTGGTTCGAACTGTATTACCTACCTAAGTTAGGTGTTATCTGTGGGGTGAGACGGGCTCTTAAGACGTCTGGTTCTAGCTGTATTACCTAAGTTAGGTGTTATCTGGGGGGTGAGACGGCTCTTGAGACGTCTGGTTCGAGCTGTATTACCTAAGTTAGGTGTTATCTGGGGGTGAGACGGGCTCTTGAGACGTCTGGTTCGAGCTGTATTACCTACCTAAGTTAGGTGTTATCTGTGGGGTGAGACGGGCTCTTGAGACGTCTGGTTCGAGCTGTATTACCTAAGTTAGGTGTTATCTGGGGGTGAGACGGGCTCTTGAGACGTCTGGTTCGAGCTGTATTACCTAAGTTAGGTGTTATCTGGGGGGTGAGACGGGCTCTTAAGACGTCTGGTTCGAGCTGTATTACCTAAGTTAGGTGTTATCTGTGGGGTGAGACGGGCTCTTGAGACGTCTGGTTCGAGCTGTATTACCTACCTAAGTTAGGTGTTATCTGTGGGGTGAGACGGGCTCTTGAGACGTCTGGTTCGAGCTGTATTACCTAAGTTAGGTGTTATCTGGGGGGTGAGACGGGCTCTTAAGACGTCTGGTTCGAGCTGTATTACCTAAGTTAGGTGTTATCTGTGGGGTGAGACGGGCTCTTGAGACGTCTGGTTCGAGCTGTATTACCTAAGTTAGGTGTTATCTGTGGGGTGAGACGGGCTCTTGAGACGTCTGGTTCGAGCTGTATTACCTAAGTTAGGTGTTATCTGTGGGGTGAGACGGGCTCTTGAGACGTCTGGTTCGAGCTGTATTACCTAAGTTAGGTGTTATCTGTGGGGTGAGACGGGCTCTTGAGACGTCTGGTTCGAGCTGTATTACCTAAGTTAGGTGTTATCTGTGGGGTGAGACGGGCTCTTGAGACGTCTGGTTCGAGCTGTATTACCTAAGTTAGGTGTTATCTGTGGGGTGAGACGGGCTCTTAAGAC
This sequence comes from Timema cristinae, assembly GCA_039000515.1. NCBI lineage: Eukaryota > Metazoa > Arthropoda > Insecta > Phasmatodea > Timematidae > Timema > Timema cristinae. The sequence continues at coordinate 8,995,483 of JBCFYV010000001.1, forward strand.
GTCTGGTTCTAGCTGTATTACCTAAGTTAGGTGTTATCTGTGGGGTGAGACGGGCTCTTGAGACGTCTGGTTCGAGCTGTATTACCTAAGTTAGGTGTTATCTGTGGGGTGAGACGGGCTCTTGAGACGTCTGGTTCGAGCTGTATTACCTAAGTTAGGTGTTATCTGTGGGGTGAGACGGGCTCTTGAGACGTCTGGTTCGAGCTGTATTACCTAAGTTAGGTGTTATCTGTGGGGTGAGACGGGCTCTTGAGACGTCTGGTTCGAGCTGTATTACCTAAGTTAGGTGTTATCTGTGGGGTGAGACGGGCTCTTGAGACGTCTGGTTCGAGCTGTATTACCTAAGTTAGGTGTTATCTGTGGGGTGAGACGGGCTCTTGAGACGTCTGGTTCGAGCTGTATTACCTAAGTTAGGTGTTATCTGTGGGGTAAGACGGGCTCTTAAGACGTCTGGTTCTAGCTGTATTACCTAAGTTAGGTGTTATCTGTGGGGTGAGACGGGCTCTTGAGACGTCTGGTTCGAGCTGTATTACCTAAGTTAGGTGTTATCTGTGGAGTGAGACGGGCTCTTAAGACGTCTGGTTCGAGCTGTATTACCTACCTAAGTTAGGTGTTATCTGTGGGGTGAGACGGGCTCTTAAGGCGTCTGGTTCGAGCTGTATTACCTACCTAAGTTAGGTGTTATCTGTGGGGTGAGACGGGCTCTTAAGACGTCTGGTTCTAGCTGTATTACCTAAGTTAGGTGTTATCTGTGGGGTGAGACGGGCTCTTAAGACGTCTGGTTCGAGCTGTATTACCTAAGTTAGGTGTTATCTGTGGGGTGAGACGGGCTCTTGAGACGTCTGGTTCGAGCTGTATTACCTAAGTTAGGTGTTATCTGTGGGGTGAGACGGGCTCTTAAGACGTCTGGTTCTAGCTGTATTACCTAAGTTAGGTGTTATCTGTGGGTGAGACGGGCTCTTGAGACGTCTGGTTCGAGCTGTATTACCTAAGTTAGGTGTTATCTGTGGAGTGAGACGGGCTCTTAAGACGTCTGGTTCGAGCTGTATTACCTACCTAAGTTAGGTGTTATCTGTGGGGTGAGACGGGCTCTTAAGGCGTCTGGTTCGAGCTGTATTACCTACCTAAGTTAGGTGTTATCTGTGGGGTGAGACGGGCTCTTAAGACGTCTGGTTCTAGCTGTATTACCTAAGTTAGGTGTTATCTGTGGAGTGAGACGGCTCTTAAGACGTCTGGTTCGAGCTGTATTACCTACCTAAGTTAGGTGTTATCTGTGGGGTGAGACGGGCTCTTAAGGCGTCTGGTTCGAGCTGTATTACCTACCTAAGTTAGGTGTTATCTGTGGGGTGAGACGGGCTCTTGAGACGTCTGGTTCTAGCTGTATTACCTAAGTTAGGTGTTATCTGTGGAGTGAGACGGGCTATTAAGACGTCTGGTTCGAGCTGTATTACCTACCTAAGTTAGGTGTTATCTGTGGGGTGAGACGGGCTCTTAAGGCGTCTGGTTCGAGCTGTATTACCTACCTAAGTTAGGTGTTATCTGTGGGGTGAGACGGGCTCTTAAGACGTCTGGTTCTAGCTGTATTACCTACCTAAGTTAGGTGTTATCTGTGGGGTGAGACGGGCTCTTAAGACGTCTGGTTCGAGCTGTATTACCTACCTAAGTTAGGTGTTATCTGTGGGTTGAGACGGGCTCTTAAGGCGTCTGGTTCGAGCTGTATTACCTACCTAAGTTAGGTGTTATCTGTGGGGTGAGACGGGCTCTTAAGGCGTCTGGTTCGAGCTGTATTACCTACCTAAGTTAGGTGTTATCTGGGAGTGAGACGGGCTCTTAAGACGTCTGGTTCTAGCTGTATTACCTACCTAAGTTAGGTGTTATCTGTGGGGTGAGACGGGCTCTTAAGGCGTCTGGTTCGAGCTGTATTACCTACCTAAGTTAGGTGTGTTATCTGTGGGGTGAGACGGGCTCTTAAGACGTCTGGTTCGAGCTGTATTACCTACCTAAGTTAGGTGTTATCTGTGGAGTGAGACGGGCTCTTGAGACGTCTGGTTCGAGCTGTATTACCTACCTAAGTTAGGTGTTATATGTGGAGTGGGACGGGCTCTTAAGACGTCTGGTTCTAGCTGTATTACCTAAGTTAGGTGTTATCTGTGGAGTGAGACGGGCTCTTAAGACGTCTGGTTCGAGCTGTATTACCTAAGTTAGGTGTTATCTGTGGAGTGAGACGGGCTCTTAAGACGTCTGGTTCGAACTGTATTACCTACCTAAGTTAGGTGTTATCTGTGGAGTGGGACGGGCTCTTAAGACGTCTGGTTCTAGCTGTATTACCTAAGTTAGGTGTTATCTGTGGAGTGAGACGGGCTCTTAAGACGTCTGGTTCGAGCTGTATTACCTACCTAAGTTAGGTGTTATCTGTGGAGTGGGACGGGCTCTTAAGATGTCTAGTTCGAGCTGTATTACCTACCTAAGTTAGGTGTTATCTGTGGGGTGAGACGGGCTCTTGAGACGTCTGGTTCTAGCTGTATTACCTACCTAAGTTAGGTGTTATCTGTGGAGTGAGACGGGCTCTTAAGACGTCTGGTTCGAGCTGTATTACCTACCTAAGTTAGGTGTTATCTGTGGGGTGAGACGGGCTCTTAAGACGTCTGGTTCGAGCTGTATTACCTACCTAAGTTAGGTGTTATCTGTGGGGTGAGACGGGCTCTTGAGACGTCTGGTTCTAGCTGTATTACCTACCTAAGTTAGGTGTTATCTGTGGGGTGAGACGGGCTCTTGAGACGTCTGGTTCTAGCTGTATTACCTACCTAAGTTAGGTGTTATCTGTGGGGTGAGACGGGCTCTTAAGACGTCTGGTTCTAGCTGTATTACCTACCTAAGTTAGGTGTTATCTGTGGGGTGAGACGGGATCTTAAGACGTCTGGTTCGAGCTGTATTACCTACCTAAGTTAGGTGTTATCTGTGGGGTGAGACGGGCTCTTAAGCCGTCTGGTTCGAGCTGTATTACCTACCTAAGTTAGGTGTTATCTGTGGGGTGAGACGGGCTCTTAAGGCGTCTGGTTCGAGCTGTATTACCTACCTAAGTTAGGTGTTATCTGGGAGTGAGACGGGCTCTTAAGACGTCTGGTTCTAGCTGTATTACCTACCTAAGTTAGGTGTTATCTGTGGGGTGAGACGGGCTCTTAAGGCGTCTGGTTCGAGCTGTATTACCTACCTAAGTTAGGTGTTATCTGTGGGGTGAGACGGGCTCTTAAGACGTCTGGTTCGAGCTGTATTACCTACCTAAGTTAGGTGTTATCTGTGGAGTGAGACGGGCTCTTGAGACGTCTGGTTCGAGCTGTATTACCTACCTAAGTTAGGTGTTATCTGTGGAGTGGGACGGGCTCTTAAGACGTCTGGTTCTAGCTGTATTACCTAAGTTAGGTGTTATCTGTGGAGTGAGACGGGCTCTTAAGACGTCTGGTTCGAGCTGTATTACCTAAGTTAGGTGTTATCTGTGGAGTGAGACGGGCTCTTAAGACGTCTGGTTCGAACTGTATTACCTACCTAAGTTAGGTGTTATCTGTGGGGTGAGACGGGCTCTTAAGACGTCTGGTTCGAGCTGTATTACCTACCTAAGTTAGGTGTTATCTGTGGGGTGAGACGGGCTCTTAAGGCGTCTGGTTCGAGCTGTATTACCTACCTAAGTTAGGTGTTATCTGTGGGGTGAGACGGGCTCTTAAGGCGTCTGGTTCGAGCTGTATTACCTACCTAAGTTAGGTGTTATCTGGGAGTGAGACGGGCTCTTAAGACGTCTGGTTCTAGCTGTATTACCTACCTAAGTTAGGTGTTATCTGTGGGGTGAGACGGGCTCTTAAGGCGTCTGGTTCGAGCTGTATTACCTACCTAAGTTAGGTGTTATCTGTGGGGTGAGACGGGCTCTTAAGACGTCTGGTTCGAGCTGTATTACCTACCTAAGTTAGGTGTTATCTGTGGAGTGAGACGGGCTCTTGAGACGTCTGGTTCGAGCTGTATTACCTACCTAAGTTAGGTGTTATCTGTGGAGTGGGACGGGCTCTTAAGACGTCTGGTTCTAGCTGTATTACCTAAGTTAGGTGTTATCTGTGGAGTGAGACGGGCTCTTAAGACGTCTGGTTCGAGCTGTATTACCTAAGTTAGGTGTTATCTGTGGAGTGAGACGGGCTCTTAAGACGTCTGGTTCGAACTGTATTACCTACCTAAGTTAGGTGTTATCTGTGGAGTGGGACGGGCTCTTAAGACGTCTGGTTCTAGCTGTATTACCTACCTAAGTTAGGTGTTATCTGTGGAGTGGGACGGGCTCTTAAGACGTCTGGTTCGAGCTGTATTACCTACCTAAGTTAGGTGTTATCTGTGGAGTGGGACGGGCTCTTAAGACGTCTGGTTCTAGCTGTATTACCTACCTAAGTTAGGTGTTATCTGTGGAGTGGGACGGGCTCTTAAGACGTCTGGTTCGAGCTGTATTACCTACCTAAGTTAGGTGTTATCTGTGGAGTGGGACGGGCTCTTAAGACGTCTGGTTCGAGCTGTATTACCTAAGTTAGGTGTTATCTGTGGAGTTAGACGGGCTCTTAAGACGTCTGGTTCGAACTGTATTACCTACCTAAGTTAGGTGTTATCTGTGGAGTGGGACGGGCTCTTAAGACGTCTGGTTCTAGCTGTATTACCTACCTAAGTTAGGTGTTATCTGTGGAGTGGGACGGGCTCTTAAGACGTCTGGTTCGAGCTGTATTACCTACCTAAGTTAGGTGTTATCTGTGGAGTGGGGACGGGCTCTTAAGACGTCTGGTTCGAGCTGTATTACCTAAGTTAGGTGTTATCTGTGGAGTGAGACGGGCTCTTAAGACGTCTGGTTCGAACTGTATTACCTACCTAAGTTAGGTGTTATCTGTGGAGTGGGACGGGCTCTTAAGACGTCTAGTTCTAGTTGTATTACCTAAGTTAGGTGTTATCTGTGGAGTGAGACGAGCTCTTAAGACGTCTGGTTCTAGCTGTATTACATACCTAAGTTAGGTGTTATCTGTGGGGTGAGACGGGCTCTTAAGACGTCTAGTTCTAGTTGTATTACCTAAGTTAGGTGTTATCTGTGGAGTGAGACGAGCTCTTAAGACGTCTGGTTCTAGCTGTATTACATACCTAAGTTAGGTGTAATCTGTGGAGTGAGACGGGCTCTTAAGACGTCTGGTTCTAGTTGTATTACCTAAGTTAGTTGTTATATGTGGGGTGAGACGGGCTCTTAAGACGTCTGGTTCTAGCTGTATTACCTAAGTTAGGTGTTATCTGTGGAGTGAGACGGGCTCTTAAGACGTCTGGTTCTAGCTGTATTACCTAAGTTAGGTGTTATATGTGGGGTGAGACGGGCTCTTAAGACGTCTGGTTCTAGCTGTATTACCTACCTAAGTTAGGTGTTATCTGTGGGGTGAGACGGGCTCTTAAGACGTCTGGTTCTAGCTGTATTACCTAAGTTAGGTGTTATCTGTGAGGTGAGACGGGCTCTTAAGACGTCTGGTTCTAGCTGTATTACCTACCTAAGTTAGGTGTTATCTGTGGAGTGAGACGGGCTCTTAAGACGTCTGGTTCTAGCTGTATTACCTACCTAAGTTAGGTGTTATCTGTGGAGTGAGACGGGCTCTTAAGACGTCTGGTTCTAGTTGTATTACCTAAGTTAGGTGTTATATGTGGGGTGAGACGGGCTCTTAAGACGTCTGGTTCTAGCTGTATTACCTAAGTTAGGTGTTATCTGTGGAGTGAGACGGGCTCTTAAGACGTCTGGTTCTAGCTGTATTACCTAAGTTAGGTGTTATCTGTGGAGTGAGACGGGCTCTTAAGACGTCTGGTTCTAGCTGTATTACATACCTAAGTTAGGTGTTATCTGTGGAGTGAGACGGGCTCTTAAGACGTCTGGTTCTAGCTGTATTACCTACCTAAGTTAGGTGTTATCTGTGGAGTGAGACGGGCTCTTAAGACGTCTGGTTCTAGCTGTATTACCTACCTAAGTTAGGTGTTATCTGTGGAGTGAGACGGGCTCTTAAGACGTCTGGTTCTAGCTGTATTACATACCTAAGTTAGGTGTTATCTGTGGGGTGAGACGGGCTCTTAAGACGTCTGGTTCTAGCTGTATTACCTACCTAAGTTAGGTGTTATATGTGGGGTGAGACGGGCTCTTAAGACGTCTGGTTCTAGCTGTATTACCTACCTAAGTTAGGTGTTATCTGTGGAGTGAGACGGGCTTTTAAGACGTCTGGTTCTAGCTGTATTACCTAAGTTAGGTGTTATCTGTGAGGTGAGACGGGCTCTTAAGACGTCTGGTTCTAGCTGTATTACCTACCTAAGTTAGGTGTTATCTGTGGAGTGAGACGGGCTCTTAAGACGTCTGGTTCTAGCTGTATTACCTAAGTTAGGTGTTATCTGTGAGGTGAGACGGGCTCTTAAGACGTCTGGTTCTAGCTGTATTACCTACTAAGTTAGGTGTTATCTGTGGAGTGAGACGGGCTCTTAAGACGTCTGGTTCTAGCTGTATTACCTAAGTTAGGTGTTATCTGTGGAGTGAGACGGGCTCTTAAGACGTCTGGTTCTAGCTGTATTACCTACCTAAGTTAGGTGTTATATGTGGGGTGAGACGGGCTCTTAAGACGTCTGGTTCTAGCTGTATTACCTACCTAAGTTAGGTGTTATCTGTGGAGTGAGACGGGCTCTTAAGACGTCTGGTTCTAGCTGTATTACCTAAGTTAGGTGTTATCTGTGAGGTGAGACGGGCTCTTAAGACGTCTGGTTCTAGCTGTATTACCTACCTAAGTTAGGTGTTATCTGTGGAGTGAGACGGGCTCTTAAGACGTCTGGTTCTAGCTGTATTACCTACCTAAGTTAGGTGTTATCTGTGGGGTGAGACGAGCTCTTAAGACGTCTGGTTCTAGCTGTATTACCTACCTAAGTTAGGTGTTATCTGTGGGGTGAGACGAGCTCTTAAGACGTCTGGTTCTAGCTGTATTACATACCTAAGTTAGGTGTTATCTGTGGGGTGAGACGGGCTCTTAAGACGTCTAGTTCTAGTTGTATTACCTAAGTTAGGTGTTATCTGTGGAGTGAGACGAGCTCTTAAGACGTCTGGTTCTAGCTGTATTACATACCTAAGTTAGGTGTTATCTGTGGAGTGAGACGGGCTCTTAAGACGTCTGGTTCTAGTTGTATTACCTAAGTTAGGTGTTATATGTGGGTGAGACGGGCTCTTAAGACGTCTGGTTCTAGCTGTATTACCTAAGTTAGGTGTTATCTGTGGAGTGAGACGGGCTCTTAAGACGTCTGGTTCTAGCTGTATTACCTCAGTTAGGTGTTATCTGTGGAGTGAGACGGGCTCTTAAGACGTCTGGTTCTAGCTGTATTACATACCTAAGTTAGGTGTTATCTGTGGAGTGAGACGGGCTCTTAAGACGTCTGGTTCTAGTTGTATTACCTAAGTTAGGTGTTATATGTGGGTGAGACGGGCTCTTAAGACGTCTGGTTCTAGCTGTATTACCTACCTAAGTTAGGTGTTATCTGTGGGGTGAGACGGGCTCTTAAGACGTCTGGTTCGAACTGTATTACCTACCTAAGTTAGGTGTTATCCGATGAGGTAAAGTTGTTTGATCTATCCGTGCGTTTATAAAGTGTGTGACAAGATGTGCGTGTAATGTTGCAGGTATTGTCTATATATGCTGAGTAGCTGCTGTTCCAGGAACAGCAAGCGAGAACAGTTGACCAGTCATAATTCGGGGAAATCGTCTCACCTGGTTGCAGCGAGCGAGGGGACGTATTATCACTTAACATATATATATATACAACCAAAAGGAATAGATGATGAAGGAAATAGCCTATCCAGGGAGGAAGCCAATTGAACTCTTTATCCCAACCCCTCCATTTTTTAAATAACTAATTAATTTAACGAAAGCTTAAAAACGTTTGATGTATCATTCTTTTTTATAACCCCCCCCCCCCTTTCTTTCTCTTTTACGCAATGTGTACTACTAAACAGTACTCATTTCGAATTTTTTTATATGACATAAGATTGGAAAAAACGGTTGGATGGAGCCTATTCATTGGGGTTGGAGGTTTGAAAAGGGCCAATACTCCCTGATAACAACTTTATTATAATCGGCACCACAAAAACTCCTATGCTTTGTGCTTCTTTGGTGCTGACTGACAGCTCACAGCTAACTTCTGACAGTCAACATTTAGGTATATACCTAAATTTTGACTGTCAGAAGTGACAGATGCTAAACACGTTATTGCAGAGCATATGGTTCGGCGTAGGGATACATAATTTGGTCTGGTAACTTTTCAAAGCCGTCAGCTGTGAGCTGTCAGTGATCACCAAAGAAGTCATGGAGCTACTGTAGCATGTATGCTAACTGTAAAAGTGGCGGTGATAGCCAAAGATGTGACTGTCTAAGAAACAGGATGTGTGCCTGGCTACTGTTCTGGCTTTGGATGTTTAAATTGCTTGCCACCGATGGAAGATGATGAGAGAGTATCGAGGGTCTACAGAATTCGAGAACTGCTCTTGCATACAGCCCATCATAATCTTCTCTTTATGTTTATATTTGGTTGGGAAAGTCACTGTAAAATTTTTTGACGCATCTTCATTGTTAAATTATCCATACAAGTTTTTTTTTAGTTTTAATCTTTATATATTTAAGCTCTTGAATAAAAGAAATATTTTCTTGCATATTAAAAAAAAAGCAGTTAAGACCTTTTAACAGTTGCGTTTTATACAACTTGTGAACGTGTGGAATGCCAGGTCTCCACCGTGGTTCGGATTCCACGTTAAGCTGTAGGTCCTCCATTTCATCTCACATTCACCCTACCATTGCACATTAGCGTAAGTGCGTATAATCCGAACGGGTAGTAAGACGCGGTGCTAATAATAATAATAATAATTATAATAATAATAATAATAGTTGCGTTGTATGCCGAGTTAAATCACACTTATCAATCTTCTTGTGTTATATACCACAGTAATGCTATCGGTTTTATTTAAATGTCTTCTTTATTTACAACTTTGTGCTACTTTCTGGACAAGAATAATCATTTCTAACGAGATTTTTTTTTTCTTAAAGAATTTCGACGCAATTATATTGCTGTCAAAAAAAAATTACCGCTAAAATAAAACTGTCTGAAATGTAATATAAAAACAAGTATTATAAATTTGTAATTTATGAAAATTATTTTAAGGTGAAAATGTAATTTAATTATCACCGTCTCACTGTTTAAAAGTAGGCTACTATGAGAAAAAAACTTATTTTTTATTGTGTTTATAATCATCAGTCTGTACTGAATTATAGTAAATAGTCTGCCGGTGTGTCCGGTGGCAACTGACGTGGGAACTGACGTGGGGACACTGCAGGTTTAAGGCTGTTTTAAGCTGTCGTTGATCACGTATGTACAAATGTAAAAACACGAATCTGATACGCCTTTAAAAGCTCTAAAACTCTTGTGTGAAGAAACATCTTGTAAAACTACTAACAAAAGTGTAAAATACAAAAGTTTAAAAAAATTTGTTTTAAAAAACAAATTTTTCACCAAATAAACGAATTTATTATGTGTTCATCTATTTGAGAATCATACAAAAAAATCTATAGAACAATCCATAAAGTATAGAATACAATTTAGGCCTTTCTAAGAGTTTGTGTTCTTGAGATATAAAATTTTGAGTAAAAACCTGCTTTGGGTGGGGTTTTTTTTATCTTCAAAATGGGGGATTTTGCTGAAGTGGCGAATTTTGGGAATCTTCAATAAATGAAAAGGGGACAGTGCCGAACACATACCAAAATATTTAGTTTTGTTAATAATTTTTTTCCGGGTTACGTCTATTTTTTTTTAAATGCCCTATTAGACTATTAGGAAGGAGAGGATTCAAATATTAGATGACTTGAGTGAAAGAAGAAAATCCTGGGAGCAGAAGGAGGAGGCAAGAGGACAGGGCCTGTCGGAAGACAGAACACCTAATAATAGAAACATAAGTTAAAAAATAGTATGTTTGTATTTTCTAAACGGCTTAATCTAACAAAATTGGAGTTAACACAGAGAGAATTACATCAGAACAAAACTATTGTAACCAATAGGAACGGCCAATACAAGACACTTAAGAAAAACCTTTTATTATTATTATTATTATTATTATTATTATTATTATCACCACGTCTTACTACCCGTTCGGGTTATATGCACTTACGCTAATGTGTAATGGTAGGGTGACTGTGAGATGAAATGGAGGACCTACAGTTTAACGTGGAATCCGAACCACGGTGGAGGCCTGGCATTCCACACATTCACAAGATGTCTTGTCAGAGGTGAAGGAAGGGTTTGGTAATCAGATAAATCTGTGCCGGGACCGAGGATTGAACCCCGGACCTCCAACACAGAAGTATGACACCTTACCCCTAGACCACCAGGTCACCCAAATTAAGCAATTAACTGCGTTCGAATTTATATCATGTTTCAACCTGGCGCATGAGTCACTCACAACTCTCACCTGATGCTGAGTATTGTTCAAATGTGTCTCTTAAACGTAATTAGATATAGTGTTTAATTGATATAGTGATTAGTGTTTAGCTATATATAGCGTTCCGTTTTAATTCTAATGAGTTCTGTGAGTCACAAAAACAGTCTTATATAGTCATATTTTAATGTGATTGGTCATAATAATAAAAGAGCTAGGTGTGATATGTTTGGACCAGTTATGACTTTCCATGGAACAAATTGCTAAACTATTGAACACATTTTTCATAATTAAATAATTTTAGATAATCAGAATGATTAACTTTTACATACGGACCTTCGACTAAATTAATAATGAAACGGTTTCAAGTAATCGTCAACGCAACGCATTCTGGGTGCAGCAGAGCACATCAGTTAAAAGTTAAAACAGGTGACGACGCAGTCGAGTTATACCGCCAGCCTGATACTAACTGTTGCAACAAATAACTTTACTGTAACTGATGTGGAGTTACAACTGATTTGGGGAAACATCAACATATTCCGTCCCTAGTCAACATGATAACAGTTACTTTATTATCATTATTGTTATTGTTATTTATATAGCTACCTGCTCGGTGGCCACATAGTCTAAGGCGTCACTCTCGTGTTGGACTAGACTATCGATGACAGGGAGATCAAGGTTCGAATTTCGATCGGGTGTATTAAGGCTGGTTTTTAATTCAAAATGGTTTTCTACTTTCCCTTCACGCAAATTCGGGTACACTTCCTCTAAATTCAACCTTTCTCATCCCTAACTAATTAGCGTAATTGGTACATGCGCGCAAAAACCGAACAGGTAGTAGAACGCGGTGGTAGAACAACTTATCGCCGATAGATGTCAGGTAGGGTTGTTCCTGCGAGAATTTGAGTGCATTATACATATATGTTTGGTGCAGCTGGAGAATAAACAGTGGACCAAATCTAAGTTTGTTGTTAGTACTAGATAACAGCCGCCAGGTAGGGTTGTAACCGTCACCCCTCTCTCAGGTGATAATTATAACAGGTCAGACAAAGTGATGCCTTCAAATACTCCTAGCGCGAGCGATGGGGAAAAAAACATAAACTCTGTTATTAACTCCTTGATATAAATTAGAGGGGTTCGTCCACATCCGTGGTCACGCAGGTTAGCATGTAAACCTCGTCTGGTTAGGTTCGTCGGGTGATGAAAAGCTCAGGATTCGATCCCTGACAGGGAATGTTGAAAGTGGATTTTTCTTTTAAACTTGAATGGGTTTTCACTCTTAGCAAATACGAGTACATTTTGGTACTCTACAATTTACAGGGCCGTGTTGAGTGTTGCTAGGGTAGGAATAACGTGTTTAAAACTGTACCTGTGATACAATTTGTTCACCACTCTGTCCCCATTTGAGCAACAAGACACAAGCTCTGCTATACATACCTCACATGGGAATGTATGTTCGTTGATACCTGACCAATGAGTGTTCTACCGAGTGATGAGAACAATTCACAGGTACAGTTTAAACAAGCTCTGCTCTACATACCTCACATGGGAATGTATGTTCGTTGATACCTGACCAATGAGTGTTCTACTGAGTGATGAGAACAATTCACAGGTACACTTTAAACAAGCTCTGCTCTACATACCTCACATGGGAATGTATGTTCGTTGATACCTGACCAATGAGTGTTCTACCGAGTGATGAGAACAATTCACAGGTACAGTTTAAACAAGCTCTGCTCTACATACCTCACATGGAATGTATGTTCGTTGATACCTGACCAATGAGTGTTCTACCGAGTGATGAGAACAATTCACAGGTACAGTTTAAACAAGCTCTGCTCTACATACCTCACATGGGAATGTATGTTCGTTGATACCTGACCAATGAGTGTTCTACTGAGTGATGAGAACAATTCACAGATACAGTTTAAACAAGCTCTGCTCTACACACTCACATGGGAATGTATGTTCGTTGATAGCTGACCAATGAGTGTTTACTGAGTGATGAGAACAATTCACAGGTACAGTTTAAACAAGCTCTGCTCTACATACTCACAGGGAATGTATGTTCGTTGATACCTGACCAATGAGTGTTTCTACTGAGTGATGAGAACAATTCACAGGTACAGTTTAAACAAGCTCTGCTCTACATACCTCACATGGGAATGTATGTTCGTTGGTACCTGACCAATGAGTGTTCTACTGAGTGATGAGAACAATTCACAGGTACAGTTTAAACAAGCTCTGCTCTACATACCTCACATGGGAATGTATGTTCGTTGATAGCTGACCAATGAGTGTTCTACTGAGTGATGAGAACAATTCACAGGTACAGTTTAAACAAGCTCTGCTCTACATACCTCACATGGGAATGTATGTTCGTTGATACCTGACCAATGAGTGTTCTACTGAGTGATGAGAACAATTCACAGGTACAGTTTAAACAAGCTCTGCTCTACATACCTCACATGGGAATGTATGTTCGTTGATACCTGACCAATGAGTGTTCTACTGAGTGATGAGAACAATTCACAGGTACAGTTTAAACAAGCTCTGCTCTACATACCTCACATGGGAATGTATGTTCGTTGTACCTGACCAATGAGTGTTCTACTGAGTGATGAGAACAATTCACAGGTACAGTTTAAACAAGCTCTGCTCTACATACCTCACATGGGAATGTATGTTCGTTGATATCTGACCAATGAGTGTTCTACTGAGTGATGAGAACAATTCACAGGTACTGTATTAGACTAACTCTGCTCTACATACCTCACATGGGAATGTATGTTCGTTGATACCTGACCAATGAGTGTTCTACCGAGTGATGAGAACAATTCACAGGTACAGTTTAAACAAGCTCTGCTCTACATACCTCACATGGGAATGTATGTTCGTTGATACCTGACCAATGAGTGTTCTACTGAGTGATGAGAACAATTCACAGGTACAGTTTAAACAAGCTCTTATAAGGTTCTGCCTATGATGATTGTGGTAGAGTTTTCCATCTGCACATATCCAGGTCGATACCTGTCTCGATGAAAGAATGAAATTGTTTTCTTCAATTGCCGTGACTCTGATGACGTGTTTTTCTCTCTCTCTCTCGCTCTCTCTGAGGGTATTATATGGTCGCTAGGTAGACTGGGGGGGACACGCCCACAGCTTTGTGTGGGGGACGGGGTGGTAAGTGAAGGGGGGCGTGGCGCCAAACCCTCACCCTGCGTTAATAACGACTCCAGCTATAGGTGGCAGGGGGGCCTTTGTCTCCTTGTATTATTCTGATGGTATTGGTCGAACTAAGGTGGCCGGCTGTTAACAAATATACTTTGTTACACATTTCACAGAAATAAAATATATTTCACTTTCTTTTTTACTCTCTCATTTAGATACATTTTTGACTTGTAATTGTGACAAATGTTATACCCCCAATATTTTTGGATGTTTTATTTACCCCCGAACCCCAAAAAGAGGGTGTTACAATTCTGTGTGTTTGCCCCTGGAGCTACAGCAGTAACATTTTGGTGGATTTCGTTCAAATTTGATATTAATATGTTAAGGAATTGTTTAATTTTGATTCTAACCATCAAATTTTAACGGTAGCAAATGTGGTTAGCAAACAAATGAAGTATTAGAAGATGACTATGAAATAAACGCATCAGTATTCACCTAGAGAGAGAACGGGAAATCACACCGTGGAAGGTGGTAACTTCCCTTACCGAGTTGTACAGAATCAAAGCCCCAATAAATCGATATCGGTGAACACGCGGACTAATTGGTTTTGCAGTGAGTTTAAGGTCAGGGTTAAAATCCTGGCCACAAGAATCGAGTGTGGTTTTAGACAAAACTGTCTCTCTCATTTTTTTTTCTCACGCAAAAAATGGGTACATTTCCTAGAAATGTACAGGAGGTTATAGTCAGGATTGTTGACAGTTCACCTAACCCTGCCGATGGAGGTCGGGGCCCCCTTTCTCTAGGGACGGTAACCCACGGACAACCGGCGTCGATGTTAACCCCCACACCGACGCTTCCTGCCAAGAGGTGGCGTCGTCTCATATTGCACACGATGGAAGTAATAATAACCCGGGCCAGAGCTCAACCGAAATAGACCTATGTTCGTTTGTTGTTTAGCGCCAATCTGCGCCCTCTCTCTCTCTCTCACTCTCACTCACTCTCTCAAACTCTCTCGCGGAAAGTAGAAACGTTCAATGATGACGTATTTACCGCCGCAACCATACGATACACGATAGCGAGAGGTGTTTAAAACGATTACAATAAGTTAGGACGTGCAACTCTTTTGGTGTCATCTTGGACGCCCGCGTGTCGTTGAAATGGCATCATGGGGTCAAAATTCAATATGGCAGCAGAAATCTAAGATGGCAGTCACTAAGTTTCCGAATGTTTTAATTCTAGATTAACTAGCTCCATTTGATGTTTTTATTCTATCAAAGATCCTGGGAGGTTGAAGAAATAAACTCGAGGAGTCGAAATTCAATATGGCAGCATAAATCTAAAATGGCAGTCACTACGTTTCCGAATGTTTTACTTATATATTAATTAAAACCGTTTGAAATTGTTGTTTTTATACTGTCTAAGATCCTGCTAAGCTTAGATAAATGAACTCAAGGGGTCTAAATTCAATATGGCAGCCAAAATATAGCATGTCAGTCACATGAAGTGTTAGTAGTATGTTCTGCTTCCACGGCAAACAAATCAGAGCTGAGTTTAATTTAAGTTATATTGGACCCAGGCAAGTCGTTGAAATAGACCCGGAAGGTCAACATTCAAAATGGTCGCTAAAATGTAATGTAAGCCGTACAAAGTAGAGTAGGCTCGAAGAAATGGACTCATGAAATCAACATTCAATATGGTGGCCCAAATATAAGATGGCGATCGTTCTCAAGCTGGAAATAAAGGTAGGACATATAATATTGTTTGGATAGTTTTTACTAGATTATTTAGCTCCACGTGAACGTCAAATAGAAAGAAGTTGAATCCGGTATTTAATTTCACAATAGGGCTACAAACTATAGATTTCCTAAATGGCCGACGATGAAACACAAAGGAATAGAAGGTCCGTTAATATCTCTCGTACCAAACGACCGTTTTGAAAGAAATTTTGGATGATCAAGTCAGCGAGGTTTCGCGATAAAGTGAACATTTCGGAGGTATTCTGGTCGGTTTCCCAAGGGGTCCGGTGTTCTATACGAAGTTTGAGGGTCTGTGAGGTTTGAGAACCATATTTCAAAACTCCTCGGGTTCTGCCACGGCAGCGGAAATTAGAGCCAAAGAAAGAGAGAGAGAGAGAGACGTCGTGTATTTATAATTCCCGCGCGTGTTGGATGGATATCCTCCTGTCTCATGTGTCGGTGTAGAATGGCTGCCTCCCATCTGCTCCGCCCCTCAACAGCTTCGTCGACCAAAATAGAGATGAGACATTGAAGCTTCGGCCGTGAGAGAGTGTACATGTGTACCCCGGCTTGGCCATTCAATACCGTCGACACAAAATATGGAATCAACGACACAAATCATCAAACAAAAATATTTCGTTTTATTTTTAGAGTTTATTGAGTTGCGCACTCATCGCGGTAAAGTGAGTGGTCAGTTAGACTAACTACAGTTATAGAGGACCCTGGTTCCATCCTGTCTGTGGCTGAGTGGTCAGCAGACTGAACTACAGGTCTAGAGGACCCTGGTTCCATCCTGTCTGTGACTGAGTGGTCAGGGAGACTGACTACAGGTCTAGAGGACCCTGGTTCCATCCTGTCTGTGGTCTGAGTGGTCAGGCAAGACTAACTACAGGTCTAGAGGACCCTGGTTCCATCCTGTCTGTGGCTGAGTGGTCAGAAGACTAACTACAGGTCTAGAGGACCCTGGTTCCATCCTGTCTTGGCTGAGTGGTCAGAGACTAACTACAGGTCTAGAGGACCCTGGTTCCATCTGTCTGTGACTGAGTGGTCAGAGACTAACTACAGGTCTAGAGGACCCTGGTTCATCCTGTCTGTGCTGAGTGGTCAGAGAGACTGACTACAGGTCTAGAGGACCCTGGTTCCATCCTGTCTGTGGCTGAGTGGTCAGGGAGACTGACTACTGGTCTAGAGGACCCTGGTTACATCCTGTCTGTGACTGAGTGGTCAGGAGACTAACTACAGGTCTAGAGACCCTGGATCCATCTGTCTTGGCTGAGTGGTCAGAGAGACTGACTACAGGTCTAGAGAACCTGTTCCATCTGTCTGTAGCTGAGTGGTCAGGGAGACTGACTACAGATTCATACCTCAATTTCCTCTCCCCCAAGGACGTCAACACCAGAAACATCACCACCAGAGTTACAATAACAGATTATACAGGTTCTCTTCGTATACTCGCGTATCGACTACAGCGCTCGGTGGCTGAATGTGCCACTAAAGTCCGGTTTTATGTAGACCCGATAATAAAATGTACATAGTAAGGCAGAAAATACTAGATCTACTTTCATGTATTCATACGCAAGTCACGTGTTCCTTGCTTTCACTTTAGATATGAGTGTATATGTCCTGAGATTCTATGATCTGAAATATTTACCTGAACAGTTTGTGGAACATTTGTCAGGAGACTACTTAGTCCAATATTTACCTGAACAGTTTCTGGAACATTTGTCAGGAGACTACTTAGTCCAATATTTACCGTAAAAGGTTCCTCCGAGAGCGGGGCTACGTTGGAGTGATTAGGGGCGGGGGGGGGGGCTCACCTGGGGGTGGGGGGCTGCCTTGAGAGGAGCCGGTGCCTGTCCCTCCTGGACCGCAGCTCTCGGGGTCATCGGACGAGTCAGCGCCGTCGGACGGGGAGCGGTGACGCCGGGGGCGGGGTCTGCAGGGGGGCGGTGGCGCAGAGGCGGCAAAGTGGTGGAGGTTGAGCCCCTGTGTATCTCTGCTGTCCACCTTGTCGTAGCCGTACCAGCCCAGCAGCTCGTTCATCGCCGTCTCAGCGTACTCCTGGGGGCGGCAAAACTAAGTCAGTATGGAGGCGGTCTTATTGGACAACTGGGGGCGGTATTATTGGACAACTGAGGGCGGTCTTATTGGACAACTGAGGGCGTCTTATCGGACAACTGGGGCGGTCTTATCGGACAACTGGGTGGTCTTATTGGACAACTGGGGCGGTATTATTGGACAACTGAGGGCAGTCTTATTGGACAACTGAGGGCAGTCTTATCGGACAACTGTGGTGTCTTATTGGACAACTGGGGATGGTCTTATTGGACAACTGTGGGGTCTTATTGGACAACTGGGGATGATCTTATTGGACAACTTTGGTGGTCTTATTGACAACTGTGGTGGTCTTATTGGACAACTGACGGCAGTCTTATCGGACAACTGTGGTGGTCTTATTGGACAACTGTGGATGATCTTATTGGACAACTTTGGTGGTCTTATTGGACAACTGTGGATGATCTTATTGGACAACTTTGGTGGTCTTATTGGACAACTGGGGATGATCTTATAGGACAACTGTGGTGGTCTTGTTAGACAATTGGGGGATGACTGATAATTGTGTAACCCGAACCACTAGAATTCAGTCTGAAGGAGTCCTTTGAGAAGATAAAATACTAGTTTGCCTCGGCCATGGGAATATTGTCAGGGCGATGTGTTTTCGCACGCCTAGTGTGGTAGTTCGAATCCTGGCGGAGTCAGGATGTCTTAAGGTGGTCAGATAAATCAGGTGCTAACAAGAAATCCGGAGCGTTTATTGTAGCTTATATTTGTTATATCTTCCTTGGGAGGAACTGTTCTGCGCGACGTATTAGAAGGAAAGATTGAGGGAAAGAGGAGATTAGGAAGAAGGAGGATTCAAATATTAGATGACTTGAAGGAAAGAAGAAAACTCTGAGAGCTGAAGGAGGAGACAGAGAACAGGGCGTATTGGCGGTCTAAGTTCAGACAAAAGGAATGGACAATTTAGGATAGAGGTAGGGCAGCCAACATCGACAATATGGAACTATCATATAAGTTAACAGTTGGCAAAACCGTCCTCACACTATCAACTTGATTGAAATTTGTAAAGGCCGGGGCGAGTCGTAAGACGCGATACAGGTATAAAACAAACTTTTAGAAGTCAAACCGTGGGGGGTCGACGGGTGCTAGGGGACGTGCCAATTAATTTAAGCTATAAATTCTGTTAATTTTTTTCCGGGAAATTTTGGATCGGAAAGTTTTCCGCAGTGGTTGAGGGGTTAAATTGTAGAGGTGTCACCTAGAGACTATTGTACTTCAAAATATAGTGTGTTAAGAGATGCGTGGGTTACAAGAAGGGGGAGGGGTTGATGGGAAGCATGGAGGATAGGGTAGATGGGGGGGGGGGGAGACAAAATGTTGGGCCAATCTAAAAATTATTTTAGTTAACTTATTTATGATAAAAAATTTAAGTATGATTTATGAACATAACGGGTTTATGAAGACCCACCTCGGTGGCTTAGTTAGCTAACGCGCTAGTCATGTTGAGCTCGAATGCCAAGATTGAGGTGCGAATCTCGGTCGGGTGAACTGGGGGTGGTTTTTATCTAGATGGTTTTCCACTCTCCCTCCACACAAATGAAGGTTCACTTCCTCTAAATTCAACCTTCCCAATTTCTAATCCATTAGCGTAATTAATACTTAAGCGTATAACGCGAACGGGTAGTAAGTTTACAAAGGCACCCATTCATTTGTTTCTTTACTATTTTTTTTAGCATCGTGTATTACTACCGTTCGGTTGTACGCCTATGTAGGCCATACTAATTATTCTAATGTGTTAAGGATGAGGAAGGTTGAATTTAGAGGAATTTCACCCATGAAAGTGGAAAACTATTAGGAAAAACCGCTCTCAGTGCACCCGACCGGTATCGAACACTGACCTTCCTGTCATCGACAGTCTAGTCTATTGTGAGAGTGACGCGTTAGACCGTGTGGCCACCGAAGCTCGTTTGATGATGTTTCTGGTGTTAACGCCCTTAGGAGAAATTAATCTTAAGTATAAACGTTGACATTTGGGATATCTATATGTTGATTACATTATAGTTCTGTTTAATCAGTCGAAATTATTTTACAGAAATAATAATTGAAAATTTTCCGTTTTGGAGATTTTCTGGAAAAAATATAGGGAAAATTTTTCGTCTCACATCTCTATTTTTTCCTTTATGGATATTTTGGGAGCCTTTTGAACATTAGGTACAGTCCAATTTCATAGAAAGAGTCATATCCGACAGCTATAGAAGAGTTAGATCTACTTTCATATGTTCAAACGTCAAGTGATGAGCTTTGCAGCTGTCACTTTTAATAGATAGATTATTATCAATACTTATAAAATAACAATACTAATGTAGTAAAATGTTATCAATGTTGAAAATTTAACATTCTCTGTCCTAAATGATTGTTTTATTTGGACTATTGTTCAAAGACTACTGCCTGTCTGTGACGTAACGGAAAGTTAAGATATTATCTCTCATATTAAAGTATTTTGGTTTCAATCGGCGAGTTTTAAAAATAAAGAATTGCAACAAAAAACTATAAATTCTTAAAAAATAAATTATAAAACTATTCCTACATCGTGAAATATTTTTTTTTATCGCAAAGTAGTATTTTTAATAACTTGGAATTCAACAGGTAGGTGACGTCTTTAAAGCTTTTACAAAAAAAAAGTAATCTTTAGGGAGCAGAGGGGGCGTAGGGGTAAGGGAGAGGGGGCACGCCCCTGAGTAAGTTACTTTCCATGGCAGTTTCACTCTATGGACTCTAATGACACCGTTAAGCAACGGAGAGCAAAATATATTTTTTAACAAAAAAAAACGATGCAACCAATACTATCATTGCCAATGAAATTACTGCACAATTATATGAAATATGATAATTTTAGAAGCGTCGACTGCATATATTTAAACGTGCGTCGGGGGAAGGGGGGGGGGGGGGGGGAGGGGGTATCAAATGAACCGCGAGCTACGTCACGTCCGGATCACATTCAACATGGCCTGGATCGAAGCCACACGAGCACAAAATGAAGGTTGGGGAAGATATCGATACGTGTTCGATGTATCGAGTGTCTTGTTTTAATTGTAACCTGATTCCTGGAAATGGGCGGGAGGGGGGAGGGGGGGGTTTGCGACGATCATTTCCCAGCATCCCTCACGCAGGATACAGTTTAAGGTCCATTATGATTTGTGTGGCTTTTAAGTGCCTTTGGTTTCGTTTCAGGATGTCTGTGGAAAATAGAATATCCTTGGATGGTCATTTTCATTTATTTTTATAACGGTTAAAAATTAATTTTAAAATGTGACCACAGCATGTAGTGTAATATTATAGTGATTAGTGATAGAAGTACAAATATAAAAATAAAACACTACGGTGGCCGCATAGTCTAATGCGCTACTCTCGCAGTAGATTAGACTGCCGAGGACAATGAGATCGAGGTTCAAGGGTGTGTTTTTCTTTCCAAAAATGGTTTTACACTCTCTCTATACATATGCGGATACACTTACTTGAAATATGACCTTTCTAATCCCTAATCTATTAACTTAATTAATACATAAGCGTATAACCCGAACGGGTAGTAATACACGGTGCTAAAATATATACAACTCCACCCACTGTATATATTTTAGTGTTGGACTATATATATATATATATGGTAGGAACACGTATAAAGGACAGTGTTTAACAGATAAAAACGTTACTAGAACTACTTTCATATATTTATAAGTAAAGTCACGTGATCTGCAAATGTCACTTTGGACGAATACAGTGTCTAGTCATAGCAGTACAAAAGAAATAAATACTAATCACTTATCCAAAAAACTTGATTTAAATGTGTATCGTTCGGATAGGTAGAAAGATGTGGGATATCCTGTGGTCCGCAACACGCTTCGGGCTCGTGAATCCGACCATCCCTTGAGAACATTCTACCAACAGAAAGCTGGTCAGAACACGAGGATTTACTAATGAAATACGAGAACATCCCGACCACAGGGACTAACATAGGGTGGTATTTGAGGACGGGGGTTGGACGGACAACAATCTGGGGTCAGGCCGGAGTGTGGAGAACGAGTGATTGTAGCAGAATACAGACCTAGCAGCTGTCAGAGTCAAGCCCAGTGATTACCTCCTTAGCTCTCTCTACCTACCACCAGGTATAGAGAGCTGTGTGATAGACCCAGAGACTAGGGAACTATGTGATAGACCCAGAGGCTAAGGAACTATGTGATAGACCCAGAGGCTAAGGAACTATGTGATAGACCCAGAGACTAGGGAACTATGTGATAGACCCAGAGGCTAGGGAAACTATGTAATAGACCCAGAGGCTAGGGAACTATGTGATAGACCCAGAGGCTAGGGAACTATGTAATAGACCCAGAGGCTAGGGAACTATGTGATAGACCAAGAGGCTAGGGAACTATGTGATAGACCAAGAGGCTAGGGAACTATGTGATAGACCCAGAGGCTAGGGAGCTATGTGATAGACCAAGAGGCTAGGGAGCTATGTGATAGACCAAGAGGCTAGGGAACTATGTAATAGACCCAGAGGCTAGGGAACTATGTGATAGACCAAGAGGCTAGGGAACTATGTGATAGACCAAGAGGCTAGGGAACTATGTAATAGACCAGAGGCTAAGGAACTATGTGATAGACCCAGAGGCTAGGGAACTATGTGATAGACCAAGAGGCTAGGGAACTATGTGATAGACCAAGAGGCTAGGGAACTATGTGATAGACCCAGAGGCTAAGGAACTATGTAATAGACCCAGAGGCTAGGGAACTATATGATAGACCAAGAGGCTAGGGAACTATGTGATAGACCCAGAGGCTAAGGAACTATGTAATAGACCCAGAGGCTAGGGAACTATGTGATAGACCCAGAGGCTAGGGAACTATGTGATAGACCCAGGGCTAAGGAACTATGTGATAGACCCAGAGCTAGGAACTATGTAATAGACCCAGAGGCTAGGGAATTATGTGATAGACCCAGAGCTAGGAACTATGTAATAGACCCAGAGGCTAGGGAACTATGTGATAGACCCAGGGGCTAAGGAACTATGTGATAGACCCAGGGCTAAGGAACTATGTAATAGACCCAGAGCTAGGAACTATGTAATAGACCCAGAGCTAGGAACTATGTAATAGACCCAGAGCTAGGAACTATGTAATAGACCCAGAGCTAGGAACTATGTAATAGACCCAGAGGCTAGGGAACTATGTGATAGACCCAGAGGCTAGGGAACTATGTGATAGACCCAGGGCTAGGAACTATGTATAGACCAAGAGGCTAGGGAACTATGTGATAGACCCAGAGCTAGGGAACTATGTGATAGACCCAGGGGCTAGGGAACTATATGATTGACCCAAAGCCCTGCTCAGCTAGGATAGATGATCACTAATGTGGTCCTTAGAACGCTCTCATCCTGTCCAAAGTACATTGACATTATTTTATTAACTTATGTTTACCGCGATTGTTTTCTTGCTCACTTCATGATTTGGTCAAAATGACGGTGCTACCTAAAGTGTCGGCAAGTTACGTTACGTGATTTTAATTTATCTTCGGTGGTCGCATGGTCCAAGGCGTCACTCTCGCAATAGACTGTACTGCCGATGATGGGGAGATCGGGGTTCTAATCCCGGTTAAGTGTACGAAGTATGTTTTTTTCTACACTTTTGTTCCACGATAAATATTCAACCATCCTAATCCCTAACACATTAGCATAAATAGTACAAACCCGTTTGATCCAACGGATAGTAAGACGAGGTGATAGGGGTGGGGGGGGATGTTCTCGTGCTTTCCTTCTTGAGAGCCTCCGACGGGGATCAAACCGAACCCCTTGATAGCGCGCGCCTATGAGAAACTAGCAAGTGTGAAGGACCGATAATCGGGCACGTGGCCGTTTGTGTAAGAGGGGGGGGTTGAGGTGGATACCATAAGGGCAAGAGGGAGGGGGGGGGGCTCTCATCACGAGATAGTAATTGGTAGAAAGGGGGGGGGAGGGTATTTCTAATCTGGCAGCCCCCCCCCCCCACCCCTTCCACACGGGTTCTAAAATTACGCTTTGCTAAAACTTTGTTCCTCCTGAATCGTCAAGGGTCCCGTCCTTGTTTAACTTAGGGTTCGGCCAACTGACAGCGTGTGAGCGTGTGAGCGTGTGAGCGCGTGATTTGCAGATAGCTCTCGATAGTTGTTGACAAGGAGGCAAAGGTTCGAATCTTGGCTCAGTGAACTGAGGGTGGTTTTTTGAAAAGTGATCTATTGTTGTGGTTTTCCCATCCTCTCTCCCATTAATCCTCCACTGTAAATCGCTTTGTTGTTCCTATCTCCACCTCACACAAATGTGGCTGAATTTCTTCTAAATCACGCTTCCGATCCCTACTGTTTGTAATGAGTCGTTCAATCGCAGTTGTTGAACGAATCAATGATTAAAACTGCCTGATAAAGTTCTTACTATGTCGCTCCCACTATAGCCGAGTGGTAGTTTAAAATAAATGGTAAGATCAAATTCTACAGACGTCATCATATTATAAAAGTCTGTATTTTTCACAAACCAATAATCCTTCCACATGAATAACTTTTATCAAAACAATCATATATTGTTATTTTCTAAGTAAAACACTTGGATAACCAATTAAAGTCGTTTTAGAAAAATAGATGATTTTCAAAACCAAATCATCAGTAAACTCACCTTTAGTTTAGAGCTTAAATAAAAAATCACGAGTTGACCTCAAGTTATGAACATATAGTTTATTTTTGTCGATTTTGATTTAATTGTATATCAAAACACTGTTTAACATTAAAAACAAAATTGCAATTTTCATTTTCCCATGAAAATTACTTTGAGGGTACTTTTACATAAGTGGAAATTTTGAATTTTGATCATATCTTCATAGCCATTTAAGATAGGAAATAACTTATTATTTTTAAGTTGTAGTATTATTAAAAATAAAACTACTTTATTTGAAAAATATGTTTATAAAATCAACACATTCTGAGCTATAAACAAATATATATATAATATATATATATTTAAAAATTCTAGTCTGAAAATAAAATTGATTTTGGTGAACAGAGCTGTTCTTCTTTTCTCAATGTTTCTGTAACGGTGTATAATATTTAATTTAGACTCTTTGTTGGAGTGTTTCTGTTGTACATCATTTAGTTTCACAAATCTTACGAGTCTTTAGTAAATGTTACCATTTTACGATTAAAGAGAAAGAAAGTCTGTGCGGTGCACCGTAAAATTTATTTTATTTTTATTTCGGGGCAACATAAAAGTCAAGATTCGTCATAATCTCTAAATGTTTCTCGATTTCAATACTTTCTCTATGAGGGAATATTCACCTGGTGAGGTTGATACCTCCCCCCCCTCACTCCTCCACATAACGTCACTGCTGGAAGCCAACCTGTGGACAAGTTTGAGAAAAGGACGGATGAACGGACTGAAGAGGTAAAGTTTGGTTCGGTCGCCATGATGCACAAGTTCGTCCATAGTGGTATATAATATCTGCACAGACCAAGCAACAACACGGGCCCTCCTCAGGAGGAGGGGAAGAGAGCCAGGAGGTGGTATCAAGTTACAGCTAATAAATCAGCTAGAACAGGGCTAATGGATTGATCCGGAGAGGAGGCAGAGGAGTGGGCAGAAACGAAAGACAGGGTCCAAACAAGAGAGAGAGAGAGTAAGAGAGGATCGTTTTCAAGCCAAGCAAAACCTTGGCGTCGAAGCACATTCGCTAACTACTTTGTTACTCGATCCTTCGGCGTTGTCTCGGGTTTCCCCTTCAAAAAATGACTGCTCGACTAACCAAAATACTTCCTCTTTCTCTCGCACTCATGGCTCGCCCTACTAACAGGAGAACAGACCTGTGTTTCTCTTTGTATACCTCCTCACGCGTTATATGCTCCTGATCATACGATCGTCAAATATCTACGATTGGAGCGGATTCTTGGAGAATTTTTCATTTAGTCCGCCGACGACAGACAGACAGACACCTTACTTACTTAGTTAACTTACTCTCCGTTTGTGTAGTGTGTGTGGCTAAGACTCCTGGGTTCGATAACAAGAACCACCGGAAAAAAATAATCGTTAAATTGAGATCTGTCCCGATGGCGACTGGATAGTTAGTTAATTAATGTGTATGTTCCAGAATTAAGTTGGTTTGTAAGTTTTGTGATGATTTAATCCTCGGTTAAGGCACCATTTGACAGCCCTAATAGTAATATATATTAACAGATTTGTTCTATATTTGGCTTAATTTTTATTTGTGGTTCAAAACAAAACCGGTATCAACGAACCGAAAGGAGTCTCTAAAGATTCTACCGGAGTTTACCCTTTTTCCAGACCAAAAAGGGCCTATGTGATTACGTAGTAGTGCTTTAATGTGTTTTTGTGTTTTTCACCTTGCAATAGACGTATAGATAAAGGCCAGATGAGATTTAAATTGTACAGTTAGTTAAGCAACAAGAAGTTCTGATACAAAATTTGTATTAATTTCGTTTGGTATAAAAAGGGTTTCAAAAGATCTTTTTATTAAGTATGGCTAAAAAGTGACGTAATTTCCCTTATTTTAATTCATTTGTGAATCATCCTTTACGTAGTAACACTCATGTTACCGATAGTATTATTGGGGAGCATTGTTGAGAGGATTAAAACAAAAAAGAAGCCTTGTTTATTTTTACAGTCCCGCGCGATTGTAGTTCTAGTTTACATGCGACGGTATCATCAAGTAATTCTATCCATTTCATTTTTATTAGTGACGATACTTCCTAGTATGCAATTGAACAGTGAATATACAAATTGATAGTATTGATATTCAAGTTAAACACTACCAGCTGTTTCAATTTTGGCATCCAATGTGTTACCCATTAAGTTGACTATGCGTCTAGCTCCTAGGGTACGCGTGATACCAAAGCCTTGGGATCATGGGGCGAGTCCCTGTTCTGCGTTAAGAAAGGCCTCTCCTAAATGGCCCAATACAATTCAGGATGTTGACATAGTTCAAGGCAATGATGGACATAAACATCTAGATATTGAATCAACAGTTGTTAATAACATACCTACAACTGGAATGGCTACATCCAATGGGTCTTACAAAGGCTCTAACCCATATGTGTTGTGAGCGAGGTAAAAATTATTACCTGCCTCGTAGCTAAAATTAGTGAGGGTGCTGCTCCAGAATTTTTTAGCCTTTGTTTTAAAATCGTGTAAAAGGGGGGGGGGAGACATGTTTAAAAATAAAATTTATTTAGGAACTTGATAAAATCTTAACAACAAAAAAACCAAACTTTTTTACTTACTTTAACTTAAATTGTTACAGTTCAAGCTTGATCTATTCATTTAAAAATGAAATCCATTCGTTTTGTTTTAATTTGCACAAAAAGTTCAATAATTTTCTCCTTGACCTCTGGATGACAACTGAGGAAATTGTTCTCCATTAAAAATTACTGCAAGCGCATTTAGCCTTTCTGTTAAATAAAAATTGAAAAAAATTAATCAAATAGAATAGCTGTAAGCATAATGATAATCTAATTCTAAACTCTTCTACACTTTATCACATTCAAGAATATGGTACACGGTTTTTTAAGCACAACACACGCTGAGTATAAAGAAAAACTTCCTTCCACCATCACGCCAGAGCCGGCACTGCGAGAGCAACAGTGCTCTCTCTACCTGGCAGTCCCACCTTCCTCCCCATCCCCTTCTATGTGCGCATGCGCACAACAGTCAAACACCACGTCACTGGCACTGTGAAGCGCACAGTTCCATACAAAGATTTTTGTATCTTTTTCATAAACTGGGGTGGCTACTGAAGTACTGACATTAATATTAAGGAATATATATTGTACTACAAAAATAAATAAAGAATTAAAGAAAAAAAGGACTCATTATATTAAATGTTATCGATAATATCAAGTGGAAATAGGGGGTGCTTAAGTTCCGCTGTGCCTATACGCGAGCCGCCACTGCAGAAACCCATCATGCACCTTCACTGCAATAAAGTATGCAGAGGAACAGTGTAGGTAATCTGGTCAAAAAGTATGCGTTGTAACTTTTGATCAACCACTATACGCCAAAGCAACTGAAATTGTAGTATCATCAAATTATGACGTTCCTTCAATTCTGATTTTGTTCACGTTTATTTTATTATTTATTTGATATAAAAATATAAACCGTAACTATGATTTGAATTAACACTCAGAAAGGCGGTAGATTATTGGTTTATTTTTTTGTGTTTGACCTTTAATTATTTTGGGCTAAGTCACTGGTAGGTGTCATAAAATATAATCTTAAATTATTCACATTCCAAATTTGAAAACAAAAGTTGTTATAAATATATGATTTTGAATATCCTGTACAACACGAAAGATTCACACTATTCAAGGTCATATACCTGCTATATACTATAACAAATTTAAAGGGCATGACAGCCCAGCTGTTACAAACAAAATAAACTAACAATAGCGCCAATATGGGTACAATTGTTACTTCGGTTCTTTTTTCCCAGAATGAGGTGAAGATCCTGTTAGATTTCTAGAGACTTTTCAATTTCATATATTATAAATGACTTCCTACTGAACATTTAGAGACTAGCTTGCAACGGATTTGGTCAGGGTAGGTTACGTCTTCTATTTCTTGGTTATAAGGGTGGACCGAACGAACCCATTTTCCCTTTAAATTAGATAATATCATGTGACAAGGCAACTTATTGAAAGGAAGGCCACATTAGGATGTTTTGGTCACACAGCACACTTAGTCACAGTGCATGGAGACGTGAAATGACGTCCTCCAGTTCTGAGGAACTGTTTTGGTCACACAGCACTGTGTCACAGTGCATGGAGACGTGAAATTACGTCCTCTAGTTCTGAGGAACTATTTTGATCACACAGCACACCGTGTCACAGTGCATGGAGACGTGAAATGACGTCCTCTAGTTCTGAGGAACTGTTTTGGTCACACAGCACTGTGTCACAGTGCATGGAGACGTGAAATGACGTCCTCTAGTTCTGAGGAACTGTTTTGGTCACACAGCACAGTGTCACAGTGCATGGAGACGTGAAATGACGTCCTCTAGTTCTGAGGAACTGTTTTGGTCACACAGCACTGTGTCACAGTGCATGGAGACGTGAAATGACGTTCTCTAGTTCTGAGGAACTATTTTGATCACACAGCACACCGTGTCACAGTGCATGGAGACGTGAAATGACGTCCTCCAGTTCTGAGGAACTGTTTTGGTCACACAGCACTGTGTCACAGTGCATGGAGACGTGAAATTACGTCCTTTAGTTCAGAGGAACTATTTTGATCACACAGCACACCGTGTCACAGTGCATGGAGACGTGAAATGACGTTCTCTAGTTCTGAGGAACTATTTTGATCACACAGCACACCGTGTCACAGTGCATGGAGACGTGAAATGACGTCCTCTAGTTCTGAGGAACTGTTTTGGTCACACAGCACTGTGTCACAGTGCATGGAGACGTGAAATTACGTCCTTTAGTTCTGAGGAGCTATTTTGATCACACAGCACACCGTGTCACAGTGCATGGAGACGTGAAATGACGTCATCTAGTTCTGAGGAACTGTTTTGGTCACACAGCACTGTGTCACAGTGCATGGAGACGTGAAATGACGTTCTCTAGTTCTGAGGAACTATTTTGATCACACAGCACTGTGTCACAGTGCATGGAGACGTGAAATGACGTCCTCTAGTTCTGAGGAACTGTTTTGGTCACACAGCACAGTGTCACAGGGCATGGAGAGGTAAATTATGTCCTCCAGTTTCAAACCTTCCCCGACCTTGCGATGCACGTAACGCGATCAAATGGACCAATCAAGAGAGAGTGTTGTTGTGCGTGTGTGCGTGTGGACGCAGCATTCCGTGCGTTGGGGCCCCGAGAAACTGATAGTCCAGGATGGGGGAGATCAGGTTGCCCGTTGATGGAGAGGAAAGAAAGGATCCGGTGTCTGCCGTTCTAACCCTGGATCCAAACTGACTGTCTTTTTACCCCCTCTTGTGTGTGTGTGTGTGTGTGTGTGTGACAGCTACATAAACAACTTACTGCGTCTGTCTCCTCTCACTACACGAGAGATGGCTGCTTG
The DNA here is from genome assembly GCA_039000515.1 of Timema cristinae. NCBI lineage: Eukaryota > Metazoa > Arthropoda > Insecta > Phasmatodea > Timematidae > Timema > Timema cristinae. The sequence goes on from JBCFYV010000001.1 coordinate 9,025,053, forward strand.
TCCGGATTGGATGTCGGGACTGTTCAACTGTTCACTGGAGCACTTCGGCGTTGCCAAAACTATCTTCCCTTGAGAAGGTGCACAGTAGCTTAATATCTGACGATAGATTTGGTTGTGTCGGGAGCCAGTGATACCGTAGTTAGTTGTCACCCCCGGGGATAAGTGGAGGCCACAGTTTGACCCCCGCAGAGGACACACTAAATCACTATCGACAATTCTAGCTTCCTGTCTACGCTTAGGACGGATACAAACGCTCAAAACTTTCAACTGAGAGGAATCTGCACAATATTTCGAAAGAGAATTATGGAAAGTGGGTAAAATAAATTGTTGCGTAAAATGTAATAAAGTCAATACTAAAATCTTAATATGGATTCTTCAAAAATTATCCACACTAATAAGAGAAAATAAATTATCCATGGGAAATAAGGGCGAGCAGCAAGTTGTAACATCTCTGTCCGAGACCCTAGGGACAGTACTGTGTAGTCCCTGTAGTCATGATGGAGGCTGTGCGATGATCCTGTCAAGTAACTCGACCTTAGGGACAGTACTGTGTAGTCCCTGTGTGGAGGCTGTGCGATGATCCTGTCAAGTAACTCGACCCTAGGGACAGTACTGTGTAGTCCCTGTGTGGAGGCTGTGCGATGATCCTGTCAAGTAACTCGACCCTAGGGACAGTACTGTGTAGTCCCTGTGTGGAGGCTGTGCGATGATCCTGTCAAGTAACTCGACCCTAGGGACAGTACTGTGTAGTCCCTGTAGTCATGATGGAGGCTGTGCGATGATCCTGTCAAGTAACTCGACCTTAGGGACAGTACGTGTGTAGTCCCTGTAGTCATGATGGAGGCTGTGCGATGATCCTGTCAAGTAACTCGACCTTAGGGACAGTACTGTGTAGTCCCTGTGTGGAGGCTGTGCGATGATCCTGTCAAGTAACTCGACACTCCTGCTACGACTTCCTCCCAAAATACCCTTTTAATCCTTCTCCCCTCCTAGCTGGATGAGTATTGTTTGTTCTATCTTTTCTTTTACAGTCATCATCCATACCTCTACACTTATTTAATCGTTTTTCTGCTCCCCCTTGCTATTCCCGTCCCTCGAGAGACAATAGTTCGATCCTAGGCGGCACCACATTGATGTATTAGACGTGAGATTAATTTTTCCTGGAGAGTTGAGTGTGTGTATTTCCTCAAAGGCTCAACCAATTAAAATCTAACCGCAGCTTCAGTTGTGTCGGATCCTTCACGCCTTGATATCCCCCCAATGATTCATCACGCAGCCCAGTCCAGAGCTGTTCAGTGTCGGTTTCTCCTTGTAACGCGATACGAGCCAGAACTGACTGCCCGGAGGAGATAAGGACCGAGGACCGGACGTTCGTTGTCTTGGGACTGGGAGAGAGCACACGTTCGTTCATCTTTCAGCTTACACATGGGATAAAGATAGCTTTCATGGCTCCCTTCGATTCGTAGCTCCCACTTTGATAGCACACATAGCTCCTCTAGGTCCATAGCTCCCACTTTGAGAGAGCACACATAGCTCCTCTAGGTCCATAGCTCCCACTTTGAGAGAGCACGCATGTCTCCTCTAGGTCCATAGCTCCCACTTTGAGAGAACACATGTCTCCCTAGATTCATTGCTCCCACTTTGAGAGAACACATGTCTCCCTAGATTCATTGCTCCCACTTTGAGACAGCACGCATGTCTCCTCTAGATTCATTGCTCCCACCTTGAGAGAGCACGCATGTCTCCTCTAGGTCCATAGCTCCCACTTTGAGAGAACACATGTCTCCCTAGATTCATTGCTCCCACTTTGAGACAGCACGCATGTCTCCTCTAGATTCATTGCTCCCACTTTGAGAGAGCACGCATGTCTCCTCTAGGTCCATAGCTCCCACTTTGAGACAGCACACGTCTCCTCTAGGTCCATAGCTCCCACTTTGAGAGAGCACACATGTCTCCCCTAGATTCATTGCTCCCACTTTGAGACAGCACGCATGGCTCCTAGATTCGTAGCTCCGACTTTGAGACAGCACACATGTCTCCCTAGATTCATTGCTCCCACTTTGAGAGAACACATGTCTCCTCTAGGTCCATAGCTCCCACTTTGAGACAGCACACGTCTCCTCTAGGTCCATAGCTCCCACTTTGAGAGAGCACACATGTCTCCCCTAGATTCATTGCTCCCACTTTGAGACAGCACGCATGGCTCCTAGATTCGTAGCTCCGACTTTGAGACAGCACACATGTCTCCCCTAGATTCATTGCTCCCACTTTGAGACAGCACGCATGGCTCCTAGATTCGTAGCTCCGACTTTGAGACAGCACACATGTCTCCTCTAGGTCCATAGCTCCCACTTTGAGACAGCACGCATGGCTCCTAGATTCTTAGCTCCGACTTTGAGACAGCACACACGTCTCCTCTAGATTCGTAGCTCCCACTTTGAGACAGCACACACGTCTCCTCTAGATTCGTAGCTCCCACTTTAAGAGAACACATGTCTCCTCTAGGTCCATAGCTCCCACTTTGAGACAGCACGCATGGCTCCTAGATTCGTAGCTCCCACTTTAAGAGAACACATGTCTCCTCTAGGTCCATAGCTCCCACTTTGAGACAGCACGCATGGCTCCTAGATTCGTAGCTCCGACTTTGAGACAGCACACACGTCTCCTCTAGATTCGTAGCTCCCACTTTGAGAGAGCACACATGTCTCCCCTAGATTCATTGCTCCCACTTTGAGACAGCACGCATGGCTCCTAGATTCGTAGCTCCGACTTTGAGACAGCACACACGTCTCCTCTAGATTCGTAGCTCCCACTTTGAGAGAGCACACATGTCTCCCCTAGATTCATTGCTCCCACTTTGAGACAGCACGCATGGCTCCTAGATTCGTAGCTCCGACTTTGAGACAGCACACACGTCTCCTCTAGATTCGTAGCTCCCACTTTGAGAGAGCACACATGTCTCCCCTAGATTCATTGCTCCCACTTTGAGACAGCACGCATGTCTCCTCTAGATTCATTGCTCCCACTTTGAGAGAGCACGCATGTCTCCTCTAGGTCCATAGCTCCCACTTTGAGACAGCACACGTCTCCTCTAGGTCCATAGCTCCCACTTTGAGAGAGCACACATGTCTCCTCTAGATTCATTGCTCCCACTTTGAGACAGCACGCATGGCTCCTAGATTCGTAGCTCCGACTTTGAGACAGCACACATGTCTCCTCTAGGTCCATAGCTCCCACTTTGAGACAGCACGCATGGCTCCTAGATTCTTAGCTCCGACTTTGAGACAGCACACACGTCTCCTCTAGATTCGTAGCTCCCACTTTGAGAGAGCACACATGTCTCCCTAGATTCATTGCTCCCACTTTGAGACAGCACGCATGGCTCCTAGATTCGTAGCTCCGACTTTGAGACAGCACACACGTCTCCTCTAGATTCGTAGCTCCCACTTTAAGAGAACACATGTCTCCTCTAGGTCCATAGCTCCCACTTTGAGACAGCACGCATGGCTCCTAGATTCGTAGCTCCCACTTTAAGAGAACACATGTCTCCTCTAGGTCCATAGCTCCCACTTTGAGACAGCACGCATGGCTCCTAGATTCGTAGCTCCGACTTTGAGACAGCACACACGTCTCCTCTAGATTCGTAGCTCCCACTTTGAGAGAGCACACATGTCTCCCCTAGATTCATTGCTCCCACTTTGAGACAGCACGCATGGCTCCTAGATTCGTAGCTCCGACTTTGAGACAGCACACACGTCTCCTCTAGATTCGTAGCTCCCACTTTGAGAGAGCACACATGTCTCCCCTAGATTCATTGCTCCCACTTTGAGACAGCACGCATGGCTCCTAGATTCGTAGCTCCGACTTTGAGACAGCACACACGTCTCCTCTAGATTCGTAGCTCCGACTTTGAGACATCACACACGTCTCCTCTAGATTCGTAGCTCCCACTTTGAGAGAACACATGTCTCCTCTAGATTCATTGCTCCCACTTTGAGAGAGCACACATGTGTCCTCTAGGTCCATAGCTCCCACTTTGAGAGAGCACACACGTGTCCTCTAGATTCGTAGCTCCCACTTTGAGAACTCCCATCTCTAATTAGTATAATATTTCAACCTAGCTAAATGTGCCTTCCTTGTAAAATTGGACTGTATCTCCGTTATGACCCTCCTAGAGTCGAAGCGTGTTCCCTGGGTTTGACTACTTTACAGAAGTCATACACGCATTCCAACATCCTCAGTGCACCCGGTTGGGCAGGATCCGAACCCTGACCTTAACATCAACGGACAACTGGACTAGACGAGAAATACTGTCTAGTGTTCCTAAGGCACATCGAAACAGTTTTATTTTGTAATTCTTTGACACAAAATAGTCCAGTTTTTATAGAAAGAGTCTTATCCGACAGATAGAAAAGTTAATAGAGCTACTTTCATGTTTTCAAACGTCAAGACGTGTAATCTACAGCTGTCACTTTTGATAAATAGTATCAACAATACAAAAAATTGTTATCATGTTGACAGCTGTGTTTGTAATCTCCAAAAAGGCCTTTCCTATGAAAATTGGGCTTTGTATAAAATGACGCAGTGCTCGTATTTTAATTGTGTTACATTCTTTACTAAAATTGGCACCTCCCAAAGCGAATTGTGATAATATTGTTAAATACCGCAACAACCCAAAACAACATGTATTGCGACTTTCATTAGAGAATGTTCTTTGTTTTTATTATTCCTGCAACAAAATGGTTCTTACAGGAGACAACAATTTAGACCCCGTGGCTCGAAAGGAGCAGTTCTGCCAACAGAACGTCGTGCCAGTAGGTCTACCTCTACGCAGCGCATTTCTTCTTTATTGGCCTTTCAGACACGTTTATATTTATACTCTAGTTTGAGGCTAATATTTTGAAATTGGGGCATTTAAAATGTGATCTCTCAACACATTAAACTTATTATTATTATTATTATGAGTTTTATTATTATTAAAATTATGATGCAATTTTAATTTAAAACAACTCACCTCTCTGGTCGTACGGTCTAAGACGTGATCCTTACAATAGACTGGACTGCCGATGACGGGGAGATCGAGTTTCAAATCCCGGTCGAGTGTAATGAAGAGTTTTTTTCTCCCCACTTTCCCTCCGTGCAAATGTGGATACACGTCCTCTAAATTCAACCTTATCACTATCGTAATTTAATACCTACGCGTACAGCCCGGAGCGGTTAGTAAGAAGCGATGATAATAATAAATAAACTAAACTCACTTTAGCTGTAGTATCTAACATGCAATTTATAGATACACAGTGTATCGATATGCGACTTACAAACAAACTAAACTTGTGACAGTACGCCCAGCACTGACAACCCAACTCTATTATATTTTTCTGTCGGGGGACTGGGTGTTGTGTCTGTTCTAGTACTAAACTTTGACTCAGGAGGCTGGGGTTCTATCTCGGTTGGATTTGATGAGGTTTTTTTTCTCTCCCCTAAATGGTTTCACACCCATAGATTTATTTCCTCGAAATGCTATCGCCCTCTTGTATTGACGGGTAGTAAGCAGTCTAGTGCCCTTTGAAATTAAATCTTTTTTTTTCTTTGTCTATTTCGGAAACAGCCGTTTTTAAAATCATTGGTGAAAGAAGGAGAAGTATGCCACCATTTAAAAATAAACATTAAATAAAACTACTGATTGATGGCGGGGTTTTGATCTTCTTACAAACCAAGACACTTGTTAGTCCAAGACTGGCCTAAGTGTCAGTTTAAAAGAACTAGCAATAATTGTTAATATAATATGCAATTCAGTGTAATTGTGTGGTGGCATGTAAATCATTCGGCGGTCATTGAAGCATAGGTTTAACTAACGGCCCTATCCCTATCCCAGTCCAATGAAATGTAGCGATACACAATAATGAAAGTAGTGAACTAGCCTACGTACAGTTAGATCCAAAAAATTAAGTGTGAAAAGTCAGAAATAATCGTCGTTTGCTGTGATAATGTACAATGTCACCACCAGATGTTACATTCAACTTTTTTTAGAAACTCTTCGATTTAAATATTTTTATTTAGTTCATATACATTTTAAATTCAACTATGATGAGATTGTAAGGATTGTCAATTTAAGGTGAGTATTTTGGCTGTTTTAGAAAGAAAGAAAAAATAAAAAATAAATATTTTTCCAGTAAAAATATAGAAATAATTTTCTACGCTTGGTGATATCAACAGTTGTTGAATATCTGTCATGAGCATGGCTGTATTAGATGAGAAACTTTTTAAATAAAGAGAAAAAGTTATCATTAAATTCCAGGACACCCTCAACAGATATTCAAATAATAATATTTAGCAGCGCGTCTTACTACCCGTTCGGGTTATACGCTTTAAGTACTAATTACGCTAATAGATTAGGAATTGGGAAGGTTTAATTAGAGGAAGTGACCAGCATTTGCGTGGAGGGAGAGTGGAAAACCATTTAGGAAAAACCACCCCAGTTCACCCGACCGAGATTCGAACCTCGATCTCCCCGTCCTCAGCAGTCGAGCTCAACACGACAAGCGCGTTAACCAACTACGCCACAGAGGTGGGTGACAGATATTCAACAACTCTTGATATCACCAGGTGAGGAAAATTGTTTGCTATGAAAACTGCCATTTCACTTCCATTTTCCTCGCGACCCCTAAATCCCCACCTTAATTTATTTACCTGACAAACCGGGGACAGAGTGTCTTTCAAAGACGAATGGTCGACGCGTAGTCGGCGGCCCTGCCCACTCATTCCCCACGAGATGTTTTTATAGCTAGTTAAAACATTGATCTCTTCTTCGTCAAAACGTTTCCATGTTTTTCTTCTACTCTTTGAAAACAAATTCAAGATAAGACACAATGTGTCTAATATTTCAAAGACTGGATAGTTGTTATTAAGTATCAGATGAGCCGAGGTCAAGGGACCAAGGGTCAATCCCGGGCAAGTGCACTTGTTTTATTTGTGTGGTTCGTGAAGGGTAAAAGGGGGGGATAAGATCAAGTGACCCCGTGATACCATATCAGGTTTAAACGCCAAGTTCAGCTCGAAGATCGTGCTGCGATTCCAAGTGCTAAACTAAACTAAGGCACAAGACATTGAAGTTCTACTTTCCTTTCAAACTGTTCTGGTCGGTGTCATGTCGTGGCGTGTTGCCAGGGTAAGCAGATCTTTTTAAAACTGTACTTGTAATATGTTCTCCCCCACTATGTCCCCATTTGACGAAACATACCAAGGTTCTGCTCTACATACCTCACATGGGAATGTATGTTCGTTGATACCTGACCAATGAGTGTTCCACTGAGTGATGAGAACAATTCACAGGTATAGTTTAAACAAGCTCTGCTCTACATACCTCACATGGGAATGTATGTTCGTTGATACCTGACCAATGAGTGTTCTACTGAGTGATGAGAACAATTCACAGGTACAGTTTAAACAAGCTCTGCTCTACATACCCACATGGGAATGTATGTTCGTTGATATCTGACCAATGAGTATTCTACTGAGTGATGAGAACAATTCACAGGTACAGTTTAAACAAGCTCTGCTCTACATACCTCACATGGGAATGTATGTTCGTTGATATCTGACCAATGAGTATTCTACTGAGTGATGAGAACAATTCACAGGTACAGTTTAAACAAGCTCTGCTCTACATACCTCACATGGGAATGTATGTTCGTTGATATCTGACCAATGAGTGTTCTACTGAAAGATGAGAACAATTCACAGGTACAGTTTAAACAAGCTCTGCTCTACATACCTCACATGGGAATGTATGTTCGTTGATATCTGACCAATGAGTGTTCTACTGAAAGATGAGAACAATTCACAGGTACAGTTTAAACAAGCTCTGCTCTACATACCTCACATGGGAATGTATGTTCGTTGATATCTGACCAATGAGTGTTCTACTGAGTGATGAGAACAATTCACAGGTACAGTTTAAACAAGCTCTGCTCTACATACCTCACATGGGAATGTATGTTCGTTGATATCTGACCAATGAGTGTTCTACTGAAAGATGAGAACAATTCACAGGTACAGTTTAAACAAGCTCTGCTCTACATACCTCACATGGGAATGTATGTTCGTTGATATCTGACCAATGAGTGTTCTACTGAGTGATGAGAACAATTCACAGGTACAGTTTAAACAAGCTCTGCTCTACATACCTCACATGGGAATGTATGTTCGTTGATAGCTGACCAATGAGTGTTCTACTGAGTGATGAGAACAATTCACAGGTACAGTTTAAACAAGCTCTGCTCTACATACCTCACATGGGAATGTATGTTGGTTGATACCTGACCAATGAGTGTTCTACTGAGTGATGAGAACAATTCACAGGTACAGTTTAAACAAGCTCTGCTTACCCTGGCAACACTCCAGGACACGACACTGTAATCCAGTGTGTGTAGGAGGGGAATTCTATTGAGCCAATTTCACTCACTCAAAATAAACTACAATATTGATGAGACGCAGTATTTCGGAAGAAAGGCGATGTTAATACATCGTAGCTGTGATGATCATAGTTTTCACCTCTGTCCGGTCAAATATCTTAGTTCTTCATTTTCGACTTAAGCCTCCGTCGGTAAACGCCTCACACACACACATACAATTACGAGCATACACGGGCGTCGTATATCCCCGGCGTTGTGGCCTTTCACCATTTGGCTGCAATCCTACACTACGATGCCGGTGCCGGGCGTCGAAATTCAATAGCTTATATATATAGTCTATATATACATGTATAAAACTTGGCACTATAATGTGGCAGAAAGGTATAGGATGGCAGCGAGTGAAACAAGATCTCTGACGCCAGGCGTCGTTTTCCAGAGAGTCGGTGGGGGTTGTTTTTGGTATAGATTCCCTCGTTTGTCTCTGTCTCTCTCTGGCCGGTGCTATAGTACTCTACTACTCCTGTGTCTCATTAGAATGGACGCCTGGGCGTCATGTTATGCGACGCCTCAGCGAACCAGGCGTCCATACGGGCCCGTCTAGTGTGACAAAGCTCCGCGCCCGTCCACAAGAATAGAACGTGTGTGCGTGTGTGTATGTGTGTGTGCTCTTTTTCTCCGGGATCACCTCCCCGTGTTAAAGATACCGAGGTTTTCACTTGTAACCGACAGGGTTTTGTTTTTCCGTTGAGGGAGAGGGAGGTGTAAGGGGTGAGGATGAAGACTTAGACCTATAGTTTGCACAAAGAGATTTTCTCTGTCGGGAGGATACGTTATTTGGGAAATTGATATTTCTGGTTGGCAACATTGATGAAACAGCGTGGTTAGGATGTAGACCTTGTATTTGGGCGGGAGCAATCTGTTACATGGACGAATCATAGAGTTGTCACCCATCCCAAAAATAAAACAAAGAGATATTTCCAAAGGGGAGGTGGCCCTGTTTGGTTTTTAATCTAAATATTGGGTGCCTTCAGAAACTATAAAGTCCAGTCAGTTTTCAAAGTAAGAACTTTATTCGACAGCTATAAAAGTTACTAGCCCTACTTTAACGTGTTAATACGTCAAGTAATGTTATCCGCAGCAGTAAACGTTTGATAGATATTATTAATAACTTAGAAATAACAATAATAATAATTAGTAGAATGTTATCAATGTCGACTGTAAAAAATGTGTTTGTAGGCTACTTTCTAAACACGGGTCCATGTGTCAACTCGTAATAAAATCAAGGTAGGCCCTATAGGTAGCCTAATATTATTCAAAATAATTAGGGATTGGTTATCTTACTGCTCCTTAGAGTTAAATATAGATATACTTTATTTTTTATCGCCACATCTTAATACCTGTTCAGATTATATGTAGGCCTACTAATTATGATAATGAGTGCGGGATGAGGAAGGTTTAATTTAGAGGAAGTGTAATTGCACTCGTATGGAGGGAGTGTGTAAAACCATTTGGTATATATATGTGTATATATTAATTACTCTAATGGGGTAAGGATGAGGAAGATATAATTTGAGAGGAAATGTAGCCTCATTTGCGTGGAAGGTATATATATATATATATATATATATATATATATATATTAAATTACTCTAATGGGGTAAGGATGAGGATGATATAATTTGAGAGGAAATGTAGCCTCATTTGCGTGGGAGGTCTATGGCATTACTTTTGACTAGATTTACGATGACATGGAGGTTGGGGTTCAATTACCGATCGGATGTACTGAAATTAATTTTCCTTAAATCGAATTTCACTCTCACTCCATACAAAAGTACAAGGATGTGATTTTTTTTCCTCGAAGTTAAGTTAATAAGTGGGAAAGGCGTGGGGGAGGGGGGGGAGGGGAAGGTTTTCTTTCACAAGTGATTTATTACAGTGGTTTTCCCATCCTCTCTCCACATAATTTTTATATTTGAATCAGAAATGTTTCAACTTCAACTTCAAACAAAAAGAAAACAACTAATAATGTTTGTTTTAGTCGACATCCATCAGTTCTAGAGGGAGATGTAAAACGCGAACTTCTCAATGAGAGTGAAATGACGTATCAAAAAGGGGCGTTCCCCCTGGAAAAGTGTCCCTCGGCAGGACGAGGATCCTCGGCAAGTAAAGGTGAGGGGGGGATCATTAAAGATCCCAAGAACACGAGGTTTTGGCTCGGATCTGCCAGAGAAACACAGGCCCTTAATGGGCTCGCGTCCCCTCCCCCCTGGTTTTCAAAAAAAGACCAAAGTGTGTGTGTGAGGTTGGGGATACCCCTCCCTTTAGCGGTTTAGTATAATTTTAAAAGACGGATAAATCAAAGTCAATATTCGTAACCGTGGTCGAGAAAGACTCGTTCGTAGTGGGTCTGTCGCACGGCTTTGAACCTGTGCCAAGTTTTGGATTCATAGGCCTTACGGTCCTTGCCGCTCTTAGAAATATGTGTTAAATAAGTTGAGAGGGATAGCAGGACCACCCTTAGGAACTTGTATTAAATAAGTTGAGAGGAATAGCAGTCCCACTCATGGTAGTATGAAGGCTGGGATGATAGATATCAAAGCTACTTTATAAAATTTTACTGATATACTGTACATGGCCACTTTTTAAACCCCATTCTAAATTATTTATTAATCGAATTAAATGTGATAATGGAGCCCATGGACCTCATGTCTGGCCCTAAATTAACATAATCAACTTTGTACTTTTTTTTTATCAAATTATTCTAATGTATAATATTTTACCCATTATTGTTCACTTAAAAAAATTCATATAGAGAAAGTATTAAACAAGTGAGCATGCTTTTCTAGCTCTAGATAATGTTTTACATCCATTTATATTTCAAGACTGGGTCAGTTTTTTTAATTCAAGTTATATATTTTCTACTACCAGCTGGCATAGACCTGTCATAGGTTCATTTGCCTTATAATATAACTTAAGACTAGGACAAGCACAGCATCCAATCCCCACCCGTTAATTTACCAATGTGAAAGAGATTTTTATTTATTATTATTTATTATTATTATTATTATTATTATTATTAGCACCGCGTCTTACTACCCTTCGGTTATACCACACGCTAATGTGTAATGGTAGGGTGATTTGTGATGAAATGAAGGACCTACAGTTTAACGTGGAATCCGAACCACGGTGGAGGCCTGGCATTACACACATTCACAAGATGTCTTGTCAGAGGTGAAGAAGGGTTTGGTAATCAGATAAATCTTTGCCGGGACCGAGGATTGAACCCCGGCCGCCAGCATAGAAGTCTGACACCTTACCCCTAGACCACCAGCTCACCGTGAAAGAGTAGACCCCTATTTTAATCAATGGTAAATTTTCTGCCATGCCGAGAGTCGAACACACTACCGAGTGAGCTAAGGTGTCAGACTCTAGCACTAGATAATTATGGATCTTAACGTTTCATGTGACCCCGAACTGAAACAAATTGGGTCTTAAAATACGGTTTGTCTGTCTGTCTCTCGTTAGCTGGGTCTAGAGCAGAGACTGTTTAAAGGATTCAGACCTTATTTTTAAAAGTTAAATGGTGACCTGGATGTCTGGGGTAAGGTGTCGGACTTCTATGTTGGAGGTCCGGGGTTCAATCCTCGGTCCTGGTATAGATTTATCTGATTACCAAACCCTTCCTTCACCTCTGACAAGACATCTTGTGAATGTGGGGAATACCAGGCCTCCACCGTGGTTCGGATTCCACGTTAAACTGTAGGTCCTCCATTTCATCTCACAATCAACCTACCATTACATATTAGTGTAAGTGAGTATAACCCGAACGGGTAGTAAGACGCGGTGCTTAATAATAATAATAATAATATAATAATAATAATTATATAATTAAATGTTAATTACTTTCAGTAGAAATCATGATTATAACATTAAAGCTCTAAATCTATTGACTGATTTTTGAAAAATTACAACGTTCTAGCCCACTTCTATGGTCGCATGGTCTAATGCTCTACTCTCTTGTATGATTTCCTCGTGTTGGGTAGTCTAATATAAGTTCGATCCTGGTGGGGTGCATTAAGATATTTTCCCCAAATGGTTTTCCACTCTCCCTTCACGCAAATGCAAGTGCGCTTCCTTTAAATTAAACCTTCCTAGTCCCTAACAAATTAGTATAATTTGTACATAGGCGTATAACCCGAGCGGGTAGTAAGACACGGTCAAAAAAAAAATCTAAAATAGTTAAAACTATTTTGTTCAAAATGTAGATATGTGAAGTTTTGCCGGAGGTTGGCAATACAACTCGATCCTAATTTATCTGTTGTCAAGTTGAGAACCCTGAAAAATCAGACCTGGTTTGAGCGTTGTCTTGTATCTAATATCCCGGTTAAACGGTCGTGAGACGGCCTCGTAAGAGAGAACACCTCAAGTGTCCAGCGTGACAAGACGAGGTATCGTTTGCAGATACGTATCAATATCGCAGTATCGTGACAGCCACGCGGTAGTCGAGTGGTTCGGTGACCGACCGCAACTAGCCCCTGCAGGGGCTGAAGGCGAGGTATCAGGTGACCCAGGGTATCCTCTTTCAGTCCCGGGGGGGGGGGGCTCAACAGACCCGCGACAGGACTCTTAGTAAATATAGCCCGTGTTACGCCCGGTTAACCGGGAGCCGCCTTCAAGTACTGGCCATATTTCCTAATAGAGTGAGCGCGAGTCCAGCGTGTGATTGGCAGGATGTTTGTTCACTTGTCAGAACTTGTTTTTTAAAAAGTCTCTATTTGTTCGCATGCGAAAATACAGTAAACTTGAGTATGACGTGGTAATGACGTTGGAGATAGCTCGTCGCTAGCCGAGATGGGACAAAAATCACTCCGGGATGAACTGGGATAGAAATAAGTCACCGTCATATTAGCTGAGATAGAAATAAGTCGCCGTCATATTAGCTGAGATAGAAATAAGTCACCGTCATATTAGCTGGGATAGAAATAAGTCACCGTCATATTAGCTGAGATAGAAATAAGTCGCCGTCATATTAGCTGGGATAGAAATAAGTCACCGTCATATTAGCTGGGATAGAAGAAGTCACCGTCATATTAGCTGAGATAGAAATAAGTCACCGTCATATTAGCTGGATAGAAATAAGTCACCGTCATATTAGCTGAGATAGAAATAAGTCGCCGTCATATTAGCTGGGATAGAAATAAGTCACCGTCATATTAGCTGAGATAGAAATAAGTCACCGTCATATTAGCTGAGATAGAAATAAGTCACCGTCATACAAGCTGAGATAGAAATAAGTCACCGTCATATTAGCTGAGATAGAAATAAGTCACCGTCATATTAGCTGGGATAGAAATAAGTCACCGTCATATTAGCTGGGATAGAAATAAGTCACCGTCATACAAGCTGGATAGAAATAAGTCACCGTCATATTAGCTGAGATAGAAATAAGTCACCGTCATATTAGCTGGGATAGAAATAAGTCACCGTCATATTAGCTGGGATAGAAATAAGTCACCGTCATATTAGCTGGGATAGAAGAAGTCACCGTCATATTAGCTGAGATAGAAATAAGTCACCGTCATATTAGCTGGGATAGAAGAAGTCACCGTCATATTAGCTGAGATAGAAATAAGTCACCGTCATATTAGCTGGGATAGAAGAAGTCACCGTCATATTAGCTGAGATAGAAATAAGTCACCGTCATATTAGCTGGGATAGAAGAAGTCACCGTCATATTAGCTGAGATAGAAATAAGTCACCGTCATACAAGCTGAGATAGAAATAAGTCACCGTCATATTAGCTGAGATAGAAATAAGTCACCGTCATATTAGTTAAGATAGAAATAAGTCACCGTCATACAAGCTGAGATAGAAATAAGTCACCGTCATATTAGCTGAGATAGAAATAAGTCACCGTCATATTAGCTGGGATAGAAATAAGTCACCGTCATATTAGCTGGGATAGAAATAAGTCACCGTCATACAAGCTGGGATAGAAATAAGTCACCGTCATATTAGCTGAGATAGAAATAAGTCACCGTCATATTAGCTGGGATAGAAATAAGTCACCGTCATATTAGCTGGGATAGAAGAAGTCACCCTCATATTAGCTGAGATAGAAATAAGTCACCGTCATATTAGCTGAGATAGAAATAAGTCACCGTCATATTAGCTGGGATAGAAATAAGTCACCGTCATATTAGCTGGGATAGAAGAAGTCACCGTCATATTAGCTGAGATAGAAATAAGTCACCGTCATATTAGCTGGGATAGAAGAAGTCACCGTCATATTAGCTGAGATAGAAATAAGTCACCGTCATATTAGCTGGGATAGAAATAAGTCACCGTCAGCTAAGGTGGAATGGAAATGGAAAGTACCGAGATTTATGGTCGTATCTATCTCACCACTAACTTAAGTGTGTTGGAAAACTATTACTCTAGTAATTCTAGTTAAGTTGAAGTTTAACTTTAGAGTGTTTAAAGCTTCCAGGACTTTAACTTTTTAAAACCATTCCAGTCAACCCCCTTTTTTTTTAACTTGGCAATCAAAGTGTTCTTCTAGAGGGCTTACCAATTAAATTGACTATATTGTAAATGTATGTATTTTATCTACTTTAGTTTATGCTAGTGAAGTGAGGATATGACTATTACCCGAACGGGTACCAAGGACACGTCGGAAATCGTAAGAACTCTTTTCCTGTGATATTACTAATGTGTAGTGAAATAGACCGAAGATTAAAATTGAGCTTAGACAACAAATTTCGACCTACCTACTTACACTACCCAATTTCGACCAAAGAACCTACCAATATTAAATATAGTTTTGTGAGATAATTTGGCATTAAACGTTATATTACGTCAAATATGATATAAGCTATAGAAAATTAGTCTAACTTTGTGTCATCCTTGAGATATTTTTTAAAACATTCAAATCAGACGACTTTAATTCTTACATTGTGTGTTATTGTATACTATTGTTCTTGTTATTTTACTCATAACATGACCTGTTCTTTTTTTTTAATTTTATCACCGGTTTTTTATCCGTTCGGGCTATGCGCTTGTCAATCATTGAACCCTTTTATAACTTTCTAGTGGACCCGTACACACTTCCCTTCTAAAGAAACTAACAACTATCGTAATTAGTGTCTATTTTGATGTAATTCTTTCATGGATTTTGTATTAATATGTTTTGAACTTTTGTTTGTATTTTTTTCATTCCTATTTCATAGGTAAAGTCAGCGGGTCAGTGAAAGGCTACACATTCCCTTCAGACAAAGATACATTTTTTTAGATGAATAAATTTATTTAATAGTTATAATCTTGAATTATTCCGTGTGTTTTATCTAGTCAAATGGCACGTATCTCGATATATGTGTACATTTACAAAACATTAGAAATGTTGAGATTTAATTTCATTTAGATTTCGAAGTAACACAAATTAATATATTATTATTATTATATTATTATTATTAGCACCGCGTCTTACTACCCGTTCGGGTTATACGCACTTAGGGCTAATGTGTAATCGGTAGGGTGATTGTGAGATGAAATGAAGGACCTACAGTTTAACGTGGATCCGAACCACGGTGGAGGCCTGGCATTCCCACATTCACAAGATGTCTTGTCAAGACGTGAAGGAAGGGTTTGGTAATCATATAAATATGTGCCGGGACCGAGGATTGAACCCTGGACCCCAGCACAGAAGTCCGACACTTTACCCTTAGACCTACCAGGTCACCTCACAAACTAATAAGACTTCAAAAAATGTTCAAAGTAATATTTTGTTAGGTATATCCTGTTTCAATACTATCCCCATCACAAATACCATTCTATAAGTTGCCTATGTTTTGGAATTCATAAATAATTAAATGTATGAGTTACAACATGAGTTGTGCTAAGGTTAAACAGTACACGAGTTCGGTCTTTATTGGATTGAATATCATTTCTATTTTCTATACCCCGATAAATATTAAATGGACTTGTAAGAGTAGCTTGAAAGTTGGATTTTTACACCCTTAGAAGTCCGAGAATCCACATTATTGTGATTGATCATAAAAACCTGATTACCCAGGAAACTGTTACTGAACTAACCTAGAGCATATAATGATTAATTATTATGTCATTTTTAATATGAGGGTCACTACACAAATTGTATTAGATTGTATTGTAATTTCCCGCCTTGGTGGCATAGTTAGCTAGCGCGCTAGTTTCGTGTTGGGCTAAACTGGCGAGGATGGGGATATCGAGGTTCAAATATCGCTTGGGTGAACTGGAAGTGGCTTTTCCTAAATGGTTTTCCACTCTCCCTCCACGCAAATTTGTGTTCACTTCCTCTATATTCAGCCTTCCCAATTCCTAACCCTTTAGCGTAATTAGAACTTAAGCGTATAACCCGAACGGGTAGTAAGACGCGGTGCTAAGTATTGTGTGGTGATTTATTTTTTCCTCCTCCCCTGTTTGTTCTACTGGCGGAATGCTCCGCTCAGGAAAGGTTATAAGGTAAAAAGAACCTCAGCTCGACCATTGAATCGCCTTAATCCCATTTATTTACCAAGACATGTTCTCTTTTTATTTCTAAAGGGTAGGGTTACCATACGTCCTTCGACATGTCCTCTTTTTGAAACATAAAATATAAGTACGAGTGGATCTTATAACAATCCTAAATGGTCCGGGTTTTAAACCAGTGATGTTTAAAAAAAAATCAAATTAATTATAAGAATCATATTTGCAATTATGTTTTATAATAATTTGGCTAATTTAAAAAGAGCGCCATTGGCTGAAGGTAGTAGTGATATAGGGCACAAGTGGCTGACTGGTTTCCCCAGGTAGCGCTGGAAACACTTTCCTCTCTTTTATCTTCAAGTTTATGTTCTTCAAAAACATTTTATTATCTACAAGATGGTCATAAAGTCTGGACACAAGCAAAGGTCTCCCCCCCCCCCCCCCCCAAGAAGGCACACCAAACAAAGCTGGGCAACACACTGAACATGTTATGTAGTGTCATTTAACGTCTTAACATTACTTAATATGTAGTTTTATGTATTAAAAACACGAATAAGCACGTATAGCCTATCCAGCGTAGGAGTGTGGTAACTAACACCAAACAAAATATACCAATATCTCCTCTCAAGTATCCATACGCCAAACCATGTGATCTGAAAGACCATGTGTTGAGCTGCTGTCATGTTTGCCAATCAAAACTTTCACCACATATAATCGGTTTTTAATTATTTACAGTGGCGGCTCGTAGCTAAAATTAGTGGAGGTGCTGCTCCAGAAAATGTTTAGCCTTTGTTTTAAAATTGTGTTAAAGGAACAAAAAAACATGTGTAAAAAGAAAATGTATTCAGGAACTTGATAAAATCTTAACAAAAAAAATTGTTACTTACTTTAATATAAATTGTTACGGTTCAAGCTTAATATAGTCATTTAAAAACTAAATCCATTCTTCTTGTTTTAATTTGTGCAAAAAGTTCAATAATTTTCTCCTTGATCTCTGGATGACAATTGAGGAAATTTTTCTCCGTTGAAAGTACTGCAAGCGCATTTAGTCTTTCTGATAAAACAAATAACCGAAAAAAAATGAATCAAATAGAATAGCTGGAGCAGAATAATAATCTAACTCTACATTCTTCTACACTTTATCACATTCAAGAATATAGGTACACGGTTTTTAACCACAACACACGCTGAGTAAAAGAAATCCTTCCACCATCACGCCAGAGCCGGCACTGCGAGAGCAACAGTGCTCTCTCTACCTGACAGTTCCGCCTTACTTCCCAACCCCCTCCTATGTACGCATGCGCACAACAGTCAAACACCACGTCACTGGCACTGTGAAGCGCACAGTTCCATACAAAGATTTTTGTATATTTTTTATAAACTGGGGGATGGCTACTGAAGTACTGACACTAAGCTTAAGGAATATATATTGTACTACAAAAATAAAGAAAGAATTAAAGAAAAAAAAACTCATTATATTAAATGTTATCGATAATATCAAGTGGAAATAGGGGGTGCTGCAGTTCCGCAGTGCCTATACACGAGCCGCCACTGATTATTTTCTTTAGCCGTTTTTATATTATTGAAACACAAACTTTTGAAGAAAAAAAAAATTGATTTTTTTTTTTGGAAGCGGCGGCTGTGGTTCACTAGTAAATGTTTTACAAACAAAAGCTTCTAAAATGCTGCCTTCTCTTCATGAATTAATATGGCGAACTATATGAAATCAGGGCGATTGATGATGTCATACAACCAGTTTTCGGTTGTGTTCATGTGCATGTGTTTACAAAATAAAAACATTTATTTAAAACTAATAGGCCTACTTTGTTTGGCTCTTTTTCTCTAAGTTATAAAAAAACGTGTTTATTTTGGTGACCAAGATAAAAGTGTGAACATAAATACTTTTTTTAATCTATTATCATATGTACCGTAATCTCTCTTTTTGCTACAAAAGCAAAATAATAAAAAAACGCATTCGTTTTATTAATACATTTTGTTCTTGAAATTAGTTACAAAAAAAAAGGCCAAGTAAACAGTAATCCAAGGAAAGTATTATTAGAAACGTTTGATAATACTTTGATTTGTAATAGTATTATTAATAAAATAATAATTATTTCCAATTAAGTTAAGATAGATGACGTTCAGCCAATTTTGGCAATAAAAGTCTTCTGCTAGCTGTGAGTTAACACCTCTCTTATGCTGGATGGACTCCATATGTCTATAAGTATATCATGTATTTATTTATATTAATGTATCTTGTATTTGTTTATATTAATATATCTCTGTATTTGTTTATATTAACGTATCTGTGTATCTACCCGTTTCCAGATTTTATGGCCATCCTGTATAGTGGAACTAATTACACTGGTGTAAGAGAGCCACAATGAAACCCTATTCAGTGGCCGCGCGTTCTAAGGCGTCACTCTCGTGTTAGACTGGCCTGCTCATGACAGAGAGATCAGAGTTCGAATCCCAGTCTGTTCTACCAAGGATGGGCTTCCCTAAATGTGGGTAGATTGCCTCTAAATTGCTTCTTTCCTTATCTCTACCCCGTTAGATTAATTATCATTACTAATTTAAAGTTGCGGGACGAATATTCAAAGAGGTGTGTTTGTTTTGAGTGCTCTTTATATTTATTTTATAATCATATAACTATTTTTTCTCTCTCAAATTCTCTGTATCCAAGAAATCATGGCATTTTTGTACTTTAAAAATAAAATAAATATGCACTTTTTTTTTGCTCTGACAATTACGTTAACCCTGCGAAAGGGTCTCTATTTTATTATAAAATAGAGGACACGGGATCTAGTCAGTCCCTGGGTCAGTCTTCTATGGCGATGAATTTATCGTCTGACATCGATGTGTCAAAATTACTATTTTGATTAATTTACTGGCCTGTACGATAAATAGCTATTAAAGGATTTATTGGTTACAGTCACGTTCTTAACACGTGGCCTAGGAAGTCGACTTGGAAGATATTGCACCCTTCTTTTCGATAATATTGTACATAGTTTTTATAAATTGAAAGGATCAAAATCTCTGCAGGGTTTACGCAGTGCACATTGATACTAGATCCGATTTAGATAAAAAGTAACTTTTTTTTTACAGTTAAGTTACTTAGCTTACTTAAATAATTTTAGAATATTTTATACGTTGACTCATTAAATCTTTAACTGTCACTTTTGATAGATATTACCAATAAATAATAACAATAATAGTATTGTAAAATGTTATCAATGTTGATCACAGTAAATATGTTTTTTTTAATGAAAATTGGACTGTATCGACCACAATGTTTGACTTTTACGATTGTAGCGAGGACTTTGACTTATATGTGTTTAGAAAGTATTTCAATTATATTTATACAAGTAGAGTCAAACATAAACAAAATAAATATAATCCGCCAGAAAAGATCAAAGTGTGTATGTGTTTTTTTTAAATCAACTCCGTATTGATGTTCAAAACAGCTCCTATGATTAAGTTTTACTAATGAAAATAATACTTAGAGTAACCCTTGATTATTAGAACAATTAAAAATGTGTTTTGACCAATTAAAATAAACGCCATCTCGTACATGAGAAAGAGAAACTAACCTTAATATCGTCATCAGGCGATTCCTTTTTAATTTTCACTACTCTTTGCGGTTGTTCCAAGCTCGCGGATGCTGCAGGGGGCGTGGTTCGACTCCCCATTACCACACGCATCAAACAATTTGTAAGAAGAAATCCAGTATAAAATATCGTCTTATAAATTATTCCTCATTAAAAACACAAGTCACATGAGTTCAAAAGAAACTTGACATACAAACTTAGTAATGTTTACAATCACATTATCTGCATTACTGTTGCTAAAGGTTTTAAACCCAACAATGTCAACAACGTAAACATTTATGTTGTTTTTTTAGACTAAGCTCATTCGAATAATGTTTACACTTCAACTGCTCGCGCGCGACTGCGAACGAACAGAAGGGATTCAAAATTAGAACCGCTGAGCCCGCGTTTTAAGATGATTCCACAAAGCGCCGGGAGAAGAGTCCACCACAGAGAGATGTATTTATTTACATTCGTGCCGCGCGCGCACTGTCTCTTCTTTCTCTCTCTTTCTGCTCACTACGCGCTTCTGGCTCATGCGCATAAATTGCTACGAATCCTGGACATTCAATCATGCAATACTTCTCTCTCTTGAATAAGTTACCTACTTAAAACAATTTATTCAATAATACACGAAACATTTAAAATTAATGTTTCAAAGAGATAATTTGGATGCAGCGATGTTTAAAACTTTACAACTTTTGTAAGTGCGTCAATGAGCTATAAACTTTCAAGCTCCTTAATTCCATAGAGTAAATAAGGCATGGTCTACTAAATGTTATCTGAATTATTGTATTAACAGTGCTTCGAGCACCGATTTTTGTTTCCTCTATGTTGTTTGAAATAAAAATTATTGAAAAGAGAACTTCCGTCAGCGTCCTTTTCTAGTACAGAAACAATCTACGACGTCCTTTACAAATATGAAGAAATAATTGTAAAATCGGCAAAGTTCAAGTATTTAAATATAGTGCAAAGAAAGGTGCATGCTTGATAAAAATATGAAGATATAACTCTTAAATGGAGAACAGGTAATTTAAACAAATATATTTCATGGTAGATTAGTGAAAACTCTTTCACTTTTTTTCCCACACCCAATTTATCATTCAAATTTAATTGTTGGAGGTGACAGAAACACTGTGGACATATCAAAATTTTTTCCCTACCGATTCAGAACTAAGCTTAGCTTGTTCGTTTGTTAAAATTAATGAACTTCCATGCCTGTTTATTGATTATAAAAGTAGATCGGTTTTTAAGTGGTGCATCTGTAGGTAGGATATTACACACATTTTGAATGTAAATATAATAACTAAATTTGATATTTGTTTTAGTATTTATTTTGTCTCTAGATTATCATTAGTTCAATGCCAGAGTTGGTACTAGTATCTATTAGATCCTTAGCTTCCCATAGTGTAGGTACTACTATATATATGTGGCTGGAAAAACTCCAGTGGTTGCAAGAAAGTGGGCCATCGTGTGAAACACTGGCAGCCAGGAAATTGCAGGAGTATGTTTACCTAGGCATATATTTATAATAAAATAGGCGGGGCACTTATAGATGGTGCCCGTATATCCAAGCAATTTAATATAAGGTATCATATGTATTTAAAAAAATCCAATTCCCAAAAGTACAGAAATGGTTAGAATATCACAGTAGCAAAGTGAATAAGGTTTATTTATTTATGTATCACATTTTAAGCACAGTCAGAAGTTAATATTTATGACAATTGCTACTGTACATTTATTAAAAAATGGATGGGGATGCCATGTTTATAAAACAAGGTGTTTAAAAGAGTTTTTTTAAGTGAAGTAAACTTGGTTTTTAATAAGAGTTTCAAAGACTTCTTTTGTTACACTAATTTTCTTATATAACTGGCTGCTGAAATACTCATCATATAGGGTAAATCTTTATTGAGTAAACCTTCATCGTGTTGGTTTTTGAATTGACATTTAATATTTTATAAAATATTGTACCTTTTGAAACAACAAGAACCAAGAATTTCACAGATTACACATGATTAAATTATAATTTAAACAAGACTTTTGTAAAAGATTGCTGCTACGTTTGTAAACAGAGTCCTAGCACATTTGAAACACGTGTGATCGTTTTACTCGGTTCAACCCCCACTTATCACCTTGGTTGGACCGCGTCTTACCGAGGTTCAACCCCCACTTATCACCTTGGTTGGACCGCGTCTTACCGAGGTTCAACCCCCACTTATCACCTTGGTTGGACCGCGTCTTACCGAGGTTCAACCCCCACTTATCACCTTGGTTGGACCGCGTCTTACCGAGGTTCAACCCCCACTTATCACCTTGGTTGGACCGCGTCTTACCGAGGTTCAACCCCCACTTATCACCTTGGTTGGACCGCGTCTTACCGAGGTTCAACCCCCACTTATCACCTTGGTTGGACCGCGTCTTACCGAGGTTCAACCCCCACTTATCACCTTGGTTGGACCGCGTCTTACCACCCCCACTTATCACCTTGGTTGGACTGCGTCTTACCGAGGTTCAACCCCCACTTATCACCTTGGTTGGACCGCGTCTTACCGAGGTTCAACCCCCACTTATCACCTTGGTTGGACCGCGTCTTACCGAGGTTCAACCCCCACTTATCACCTTGGTTGGACCGCGTCTTACCGAGGTTCAACCCCCACTTATCACCTTGGTTGGACCGCGTCTTACCGAGGTTCAACCCCCACTTATCACCTTGGTTGGACCGCGTCTTACCGAGGTTCAACCCCCACTTATCACCTTGGTTGGACCGCGTCTTACCGAGGTTCAACCCCCACTTATCACCTTGGTTGGACCGCGTCTTACTGAGTTCAACCCCCACTTATCACCTTGGTTGGACCGCGTCTTACCACCCCCACTTATCACCTTGGTTGGACTGCGTCTTACCGAGGTTCAACCCCCACTTATCACCTTGGTTGGACCGCGTCTTACCGAGGTTCAACCCCCACTTATCACCTTGGTTGGACCGCGTCTTACCGAGGTTCAACCCCCACTTATCACCTTGGTTGGACCGCGTCTTACCGATCATTTAATTCTTGTCAACCTCATTGGTCTTGGGGTAAAGTACTTGGTTCAGGACCCGATATTAGTGGGTTCAAACCCAGCTGGGGTCACAGATTTTCCTTGAGCAATAAAAATCCTAACACAACTTTTTTAGGCATGTACAGGAACCCTGGCAGGTATGTGACAATATCTTTCCCAGCAATATTGGTGGGCCCTTTCGCTCTCACTCATAGAAATTATCATGTGCTAATATATCTCAACTATATAAAAAATGAAAAATTTAATTCTACTGTAACTTCCTCACCTTGTTTGTAGATTTGCGCCAATTGGAACCTGCCAAATTCCAACTGTAAAGAAGGCACTCTAAGCTTGTTTGTTTCTCCTTTTCTCCTCCCTGTCGGATATGTCAGCAACTCTGTGTAGTCAGTACGGTGACCCCCCCCCTCCGCCCCCCCCCCCACACACACACACACAGGGAAAGGAACCTCATCAACTGTCGGTTCCTAGCTCTTAAAACATTACCGACAAAATGTATCTCTCTCAGTCAGCCATTTTTAATACATTCAGGACAAATAAAACAAAAGTTTTTTATTATTATTATCACTGCGTCTTACTACCCATTCGGGTTATACGCACTTACGCTAATGTGTAATGGTAGGGTGATTGTGAGATGAAATGAAGGACCTACAGTTTAACGTGGAATCCGAACCATGGTGGAGGCCTGGCATTCCCCACATTCACAAGTTGTTATTAATACACGTCTTGTCAGAGGTGAAGGAAGGGTTTGGCAATCAGATAAATCTGTGCCAGGACCAAGGATTAAACCCCGAACCCCCCAGAACAGAAGTCCAACACCTTACACCTAGACCACCAGGTCACCTTTTTATTTTTTAAATTATGTATTATGTTGTGCCTTCAGTTGACATTTGTTTGATGAAAACGGCATGTCTCAACAATTACAAATAAATAAATTGTAAAAATAATATGGAAATAAATGTTTTCAAGTTTGGACATCTGCAAGCATTTGATGATTTTGATTTATTTTCTAAAGGAAGAGGCTAATCTAATCCTATTTGAATTAGGGGACCATTGTTACACACAATGTATAACCCAAGGCCCATAATTCAAGGGCCAAAGCCAACATGCAAACTGGAAATGTTGTGTTGGTATGTGTTATTGTTGCCTACTATTTATTACCTGCTTCAGTGGCTGCATTGTCTAAGGCGCAACTATCGCAATAGACTAGACTGGCGATGACGAGAATGAGGTTTGATCTAGGTCGGTGCACTGAGGGTAGTTATTCACAAATGGTTTTACAATCTCCCTCCACGCAAATGTGAGTACACTGTCTAATTTTAGAGGAAAAATTTGCTTAGCACATTTCAAGTCATACTTGCATTTAAAAATTGACTTTTGCACACCTCTATTTATAGGTATTGATAATATCTATCAAAAGTGACAGCTGTAGATTACATCACTTAAGTATTAACACTTGAAAATAGAACTAATTAGCTTTTATAGACGTCGAGTACTGTTCTCCCTACCAAAATTAAAGTGTCATGCAAAAGAGGGAAGGTAAGAGTAATGTAGTCCCAGATGCTAATAACCCTTTTAGTTAACCACCTGTAAAAATAATAAAAAAAAGGTACATCCATTATTGTTTCTAGCCTATGGACCGAGTCAATTTTTTATTCACATAATATATTTTCCTACTACAGGCCTGTCGTAGCTTCATATGACTTATAATCTATTTTAAAATTAGGACAGGCACAACATCTACACAGTCCTCAGGCGTTAATTTATCAATGTGAAAAGGTATATCCACATTTTCATCAATAGTACATTTTCGATCATGCCGGGAATCAAATCTGGGACCCTTAGATCAGTAGGAAGACACATTATCAACTGAGCTTGGATGCCGAACTGTAAAAATAACAGTAATAATAACAATAAATTGTACAATCCCATTTTTAAAAAATTGGTTCAGTCTGGTTGAATAATTTTCGTATCTTTGTTACTCCTCCAATAACTCAATTTTACGAGGATCACTAGATAATATTTTGACTTGATGTACTGTTACAAGGATAAACAAACTTAAACTTTGTACATATATAATTATTTATTACAAAATATTAAATCAAATTACAATAAAAATGTGTTTGTATGAAATTGATAAGATAAGTTTGAAATTGGTTGTTATATTGAACAGAGTAGAAATAAAATAAGCAGAGTTGACAAAAATACAACTTGTTATTAAATCTTAAAACCACATAGTTCATATATCTTAATATAACACTGAATGTATTTCATAATAAGTTTGTATAACATTTTGATTTTGATATGTTTACAACTTTTAAGGGGTTAAAAATAGGAACATTGAGTACTTACAAAAATAATTTATAAGCAGTCCAGCTACTTTATTGTAACAAATTTACTTGGTTTGCACCAGATCACTTTCTTATTCTATCTTTAATTGACCAAGCTAACTTTATTTTTTTTAGTGGCGCACCCATAGAGAAGTGGGTGGGGGGGGGGTGGTGGGGGTTAGAAAATGGGTAAACCCGTAACCCCACAACCCTGACCAAGATCACAAATAATGATTTGTTTTTACAATGTCTTATTACCTGTTCGGGCTATACATATATTATTTATGCTATTGGAGTAGGAACTAGGAAAATAGAATTTTAGAGGAAATTCTCCTGCATTTTCCATTTAAGAAAAAATAATCTTAGTATACCTGAACAAGATTTGAACCTCGATCTCCCCATCACCAGCAATCCTGTCCAACGAGAGAGTGACACGTTAGACCATGTGACCACTGATGCGAGTTATATAATTTTAATAAATGTTTGAAAGAAGTGTGGCATTAAAATATAAAACTAAAATATAGAGCAGTAAAAATGTGTTGAGTCTATAGGCTACAAATTAAGACCAGGATAACAATTTAATATTTAAAGGGTGTACCCATTACAACCATTAAAAGTGCCCCTATAATTCTAAATCGTATAAAAGTCCCCCAAATCCTCCAAAGTCAATAGCTGGGCGCACCACTGCTACTATACAAGCTATATCAATGAAACCTACAGTCGGGGCCGGGTAAAGGGGGCCCCAACTTAATATATTTTTTTTGCAGTTTTTATTACAACCTTTTTTTGGTCAAACTAAATAAAATATTACTCCATTCGAAGTTAAGGCCCGTTGACACGGTGTTATTGGACTAATGCAAGTTTAGTGGTATTAGCTTACTAACATGTTAGTTGTGTTGACACGCATTTTTCACGGGTATTAGTAGCGCTTATAAAAACATGGCTGAAAATGAAGAGAGGTGATAACTGGTCTCTCTATTGGAGCCTTTTTTTTAATCACTGCGTCTCATTTCTCATTCGGGTAATTTATACGCATATACTAATTACGCTTATGTGTTAGGAGCTAGTAAGGGTGAATTTAGAATAAGTATGGGCGGCCACATAAATTACAATTTTTAGTAAACGCAATTTATCATAATTAGTTTACCTATTTAAAAAAAATTGTTTTATATGTACAACATAAAAAAGTTAGTGATTAGTGTGTCTCCTATTTCTTAGTCCCTTAATACATTAAAATATATTTTAGTTGATCCCAAATAATTATTAAATTATTTTACTTGATTTGTTAACTTATTTAGCATACATGTTAAATAAAATTAAACTCAAATAAGGTCAATAAATCCCAATACAACCAAACTCGGTAGGGCATTTTTTTAAATAGGTCTAACCCAGATTTTATCAACCCTGTTTTAAATGTTAGTATACTAATAACAAAATATCTTGTTGAATTCTAGCTAGGTCTAAAATATATATTTTTTAAATTAATAATTGGCCTAAATTAATTTGTTGTGCATTTTTTAAATAGGCCTAACGCAGGTTTTTTAAACCTTGTTTTAAATTTTGGTGTACTAATAACAAAATAATTTGTTAAATGCTAGGCCTAAATTATTCCTTAAAAATAATAATTCATTAATTTGTAGATTGGTTTAAATATAGACTATTTGGTTTGCTATACGATAATAATCTTATATTATTTATATACTCAATATTCCAAAGCATTACTACAAAGTGTTTGAAGTGTGTGGGCTGAACATTTATAATTAAAACTTATAAAGTTTGGTTAAAGTGTCAAATATGGGGATTGGAAAACGTGCCGAAGATTTCGCGTGAAAACCACCGGCCATTCATACCTTACTTGCCGATAACGCGAATATTATGTTGCCGGAACTAATCACGTTACTACAATGTTGTATTATATTTTGTGATCGTATATAAAAAAAATTACACATGCCACGTTGAGTGTAGGAAATAATGGTTTTTTAAAATTATTGATATCATTTGTTTACCGATATTAAATAATATCTCTCACAAGGAACATTTGTAAAATTTACGTAGGCCTAAAATTTTATTTCGGAAACTTTATGTACACCTGATATAACTTTACAATATCCTCTAGTGCAATATCCCTCCCATTATTATCTTTATAAATTCGGTGCTTAAAATTGCACTAAAACTCATTCTTTTCATAACATTCCACAAATAAGTGTCCCCCGCTCAACCACTTCTTTAGTTGCCACCATATTGAATTGTCTACTTGCATTAGTAAAGTTGGAAGGTGACCCACTTTTTCAGTTGCAAGTAGACTTGCATGTTAGTAGCTTGCTTGTCTGTTTACACGGTGCAAGCTGTGCGCGCGCAGCCAAATTAGTGTACTTGCATTAGTCAACTAATATTGTGTCAACGGGCCTTTAGGTTTAATTTTCTACCCTTTGTAATATCAACAGTTATTGAATTTTTGTTATAAGCATGGTTGACTTTAAACAGAACTTTTTGAGATTAGGATTTGTTAAAAAAAATATATATATCTACTGAAGCAATATTTAATTTATTTTGGTCGAAAAACTTTTTTTGGCATGCAAATAATTGTATCGTACCCAACTTGCGTTTTCTTCCATCCCGTTTTAAATATATTTATGTGAAACACACTTTCGACAAACACAAACAATGGGTGAGCTATTTACTTTACAACAGCTGGGAGATCTATCGTCAAACCTCAAATACAAAAATACATTCAATTAAAAAAAAGCTATGGGCCTTATTCTTATTCTACCTTTGTTTCTAACAAAAAAATTACTAATTATTATTCATTCTATAAATAACTATTTTTTACACAACATATTGCATAATATCCAAATTTTACACCCATAAAAGTGAAAAATTTCAAATATTTACAAATTATTCAGTTTGGCATCCAATTTGGATAAATGAGTTATTAGTTAAGGTTATTTTGTTTTAGCATATCCAAATATAACAAAACTATTATAGTTACGAACTTAACAATAAGGAAAACCTCTTTTGCTTTATGAGGCAATTGAAATTATATTTGTAAGAAGGTGGATAGAAACAAATAAAAAGGGGCCGAACACAATATGGCTTTACAATGCAAAGAAGAACACAGTTCACACTTTACACTTGCTACCAATGGACAAAGAGGTAATGGTTGCCTCTTAAAGAAAATTGAACGTCACCGCCCAATCCCCCACCTAGGTTTCATTCTATCGGAACTCAACCATTACCTCTTTGTCCATTGGCAGCAGTGTAAAGTGTGAACTGTGTTCTTCTTTTCATTGTAACCGCCATATTGTGTTTGTCCTTCTTTTATATGTTTCTATCCACCTTCCCTATACCTTCTTCCAGATATTATAAAACTAAACAATAAATAATGTAAATTATAATATAACTAATAATATGTCATGGACACAAAATGAGCAAGAATGGTTTATAAAACAATTGAAAAAAAAATTCAAAACTGTGTAAGCTATATATATGTTCTGCTGGTCATGGCTGGATAATAAGAATTTATACAACTTAACAATAATGTATAAATTAGTGGATTGTATGTACATCAATTAACCTATATGTTAAAATTTTTAACACTAAAAAATATTATTTTATGTATTTACTTACTATTACTTACTTTCTTCACACATAAACAAATTTTAGACCCAATTTTTAGAATGTAAAAATATTATAGTCTCAATTAAAAACTATTTATATACAAATCTGTTAAAAATTTATTTTTATTTTGTGTTATGTTTTAAACTTAGCACAGCAAATAATGGAAGAATAAAATTACTTTCAAATAAAAATTAGTACCATAGTAAATATTCTAAGTTGAATGTTGTGAGCTCATATTTCTCCCGACTAGAATGTGGGTCATTTGAGAAATGTTTCCTGGCCAATGATGGGAGCACAGCAGTTTATTTAGTGCCAGTGCTACACACAATCGACCAGGGTTCAAAACCCTGTCAACGAATATTTTTTTAAAAAACATACTCGAATTATACCAACTTATCAAAAGATATTAGAGTGCTGACTTTAACTCCATTTCTTTGAAAGTACAGTCCAATTTTTATTGGAAGGGTCTTTTATCTTACAGCTAGAAAAATTTAAATAGGCCTACTTTCACGTATTCATACGTGAAGTCATGTGATCTACAGCTGTCACTTTTGGTAAATATTATCAATACATATAAAAATAACCTTAATTCCAACACCTTAGCTCAGTCGGTAGCGTCTATTTACTGAGCTAAGGGTCCCGGATTCGATTCCCCGGCATGGCCGAAAAATGTATCATTGATGAAATATTGGTTTACTCTCTCGCATTGATAAGTTAATGGCTGGGGACTGGATGTTGTGTCTGTCCTAATAATAAGAGTTAGATTTTAAGTCATATGAAGCTACAACAGGCCTGGCAAGCAAATAATGGCTCGAATAAAAAAACTGACCACACGTCACAGGCTGGAAACAGTAATGAATGTATGTAGGTATTTTCTAATATAAAATAACAATAAGTTAATGGCATGTTAAAATTTAATCAATGTTGGCCGCAAATTTTGTTTTTGTGTTTTTTAAATGATTCTTCCTTTAAAAATTGGAATGTAGCTTACACAGATAAAACCTGTTCAATGGAGCCAAATAATTAATTTACTCTCGTTGAACGCTGTAACATAATAATATAGAACCATGAGTGCCACGAGTAACTAATAACAAGTACATGCTCGAGTAAGTGTGGAGAAACAAATTAAAGCATGTCTGTAGCAAACATACAGTAAGATAGGAAGGGGCTAAAACCTGAATTCACTCCCGGTGGCAAACAAATACTTAAACTTACACGGAACATTAAATGTTAACACACACAATACTTAAATATAGGCCATTTTAAATTTGATTGAAATATTATTTTACCAGATTGTAGGGGTTAGCAAATTTCACTTTATCAAGTAGAATTTAATAAATGAAATATTATTGAAATCAAATTAAAGTTTAATCAATAAAAAAAAAGTTTTATATATTAATATAAAAGTGTTTTATCACCATCTGTTCTCTATCAGCACATTCATACAACTCAATCAAAGATACAAATTAATTCTAAAAGAAAAACAAACAGCTAACAAACCATACATAATCTTAAATTTAAAAAAAATGCATTGATCACCAGATACTTTTGTGTAAAATATAATTTATAATGTAAGTATCAAGATGATCCACTTTAAAATGTATTTCATAGTAGCATTTAATAAGGTATTGTTGATTTAAATTAATTTCAAATAAAGTTTGGTATAACCTTTAAAAAGTTTATCTTATATAAACCATTATAATTTATTTGATGTTTTGTTATTGAAATCTGAACAATTTTGCTATCACAAGGCATAGAAAACATAAAGCCTGGTACACACAACACAATAATTTATTATGCAAGATGTTATGTTCACAAGATTTGCTTTGCACAACTCATTGCACACAACATCTTGTAACATGTGGTAAATAGGAACATGTCATATATCAGCCATTGTACAACCTTTGAGTTTCAAACATAGATAGATATACTTGTCGGCTAGACGTTTACTTTTTAATGAATTATTGTACGAGCTTTAACCCCAAAATTAATATAGAAATTATCAATTATTTAAAAAAGAAAATATGAAAATTTATAAATAATCCTGTGTTCATATTAAGAGAATTTAGGGAGTATTATGCAAATATTTATATTAAACACTATTTAAAAAAATTACTCAATAACTATTTTGTTATAAAAAATGGCAAATAAGCTATCATTGTTAAAATATTGTCAGCAGCCACATGCGCTGCGTGGACAATTTTTGGCTAGTACTTGTACATAACATATATGACCAAGATCTTCTAAAAAGAAAACAAAAAGAAAATGTGTTGTGTGTTGAGCTTAGTGGCAAAAGTTGTATCCAATATGCAACCGTTTAACATGGAGTCTACCCAACTCGACTAATGAAATTCCCGACCAAAAGTATGTAGCACCCTTATCCCCCCACTTTTTTACTAATCTATTTTTTTATGAATAATAATAGTTTTAAAATCTAAATAACCTTTTTTTTATTTGTATTAACATAGTCTACTGGGAATTGGAAAACTATAAAATATATTACAGAGCTAAAAAAAAGACAGTTTGAATCACATTGTAATTTACTGATTATTATATTTCATATTTTAAGTAAAACAATATTTTACCGGATTTTGTTTTGTAATTTGCCGAATTCACAATTTATCCGGTTTTTTTCCTGACCACTTTGAATCCCGGCCTATTTCCAATTTTCCCGGAGGTTTAATATTATTTGATGTTGGTAGCTAAATGCGACTGAGAAACATTGTGCCACAAGAAACAAAGTGAAATAACGCACCAACGATGAAAGATGACACTTCTGCCCGCCTTCTTTCAGTAACATAGCTAGAGAAAAAATAATTCTCAAAGCAATTATGTTGCGGTGACAACATTAAAATAGTTAAGTTGTGAAAAATACCTACTCAATACACAATCACTGAGACTTCGAAACATCATTAAAAAAAAAAATTGGAACAGGGTTTGCAAATCCCATGTCACATCTCTTCCCGGACAACTTCTGGTGAAAAATTAAATTTCACCCTTATTTTGGAAAGCAGCTCTGCTATCAAAGCCGCTGACTCAGAATTAATAACCCTATCCGCGTCTTGTTGCGATTAATTCGCTAAATGTTTTCCTCCAGTTTGATTGTACATCCACACTACGCTATGCTTTGTACAGATATTTTCTTGACTTCCCCCATGAGACTCTGCTCTTCCTCGGAATCTTGGTATTCTTCATCGATACTGGGTATGACGTCTCCATTGCAGTGTGGAGCATCAGTCTCCTCCATTTTATTTTCATCTTCTGTAAGAGAAATAGCTTAGTAAGAATCTTGTTCTTAGCAAGAAGAAATGAGAATTTAATTTTAATATCATTAAGTGCACTGACCTGCTAACCCTACTTAAGGCTGCCAAGGATACTGTATATGATTTAAGAGTTACTGAGAGTGTTGTGCCTATTTTAAGGGGCACCCAGGGTATTAAAGACCACCCACAACCCAGTGACGAGGAAGTCAGGGTTTGAATTTTGTCCTGGTGTATCGAGAGTTAGTTTTCGTTTATGGTTCTCCAATTTCCCAATGAAGGTAGGTACATTTCCTCCAAATTCTACCTTCACTATCTCTCCAATATGTGGTTAGCAGGACGGGTAGTAAGACATAAAAATTTATCTAATCAAATTGAGTAAACAAGTTCTGCTTGAGATAGAAAATAAAATAATGATCTAATTTGAAGAGTATTAACATTTTTTTAGTTTTTTTTAGTCTTACTACCGTTTGGGTTACACTTAAGTATCATTTACGCTAATGGGTTAGGAATAGGAAGGTTGGATTTAGAGGAAGTGAGCCCACATTTGCATGGGGGGAAAGTGGAAAACCATTTAGGTAAAACCACCCCCAGTTCACCCAAGTGAGATTTGAACCTCGATCTCCCCGTCCTCGGCAGTCTAGCTCAACACGAAACTATGCCATTGAGGCGGGTATGTAACAAGTTAAATGTTCTGGAAAATATAGGAAAAGACAATAAAAACCATATACATATATAGCAATGTGTCTTTACTAATGGTTAGGGTCTATTTAATGTGTATGTATTAATAATGCTAATTTGTTATAATTGAGTAAAGTTGAATTTAGAAGAAGTATAACCAAATTTGGGTAGGAGAGTGGAAAAACATTTAGAAAAAAAAATCCTCGGTACACCTCGTTCAAGATTCTAGTAATAATTTTCCCGTTATCAGTAGAGTCCAGTTTATTGCAAGAGTGACCATCCAACCACCAAAATAGATTAAAAAATATTAACAAAAATTATATTCTTCCTGAAAACATTAACTTATTATGTACACATATTAAATATATATCATTGATTGTATATATTTTTATATATATATAATATATAATATATATATATTAATTCAGTTATCTTTTATCTAATAATGACCTCTGTGCCCCCATTGAGGGTCAATGTTATGTATCTAATAACAGACCAGGCAGTGTCCCCATGGCTCCTGAGAGTGTTTTATAGACCGTCAAAGATAAGACAGCCAAAAAAAACTTCCATGGCCACTTGTTTTCAGGGAGACAAACTGCAGGCATGGGATTGGCAGCACTGCACAAAGGAGCGAGCTATAATTTCTGGCTATAAATTAATTCCTAAACAAATCGAGGACATTATTTGATATTGGTAAGTAAATAATTCATGATTTTATTAAAAGAAGGGAGTATTACTTTTTTTGTACAATACAATACTAATTATGTAGTTGTGCTTATTACAGTAATTAATGTGAGCTTTCCTATAAATGGTTATATAAATATAGAGTCCTTAAATGTTAGTAATATGAAAATGGTGAATTTTGAGGTTGTTATTTTAGTAAGTAAAAGTGAGTTGAAAGCTACCACGAGTTAAGAATTTTGACAAATTTTTGTCATAAACGTTTTTCTACAAAGAATAAACTAGAACAATGATTCAGTATTTAGATTTTATATAATCTCCAACAAATAACAAAGTATTTATTTCTTTGTAAAGTCCACTACATACATTTTTTTAGGGGGGAGGAGGGGGGGGGGAATGTAAGCGCGTTTTGCGATGTTAGTGGGCACCGTTTGGGATTTTTTTTAATGTCTGTTAGGTATAAAGTTATATATATATATATATATATATATATATATATATATATATAATATATATATATATATATATATATTTAATCATGGTGTTTGATTGAATCTATATATTGTGCATATTAACTACAACAATCTAATTACTGCAATGTGCAGCGTTGTATGCAGGATAGTTATGACTAATGAATAAATAATGAACATAGCATATAGTATAGTATGGATTGTATAATGCACAGAACAATCTTACTACTCTTACTAATATTATAAATGTGAAAGTTTGTGTGTTTGGATGTTTGTTACTCAATCACGCCAAAACTGATAAACGGATTCGAATGAAACTTTGTACGTTGGTAGAGTATGTCCTGGAATAACATATAGGACTATTCCCAACCTTTGATTTTAAATAGTAATAATTATATAATTATAATGTGATTGAAATTATGTTATTTAAGAATTTGTGATTTAATATTTTGTAATTAAAGTAAATAGCAATTAGTGCAACATAGATTCATAATAATAAATAATAAATATGATGTGATTTTAGATATGTAGTTAGAAAAAAATATTATTTCATTTATTTATTTATCTTACTAATTATGAAGGTAAAAATTAAAAACAAATATTTAAATTTATAGTTGATAACTTAAATAATATATATTTCTTTTACTACAAAATTTTTAAAAGTGAAAATTAAAATGTTTAACTAAAGATAGCATAATACAACAAAAAATTTTACAGCTAGAACTGAGAAAAACACATAGACGTTTAAAAAAAAAAGTTTTGTCTGTTATTGAGAAAATCCGTCATTAATAAGTTGTTTCACCTCAAGAGCCAATGTTATTTTGCAAGGGAAATTTTAACTGTCCGTTATAAAGTAGAATCCACTATAAAGAGGTGTCCGTTAGGGGAGATTTTACTGTATATGTTCAAATTAAATCAAATCTACCAATATAACTTTTTTTTTATCTATTTATTTGAAAAACTTTTGTAAGATAAGTACTGCCAAAATAAACATGTAGTTTTATTTTATTTTAAGGTGGGATAGGGTATTTTTATAACAAAAAACCTTTTTGGCCAAAGTAAATATAATAATACTCCACTGGATACATTAAATTTAATTTTCTCCACTTGGTATATCAAGAGTAATTGTTGAATATCATTCACAAGCAGGGTGGTCTTTAAACAGGAGATTTTTTCCTCATTTAAAAAGTTTCTGTCCAGATGACACCATGCTAATGACAAATATTCAACAACGGTTTATTTCACCCAGTGTAGGAAAATAAATTAATCTACTAGAGGAACATATGATCTATTTTGGCCATAAACGTTTGTTACACAATTTACAAAAATATTGACCTAAACTCAGGCTTCCTTTTGTCCCATCTCAAGAGTTTGACAAAAGAAGAATAAGGTAGTTAGTGACATGTAAGGTCTGGTATTCACCTGGAGGGAGGATTAAAAACACCACATGGCAACAACACGTTGAATATATCTGGAAATTGTATGTGTGTTTGGGGGGAAGGCACAAAGATGTGTCTCCAAAGGCAATATGAGATTTGTTACTAAATAAATACAGAGACATACTTAGCTATCTTCAGAAATAAATATAGTGTAGTTTGTCTTTCATCCTAAAATTTATTTTCATGGTGATTTATCAGATATATCAACCAATTTTTAGTAAAGTCACAATTTGGTTTTACTTTAGATAAAATGATAAATAATAATAATAATAATAATATAATAATAATAATAATAATAATAATAATAATAATAATAATAATAATCATCATCATCATGAACTGTTTCCTTCTTGTAGCGAGGATGTTTAGTAAAATGCCTCCATCCTCCTCTGTCCTTCCACCAGCACTCTGCTCCTCTCACTTGCACACTTGCTGCTATCTGTTCCTCCCATTTCTTCCTTGCTCTCCCTTGCAGTCTCTTCCCTACACACTTCTCCATTAATCTTCTTAGAATCCTCTTCGCTTCCATCCTCATTACATGTCCATACCATATCATCTTAGCTTCCTCTACTACAGGGCCCTTTGGGTGACCTGGCGGTATAGGGGTAAGGTGTCAGACTTCTGTGCTGGCGGCCGGGGTTCAATCCTCGGTCCCGGCACAGATTTATCTGATTTCCAAACCCTTCCTTCACCTCTGGCAAGACGTGTATTAATCACAACTTGTGAATGTGGGGAATGCCAGGCCTCCACCGTGGTTCGGATTCCACGTTAAACTGTAGGTCCTCCATTTCATCTCACAATCACCCTACCATTACACATTAGCGTAAGAGCGTATAACCCGAACGGGTAGTAAGACGCGGTGCTAATAATAATAATAATAATAATAATAATAATAATACAGGGCCGTTTTAAGAAAATGTGAGGCCCAGGGCAACAAAAAATCGGAGGCACCCTTTGTACAGCAGTTTTTCAGTATTAGCATTAAGCTGTTATCAAATATTAATGCGTATTCGGTACTTGTGTACACATTTTATTGAATATTGATCAATCCATTAAATGATTGTTCTTTATTAAATGCAAACAAATTAAGTTACATAAATAAATTCCTCTCCGTACCATTGGACTGTTAGTTTTCTGTGGATCGATAATGGTAGCACAATGGTGGCATATTATACTGTACTGCAGCACATTACTCGAGTAATGTAAATCTTAGATTACATAAATTTAGTGTTTTCAGGACTCTGGAATTGAATCCCACTAAGCGAATACTTATTGCTGTTAATTATCTGTACACTATTTGATGCAAAATTTAGAATAGTAACTGTAATTGAATTTAATCATCTTTGGAGGTAATGTAAGGCCCAGAGCAATTGCCCCCCTTTGCCTCCCCCCTTCCCCGTTTCCCAATAGATGTGGCCCTGCTCTATACTATCTCATGTATCCCAACTCTAGACCTTACATCTTCATTCCTAATCCTACCTCTTCTGGTGACAGCTAGCATGCTCCTCAAAAAATCCATTCCCATGGCTTCCACTTTCCTTGTTTTTCTTTGATCCAAAGTCCAGTTTCCACTGCATACGTTACTATGGGAATGAAGTATGCTATATACAACACTTCCCTTCACTTCAGGGTCACTTCTCTTTTCCATAATAGGTCTCTTACACACCTGTGGAAAACCTCTCCTTGCTGTCCTCGTCTCACTCTATCTTCTCTGCTGCACCATTTTGCCTCAATCACACTACCCAAATACTTCACGCTCTCTGCTTCGTTCAAATCTACTACACCCAGTTCTATCACCTTTCCTGACCTTGTTCTCTGCCTTGTCATCACCATCACTTCACTTTTCCCCATACTATATTTCATTCCACACTTTTTCACCTCCTCATTCCATTCCTGCAGCTGTTCCTGTACTTCTTCTTCCTTTTCCCCCCATACCATCAAGTCATCTGCAAACATCATTGCTTTCATTTTCTCCTCAACCAGTTTCCCTGCCACTCTTTGTATTGGTGATGGAAATGTTAATGGATATAGTAAAAATGCTTGGCTTCCATTTTTTAATTGTAGCCACTCTGCCCACCCTGTCTCTGATTTTACACACTCACATTATTAAGATACATATTCCTTACTCTCCTAGCCACTCTTTTTATACTCCAGCCTCCTCCATTTCTTTCCATACTATATTTATATCCACACTATCATAAGTTATTTTTCCACATCCATAAATACCGTTACCAGATCCTTTCCAAACTCATATCTCTTCTCCATCAACTGTCTAAGTCCAATTATTATATCTATCGTCGACCTCCTCTCTCCATCTTCCCTTCAAGTTTTCCTCATTCTCCATTTCAGAATCTTTTCATACATTTTTGCGCATTGCCACATCAGTGTTATGCCTTTATAATCCTCACACTTCTTCCTATCCCATTTCTTGACTATTGACAATATAATACCATATGTCCAATCAGTGGGCACTTTCTACTCCCTCCACACTGCCCTTACTACTTACTCTATACCACCGATATAGACCCATTCTCATGCTGCCTTTAGCATTTCCAACTCTGAGTTTGTCCACTCCTGATACCTTTCCCTTCTTCATCCTTTTCAAGGCCTCTTTTACCTCCTTCCTGATTACATCCGCTATTTCCTTCTCTTTTTCTTCCTTTTGTACCAATCCTTACGCCTCAGGGTTCTACAATCTCTCAACATATGATTTACACAACTTCTTTCTCTCCATTTTATTCCCTTTTTCATCCATCATTTGGACCTCTTTCCTA
Source organism: Timema cristinae (assembly GCA_039000515.1). Classification (NCBI taxonomy): domain Eukaryota; kingdom Metazoa; phylum Arthropoda; class Insecta; order Phasmatodea; family Timematidae; genus Timema; species Timema cristinae. The sequence continues at coordinate 9,063,866 of JBCFYV010000001.1, forward strand.
TTTTCCCTCCTCCTTTGGCTCACTTGACTATACAATATTTTCTCGCTCCTTTCTATATCATATCAGTCTAGCACTTTTGTCCACTCTTCCATCCATTGGAGCAAATCAACTGTGCAAATTGAAGATTTAATTTATATAGTTATATTTTATTTATTTTGTTCAGTCACTTGGGCTGTTGACACCACAGAGCAATTAATTATTGAGAACCTCAACTCATTTGTTTGAAACCTGATAAATCTCCACTTAAAAGTTACTAGACTGGATTAAAATCCAGGTGACCCTTATAGAGTGCATTCCAGGGTTTAAGGGGCTGTTATGTGAGTGTCTCATTCACAAAAAGTCTACAAATATTTATCGTTCAAAATATAAATCTGACTAATCCAAAAATGTGCGTAAATAGTTTTAGCTTTTTCTGAATTTTAAAAGTTAAATAAATCCTCCCCTATTGACCCGACTCACAAGTGTGTTTTCTCAATTTGATCATTGTGAGGCTCTCAACTTAGTGATTTATTCTCAACATGTGTGATATCTATTGTAAGTCCAACTATCGCTGGTCAGCTAATAATTGTAGGGTCAAGCATCTGAAATGTGAGGTATTTCCGGTGAGATCCGCACGTAGACCCATAACTGCTGATTCCATTGGGAGAGCATTGAATCTGTGAGAAGTGATGTTCAAGTATCACGTGGTTTTGGATGACGTGGATCTAGGCCCGTTGATTGGTGCTTTATACTGTTATTGGAATCTCCTAGATGACAGATTTTAACTAGTTAGCTGTAGACAGTTGGTTCGTGCAGTTGGTTCTAGACAGTTGTCAAGTGTGTATTAAGACGAGTCCATTTAGCGACGGCGTGCCATGAGTGCAACCATGATTAAGACATTGGTTAGACAATGGTTAAGACAGTGGTTAAAGATTTGGGATCCCACTGCTGCTTGGGGAAGTTAGGGATCTCAAGCGATATGTTGACCCGGGCTGGGTGAACGACAGGACAGAAGGTGTAATGAGTTAGACGGCAATGTATGAGGGCAGAATGCTTTGGGAAATAAACCAACAGTAGTGTATGCGATTGATTGTGTTTTCTCGAGTCTCTGGCTTAGACCCCTGACTTACTAAATGAGAGCTCGCGCCATCTTACATTATAGGAACAGAATGGAATGATAATGTATTATAAGTTCGGCCAGACCTCACATCATTTTATTAAAATGTGTAAAAAAAAAGTAACATTAAGAGTTCTAAGAATAAAAGCGCATGTATGACTTGGTATATGAATGTTGTTGAAGTGAAGAGATTATCCAAGGATAAGGAAGTGTGGAGAAAGTTAGTGAGGATGGATTAAGTAAGAAGTAGTTGTTTTTTGAGCTATATGGACAGTTTATTGTCTGCTCCATACGAAAACGGTGTGGTTAGGTATGTAAAAAAGTATGTATTAAAATAACTTACGTTGTCAACGCGAGGAAGAAAGTAGAAACATTTTCAGTAACTGATGACTCTTGAGAAAAAGCAAATTTTTCCACAAAATAATTATGACAGTGATAATTCCAAGCCTAAGATGATACAAAATCATCAAAACTATTGATGATCCTTCCCAATTTCCAAACCACAGTCTTAAAACATTTCAAGTACAGCTATAACACAAACCATCATCATCATCATCATCTGTTTCCATCCTGTGGCCGGGTCATAGTAAAATGCCTCTATCCTCCTTTATTCTTTCATCACTCTTCCTCCTTTAATTTATCCATTCTCTTCCTCTCACTTGAACACTTTCTGTTATCTACTCCTCCCATCTCTTTCTTGGCCTCCCTTGCAGTCTTTTTCCTACATACTTCATTTAGAACATTTTCTTAGGCATCTTTTCTTTTTCCATCCTCATTACATGGTCATACCAGCTCAGTCTTGCTTCCTCTAATAACTCATGTACTCCAACATCCTCATTACATGGTCATACCAGCTCAGTCTTACTTCCTCTAATAACTCATGTACTCCAACATCCTCATTGCATGCCCATACCATCTCAGTCTTGCTTCCTCTACTAACTCATGTACTCCAACATCCTCATTACATGGTCATACCAGCTCAGTCTTACTTCCTCTAATAACTCATGTACTCCAACATCCTCATTGCATGCCCATACCATCTCAGTCTTGCTTCCTCTACTAACTCATGTACTCCAACATCCTCATTACATGGTCATACCATCTCAGTCTTGCTTCCTCTACTAACTCATGTACTCCAACATCCTCATTACATGGTCATACCAGCTCAGTCTTGCTTCCTCTACTAACTCATGTACTCCAACATCCTCATTACATGTCCATACCATCTCAGTCTTACTTCCTCTACTAACTCATGTACTCCCTGTATCAAATATGTGTGTTAAATTTTAAGACCAGGTTTGCAACATGATATTCTAGAGGTATACCATGTACGATGTATGCCCCAATCCCCTCAGCCCAAGAAAAGTAAATTGTTGGGTGCACACAAACAACAGTTGTGTAGAAAAATGTCAATTCAAACTGACCAAACAAAATATTTTATATCTTTATTATCACATTATTAAAAATAAAAATAGTTTCCCTGTGATTTCATAAAAATTATTCACTTTAAATGTTAGTTTTTTAAAAATATTGTTTCTCTAGCCAGACTATTTTGCTTATGGTGATGTGGAAGGGATCATGAGCTAAAAAAAAAAGTTTTCGCCAGAATAAAAAATATTGCTCCAGATAAGTTTATTTTAATTTCCCACACTTGGTAATATCAACACTTGTTGAATATCTTTCTTGAGAATAGCGGACTTTGAACATAAACTTTTTCCTTTAATTTAAAAAGTCCTGTGTTCAAAGTCCACCATGTATAGACAATTGAACAAAATGTATCAAATGAGGTAGTAATTTATTACTGTTGGACCAATAAGATTTTGCTATTCGAGAGGGTATCATAAAGTTCTAAGACTGGTTCTGTAAAATGAAAACAGAGTGCAGCATGGGGATGTGTGCGCTGGTGACCTTCATTTGTCAGTATGACAAGTGACGCATTCTGTGTAGACCAGTGGCTGTGTTACACAGGTTTATTTGATGACATGCAAGGGTGCATTTGCAATTTTACTATCAACAGCAAACTTGAGCAGGGAGCGAACATCAAATTCTGCGTCTTACTCAAAAAATCTGGGCCAAAGACCTTCCAAATGATACAGCAGGCTGATGGCAGTGAAGCTATGAGCCTTCCGGTGTGTTTTGAGTGGCACTCGCACTTCAGGAGTGGCAGAATGTCACTGAAATACGAAGAGAGGTTAGGGCGACCTTCCACAAGCACAAACCCAGAAATTGTGGACAGAGTTTGAGAGTTTGTGTGTAAGGATCGCCGGATGACTATTAAGGACATTTCTGACATCATGAATGTGCCATACGAATCAGTGCAGACAATCCTCACGTCTGCTTTTAACATGCATCACATTGCCGCCAAGTTCGTACCCAGGCTTTTGACCCGTGAACAGAAGGAGCGGCGTGCCCAAGTCTGTCAGGAACTCTGTCAACATGACCTGGGGACAATGGGGACAAGAGATGGGTGTACGGTTACGACCCAGAGACCAAACAACAGTCTTTGCAGTGATAGATTCCCAGATCTCCAAGACCGAAGAAGGCAAGGCAGATCAAAAGCTTGACCAATTGAATGCTCATCGTTTTCTTTGAAATTTGCGGGATTGTGCACCATGAATTTGTCCCTTAGGGTCAGACTGTCAACGCAGAGTTCTACTGTCATTTTCTGAGGCATCTGAGGGAGGACATTCAGTGGAAAAGACCAAACTGTGGTGTGCGGAAATTGGGTGCTCCGACAAGACAATTCACCTGTACACACAAACCGATAAAAACACATGATCATCACTCCTCACCCCCCTCTACCCATTGGATTTGGCCCTTGTGACTTATTCCTCTTCCGAAGATTAAGTTAAAGCTTAAGGATCACTGGTTTGAGAGCGTGAATCGCAGGCGGTGTTGTGCACGCTTCAAGACAAGGACTTCCAGAGATGTTTCCAAAAGTGGATAAAGTGCTGGGATTGGTGTATTGCTGTAAAGGGGACTACTTTGAATAAGATAGTGGCCAATTTTAAATCAGGTAATTTATTTCCACTTTACAGAACCAGCCTTGAAACTTTATGATACACCCTCGTAAATAACAACAAAAAAAAATTGAACTTTCCTCTTTCACCCCAACTCATGTCGTTAGTAGCTAGAAAATGACATGGAAGTGTAATATATAAATAATAAACTATAAGTTATGATATGTCCTTGCTCAGAAGGTCCTGAGATGCTCCTAAAATATCTAAATACACACATCCTTTCCTGGTTTCTGTGTTGTTTTTAGTGCAAATCATTCTACTATCGTCCAGGATATTAAAATATTTAAATTGATTAGGAAGGGAGAATGTTGGGAAATTGTAGAGAACGAGAGAGATTGGAAAACCTTTGATCATAAAAACACACCCTCAATTCACCCGATTGGTATTCAAACTCGTATCTCCCCATCATCAGCAGTCCAGTCTATTGCGAGAGATACACCCTAGGCATTTGACCAATGAAGTGCATCATTTCTACGCTAACATCTTTGTAATTTCTATGTTTTTAAAAGGCTTTGTTGTTATTTTTCTAAAATTAATGTAAGTAATTTTATCATTGTTATATATTTTTACTTTTATTAAATAAAAAGGTTAAAACCGTTAGAAGTAGTTTGAGTTAGTTTGTAAGTTATGAACTGATATGGCTGTGGTTAGAAAGTCCTGTCGAATCCTGAAAGTTACTAAACATGCCATTACTACACCACAGCAAAATCACCAACAGCAAGAAATAAAGATAGGAAAAAAGAAGAGGATAATGTGAAAGAGATTAAGAAAGAAAATGTGTAGAACAAAAAAAAAAGCAAGAACATTTTGTTTATTTCAAAACCACCACAAATTCAAACACAAAAACAAAAAACACAATATATATTTTTTTATACTTTTTGGGAAAAACAAAATTTGACAATTTTTTTTATCCTAAATTACCAAAGTATTGACATATTTCAAAATATTCTAGAAGCATGTAGTTCCATAGCATATCTTTATTTGTGTTTTGTGGTGTAATAGTTTAGTATTTTAAGAAGAAGAAAAAAGAAGAAATGAAGAGAGAAATGTTTTTCTCTATCTCAGCCTAAACTAACTATCCTTTCAAGTTCATTTCCTTCACTATCAAATACTTTACATTGTTGTACAGTGCTTCTAGTGTCTTACTATATAAAACATTTATTCTAAATTTTGAGTACCTACTGGACAGTTGTTACCATCATAACTCCCTCCACCCCCAACAAAATATACTTTAAACTTATTTTTTTAACTATTTACAAATACATTATATAATAATGAAAATATTATTAACTGTAGGCTTATTGGCCAAGTATTTTAGAGATATACCCTTATTAAATACAAAGTTGCAGTAATGCAAAGTTTAAATTATAATATAACTTGATTATAAGCTTACAAATAAAAGGGAATTTAAAAATTCTTGATACGAGGAGAGAGAAATATAATTCCAAATAAACCAGTTTTAAAATGTCCTTTAAAAATACAATTAAAATAATAGAACCCATTTTATATTTCTAAAAATAATAATTTAAAAAATGAGACCAGTTTTATTCCATTTTACCGGTTATCTAATTGAAAAGTGGTGTCTTTAACATTTGTGTATATTACGTACCGTCAACCAATATAGAGTCGGTATGAATGTCAAAACAAACAAACAAGATTAAAATTTACTGTTTGGTTTAACAGTTTTAAGGCTTTCAGCCGAACTCACTTTTAGTGAATATCCAATAGTAACAAAGACATGGTTTGGTTGTAATGGACAAATTTCGACCTTAACTCTGCAGTTAGAAAAATATATGGCCCACACATGCATTTAAGTTGACACTAAAGAGTGATCAAACATTTAAAATAACTTGTTTTTTGAGAAACCAAACACCAAAATAAAAACACATCTAATATCAGATTCTTAATTCATGATGACAGTAAAATAATCTTAGTATGGGCATATAATGAGGATGGAAAACCAGAGAATACCAAATAGAATGATGAAAATAAAGTATGTAGGATAAATACCACAAAGAGACACTAAGCAAGAGATGAAAGCAACAGATAACAGTATGTGTGCAAGTGAGAGTAGAAGAATGGAAGTGATTAAAGGAGGAATATGGAGGCAATTTAACTAAAATGACTAGGTCACAGAATGAAAACAGTGTTGTTGTTGTTGATGATTAAAATAACAAAGAAATGCAACATTGCCACTAAGATTGACAAGTTAATTAAAAGCAGGCTCTACTCTAATGATTATATTCCTAAGAGTTTGATTACAAAAACAAATAATTGGCTATAACTTAGAAATTTATGGAAACACTGTAAAGTAATCTAATGTAAGTGATAAGGAAGAAAGGAGAGTAGAGAAAACAAACTTCTTTCTTCATTTCTTCAAAGTTATAGCTTCTTATCACTTTCACAATTACTTACATTTTCAGAAATACGCCTTTTTTCCACATTAACAAAGTGAAAGAAAAAAACGCCAAAAGGTTGAATTTAATAAACATTGAGATGAGAGACGATATGTACCCTTGCAGGGAAATGTAGAACTTAAAGTTCAACATTAAAACATGATACAGTAATTTTCAGGGTCCATTCGGTCCCTTCTTAAACAGAAAAGAGTAAAACTTTGATTGATGATTCAAGGTTGGGTTAATCATTATTAATAACAATAAAAATGGTAAATTCAGTAAAAAAAACCACACTGCTCACTACTATACACAAGTATGATGACTTCAATGTGCTGAGGTCATGAGGTATTATCATATGACTAGATTTATTATCACAATGTCCAAACATATCTACACATTCTCAAAGGAAAGAAGAACTTGTTACCTAAAACTAGTTTTATTGATGAGGTATTATTGAGGCCACATCAAAAACCATGAATATCACTAGTTAAAAATATGATCGATATCTCCCCAAAGTTGAGGAAGTGACAATAACAATATATAGCCTCTTAAAGGGGCTATGGTTTGAATCCAGTCCGGAGGCTTCTTGTGTCACTCGGAAGATGAGTGGTTTAGAGCCCACTAAAATCAGAACACCTCAGATGTTATCTTAGGGACACTAAAGTGAGTGAAAACACAAAAATAATCAAGTTTCACAATCTTTGATCCGTGCGTGGTTGGGAGGTCGGCGAACCTTCCATCAGAAAGACACGAGATATGAAACTCAAAGCGAGAGATCAGAGGATTGAGTAGCTGTAACATCTCTTATCACCTTGCGTGTAGCACTGCAGCGAGCCCGTGTGGTGACCCGGGGACATGAGCAGGTTGTGACACTCGGGGATATAGTAGGGGGAGGTGGCAGAGGTGTAGGAGGTAGCAAGGACCTGAACCCACGTACCTCTGGTCTTATCAAGGACCGGCCCTTTGCCGTTCTGCAGAGGGGTCGAGGCGTCCACCATGGCCAGCGAGACCCCCTCCTTCTCGTCTTCGCTGACGCAACACACCGCGAAGAGGGCAAGAGCCCCCAGGATTGGTGGGACACCCGCCAGAAGAAAGGGGATGTAGTACGAGTTGGTGTGATCGAAGATCAACCCTGGAAGGAGAGATGCAACCCGCACGGTACAAGACATGCAGACACTCATTGCTATCGGTCGCCTCCAACAAGGGCATGTGTCGATCGATATAAATACTAGTTTTAGTATTCACATAGTCTTGGAGACAGGATGTAAGGCTATAGAGCCCCCCCTGGGCAGTATACATATTCCTGGCAATATTGTGGGTAGGGTCTACAAAGCTTCTAAGTGTTAAGTTTAAGGATATTTATATCCTCCACTTTGACTTACAACACTCACAATCTTGGGAACATTTTGAAGAAAGAAGTAAACTTGTGTATATTATGAACATACTTGAGATATCTCACTAAATATCACATAACTCAACATATAACAACTATACAACAGCCACTAAACAATATTTTAACACTGACTAGTGATTAAATGACATCTTTGACGTGACGTAGATTAATTCAGATATGTTGTCATGAAGCATAAAATAATAAATATTGTGCTTTGTTTTATACTATAAACCTTTTTCTTAACTAGATTCACTTAATGGTTAGTTAAAAAATCAAAATATTGAAATAAATGTTATGTGACAACATCAAAAAAGTTAGATTCTACCTTGGCTTCGACTTTGCATCATATTTGAAAACTTATTCCTGCACACTTCTACTGCTAAGTAATTCTGTCCTAGTTCAAGTTAGTTTGTAAGGGCTGCTACAATATAGATTTGAGTTTAGAAAGGGCATACTAAATTTATAATTCTAAAATTATGATGATGATGATGATACATACAAATAGGCTATTTGTTTATTTTTTAGTCATATGAATATGATGTTATAATCTCAAGCCAACCAACTATAATATTATAATTTCTAGCTAAAACTAAACCCTATAAAATGCTGACTAGGCAAAATATTTCACTTAAGAACAATTTCAGTTGACTTAATGAATAAAATAACATGTCATATGGATTATAGAGTTCAGTAATATTTTGTATTTACATCCATAATCTAAAAATAGTCCCCAACAAACCTGCAATCGGGGGCCCCAGGGTCAGTGGAATGGAGCAAAATCCCAAGAGGAAACCAATGGCCTGCGTTGCCCCCTTGTGTCCACAGATCTCAAACGCTATTGGTCCAAGTAAGCTGATGAAACATCCGTCAAATATCCCCATACACAAGGCTATGACGACTAGCAGAGCGAAGCTATTGGTGACAGTTAGTAACATCGTCAGGAGACCAATAGATAAGAATGATATCTGGGGGGGAAAAATATATATATATATTAGAATTGTAGTAAATTAAGCATAGGTAGAATTAAAAACACTTTTACGTACTTGTTCATTTCTTGTGTTTTTCTTTTATCATTCCTTTTACATATTATTATCCAAGTGTACTTTCATTCTTTTGATTTACATTTCTTCCCTTTTGTGGTTTTTTCCCAATGAAGTTGTGTTGCATGTTCAGTAACAATCAACCTCTTTGTCCAGTGACAGCAGTGTAAGGTGTGCATTGTGTTCCTCTTTTCAATGTAAAAGTCATGTTGTGTTTGTTCCATTTTATGTTTCTCTCCTTTATTCCTCTTTATCTTCTTCTATATATAAAAAAACATAACTTAAAAAAGTGAAAAAAACACATATTTAACTAGAAACATTTATTTTATTTAATGTCACATGGCATCTTCTTCAGTAAGTAGTAGGCTTTAGCAGTAAGATGACTTAAGTTGTGCCAACTAGGGTATTGGAGGATAAAAACTTCTCTAGTGGATTAAAAATTCCCTTGAGATTGAGGTATTGTTGAATGTGCATGTCAGGAAATGTTAGTGGTGCAGCAAGGTTTAAATATATATAGTGTGGGGACATATTGTGTTGGGTTCTGCTGAAGAGTTTTTAACATGTGAGTGTGTAGCAATCCTCAAAGTTGAGGTTATGAGTGGAGGACAAAGGTATTTGCTGGGAATGGTTTTACAGTTGGCACGACTGAAGCCAACTTCCTGTTGAGTCTACAATTACCCGAGGAAGATGTCATATGGCTTTGAATAACTGATGTGTTTGTAAATGTGTGTTTATTAATTTTATTTATACTTTATTTCCTACAATCCTCTCATAATGATTTAATGATACGCTATAACATAGCTTATTTCATATACATTAGTGGTGTATAGGTTGCTGTAAATGAATGTTAACTGCAGCTTACACTAATTTCATAGAACACTAGAAGAGGAAAGCAAATATTTTAAGAAACTTCAACAGTGTACTTGGAGAGAGGCTGAGAAAACCACAGCGTTAGTCACAACTTTCTAAAAATACTTCCAACGCATCAGGCTCGATTCAAACCTAATACCATATTCTTGAGTCAAATCTGAACGCATACCTCAAACTTGTTATCGAGGAAAGTGAACAATTATTTCCTTAAAAATGGAGTGAAATATATAAAAAAAAACAATGACTGGGCTCAATCTAATTCAATTACAAAACTAGTACAAACCTGTTGGAGAAATATTCTGTTGACTCGAGGAATATCGGCGATCTTACCAAAGATCAATCTTCCAACTCCTGAGGTGATACCGATGCACATCACCAGAAGTTTCCCGTCTGATTCAGGGAATTTAATTTCAACGAACTTAACCTGAAAGCAACAACATTCTCATACAAAGGATGTTCATATACATATAATCCATGCTGTGTCTGTTTGTACCCTTAGGGCTCTTTATCCCACTTCCCGATGACCTGAAGAGATGACATTTAGTATGGACGCTATTTTTCAATGAAAGTTATGTATCTAAGATCATACGATAAACATTTATCTAAATTTTATAAATCTCAAATTAAAATTTGTACACATAAACGTTACAGTTGACAGCTGTCATTGCGAAATTGGCACATGACGAGTCAACGGGTCAGCTAGTAACTTCTTAATAGCAGAGTCCTCCCTTCTAGTCACCGTGAGGCACTGCGACATAGCGCATACTTACCATATGGACGTAAGGAACAAAGTAACCAAACAGCGCCAGCGGTACGACCAGGGCCCAGATGACATACTTCTTACGCTTCCAAATGTCGACATTGATGAGGCTCTTGAGTTGGCTGGCAAGGCTGTTATCACATCTCTGGGGCTGAGATGACAAGACGGGGAGGGGCTTAAAGAGCAAGGCACACGGCATTACGAGGGCCATGAGGGCTGCCAACACCTGAAACAGACAACCAGAAAATACTGACACGATCCACCAATACTACCGTGACAGGTGGGTCCAATATTTCCTATTTTCCTTTCTCTTTAAACACAAGTACTATAGTTTCAACATGTTAACAGATGGGCATCTTTTGTTCCTGGAAATCCGAAAACATTTTTGTATCAAATGTCTGCCCATCCATTCCTCTAGTGCAGTGTTTTTCAAACACTTACCAGCTGTACCCCTTTCAAGGCCATGGCTTAATAAAAGTGCCACTTCCAGCTCTTCATATAACAAAAGTAAACAATACCTGATCTCTTGGTAAGTACAAAGAGTCATTACAGATTTCAATTAAGCTCTAGTGGTAGCTAAATAAAGCCGAGATATTGGGTCACAAAAGGCAGAGTGCCTAGAAGATTAATACTATATAATACATATAAGAAATCGACATGAAGTTTCAGAAGTTCTCAGAGCTTAAACAATGTTTGAAGTCATCATTTAATAATATTATAAACCAAAAAAAATGATTTTATAAAGAATGAAAAGTGAATTGAAGATATTTTTAGTACAGAACAGTTAAATACGGTAAGAGGTGTACGAAGGATTCACAACCCCAGCGTGTATACCACCGGGCCCCTGTCCTAGTACCCCCCACCTGCCGTAGTACCCCACCTGAAAGCAATGCACCAGTGCCACGTGCTTGAGCAATCCGTCCAGAGCAAACGTCATGATGACGGTGAAAACAGAGCTACCAGCCGTCACGAAGCCGTTCACAATGCCCATGTAGCGCTTGAAGTAGTGTCCAAGGATGACGAGGGAGGGCGTGTATGTCAGTGAGGCGCCCATCCCGAACAGCACTCCGTATGTCAGGTACAAGCCCTCCACCTGGGACAGACAACATGTCATGGTACAGTCTGTTTGAATAGTATAGACCACAATATAGTCTGTTCAGATATCGTAGAACACAGAATAGTCTGTTCAGATTTAATAGAACACAGGATGGTCTGTTCAGATATCATAGAACACATGATAGTCTGTTCAGATATCATAGAACACAGGATAGTATGTTCAGATATCATAAGAACACAAACTCTTTGGAAGAAAGTTAATGCTAGTAACCAGGATTTGTCTTGTGCTCAGGGTCATTCTTCCCTCATAGTTAGAACAAGGGTCTCAGGTTTGCTTCCCTTGTCCAGGTGTCATTTTTCAAATTTATAAATACAAACACTTTGTTAAAATATTATAAGAAATTATTGATAATTTTAAATAAGGGGGGGGGAGATTAAGACTCAAGACCTGCTTCAGTGGTCTCATGGTTCAAGGTGTTCCTCTGTAATAGACTAGAAACTGCCAATGACAGGGAGACTGTGGTTCAATCCCGGTTGGGTGTACCGAGAGGGGTTTTGCCTAGATGGTTTTCCACTCTCTCTCCACATGTAAGCAGGTACAATTCCTCTAAATTCAACCTTACTCATCCCTAATTCATTATCATAATTAGTACATAAGTGTGTAACTCAAATGGGTAGTAAGATGTGCTAAAAAAAAGATTAAGATAAAAAAAATTGTATATAAACTAAAAAATAAATAAATAATTTTGGTATTATTTTTTTATAAAATGTCTTATTTAAGTAAGCTTTGAAAGTATGACATATTTTAAAAATGAGATGTTTTAAATTAAGTAATTTTTTTTTAAAAAAAGGACATTTTACTTTTTAAAAAAAACACCTCATTACCGCAGCTGATAACTCTAATAACATGTGATTGAGATAAATGGTATCAAAACATAACAGTTGTCGAGAAGTCAAAGATCACAGAGAATTGGCTTCTTGAATAATAAAAATAGACTAAAAAAAAGAACTTGCACTCTCGTATTCTATCCTTGACCTTTTGTTTGCCTCTGTTCACTTGTATTCAGTTTCCCACCGAGTGAAATGAGCGCTGAGCAGGGAACAAACATGTCACTCTGACAATAGATCGACTTGTCGGTGGTGGGTAGGTCAGTGTTTGAATCCCGAACAGGTGTAATAAGGGTACTTTTCCCACTCTCCTGCTTGCGCAAATGTGGATAGATTTATTCTAAATCTTACCTTTCTAATCTCTGTGTCCATCAGTGTAAATATCCTGGATGAAAGATACAATGAGAATCAAATAAAAAAAAAATACTACTCAACTTTTAAGAGTAGCTTGTTTTTTGAAGAAAAATAAGTTTTTATGGTAGTTATGAAAACAACTGGAGAATATTTATGGTTAGGGCTGTAACTATGGTGAACTTTGAATCAATTGAGGCCACCTGTGCCCCCGCTACTACCATACACACTATTTCTTCGTTCATCACTTTTATATTAAACTGTTGACTCACTGAGATATGAACCAAGGTCTCTCAGTGGGTGTTGTATTATTATATGAAGCACACCGTCTCAACGATCATGGCTACTTCTTCTCTTGCTAGTTTGTATGGGAAATGAGCATGTGTTTAGTGCACACAAAATGTGTGTTCACTCAGCACATGTATGAACACACATGTTCACTTCCCACCACACACTGCAGGCAATCCAACTCATCGCCAAATATGTATATTACAATCAATTTGAGTTTCAACTTCTAATCTGTTACTGATTACCAGAGATGAACATGCACTAGTGTGCATGTGCCTCATCCAGGAGGGTCGGGTGTTCGACGACACACCCGATAGGCGAGTGGGGCATTTATTATCCCCTTTACTTCCCCCTCCACCCCAAAGAATGGGAAAACTCGAAAACTATGAACTACAACTATCATATAGATAAATGAAGATTTTCCTCGAGTGTGCTTAGAACACATTGTTCAAGACCATGTTCATGACTTGATCTTAAGAAGATGCACCGCAATACTCACTAAAACTCACGATTGGGAAAAAGTACAGAGGTCCATGGCTCAACCAAAAGTTAGGTTTCTGAGTGTGCCACTGTCTGTGTCTGTGTACGGTGAGGAACTCCTTATTCTCTTCTTACTTATTTACATCCACCGCCATCCAAACCTGTCCTTAGCTCATGTACAACTGCCTGTTATTCGTCCTTGCCTCTTCCACACCTTAGTTATTCAGGTCCTTCCTTATATCATCTCTCCATCTGCTTCTTGGTCTGCCCAGTGGTCTTGTAGCTTCAGGTCCTTCCTTATATCATCTCTCCATCTGCTTCTTGGTCTGCCCAGTGGTCTTGTAGCTTCAGGTCCTTCCTTATATCATCTCTCCATCTGCTTCTTGGTCTTCCAGTGGTCTTGTAGCTTCAGGTCTTCCTTATATCATCTCTCCATCTGTTTCTTGGTCTGCCAGTGTCTTGTAGCTTCAGGTCCTTCCTTATATCATCTCTCCCTCTTCTTCTTGTTCTGCCCAGTGGTCTTGTAGCTTCAGGTCCTTCCTTATATCATCTCTCCATCTGCTTCTTGGTCTGCCCAGTGGTCTTGTAGCTTCAGGTCTTCCTTATATCATCTCTCCATCTGTTTCTTGGTCTGCCCAGTGGTCTTGTAGCTTCAGGTCCTTCCTTATATCATCTCTCCCTCTTCTTCTTGTTCTGCCCAGTGGTCTTGTAGCTTCAGGTCCTTCCTTATATCATCTCTCCATCTGCTTCTTGGTCTGCCCAGTGGTCTTGTAGCTTCAGGTCCTTCCTTATATCATCTCTCCATCTGCTTCTTGGTCTGCCCAGTGGTCTTGTAGCTTCAGGTCCTTCCTTATATCATCTCTCCATCTGCTTCTTGGTCTGCCCAGTGGTCTTGTAGCTTCAGGTCTTCCTTTCCTTACATCCTTTATCAAGCTATATCTTCTTCTTTGGACATGAGCAAACCTTCTGCTCCTAATGACTGATGTTATGTCAGGTTCATTCGCTCATCTTTTCATTCATTTCCTTCTCTTATTGGTCCAAGTATCCTCCTCAGCACCTTACTTTGCTGTCCTCTTTGTTATGTCCAACTTTCACCACTCATGTTACTATTAGTCTGATGATATTTTCACCAGTTTGGTATAACCTGGATTCTCTTCTTAATCAATATCCTCCCCCCCACGTGGGGGGCCACAGCTTACTCGTTTGGGCTACACGTATATATTACGATAGTGATTTTCGGGCAGAGGAAGGTAGAATTTAGAGGAAATGCACCAGCATCTGTGTGAAGGTAGAATATTCAAACCCCGATCTCACCATCACCGGTAATCCTGTCTAATGCAAGAGTGACGTGTTTTAGGCCATGCGACCAGTGACGGGAGTATCCCTCAAAACTGAATCCTAAACACAAGCCTGGAGGGTCACCATGAATAACCAGTTTTCTCGATTAGTAAATACATTCATGTTGTAGTAACGTAACAAACATAATTACAGGTTCTTTAAATTGAAAATTGACACCTGGACATGGGAATCGAACCGAGGACCTTTGGTTCAGTATGCCAATGATCTTACCATTGAGCTAGCCAGGAATCATACCATGCCTAAGGTACGAGTGGAGAATGACCCTGGGAACAGGATGACTCTTGGATAGCTCAGTGGTTAAAGCATTGGTGTACTAACCCAGAGGTCTCAGGTTGGATTCCTGTGTCCAGGTTTCATTTTTAAATTTAAAGAATATGATATCTAGATGCAGCTATTGCTGTAATTATCAAATATAATAGCTTGGCTATTTAATTCGTCATAGTTACAGGTGTTGTGTTTAGTTAATATATCAAGTGCAGCAAAGTGTAAATAATAATCCCCAAACTTTATTCTAAACGATGAATATTAGTTGGCTAGTTAGCTCTGGCCTCATTTCAGAATCACTTGTAACCCATATAATTATTGAAGGTCAAGATCTTACAGAGAATTTTAACTGCTCCAAATTCTTATCTGTCAGTGTTTGGGTTTCCACTGCTTGTATTTGTGTGTGTGTGCTAAATAAACACAGAAAGACTAGTCAAGGTCAATACATTTTGCAAAGTTGGCCACAAAACTCTTAACAGCTGATCAACAGAGATCTTCGAGACACAATCACACTCAAACCAGGAATCACAACAAAGCTTGGAATTATGCAGTATTCACTTTGTCGACAACAGTGAAATTACAATCAAATAAATTATAGTTTGGGTTTTGGATGCCTTAAAGAGGAACAAGTAAAATGTTAAATGATGACTTAAAAAAACAAGCAATTAAATATATATTTATTCCTATTATTAGGTAACTAAAATATGTGTTATTTACTTAATTTTTCTCTGGCATTAGGAACTCGAACGTTCATTGGTGCACTTAAAAAAGTATGCCTCTTATACCTATCTTGAGCTAGTTCTCTCCAGTCCACCTCATTACAGCCTATCCCTATCTTGAGATAGTGCTATCCAGTCCATATCATTATGCCCAGTCTATTTTAGGCCAATTCTAACGTTATCCTCCCATCTAGATCTTCCCAAGGGTCTCTTCCCATTGGGTTTGCCAGACAATGGTTATATTATTATTATTATTATTATTATTATTATTATTATTATTATTATATTACTATTATTATTATTATTACTATTATTATTATTATTATTATATTATTATTATTATTACTATTATTATTACTAGCACCGCGTCTTACTACCCGTTCAGTTTTACGCATTTACACTAATGTGTAATGGTAGGGTGATTGTAAGATGAAATGGAGGTCCTACAGTTTAACATGGAATCCAAGCCACGGTGGAGGCCTGGCAATCAAATAAATGTGTGCCGGGACCGAGGATTGAACCCCGGACCCCCAGCACAGAAGTCTGGCACCTTACCCCTAGACCACCAGGTCACCCAACATGGTTATAGATTCTCCCATTCACGCTGCATGTCCTGTCCACCGTAATCTATGAGACTTAATAATTAATACAACTTAGGTTATTAGTACAGGGTATTTAACTCATCATTAAGCAACCTCCTCCATTACCCAGTATCCTCATCCCTTTTAGGACCAAATATCTTCCTAAGCACCTTGTTTTAGACCACCCTAAATTTGTTTTAGTTGTGTAAGATAAGAGACCATGTTTCTCACCCAAAGAGAACAACTGGTAAATTATTGATTTGTATATTCTGAGTTTTACATTCCTGGACAGTAGGCGAGACGCCAACGACTTACTGACCGAGAAATAGCATGCATTTCCTGATGACTGTGTTCAACTAAAATATATATACAGTGCTATACACTACCCTAAATCTTTTAGAACTAAACACAGAATTTTATCTTCAACCTATGATTTTAATTAATGTTATTTTACATTTAAAAAAGTTAGATCACTTTTCCACTTTTATTTAAAAGAAAAAGGTTCCCTGGCTCATGATAAAACCAGTCCTACCAATCTTTGTAAGATTACCTATGTTGACTGAAAGCGTTGTTTAATTTACTTTTAACAATTTCCTTCAAATTATCAGTCAGAAATAAAAGGTTGCTCTGTGAAAAAAGGACACACATAAACAAACAAAACACTGTCGGAGGATCCTGGGTTCGATAAAGTTTCTCTGATTTGTGGAGCAGTTTAAATCATCGACAGCTATATTGATATCACTTGATTATTCAAACAATTAGAAGACAAGTTTGAAGATAGGTTTTAAATATATGTTTATCAAGTCTTATTACCCCCCCCCCCCCACACACACACACACCGCATATTTTGGGCTATCTGCTTATTCGCACTAAAGTTACAGGGATAGTCTGATTTTAATAGGCAGAGCCTTTTGGAAAATACATGCATTGATAACATTTTACTATATTATTATTGTTATTATTTTACAGGTATTTATAATATTTAACAAAAGTGATGACTGAAGATCCCATGACTTGACGTGTGAATACATTAAAGTAGATCTAGTAATATATATATCTGTCAGATAAGACCCTTCATATGAAAATTGGATTAAATTTAGAGAAAGTGTACCCTTAATTACATGGAGAGGGGTGAGAAACCATTAAGGGAAAACATCCTCGGTATACCTGTCCAAGATTCGAACCCTGATCTTCATGACACCAGCAAACCGGATCAGAGACAAGGTTGACTTTTAGCACTTGTTTTATAAAAACCGCTGGTATTATCTTCGAGCTATGATAGGAAACTACACTGTTTCTAACCTACTTTACTCGCTATGGTGGTAACATGGTCTGAGGTGTCATCCTCACTATAGACTCAACTGACAATGACAGGTAGATCAGGGTTGAATACCAGTAGGATGTAATGAGAGTGTTTTTTAAAAATAATTTTCCATTCTCCTTCCATGCAAATGAGGATTCGTTTAATCTTAATTCAACCTTCCTCCCATGCACATGAATGCAATTAGTACAAAAGATGTGTATTACACATACAACCTAAATGGGTAGTGACAGTCAGGGAGGCACAATATCCTTGCATCCACATGCCGGGGCCTACTACTCACCCTGGTGCAGAGTGAGGACAACAACATTCCGGGGCCCTACTACTCACCCTGGTGCAGAGTGAAGACAACAACATGCCGGGGGCCTACTACTCACCCTGGTGCAGAGTGAAGACAACAACATGCCGGGGGCCTACTACTCACACTGTACAGAGGTGAAGAAAAAACATCCTGCGGGGCTACTTAATCAAACCCTGGTGCAGAGTGAAGACAACAACATGCCGGTGGCTATACATCACCTGTGTGCAGAGTGAAGACAACAACATGCCGGGGCCTACTACTCACCCTGGTGCAGAGTGAAGACAACAACATGCCGGGGGCCTACTACTCACACTGGTACAGAGTGAAGACAACAACATGCCGGGGCCTACTACTCACCCTGGTGCAGAGTGAAGACAACAACATGCCGGGGGCCTACTACTCACCCTGGTGCAGAGTGAAGACAACAACATGCCGGGGGCCTACTACTCACCCTGGTGCAGAGTGAAGACAACAACATGCCGGGGGCCTACTACTCACCCTGGTGCAGAGTGAAGACAACAACATGCCGGGGGCCTACTACTCACCCTGGTGCAGAGTGAAGACAACAACATGCCGGGGGCCTACTACTCACCCTGGTGCAGAGTGAAGACAACAACATGCCGGGGCCTACTACTCACCCTGGTGCAGAGTGAAGACAACAACATGCCGGGGCCTACTACTCACCCTGGTGCAGAGTGAGGACAACAACATGCCGGGGCCTACTACTCACCCTGGTGCAGAGTGAAGACAACAACATGCCGGGGCCTACTACTCACCCTGGTGCAGAGTGAAGACAACAACATGCCGGGGGCCTACTACTCACCCTGGTGCAGAGTGAAGACAACAACATGCCGGGGGCCCACTACTCACCCTGGTGCAGAGTGAAGACAACAACATGCCGGGGGTCTACTACTCACCCTGGTGCAGAGTGAGGACAACAACATGCCGGGGCCTACTACTCACCCTGGTGCAGAGTGAAGACAACAACATGCCGGGGGCCTACTACTCACCCTGGTGCAGAGTGAAGACAACAACATGCCGGGGGCCCTACTACTCACCCTGGTGCAGAGTGAAGACAACAACATGCCGGGGGCCTACTACTCACCCTGGTGCAGAGTGAGACAACAACATGCCGGGGCCTACTACTCACCCTGGTGCAGAGTGAGGACAACAACATGCCGGGGCCCTACTACTCACCCTGGTGCAGAGTGAGGACAACAACATGCCGCCTGAAGCCAGCAGGCCACCGATGAACGTCGTCGTCCTGATGCCGATCTTATCCGTGAGTATCCCAGCAACAGGAGAGAGGAAGAATGTGGTCCCAATCGCCAGGGACCCCACGAGAGCTGGACACAGACAACACAACTACATGAGCCCTCTTTACAAGAGCGTTGTATAAATCAGAGCTGTCACAAGTCAGTTTTAAACATTAAAACAATTTAAAATAACATGGGGCTCACAACCATTTATGTTCACGCCTTATCCGCACTTGTTTGGAAAACTCGTACTGTTTTTTTAGTTAAAATAGCAAACCTTGACAAACGTTTATGATATTTAGCTGCCAGATGAAGAAAGTGACATGTTTAAAACATCTCATTCAGAATAACTACAGTCCAATTTTCATAGTAAGAACACTATATGACAGGTAGGGAAGTTATAATATAATAGTGAAATGTTATCAATGTTGACCGTAAAAATATGCTTGTGTTTTCTAAAAGAAACTTCCTATGAAAGTGGATTGAACATAAAGATATCAAACCAATGTTTAATTGTTTACATTAAATTATATGATTTGATATTCAACTAAATGTCAGTTAAATTTTAATTATGGAAAACAAGACAATTAGTCATTGATTAATTTGAGCTCAGAATAGAGCTAAGCTAGCTCTGGTGGTATAACACCTAACCAAGATAATTCTGTTTATAGCTTATTTATTTATGTGTCTTTGATTTGCTTAAATGTGCGCTAGATATTTGCACACGTTTACATGTAAGTGTAAGCATATGTGAATGATGCTCTGTAACGCTTCACCCTCATGTTGGGCTGGATTGCAGCTGATGGAGAGATTTAGGTTTAATCTCGTTTGGTGGGATTGAGGGTGGTTTTAACTTCGGTAAACTCCCTACTATCCGTGAGCGGATTATCTGTTTTGCGGCTTAACCGTGGCATCACCAACAGCAAGGGATATGTTTTTGAAAAAACTCCGCATCGATGAAGAATACAGAGCTACCGATTGCTATACTCAGTAAATCCCTGGGGAAGAGACAGAAAAAGTTTATGTAAGGGGGTAGGGGGCCTTTCGGAGTTATACCTGCTTAAGTATCTGGTAACACACTCCAATCTGACAAGATGACGCTCCGATCTGACAAGATGACGGAAAATAGGAAAATAAATATCCGGATAAGGAAAAAAGAAGCAGCTGCTTTGAAGCAGAAGACTAATACAGACGTTTTTAAGTGATGTGTTCATTTTGAGTACACTGTACATTGATATAAAGTGAGTTTTTTTATCATCTTAGTGAGTGATGATGTATTCATAGATGCAGTCACGATAGGTGAATACTAGTTTTAATTGAATGTGCTACAATCTCTTGTTTTATTACATATGCGGATTATCTGTTGTTTTGGGTTATCTGCGGTACTTGTCCCTTATATTACCGCAGATAATTAGGAGTTAACTGTAAATGATTCAACACTCTCGCTCCGTAATTAGGGTATATTTCCTAATAAATTCTAATCCTTTAGCATAATTAATCTATGCATATAGCTAAAACGAGTACTAAGACACGGTGAAAAAAATGATAACTTAACACCATGGAAACAGTGTAGCAATAGTGACCACTTTTTATCATCCTAAATTCCCAAAGATGAGGTGTGGAAAAGGATTCCAATTTATAATCGCCCTCATTAATTGACCCCCACCTCCCATACATGAGTAACAATGAGATCTGTCCAAAAGGAAATGACTGCCTGTCCCTCAGACATGACGTTAACTCGTCCAGACATTAATTAATTGGTTTTGTCGACAACATCTTGAATGAAGGCAGACGAAGGTCTCTGCGATTGCAGCCACAGGTTCAATGACTCCTTCATTAATTTTCTTACTGGAAAAAAAAAGTAGTTCCTTGGTAATAAGCTTTTATAATAGATAATATGTGGAGTACATTGGAAAAAACAAAGAGCCCAAGATAAGAATACATTAATTAGCAAGTTCTTCAATAACTATCTTGATAAATTTATTCCAAACATTAAAAATAGTGATATTTTTTTTATGTATTCAATAACGCTAACAGTTAAATTGTTGGCCCTAGGGGGAGGCGAGGAGGGTTGAAGGTCACTTTTTAAATTTAAAGTACAGTCTGAAACATGTGAAGAAAAGTTCAAGCTGAAGTTGACAATAATGTTTTTGTTGTTGTTGTTGTTGTTGTTGTTGATAACAAGGAGTTCTAATGAATGCCAGAAAATCCATGGTTTGAACCTTTGGCGAGGCATAGTTTACTGAAGTAGTTATCAGCATCAGAGGATTGGCACAGCACACAGCAACTATCCAGACTCGGTACAGTATCACTGATAATGTGTAGTTGTCGTGCACATACTGATAAGGACAAACACTAACCACAGCTCGTGGTCAGATCTGTTTTGGTCGTAATGAGCTGTGTAAATGCAGATACAACACGAGACTACCAGACATTACCGACACTTAGCAGACAGATTTTAATGTGTTCATAACTGGGCCTTAGTAGACAGATTTTAATGTGTTCATAACTGACACTTAGCAGACAGATTTTAATGTGTTCATAACTGACATTAGTAGACAGATTTTAATGTGTTTTATGACACTTAGCAACAGATTTAATGTATCATAACTGACACTTAGCAGACAGAGTTTTAATGTGTTCATAAACTGACACTTAGTAGACAGATTTTAATGTGTTCATAACTGACAATTAGCAGACAGATTTTAATGTGTTCATAAACTGACACTTAGTAGACAGATTTTAATGTGTTCATACTTGACACTTAGCAGACAGATTTTAATGTGATCATAACTGACACTTAGCAGACAGATTTTAATGTGTTCATAACTGACACTTAGCAGACAGATTTTAATGTGTTCATAACTGACACTTAGCAGACAGATTTTAATGTGTTCATAACTGACACTTAGCAGACAGATTTTAATGTGTTCATAACTGACACTTAGTAGACAGATTTTAATATGTTCATAACTGACACTTAGTAGACAGATTTTAATGTGTTCATAACTGACACTTAGTAGACAGATTTTAATGTGTTCATAACTGACACTTAGCAGACAGATTTTAATGTGTTCATAACTGACACTTAGTAGACAGATTTTAATATGTTCATAACTGACACTTAGTAGACAGATTTTAATGTGTTCATAACTGACACTTAGTAGACAGATTTTAATGTGTTCATAACTGACACTTAGCAGACAGATTTTAATGTGTTCATAACTGACACTTAGCAGACAGATTTTAATGTGTTCATAACTGACACTTAGCAGACAAATTTTAATATGTTCATAACTGACACTTAGCAGACAGATTTTAATATGTTCATAACTGACACTTAGTAGACAGATTTTAATGTGTTCATAAGTCCAAGGATTTATTTAGCAGCGCTCATTTTTTACAGCTCTAAGAGGAACATATTAGCTTGTCAATGTTGGCCAATATCGTCGGAGTGTGAAATCTCATCACAGCCATACCATGATTTCTTACAAATTAATACTTGGAGCACTTTTTAGAAAATACAAACATATTTTTTCACCAATATTGATAACATCTAATATTATTATCATTATTATTATGCAGCTAATGATAATATCTATCAAAAGTGACAGTTGTATATTACATGACTTGACGTATGAATACATACAGTAGATTTAGTAAATTTTTCATAATATTAAATATAATTTGAAATTTTTTTTGTTTAATTTGTTTCTGATATTTTCTACTTTTATCTCATTTAATGTACAAAAAATAAACTTTTGTGTCAAAGTACCATAAAGAAGTTTGTTTAGCTGCATGTTACTACCCGTCCAGGCTATACATCTGCATACGCACACTAATAGGATGAGGGCGATGGAGGTAGGACTTAGTGGAAATGTAGACATATTTGCGTGGGACATGTGAGAGGGAAACTATTCAGCTAAAAAAAATACACTCTGTATGTTCTGTCAGGGATTCTAAGATCAACATCCTCGTCACCGTCAATTCAGTCCATTGAGAGTCTGACACCATAATACCACATGACCATCACTACAAGTAACATTATCTTAGAACCGCTTCAGTGGTTGAATGTTCTAGACTGGATTGATGATGACGGAGAGACCGGAGGTTCAAATCTCGGTCGGGTATACCGAGAGGATTTTTTTTTTTCTAAATGGTTTCCTCACTCTCTTTCCATGCCAATGTGGGTACACTTTAATTCAACCATCTTCATCCCTAACATATTAGTGTAATTAGTACATATGGATACAGTTTGAACGGGTAGTGGACGCGGTGATCAAACCAAAACACCATACATTAATAACTTTATGTTGTGCCGCTGGTGAATAACACCTGAAGAAAGAGATGAGATATTTTCCTCTGATCATCTTAAAACTTGAGTAGTCAAAGGACGATAAATCTATTTATAGCTACAGCAAATGAAGAATGGAGATAGCTATTTTCGAAGAAGACCAGTGACTCACTCGGAACAGTAAATGTCACGCGTTGTACCCAGACAACTCGTAAGAGTACAACATGATGAGCTATTTATTTCAAATTTGATATTTTCTTAAGCTGCTTTGAAATACTCTGGGACTAAAAAGATTATGAATCATATTTTATGTGCGTCTCAAACATACTTAAAAAACAATAACAGGAAATAAACAATTTTGAACTATTAATTCAGCGTCGATTTATTTTACATATTTCTGCGGTGATACTGCTTTACTGTATACTACCAAATTATAGTGTATTACAATTTTATTAAATAAATTTGCACTATTTAGATTTACTCAAGTTCATGCAAGCAGAAACTAATGCAACTTAATGAAGAACCCAAATGAATTAGAAACTGGAATTTATTTTAAGACAAACATTTTTTAGAATTCTTAAACTTTCTGTTAATTTTCCTAAAGGAAAATAGAGAATATTTGGATAGAGTGTAAACACTCAAGTCTTGGTTATTAGTATGAGTTGGTTGTATATCTAAAAGAAAAGGGTCTTTTTCAAAGGAAATGTGCATGGTACTTTATTTTTTGACCATGTGACATCACTTGCTTAAGCCATTCTTTTATTTTATGAAAATCTGGAAGGGGTACATCAGTTAGGTCATGGCCCTGAAAAGGGTATACAACCGAGTTTGAGGAAACACTTCTAGTTGGAGCCAATCTCGGCCGGCACTGAGCCAACCCTGCCGGTAACATCAATCTTGGATCGTTTAAAGAGATCCTTGAGTGTATAGGAAGTATAAACACAACATAGTGACTAGTCTGAGGCAGTCTCACATGTGCAAGCCATGCGGAGGTTTATAAATAGTCTCAAGTTGTGACCAGACGCATGCTTCGCTCTCGGCCTACATTCCCCGACACACACGTTGCTGGCATTCAAACAAGCTGTTCGAACCTGAAACCTCAAAAATATTCAACTGGAAGAAAGTTAATTTGTCAGGGAAGGGTAGAAGTCCAACACCTCGGTGTGTCCGCCCATGGAGCTAAGAGCCCCAGGTTCGATCCCCAGCACAACCAAAAAATGTATCATTGGTGAAATTCGGAGTTTCCCTTTCAGAGTGATGAATTAACAGGCTGGGGGATTGGGCTATTGTGTTTGTTCTGGGTTTATGTTAGTTTATAAGCTGTGTGCTATGATCGATAATCTTAGAAAGTGTTAAGTTATTTACCTCAAATAAATAAAAGAAGATGGCGAAAAGGGAAATAGGGGAAGTTGTGCACCGTATCTTACTACCCAACCGGACTCTCCAGATAGTTAAAACAGTTGGGAACTAGGGAAGAGAAAATTGTATTCCAGGGGAAATAAACCCACATTTTTGGCCGATAACTCGGTGTTTTCCTAGATGTAACTAAATGCATCTTTATGTACAGCAGTGTACACTTTGCTTATTATAAAAGGTGGAAAATTTACCTTGCTTGGTTCCACTATGGTGTAGCATATAAGATAGGGCCATAGTGTAATCAGTCAAGGTAAGGCAGAGTAAACAGAGGGTACACAGTTTCGTCAAGTGATGAGAACAATATCCATCTTGTGACGTGTGTGTGGCTGTGGAGGGGGTACACTGTGGCGATCTACCTGGAGGGGGGAGGGGGGCCTTACACCCAAAATAACCCCCCCCCTGGCCCCCACATAACCTTCAAATGGTGGTACACAAACATATTACGAAGGAGGACTCAACTATCGACAGCTTAGGGAGTATGATGAACTGAAATAACTAGTGACAAACACATTTTGGTGGTCGAATGGTCTAAGGCGCCACTCTCCTGTTAGACTGGACTGCTGATAACGAGGATATAGGGGTTCGAATCTCGCTCGGGTGTACTATGGGTGGTTTCCCGCTCTCACTCTATACAAATGCGAGTACACTTCCTCAAAATTGTACCTATGTCACCCCTGCCCTTGAATGAGTAATAAGACACAGATCATGGGGGTAAAGTTGCTGACAAGTTATTTAAATAGCCAAAGAATTTGTTTATTTAAAAAAAAAAATTTAGTAACATTTTCAAATTTTATTTCATAAAATATTTTACTAACATGGATTTAATATTATTTTAATTTATCTCCTAATCAGATCAAGTTAGAAAGTGTACGCCTAGTAGATGAAAGCTGGTACTCAATGCACACTTTCTGAACAGACTTATTAAATCAGCACACAACTTACAAACTAACTTAACTTAAAGACACGCACACAACATCTGAAGCCCTATGACCTTCCCACCCCGCTCAGGTTACCGACGTTTAATCTAACTAATGGAGTATGGATGAGGAAGGTAGAAGTAAGAGGAAATGTACCAACATTTGTGTAAAGGGAAAGTGGGAGACCATACCCCCCAGCCTAGATCTGATCCAGCGACGCCCGAAGGTACTTACAGGCCTTGGAGGACGCCTCAGAGACGCCCTCTTCCTCCAACTTCTTGTGAAGGTTGACGTACACGACGCTGTAAGTGTTGATGACACCGAACAGGAGTCCGTTGCACATGAAGCTGGCCAGCATGACGAGCCACGCACGGGCGCCGCCGTCGGGAGGATCGACGCCGGCGTCTCTGTGCTTCTCTGGAGGAGCGTCTGTCGCCATGAGCACTAGAGAGAGATAGAGTACCACTGCTCGGCTCTACGGGGCCCCACTGTGCTCTCGGGACTGCTGGTGGTACTACATTCCGTGGCCAGGGGCCAGAGGGGAGCTCATCAGCCCCTCTCCTCAATTCCCCTCCCGCGCTGCGGACGATGATGATGATGATGATGATGATGAACCTTTACCCCTTCTGGACACAAAAGAGACAAAAAACAACATGTCAGATGAGTCAACGAGATTGGGACTCTTCTTGTGAGGCCGCAAACAATCGTTGTAGATGAGTGGTTAGAGGGGTTCGATAACTGTGAGATCAGCCGCATCGATGAGTACGCGGGCTGAACGTCAGACTCGTCTAGTCTAGACGGGAGGTCACGGCCGGTTTTACTCAAGTTATTTTTACCCCAATGGTTTCCCACTATCTTTTTTTTTTATCACTGCGTCTTACGAATTGTGAATGAGAATGGGAAACCACTTAGTAAAAATCACCGTAAGTGTACCCTACTGAGATTAGAACCCCAATCTCCCTATCATCAACTGGCCAGTCCAACACAAAGACACCTTAGACCGTTCGGCCACTGAACAAGTCGCTAGAGATATCAAGGCATACCAGTTATTAAGCAGAGATTTTACCAGTCAAAAAACTAGTAAAGTATTACATTTAAAAAAAATTGTTAATGATGAATTTAAAATGATTTATTTTTACATCACAGATTCTTTCTCACTTCTTCATGATCTTCCCCCAAACTCCCACGGCACACTTGCCGACTCTTCACGGCACACTTGCCGACTCTTCACGGCACACTTGCCGACTCTTCACGGCACATTTGCCGACTCTTCACGGCACACTTGCCGACTCTTCACGGCACATCGGTTGAAAAACGCTGAAAAAGACCATTCGGTCCCTGAAGCGGGTTTTCCACTCTTCTCTCTACACGCAAATTCGGGTGCATTTACCACCCCACCCCCATCAGTGTAGTTATCTATAATGCGTATAGTCCGGATGTGTCTCACGAGACAAGGAGGGCAAAATGTAACAAAACGCACCAGCAATCTCTTTTCCCCAGTACAGCTGGTCGGTGGTGATCCAAGGGTCCCGTCCCCAATCATTAACGGATACACTAGCAGCTGTCACAAACCGTTATCCTCTCGACTGACGCTAACGAGAAGGTCAACATTCACCGGGGTGGCATACGTTTCCATTATCACTCTACATTAATGCAGGTGCATCTTCTCCAAATACACCCTTCTCATATCTGTACCTTGTAATGAGTCGTTACAATCATTGTGTGTTCATTTCACCAAGTGATACATTAACGCTCGGGGTTGTGGGTTTGTGTTTGTCTCGAGATAGTATCTACGGGCATAGCTCGGCAAGATTAGTACGAGCGGTTAGCACTTCTGACTGAATCAAGTACGACACATCTTCACAAATAAATTCTTCATTCTATTCACTATGGTCAAATTGTCCCTGGGTAGAGTCCAATCTCCATAATAAGGACCTTATCTGACAGCTAGTGAAGCTACGTGTTCATACGTCAAGTCATGTGATCTGCAGCTGTCACTGTTGATATATATTAACAATATGGTGAAATGTTATCAATGTTGACAGTGAAAACATGTGTTAGTATGGTCTAAAAGAGCCTTTCTATGAAAATTGGACTGTAGCTAATACTGCCACTAAAAGTACGTACGTATGTATATAGTATATCATTGGTTCCCTAACTGTGGTTCACACGAACCCCCAGGGGTACGCCAAAATATTTCCGTAATGGCGGATTTTTAACGAACAGTTTGTGAAATTTTGTGAAGCACATTTACAAGATTATATTATATAAACTCAATGAGGTTTTTGTCCATTATCTCTTCAGAAAACTACGTTTGCTTTTTCTATCCCCCCCCCTCCCTCACCGATAATTTGTTTCACTTTACCCAACAGAAACAAGCTCAATGCGGAAACTTTATTTATCGTCTGTGGTTCCTGACTTTAAAGCTTTGTACCATCCAAAGCAAGCGGTTCCTGACTTTAAAGCTTTGTACCATCCAAAGCAAGCGTATTCTTCTCATAAGTCCCACGAGGATGTGAGTAGCTGTTAAAACTCCTAAACAGTTTTGAAACTTAAATCGGCATGGAATTTATCGACTACAGGAAGAGATTTCAGTTACGTCAAAGCAGGAACTTCCACAACACTTGAAATGTAATGATATTGTGACAGTAAAGATAAGAAAATGTTACTATTTTGTTTATTTAATTTTTTTTA
Source organism: Timema cristinae (assembly GCA_039000515.1). Lineage (NCBI taxonomy): Eukaryota > Metazoa > Arthropoda > Insecta > Phasmatodea > Timematidae > Timema > Timema cristinae. Next base: position 9,092,626 of record JBCFYV010000001.1, read on the forward strand.
AATAAATGTATAATTATTTGAATTTGTACTTAAGTAGTTTCAATATTCTTACATTATTTTTGATGGTGTGTACCACAGTTACATAGTAGGTTAATTTAAGGTATTACACATTTTTTTATTGCAATTTTTAGATACATTTTATGAAAATTAGGTATAAAATTAAGTGCGTGGCTATGGAATATTTATCAAGGGATTCGCGCAACTCAGATGTTTATGAAAAGGGTTCGACCGTCGAGAAAGTTCGGGAACCACTGTAATATATACTATATAAATCTTGTAGTAACAAACAGCATTCGCTTTGCGAGACGTTGGAAAACCACGTTGTGGAATAAAAACATCACCGGTCAACCACGTTTCTAACCACTCCCCTAATATTGAAACTTAGTATTATTTTAAAATTATTAATATCATTATTACTATTATTAGAAGTATTTAACGGGCACTTTCTGAACCGACATGTCATATCAGCACAAGACTTATAAACGAAGTTAAACTTAGAACAGACATAACACCCAGTCCCCCGTTCGTTATTTCATATGCTTCCTGTGAAAGGGGAGGTACAAATTTCACTATAGATGAATTATTTTTTTCATCATACAGAGAATCGACCCAAAGACCCTTAGTTCAGTGAGCAGATCGTTACAAACTGGGCTAAGGTGTCGGACTAGTTCAGCGGTCCTAATATTTGGTCGCTTGCGTACCCCTTGGCAGCCCATTTACATAAATAGTGCCCTTAATATTAGCAAAATATTTATTAATGCATTAGTGGTTATTTCGGATTTGTTTCTAACTGAAAATAAATGGGATTAAAAACCATGTAATGATAAAGTGAATAAACAGTAAAAGCAAAAGTTACAATATAAACTAACAAATTAAATTTATTAATTAATTAATTAATTAATAATTATAAAAATTGTTTTATGTCCGAAATTTAAATAATTTATTTTTCAAAATCAAATTTATAAGGAATCCCCCCCACCTCCCCTCCTCACCATAGCGTTGAGTTTATTTCACAACTTATGTCTGATCTTTTGCCTTACACTGGTAGCTCTTACCGCCATTATTTAAAATGTTTTTGCGTACCCCAAAAGTCTTGGCACGTACCCCAGGTTGGTGACCACTGGACTAGTTTAATACTACGCCCAGCCGTACGTACATAGGAACATTTGCTCCTGTAAAGTAGAGCACTAGCCGCGCGGGAAACAAAGCACAATCGTCTGCAAACATTAAAACTTGTGTACAAGAAAGATCGTGACAGATTAGCCGTCACCTCACAGGGATTATATACAGCCACAAAACGTGACACGTGGAATAAACGCCAGCGAAATCGACTGGCTTCTGGCATTCCTTCACCCATGTCCCCTGGTTTATTCCCATGTTAAGGTCGGGCAGGACTTGCAATGGAAATCGAATATCAACCCGTAGTCCCCCCCCCCCCCAAAAAATAGATCTTTACAGAGGGCGTGATTTAACAGCAAGAAAATATCATACCTAAATCGAATAACTATAAAAAATAGTGCAAAAGAACTTGTGGTAGGTGCATTGTAAAAATGAGATCAAGTTGTATGTATGTTGAAATTTGTTTGGATGTTCTGGTGGCCATTTTGATGTGCATCCTTTTGTCTAGGATGTTCTAATAGTAATTTAGTCGAAACTACGTGTCTCCTGAAACAACAAGGAGCCTGAATAAAATTATTTTATTTATATTCTAAAAGAATGCGGAAATCATAATATGAAGGAAACAATAATTATTTTAACTCACGTTTTATTTTTAGAGTGTTTAAAAATAGAATATAATGTTTTTCAATTATTTTTTTAAACACGACAGTATTGACACATTTAGTGCCTTTGAGTGTACCAAATGGAGGTCAAATATTGTGTCCCCTTTTGTCACTCTAGATAAACAACATACGACAGAACTCACAACAGGAATGTTCCAAGAATTGACTCTTATACTACTCATTGTCTGGAAGTTTGTTACCGTGGCACAGCGGGTAGGACGATCCTGGTTAGACAACTAGCGCCGCGTGTTGGTCTAGATATGCACCTAGAATACAGCAAGTGTGCAAGCGAGAGGAGAAGAACGCTGGAAGATGGAGGCATTTTACTAGACTGACTAGGCCTCAGGCTGAAAACAGTTGATGATGATGGCTGGTGACTAATATCGATATTTTCCATTCGATACAAATATTTTGTCACGGTACTTTTCCTCCTATGAGTTCTTACATCCTTTTATGTATTACAACCAGATAAGAATGTAACCGTATCATCAACATTTCCGTGTGTACAGTAGCCCCATGGATTCTCTGGTGCTGACTGACAGCTCACAGCTCACTTCTGACAGTCAACATTTAGGTATATACCTAAATTTTGACTGTCAGAAGTGAAAGCTGCTAAATACATGTTTATGCAGATAATATGGTTCGGCGTAGGGATACATAATTTGATCTGGTAACTTTTCAAAGCTGTCATCTATCAGTCAGCACCAAAGAAGCCATGGGGCTACTGTAGAAAGATTAAGAACATTATATTCGGAGAGAATACCTGCTTACTATTTAGATACGTTGGGATGTATAATTAGGGGTGTACGAATAGTGCCGCCACGCAGGGCCCCGCACTTGCTTGGTTGACACAGGCGGGGGGACAAGTCGCGCGTTCGTATAATGGGCTCCCTGTATAGGCGAGCTAGTAAATATTGTCAGAGAATAAAAACTTAATCATGTGGTTTGGTTTCTTGAACGAGTAAAGCGAGTTCTCTCTTTTAACTCTAATGAGTGAATTTGTGTGTCTGTGGTGAATATGTCCAAAGATAACTTTTGGACGTATTAACAGATTTAATTCAAACATGGCACAGTGGTTCTTTGAACCTTAATACGGAGCAAGTTCTTAGGGAAAGAAAATCGAATTAAGGGTTGCGAAGAAATCGACCCTTATAAATGTAGAAAAACAAGATATCTAGCATTAATTATTATTAAATATATTTACCTATTAGGTTATTTCCTGACACCTCATGCGGATGAAAATGGTAAATAGGGACAAACTACTGTAATTTTTTTAAAAAATAATTCATTTATTTATGGAGAGAGGGTGGTGGGGCAGATAATTGAGGGTCCCCAAACGAAGTTTAACCAGGGCCTCAGGTCCGCCAAGGTCTGCCCACACTGCCTCCAACCTAACTCTCAGGAAAAATAAAACCCTTCAGTTCCAAAACCAATGCCATCCTAAAGAAAAGAATCCTCTCTTAACATCTTAATATAATCATCATCAACTGTTTCCAGCCTGTGACCAGGTCGGTTTAGTAAAATGCACCCATCTTCTCCTATCCTTGTACCATTGTTCCTCCTTTAATCACCTACTTTATTATCCCCCCCCCCCAACCTTGAATTAAAACCAAAAGAGTATTCCTCCCAAAGCACCATAGTACATAGTACATAGTACATAGTACACGACTCCTCGCTCCATACCTTCCCAAATCCCCTCCCTACGAGGCAATCCCACACAGACACACCATCACACAAGGGCAAATTAACTAATTCATACCCGCTCGGTGGCCACATGGTCTAAGGCGTCACTCTCGCAATAGACTGCTGATGACGGGGAGATCGGGGCTCGATCCCGGTAGGGTGTACTGAAAGTGATGTTTCCTAAATCTTTTTTTTCACCCTCCCTCTGCGCAAATTAGGGTACACTTCCTCTAAATTATACCTTCCTAATTACTAACTCACTAATGCATTTGTAATTTATATTTTAGACCCCTCACCCGCCTCGGTGGCGTAGTTAGCTAACGCGCTAGTTTCTTGTTGAGATAGACTGGGAGATCGAAGTTTAAATCTCGCTCGGGTGAACTAAGGTATTTTTTCCTAAATGGTTTTTCACTATCCCTACACGCAAATGCGGGTTCACTTCCTCTATATTCAATCTTCCCAATTCCTAACTCATTAGCGTAATTAGTACTTATGCGTATAATACGAACGGGTAGTAAGACGTGGTGCTAAATATTTATTATTATTACTGCCCCCTCCCCCAATCGTGTTTTAACAACCTCAAACTATGAGGAATGTTTTTTTATTGTCATTTTAAAACAGTGCTATATAGTTTTTGGAGTTGACGCCCCATTTGGTAGGTCATCAAATCCCCCCATTCCCGTATTTTTTGGTACAATTACAAAACAAATCTTTAAAAAGTTTTGTTTTCTAGTCACTTCTTTATTTTATACAAAAATACTGTAACAGTGGCATCGTTATGGTTCGTTATGGTTCAAATAAAATGACTGAAAATTTTTGTGATGGTTGGGAATGTTTTGTTTTTATCACTTTTTGAATATTGGGTTTTACAATTGGTAGGCAGTGTTTACAATACCTTAAGAAAAAAAAAATCTTACTTTGGAAAAGGGATTGAAATAAAGAATGTCTTCAATTCTTAGCTTACCGCCCCCCCCCCACCCCCCACAACCTCCAGGGTGGTAACCACTGATCTAAAAATACTTATGAGAGCCGAAGTGGTTGCCATGGTACTTAATACAACCTATGATCGTGTTACTCAACAGTCTATAATTCAGGTCTATTAAATAACTAGCCTGCGTAGCGTTATAGTCAAAACAAAAACGTAAGGAAAGAAAAAAAAATCAGAATGAGTGGGAACTACTCGTCGCTGGCTATAATTATGTGCAGTGCTACCTGACTTTATCTTATCAAATTACTTGATTATATATAAATATATACCTGACTTTATCTTAGCAAATTACTTGATTATATATATAAATATATACCTGACTTTATCTTAGCAAATTACTTGAATATATATAAATATATACCTGACTTTATCTTAGCAAATTACTTGAATATTATATATAAATATATACCTGACTTTATCTTAGCAAATTACTTGAAATATATATAAATAAATATATACCTGACTTTATCTTAGCAAATTACTTGAATATATATAAATATATACCTGACTTTATCTTAGCAAATTACTTGAATATATATAAATATATACCTGACTTTATCTTAGCAAATTACTTGAATATAATATATATTTATTATATATATAATATATATATAATATATACCTGACTTTATCTTAGCAAATTATTGAATATATAAATATATACCTCACTTTATCTTAGCAAATTACTTAAATATATACCTGACTTTATCTTAGCAAATTACTTGAATATATATAAATATATACCTGACTTTATCTTAGCAAATTACTTGAATATATATATATATATATACCTGACTTTATCTTAGCAAATTAGTTGAATATATAAATATATACCTCACTTTATCTTAGCAAATTACTTAAATATATACCTGACTTTATCTTAGCAAATTACTTGAATATATATAAATATATACCTGACTTTATCTAGCAAATTACTTGAATTCTATAAATATATACCTGACTTTATCTTAGCAAATTACTTGAATATATATAAATATATACCTGACTTTATCTTAGCAAATTACTTGAATATATATAAATATATACCTGACTTTTATCTTAGCAAATTACTTGATTATATATAAATATATACCTGACTTTATCTTAGCAAATTACTTGAATTATATATATATATAAATATATACCTGACTTTTATCTTAGCAAATTAGTTGAATATATAAATATATACCTACTTTATCTTAGCAAATTACTTAAATATATAACCTGACTTTATCTTAGCAAATTACTTGATTATATATATATATACTGACTTTATCTTAGCAAATTACTTGATTTTATATATAAATATTATATTTATATTATAATATAATATATATATATATATATATATATTATTATATGATTTATATATATATATAATCAAATCCAAGTCAATGTAAAATGGCATTGATTTAGTTAACTTAATAGGAAACAAAATCAGTAATGGGTCATAAGTCCTTATTAGATGTACGCTAATGCTAGAGCATTTCCTCTACATTAACCTTTCATTTCCAATTAATAGATGATGATGATAAATTTAATAATAATAATAATAATAATAATAATAAAAAGTCCACTGAGAAAGCAAGTTGCTCTTCTTTATATTTTACTTCAACTATTATCTTTGTCCTTGTTAATTTATATCCAAACAAGGTTTGTTTTTTCAAACTTTTTCTTTTAGTGTCAACCTTTTACCACAAAATTCTTCTCTTTGTTTTTTCATGCTGCTGGTTACAATAGGTTCTTAGTTAAAAGGTCAACGAACGACACACCAAAATATATTCGGACTCTTGGCCGAGGCGGGCTTAGCCGAGTGTTCACGAAGCACGCCAGCAGGTATAGATGCATCGCCAGACAAAGAACCTTTTTAGGGGAATAGCATATTCAGTCCAAAATCTATACAAAGAGCCTTTTAGAAAATACATGTTTTTATGTGGCCAAAATTGATAACAATTTATTTTTGTGTTTTTTAATTGATTATATTTTTCAAATGTGACAGCTGCAGATCACATGACTTAACGTATGAATACGTGTAAGTAGATCCAGTAACATTTTCAAATGTCACTTAATGCGCTTCTTGTGAATATTTTGATTGTTTTAAAGACTTATATAAGTCTTACATAAAAATCGTAATGGCGTGGTCACGTCCACGCTAACTGCACACAGTATTTACACTGATGAGGCAGGGATGAATAAGGTAGAATTTAGAGGAAATGTACCCTCATTGACGTGGAAAACCATTTTAAAAGAAATATATTACCAAGACCCGAATTCCTTATCACCGGCGAACTAGAATAGGCGAGACTGATGTCTGTCTGAGTGTCGTATTAAGAACTATCATATTATGTTTCCCTAAATTTGAATATACATGTTCTCGCTTTTATAAAATATAATTACTTGGTGTAATTATTAATCTTCATATTATTGATATTTTTAACCTCTTTCACCCAATGGTAATATCTTTATTAGGCTTATTTTATTTTATTATCTAAATACTTATGTAATGTTTCAATAATCGCATTTTATAGGAACTTTAATTGATTAAAAAAAATCTTACTCAACAGTCGAACACAGCTAAATACAAACTCAAATGAATTCAAATAAATTATTTGTAATCTCTAGACTCTTATCGACTAGGCGAGATTCACCCCCCAACCTGCCCTCGACCTCAGTGTTTGAAAATGTTTAATTGAATCGGTTATCTTATTTTCGTGACCTGTGCGATCCGAACGTTCGTCAGAGAATCTGATTAACCCGCCCAATATGGCCCGTCAACTCTCGCGGGTAAATGAAAAGCTTCGAGTGATACAAACATGGCGGGAGATCGCAAATCAAAATAAATAAATACTATATAAGCACGGCGAGAGAGATTAAACAAAAATAAAATAGATACGATATAAGCATGGCGGGAGAGCGTGAACAAAAATAAATAAATACCATTTAAATATGGGGGAGAGCGCAAACAAAAACACAAATGAGTTTTCAACCTTCTAGAGAACGTTTTAGGCATAATTCTGGTAGTAATATCCCTTTTTCTGTATGTACCTGGCTACAGCCCTAAATTCTTGTATGTATTTCGTTCAACTCAAACGTTAGGATAATTTAGTGTATATTTTTTTGTATACTGGCTATAATCAATACTAGAAGATAAAATTTATTTTTTTTTATTATAGCTCTATAATAAAGGATAAATTATTTACTTATTTAAATCAAAAATTCAGAAAATTTCTATCGATTTTGTTTGGAATAGATTCATAGGTAGGTAAGATCAGTGATCGTTGGTTAAGTTTTCACATTTTTTAATGATTATTTGATGGTTCTTAAATTTTATCAAACTCAATAAAGAGAGCCCACATCTGTGGTCACGTGGTCTAATATGTAAGTCTCCTTTTGGACTGGATTGTAGGTAACGGGGAAATCGAGGTTAGAATCTCGGTTGGATGTAATGGGGGTGATTTTTCCTCGATTGTTTCTCACTCTCCCGCCAAGAAAATTCAAATACATTCCGTCTAAAATTATACCTTCCTGGGTCCTATTCGATCAGCTTTATTACTGTATGCGTATGCGCCGAATAGGTACAAAAATTTGGTGGGAAAATAATAATAACGGAATACTAATTTTGTTCATAGACTACATAAAATAAACGTATCAAACTTGAGGGTCCAAACAATTGTTTACTAAAAAAAATTATAACCCCATTCGAATTGTTCCAACCAACCGCGTAGCCAATTCTTTTGATAATATTATCACCTTCACTCTATCTAAAAAGAAAATCAGCACAGATTATCTATCTAGAATATAGAAGTGCCAGAAGAGCTAGTCTTCATTTGTAAAATAAACAAAAAATATTATAATAAACTTTTAACTAGTTCAATCCTTCCAAGCAATTAGTAAAATCTTTACCATTTGGTCATCACAGTTGAAATTTAAATAACCATTCTAATCAAACACCAATCACGTTAGCTATACCCTGATTTTGATTGGAAGAACACTAGATAAAATTCAAGCATATTTCTTTGCAGCCAACATTGATAACATTTCACTTTATTATTTATGTTATTTTATAGCTATTGATGATATCTATCATAAGTGATAGCTTCAGTTAACATGACTTGATGTATGGATATATTAAAATGGTTTTTAGTAACTTTAGTAACTAACTTTTACTGTTCTTCCTACCAAAATCATACTATACTGGAAACGAACATGACGATAGCTTCTTGTTTATCTTCAACAGAGGTTTGGTGTTGCACTGTAGTCAAGTAGCCTCGGTCTCCCCTATTATTTTCCATCAAGTCTCCATGTTTGAAGATTCTGTTCCAAAGTATAATAGCCTGCGAGAAAGTTGTGATGTACCAAGTTTTTGAAAAGACGCCCAAACCGCTGTTTACATTTCGCCCACGATGGGGGTCTGCCGCCTGTAGTAATCATTTATAAGGCTCATTAAGATGACATCAACCTTTCTCAAGAGCTGTTCTCGTGTCGTTTGATTACTCACCCTTGAAATGATGCCATCCACACACAACGTAATCGCTTTAAGGACCGACTACACGAAGCCGCAACGCAACGACGCGGACGAATCGTCAAGAGAGCATTTCTCGGTGCGGACCGTGTGGTCACCTACCACCGGAAATAAATGTTCGGGAGCTTCCGAACTTTGTTTTCATGGTAAAACTAGACATTTCTTTCACAGCCGTGTCACATGTGACGCTGTAGTCATTGTTTCCAACATTACGTATAAGATAAACAATATTATATACAACCTATTGACCAACAAACATTCTTCTTCTTAATTATTAGCTAACTTAAAACTTTATTCTTCGTAATTATTAGCTAACTTAAAATTTTATTCTTCGTAATTAATAGCTAACTTAATTTTATGAAAATAGGTGAAAACCTATGCAAGTAAAAATAAGAATACAAACTTATTTTGTAAGAGAACTCAGGCTAGAACGAATATAAAAATGGTTAGAAAATGCCGTGCGGTGCGGGTCGGCTCCGTGTAGCCATAACTTTAGTAGAGCGCATTAAAATAAAATATAACAAACTTAGTTAAACCCGTGAAAGAAACTCCGGAGATTCGGATTAGATTTAAAATGGTGAATTTTTGACTCTTACGGGCTTACAAATTAGTTTATTTTCCACCGCGTCTTATCGCCCGTCCGGGCTGTGCGCATTTAGTTACCTTCATGTGGTGGGATGCTCTGTACACGCAGAATTAGCTCGACTTCCGACAAATCCCGTCACCGGCAAACAAGACTAGACGAGCACGACGTTTAATCCGCGTGCCCACCGATACGAGCTACAAAATTACTTTGAATTGTGTTAATATCTCAGAGAGTTTATTTTAATTTGATAATGTAAACGCATGGGATGATGAGGGTGAATAGTGTCAGTAACTAGTGGCTAGAAGCGGCTTGATAGTCTAAGGGAGAATGGTGAGGGGGGTGAAGACTGAAGATAGCACCACTATCAGAAACTTTACAATCATGTTGTTTCTCACTCACCTTCCACGAAAATGGGTACATTTCCTCTGCATTCTGTCTTGCTCATCCCTACTCCTAGTGTAGTATATACTCTTGTATACACACATTAAGCTCGATTCACAGGTTCGCCGAAAACAGAGCAGAAATCTGCTTGAGAGGCGCAGCAATGTCCACACCATTTACTGTGAAACGCCCTTGATTGATTACACTATGACCCTGTCTTGTTGTAAGCTGTACCATAGTGGAATAACGAAAAGGGAAGATTGTTACTGTACATAATATACGGAGGATATATTAAACCCGCTTCGTTAACAGCACGGTCTAAGGTGCTACTCTCGCAGTAGACTACACTGCCGATGAAGGGGAGATCGAGGTTCGAATCTTGATCGGGTGTAGGGCCTACTTAGTTTGTTTTTTCAAAATAGTTTTCCACTCTGTCCCCATGCAAATGTGGGTACAGTTCCTCTAAATATAATCTTTCTAGTCCCTAAAACCATTAGCGTAATTAGTACATAAGTGTATAAACCCAAACTGTTAGTAAGACGCGGAGCTAAAAACAACAACGAAGGGTAGGCCTACAGTGACCAATAATGCTTTGCAACAAACTTTAAACAGTTAATTATCAACATAAATTATTTTTTAGAGAATAAACAGAGATTTTAAAGTGTTGCGCTGATGGATGTTTTCAAATCATAGTGTTTGCCAAACACAACGTGCTTGTCTCCATCTCTTTAGCGCATGCGCAATGATTTGGTTTGGTTGGCTTTACAGTTATGATAGCTCTCCCAAGCAGAATGTCTCGATCAGAGCCGACCAAGTCGAAATTTGTTGAATAGTAGAACGGCTCACGCTGACGGGGCGGGAAATCTTGTGATTGGCTTAGAGCAAGGCCATAGCCAGCCAATAATTGCGGGGAGGGGGGGGGGCCTTGGTGGGCACATCCCCCAATTGCCGGAAACTAGAAACAATTCTAAATTATAAACAGTTCTAGAAGCTCTCTGAAGTGTTTTTTTTATGGTAACGCATCCCCCTAATTTGTACTTTTATCTTAATTTTGATATTGTTTGAGCCATAAATAAAGCCATACATATCTTGGCCAATAAAATTTCGGGGGAGGTCGCAGGGGGGGGGGGGGGTTGAAGCCCCAAACACCCCCCCCCCCCCCCCACTTATGGCCTTGGCTTAGACCTAGTCACGTGACCATGTTTGTTTTGGGCTTGTTTTTGTGCGATCCAATTAAAGCACGGTAATCCGGACGGGTAGTAGGACACTGTAAAAAAAATCAAATTTCTAGATGTCTGTACTAGAATTTTTGGTGTTAAAAAGTTCCAATGCTGACATTTTCAGGAATATAATAGCTTCTCCGAAGAAAACTATAACAGTAAAGATAAGATTTAAGAAAATGCACCAACATTTTCACAATACAACTTATCTAAAAAGATAAGCGCCCTCGGACTTGCGAATCAGAGCTACAACCGCTCATCCAACCTTGAAGAGCTATAAAATATTTCCCGTTTTATAAATTATTCTACGCGCCGCTTAGTGTTGTCAAGTTGGCACGATCTATCCGGCCTTCATTCACTGATAATGTAGTGATTTCCAGTTGGCACTTCATCTACGACCTTCAAAGTCATTGATTGGTGTTCTGGAAGGAACACAAGATGATCTCGGTAGTTCATACGCATGCGCGAGTTTTGAATTTAGAACCAAACTGGTACAAGCGCGTTCTGAACGAACTAAATTTGGTAAACTTTACCGAAAGTGGAATTTTCTAATGACTCATATAGAAGCTTTTTTAATACTAGAAAATAAAATAATTATTAACACCTTTGTGCTTTACATAATCCTGTAAAAATAAAGACCAAACTAAGTGTACTTTGCTGTACCGTTAACCAAACTATGCGCACGCGCACGACTTTATGTTAATCACTGTCGAGTGTATGTATTGCCTTGTCTCGTTTATAAAAATGTTTGGGTTCACAGTCAAACATATGTTGATGACAAAATTAAACAATCACATCATAATGAAACACTTCTGATCAAAAACTATGGTTACTGTTTAAAGAATATAAATATCTTATATTGAAAACTTAAAATAATTTTATCATAATACATTGTCATTTTTGTTCATAATATTTCTTTATTTGCCAGCTCATTTCCTGAACCACGTGTTTTAGGCGAGTTATAGCATTACGAGCTGAGCTAATTTTGACTACAATCATTGACACATAAGTTCAAAACTAAATACAAAAATTAGCAACCCTGCAACCCCTGACCTATCCACCCTTAAAGTTCAAGGGTGTAGGTAGGGACTACCTCAACTCAAAATCACATGTACCAGTTCCCATGCAAACAAATCTATACCTTCGTGACGTAAAAGAGAGATAAGTAATTTCCTCAACAATGTAATGACACTATTTGTTACGTTTATTAATTAATACGATATTTAAGAATACATTTACCTTAATTTCAGATTTAAGGCACCACAAACATACTTGACAGATCAATAAACATATGGCTTGGAACTATCACATTTGACACAAGGAAATAAAGTTTTGTTATATTGGTGACACTGAAATAACAGTTTTAAATTGATGTTTTAAAAATAAAGGATGAATCATTTATTTAAGTATTTTAATGATGTAAGAAATAATATATTTTAGAGTTTATTTTATGCATGTGAATATTTTGTCAGTTATAGGGCATTTTATTTTTGTATTGTTGCTAGCCTGTAAAGGAACGAGATCGAACAGAAACGAACAACAGCTGATTTGTGTGGATCCAACATGGCAGCGCTAAAGTTATATTCTTTGAGTAAATCTGCCCAGATTTTGAGGCCCATCTCGCGTCTCACCGCAATAACTCAGAGTAGAAACGCGTATAAGTACGTCAACGATAAAGAACTAAGCATGGATTTCAAGGACATCACGGATAGGGCCGCTGAGGCTGTTTTCTGGACAGAACTCGCCAGAGGTTTCGGAGTCACTTTGGCCCATATTTTCAAGGAGCCGGCCACGATCAACTACCCTTTCGAAAAGGGTCCTCTGAGCCCTAGATTCCGCGGGGAGCATGCGTTAAGGAGGTACCCGTCTGGCGAGGAACGCTGCATAGCCTGCAAATTGTGCGAAGCCATCTGCCCCGCTCAGGCCATCACCATAGAGGCGGAGGAAAGGGCGGACGGTAGCAGGCGGACTACGAGGTACGACATAGACATGACCAAGTGTATCTACTGCGGGTTCTGTCAAGAGGCTTGTCCTGTGGACGCCATAGTGGAGGGCCCCAACTTTGAGTTCTCGACAGAGACCCATGAAGAGTTGCTTTACAACAAGGAGAAACTACTCAACAATGGGGACAAATGGGAGTCCGAGATCGCGGCCAACATTCAAGCCGATCATCTTTACAGATGAGTCGCAGGAACTTAGACACAATTTGTTAGAGTATTAGTGATTTTCAAAGAAGTACTGGAACGTTTTATATGTTCATTGCCAACACGATTAGTAAAAATTACTTAGATTTATGTTCCATCAATGTTTTCTGTGAGAGGTAATACATTTCTGCTAACAATTTGTTGTTAATCACAAAACTTTCAGTCATGTGTTTATTTGATAAATTATGGTTAAAATTTGATTTGGTAAGCCTTATTTGAACGATTTTTTTTTATAGTTTCCTTTATGTCATAGCAGGACAAAGGGGTGGTTGTTTGAATCTAGGCAAGGAAATTGAGTGGAGATTATTTATAAGCTAATGTCAAATATATGATTAGAAAATTCCAATCGTTTTAATTAACTAGGAAAAAACAAAAATAATGTTATTTACAATTTTAAACAATTATTCTTGTCATGGCCGTAAAATATTCTGACCAGTTTTTATTATTTTCTGGACGTCACCTTCCCAAATTTACTCTTGTCATAACTTTTGACAAGGACAAAATTCTAAATCGCTGAATTGACCTTAGTTTGGTATTTTAAATCCATTCTCTTTTTATAACAATTCTTAGTGGAGACACACATTTAAATAGATAAAATGCTCTAAGTTGTGTGGTAAGGGTTTGTAAATAAATAAGTCTGAAGAGCAATTATAATTGTTATATTTATTTTGATCCAGTTAGAATGAAGTAAAACACGATACAATTATGAAACACTCTTAACCAAATCACTGTATACATTTGTTGCAATAAACAGTTTTTTGCTCTGAAAATCAGAAAATATATACCCGCATTGGTGAACGTATGGTATGGCACAGTTTCCACAACTGTGGTTAGTCGTGTACCCCTTTCAAGGCCATAACCTAACCAACTTACCAGTTACAGTGATTCATAAAACAAAGTAAACAAATATTAGATATCTTGTTAAGTATAAACAGTCGTTACAAATAAACAATAAACTTTTAGTGGGAAGTTAAATCTTTGACAGAGAAATGAGTCCACAACATCAAGGTTAAAATATGTATTAATTCTTTTGTCAAAATAATTAAAAAACTTGATGGCTGAAACTAAAACTTGTACAATTATTGTGCATGAAAAGCAAAACTTAAGGGTTGGAAATGTTATAAAAGTTCCGGGTGTAACTGCATCAAGTATTATATTTGTACATTTAAAAAATGATAATGGGATTTAACCCAGGAATTTGGCTTAGTGGGATGTAATGTACCCCAGTCTTGGAGATCTGGATTCAAATCCCAGTTGGGTATACTACGGGTGTTTTTTTTCCTAAATAGTTTCTCACATTCCTTAAGAACAAATGTGGGTACATTTTCTTTTAACTATACCATTTCTATCCCAATAGTTTAAATCTGCAACTAACCGAATATTAGAACGCGGTTCACAAAAAAAAGTTATTTTAATAAATGATCAAGGTTCATTAAGCAGCATAGATGGCCAAGATGCAAGAACCAAGCTGAGTAGGCCAGTAGCTTGCTCAGGACCGCCCAACACCCAACTTAACAGACAATAACTACCCTCAATGTATGTACATAATATTTTGGCTGTTAACCAGTCCCTTCTTATAAAAATTATCATAACGAAGGTATTTTTTTATTGTTTTTCTGAAACAGATTTTTTTTTAAACGTTATAGCGATTTCCTTAATCTCTGGCATTTTCGACTCAAGCGCTTGCATTATCTCTGCCCGGCCATCGCTCTCCTCACCGCTGGACAGGAGTTTTAACACCAAGTCTGTAACACACAAGGCAATATTGAAATAAATCATGTTCTCATATATCATAAAGAGGGGCGTGAGAAATATCAAAGCTCCTTTGTTTCGACTTTGACCCTCACAACATCAACCTCCCCATCTTGGAAACATTTCAAAGGCAGAGGAACATATTTGTGATATATCACTAAATATGACAAATTCCAACATACATTCATTTTTATAACAGCTACTAAACAGTGTTTTAACACAACTGGAGATTAAATGACATCTGTGTCCTGCCAACCTTCGCTTCATGTAAAAACTACGGATGGGATTTATGAATCTTTAAATACTTGATCCCTTGAGGAGATTCCAGATTTGGAAGATATAAAAAAAAGTATGTTTATTAAAATTATTGATTGTGAAAAACAATTTTTCAGCTATTAACAAGCTTACACATGATTTAGCTGATTTAATTACAGAACATACTTAACAACCAGAACCCAAGAAATTAAATTAACACTATACCTAATTAATGTTTTAGTGAATAAGAGTAGGCCCCCTATAGAAAAAAAACTGACATTTGTTTATTATATTTATATTTCTTCTTTTATGCTCATAATTTTTTCCAAGATTCGAATTTGAGATTTGTAGTTAAAATGAAAATAATGAATTAAACCCAACTCTACAAAATAATTTAAGATTTGTGTGGGGATATATTCCTTTCTGTTGTGTTTCTTGCAGAGATTACATTGTTGACATCATCTCGTACATTCAATGTCCATGTTTCTGCTGCATATATAATAATGGATACAAAGTATGCCCTGTACAACACTTCCGTACACTTGAAGGGCACTTCTCTTCTCCATAACAGGTCTCTTACACACCTATAAAACAACTCTCCCTGCTGACCTCTTCTCATTAGATCCTCTGTACTTTCCTCGGCTCTACTCCATCCAACTATATAGATTTACTAGCCCTTATCCTCTTCCTTTTCATTACCATCACTTCACACTTTACTGTGCTAAATTACGTTCCACACTTTCACTTCCTCATTCCATTCCTGTCATAGTAAGTCCTGTTGGTTATTCCTCATAGAGTTTCCTTAATCTATAGCTCTAGTCATCGACGATCGATCGAGTCATCTGTAAATTTCTAAATTCCTAAATTTCTTAGGTGTTTCTACAAATATATTTTAAATATAAGAAAAATTTTAAAATTGACAAAAATAGACATGGGACCTGACACAAAAACATAACTACATCTGTCAGAGACAGGACTAACCACTTATATACACACACAGAAGATGAACGTGTAGATGACACAAAGAACAGCTTACCATGGTACAGTTGCAAAGAGTTGAACGTGTCGGCAGCGAGATGGGACGCGAGGTGGGTCAGAATGTTGGAGACGAAGCGTCCCGAGGCGTGTAGCATGGTCTGTGATACGGCCTGGAAGAGAAGCAGTGAGGCCAAGTGAAGTACCAGAGCTGGGTCGGTGCAAGTGGACAACTGCTCCAGTAGGGCCTGCCTGTGGCTGTGGACCATTGGCCTGGGACAATGACAACGACAAATTGACAACGCCCCAATGTTTCAGTGGATGACCCTAGTCTAGACTCGGTGCTGTTTCCAGAGGGGTGACTTTTTCAATTACAAGCAAAGTCAAATCGAATACATGGAATGTTCTCAAAGCCGAATAAAAGTTTGAATGTTTTATAGAAAGGGTTTTATGTTGAAAAAAAATTAAATAATTTAGTAACATAAATGAAAAAAATAAAATTGAACATATGAGTAATTTGGTTGTCAATATTTTTATTAGCAAAGCCAAAATCTCTCCCAAAGGAAGTCAAAGTTAACAAATATTGAAAGCTTCAAACACTCGTAGTACCGGTATTTAATGTTTACTTAATAAATTTAAGATCACATCAACACATTACCAACTTAAAGTTAAAATACTCTAAATTGTTGAACCGATAGTTTCGACAAAGTAAAACAAACTTAAATTACAAATAGTAAATTATTTTAGGCAATGCTTGTGATCGAACCATGACCCGTCTCACCGACCTTTCCTTTCTCTTGTCCAGTTTCCGGAGGATCATGTCGCATATCCCAGTCCCGAGAGCTACCTCCACGCAGGCGAGGTAATCGTCCACAGAACTGCCTGTCAGACACTTGTGGAGCTTCTGTAGAGGCTCCGTTGCATTGTTCGGAGCCTCGTTGGTGATCCTTGTCCGAACCTTCGCACACAATAATACCTTACATTAGTGTTTATAGTAACCAGGGTTGTGGAGTCCGAGTCGGTAAAAATGTACCAACTTTGGCTCCAAAATAAAAACTTAACAATAAATGGTAGGTATATCATTTCAATTTTATATTTTAGGACCAATATTAGTAATTTGGGTTCACAAATATATTCAAATATAAATTAGGTTCCCATAAAGCTCTCTATATTTGAGAATTTTACTGCTGTAAATTTGTTGTTGTAATGGATATACTTTAGCCATTTAGGAATGAAACTGATTCGCACAGTTGAAAAATATACAGGTTGGAGTTGAAGGCTTGGCGTACCGATTCCACAGACCGGATAGTTAAGATCTAGTGCCACAATAAGTACTTGACGAGCGGATAGTTTGTTCCCAAGATTTCTGTCCAAATTGAAAAAAGTTTTTGAGTTGAAAGGGTACTTGACAAATAAGTTCCTTTAAAAGAAAAATTAAAACCAGAAATGTTCTGCTTATGAAAATAAAACTTTATTCAGCATCCTAGCAAGTACATACAGTCATATCAAACAAATAAAAGTTCTATGACACACTGTCGGTCGTGAATCGGCTCACTAGGAATGCCATCTATTATGTGTGAATACAACTAGTGGTCACATGTTCTAAGGTGTCACTCTCATATTAGACCAGACTGCCAATGACAGGGAGATAGAGGTTCGAATCCTGGTCTGGTGTATTGAGGGTGGTTTTCCACTTGATTTACACGCAAATGCGGGTACACTTTCTCTAAATTCAATCGTCCATATTCTTAACTCATTAGTGTATAGCCCTAACAGGTTTTAAGATACGATGCTAATAAAAACTAAGTTGTCCCTTAATTTCTTCTTCACCACCGCTTCCTACCATTCATTTAGGTTATGTTTTACACATGTGTATTAGTTAGACTAAATGAGTATAGAAAAGGTTGAATCTAAAGCAAATGCACCCCAATTTTCATGGATTAATAGTGAGAAAACGCATAGAAAAACCAACCTCAATACACCCGACTGGATTATAACCCTAATTTACCCATCAACAGCATTCCAGTATATTGTGAGGGTGACCATTTGACCACGAAACAGATCCTTAATGTCACACCTCGGCTGTAATCTCTTTGTCCTGGTCGTACTGTATCATGTTCTCGGCCGCGACGTAAGCGAATATCTCGTTGGCGATCTCGGTACACAGGGTCTTCAACAGGTACTTGGCGAGCTGCTGCTGAGTGTCCTTGCTCTCAAACTGTTTGAGGCCCTTCTCGAACAACCGCACGTTTGTCAAGAGCGCGTTCAGTTTGTCCTGGAGCTCACCGTGGGTCTTGCGACGGTCATGTGCACGAGCGCTCAGCGTGCTCTCGAACAATGATTGGGCAGTCGTTAGAGCACTCTTGTTTATAGTTCTAGTAATAACAAAAACATATTTTATAGTGTTTAAATCATTAGTAAAATTAAAAAAAGTTCTTTCAAAGTGACGAATTAATGGTTGAATGTTTAGTTTGATCTATATTTAATTTAGTTTATAATTCATGTGTTGGTACAATCAGTCTGTTAAAGACACACACTAAAACCAGGCCCCAGACAATTAATTTAACATTTAAATGAATGTACGAATGGAAAAAATGTTTTAATTACTACTTACATTTTTGTTATACTATTATAATCGATACCTATTCTTTTGATAATTTTTCCCAAGATTTTGATTCAAAATGGCAGATAAAATAAAGATTTAGATTAATAAAAGTAGACGCTATTATATAAATGATTTAATAATCAATGTCAGGGCAGAGAAATAGAAACATAAAGGACAGACACTTTATTTTAGCAATGCTGTGAACATTCAGAAGTTTCGAGCACTCACGGATGAAGATGAACTGCTATCTCGTCCACGAGTTCCTCATCGCGTAGGCTCTCCACCTGTCTCAACACCTCCCTGATGTCAGACACAGTCACCAGCTCCAGTTTCCCACCACCAACCAGCCCCTTGGATCCTCTACTCTTGTTGGGTGGAGCATCCTCGTCGTCAGAATCCTCCGTTGCCGTCTTGCCGCGGTGGTACTTCTTCTTCGTCGACTTGGTTTTGGTTTCGCGGCCCTGACATCACAAGATAAAGTGGTTTGATTGTATCTTACAACATATCTGGGTTATCCACAGAGTTACAATAACAGGCTACAATTTAGGAGGGTAGAATTAAGAGGAAATGTACCCACATTTGTGTGGAGGGAGGATGGAAAACCATTTAGGAAAAAAGAAGGGGTGTACAAGTACTAAAAAATTTAGTGCTTGGAATTTTCTATCTTTCTCTCGAACATTCCTTGTTCCATTTATCAATTTTAAGATATAATTTAATCCCTCAATATTTTCTTTTGTCTAATTAATTTTTTTTTTATAATTATACTTATTTTTACATACATTTCTGTTTCCCTCCTGTGGCCCGGGTTAGTTTTTTATTCAAGCCATATATTTTCCACTGCCGCCTTGCTAGGCCTGTTGTAGCTTCATATGCCTTATAATCCAACATAAGACTAAGACAGGCACAACATCCAGTCCCCGGCCGTTAATTTATAAATGTGTAAACCCACA
Source organism: Timema cristinae (assembly GCA_039000515.1). NCBI lineage: Eukaryota > Metazoa > Arthropoda > Insecta > Phasmatodea > Timematidae > Timema > Timema cristinae. The sequence goes on from JBCFYV010000001.1 coordinate 9,112,528, forward strand.
TTTCACCAATGATAAAATTTCAGCCATACCGGGAATCGAACCCGAGACCCTTAGCTCAGTAGACAGACACGCAACCAACTGAGCTAAGGTGTCTAACTGTATAAAATTTATTTGAAAATGTGAATTTGTGTGATTGTTATCGCTAACATTGTTTTACGGATGTGAAGCGTGGGTTTGTCAGGAGAAACACAAGAGCAAGGTGAATGCGGTCGGAATGAGATTTCTAATAAATGTATATGTTAAAACATGGATAGAGTCAGTATGGAGTGCATTTTGAAGGGGAATCCAATGTCAACGTGAAATAAGTATTTTACGTTGGTTTGGGCATGTTGAGAGGATGAGTGTTGATCAAATGACTAAAAATATATATTAAGGTAGTGTGTGTGTGTATCAAAAGGAAGGGGTAGGCCATGTAAGACATAGCTAAAATTTGATTTTAATGTGTGAAAAAAGAGAAACATTAAAATCTTAAAGAATAAAAGAGCAAGTATGACATGGTGTATGGATGTTGTTGAAGCGAAGGGGGTATGCAAGAATAGGGAAGTGTGGAGGAAGTGAGTGAGGATGGATTAAGTACGGAGTTGTTTTATGAGCTATATGTACAATTTCTTACCAACCCCGTAAGGGAATGGCGGGATAATCTATGTATTTATGGATATATGTTTGTATGTATGTAAAAATAATTATATGGCTCTACATTAATGGAATTAAAATAAAACTCTTTTTCATTAAAACTCAACTTGAAGTGAGAAATAATTACTCGCACACAAAAAAATCACCCTCAGTACATCTGACTAGGATTCAAACCCAATCTCCCTGTTGTCAGTAGACCAGGTGTGTGTTGATTCTACAAAGTGTTTAGAAAGGGCACACTTAAAATGCCTCATTAAACAAAACTCATTAGATTTTTATATCATGAATAATTTTTGTATAGGCCTATTATGGTATATTAGTTGCGTTTTCTAAACACAACACACAAACTGGCAGAGCAGCCCAAAGAACCCCGGAGATTGTAATATTCGAGTATTAGGCTAAACAAGTACCTACGTTTACAAGGATGTTTCAAGGATCATCATGAGGAAGGACTAGGGCAGAATAATTAAACTCTGAGTGAGATGAAACACACCTGCACTCCTCCTCCAGTCTTTCCCCCCGCAGCCTTCTTGCGCCGCTCCTCGCGTCTGTCAGCCTTGCTGTTTCCTTCTTCCTGGTCCATGTGGCCTTTGTTGTTGTGAATCTTACTCTCCGCTTGCGCTTGCATGTAGGCCCCAGACGACACAGACTGTGAACAGAGTGATACTGTCAACAAGGACCGTGAACAGAGTGATACTGTCAACACAGTCTGTGAACAGAGGGATTCTATCACAATGACTGTGGACAGTGATACTGGGAATAGAGTGACACTGTCAACAAAGACTGTAAATAGAGTGATTATATTAGCAAGCTTTACTCACACAGACTTGATGATGATGATGATGATGAATTAATTATTTTGTTACTTACTTCATCAATTAATCATATGGTGACAAAGCTAAGATGATTTATTTTCACAGAAATAACAATTTTTTTTAACACAAACTGTACCAAAATTTTAAACTCATCAACTAAATCTGGAATGGTATTCATGTGATGAGAAAAATACCACTAAAATAATAATAAATTGTCTGATTAGTAGGTTGATAAATTAATTAAAAATATTAGTTTGATTGGTGTTAAGGTGACTTGTTTTTGTCTATAATAATTTGGCACCAAACGTAGGCCTATCTCGTTGTCTATGAGATTCACACTCTCAAGTAATGTCTATAGGAAGAACCTGATCTGACAGCTAGAAAAAAATATTAGATCTACTTTTATATATTCATACATCAAGTAATGTGATCTGCAGCTTTCAATTTTACTAGATATTATCAATACATATGACCCCCTTGGTGGCGTAGTTAGCTAACACGCTAGTTTGGTGTTGAACTAGACTGCCGAGGACGGGAAGGAGGAGGTTTGAATCCCGCTCGGGTGAACTGGAGGTGGTTTTTCATAAACAATAATAATATAGTGGAATGTTATCAATATGTGTGTTTTCTAAAAGACCCTTCCAAAGAAAATTGGACTGTTGTCAGCCCCCGGAGTCACCTGCTGAGCCTTGGCTTGCACCACGCTTTCCAAGGGAGTGACCAGGGCATTGAGGTAGCTATCGGTGACAACGACAGTGCTACAGAACACATGGACGGTGACTGCCGCGGGTTTGGTCTTCAGGACGCTCGTCACAATCTCCTCAGCGTCCTCAGGCTCAAACACGGACGGCAAGATGGGCTGAGGGGTAACACGAGAACAGTTTAGTTCAGTTACAAATTGTTGCAAGCGCTTAGGAATCATCCGTAAACCACAGAGTACTGTTGAGAGGGGGGAGCGTTATTGTCTACATGGTGTTAAATGGGGGTGGGATACATGATGTATGAATGTCCCCTTAGTGAAAGTGAAGCTTTAATGCCTGGAACCGGTCTTATAGTGAACTCCAAATAACGGTTTCAACTGGACCTATTAAGATTCTAAAATAAGGTTTTACATTGGTGTTTTGAACATTCTCGCCAATTGTCGTCGTCGTCATTATTAGCACTACGTCTTACTACCCGTTCGGGTTATACACACTTACACTAATGTGTAATGGTAGGGTGATTGTGAGATGAAATGGAGGACCTACAGTTTAACGTGGGATCCGAACCACGGTGGAGGCCTGGAATTCCCCACATTCACAAGATGTCTTGTAAGAGGTGAAGGAAGGGTTTGGAAATCAGATAAATCTGTGACGGTCAAATGGCTCCAGGCATTACTCTCGCAACAGACTGAACTGCTGATTACAGGGAGGTTGAGTTTTAAATTCTGGTAAGGTGTACAAAAGGTGGTTTTTGATAAATGTTTTACCACTCTCCCTCCATACAAATGAAGGTACACTCCCTCTAAATTCAAACTTACTCATCCCCAACACATTAGCATTAGTAAGTACATATGTGTATAAATCTAAAGCGCAGTAACACACAGCGACAAAACAAAAAAAAAACCTTCAGATCTTAGAGTATTCTTTGATTAAACATATTTTGTGATTTAATCCAACAACAGCATATAATTAAAACTAAGGTTTTCAGACTTAGCCCCGAGGCTGAATTGTCTGCTATAGTCGTAACGAGCATTAACCACCGCAACTATAGTCGTAACGAGCATTAACCACCGCAACTATAGTTGTAACGAGCATTAATTGCTGCAACTATAGTCGTAACGAGCATTAATTGCCGCAACTATAGTCGAAATGTCAAGAGAAATTTCTCCACTTGGTTCGAGTTTTGTGTATTACCTGCCAAAACACTCCCCCCAAAATTTGTCCCTACCATGACGTCGATCCATGAGCCTGTAGTTACAGCTTCCTCCACAGATGCCTCCACCTGTTCGAACAGCTGTTTGCCAACTGCACAAGTGGAGAGTAGTAGCAACTTTTCGCCAGGAAAGTGTTTACTCACAAAAGTCTTCGGGTCTGAGATACCCAGCCTCGACAGAGCGTCGTACTCTAGAAAAATAGGTTTATAATTCAATTGTCTTTTCATTGAAATTGTGCGAGGGCGAGGAACGGTAACATAAACTACACTTGCATTTGGTTTACAATAAAAATAAACCTTAGCATAAAACAGAAATGTATTAAAAATATTTGTTGAAAAATTACACCTAGATATGAGACTCAAACTCAGGAGTCTGTGAATGACAGTCATCCATTCAGTATGTTAGTGAAAATCATTATATGGTTAACAGGATTTTGGTAAAAAAAAACTTTTATAAAATACAAACATATTTTGTTGCAGTAAACCTTGATAAAGTTTTACTATTGTACATTATTATTGTTATTTTATAAGGTTCTTCCTATGAAAGTAGATTTAGTAACGTCTCTAGTTGTCAGATAAGGTCCTCTCCAAGAAAGTTGGACCCAATGTTTACCGTCTATTTAGACGTCGGCGGAAGTTTCCAGCACTCACCGAGGTATCCGTTCTGCCTGTAGAAGCCATTGACCCAGTCATTCTGCGACTTAGAGTAGATAGCTGGGACGTAGATGCTACTCCCTGCCTGTTTTCCTGTGACCACACCTGGGACTTGCTTCCGGTGCATCAAACTATCAATAATAGCTGAGAAACACAAAACATGCATAACATCGACATAGGAAACTCAAGCTACATAAAATAAACAGGATTAATCAGTAAATGTAAATTCTTTAACAGGGATAGAATTTATATTGTCACTTATTGTGAGCAAGACCTCAGGAGGTTCCAGGTGACAATGGCCCAGGTGCATTAAGTGTTTAAAGAAAAAGCTTACTACCCATTCAGGTTATTAACATACTCACAATACTGGGCTAAGGATGAGGAAGGTATAATTTAGAGGAATTGTACCCACATGTGTGGAGGCAGGGTTGGAAACCATTTAGAAAAAATACCGCTCTACAGCTGACCAGGATACGAGCCTCGCTTTGTCTGTAATTGTCAGTTCAGTCTATAGCGAGAGTGATGTGTTAGACCATTCAACCACTGAAGAGGGCAAAGAGAGGAGTTAGAAACAACTTGTTTTAGATATGTTATTTCTATTTATTTATTTGAGGTATTTAATGCACACTTTTTTCGAACCGAGTGAGAATGAAAGAGTGTACCAATCTGTGTTGGGAAAGGTATTTTCCCATACCTGACAGGGATCTTTTACATTCCACAATCGATATGGGATTGACGACTCTTTCCCTCCAAAGGAAATTGCGCTACAGATTTTCAGCGCTCAACAAGACTTTTCTTGAGCAATAAAAAACTGTAGCACAACCTCCTTCAAAGGGGAAGTAAAGCAGTTGGTCCCAAGTTTATCGCGGAATGTAAAATATTCCTGGAAGGTATGCGAAAATATCTTTATGGCAAAATTAGTAGAGTTTTTCAAGAATGTTCATAGAAATTCTCATGTGTTTATATGATCAGTCAGTTTAGAAAGTGAACGTTAAATACCCCAAAAAAATAAAAATAACAACATTTCTAAAAGTTATTTTAATCACTACTCTGAGTCACCAGCCTCATTTGACTTCTCATGTGGACACTCGGATAAAGCCATGAAGGAGTATGTAGAGGGAAGGGAGGTATAAGGGGTGGAATATGCAACTCACAGAAGAACATCCTCTCGGGTCACGTCACACTGACTGAGCATGGTGGAGATGGGGGTAGGTCTGGTGGCAGCGGCCAGAGCCCCCCTGACACATGCGGTGTTGCGCGTCACGTATGACTCGGTGAAGAAGACGCGCGGGTCGCTCTTGTCCTGCTTGCCGCGGATCAGTTTACCCAACTGCTTCTCCACCACCTGCGCAAACACCCCGGAGAGACCAAAAGCAGACTGCTTAGTGAACATTTTTCTTCCCTCAACTTTAGTTAGCCTAGGTCCTTTTACACAGGCCGACACTCAACTGGTTCTTAAACTATTTATAATTTATTTTATTTTTTTCTGCAAGGCTGAGGGTGTTGAGATGGGGGGTAATATTATATATTTTTATTAATATAATTTATATATTAGAGGGAATAGAAGTAAGAGAGAAGAGAGAGAGATAGACTAATTATAGAGGTAAAAAAAATTCAATCTTTTTTGTGGGACCTCATCATTGATAAAATTTTACCATATTATTATTATTATTATTTTATATGTATTGATAATATCTATTAAAAGTGACAGCTGCAGATCACATGACTTAACACATGCATACATGAAAAAATCTAGTAACTTTTTTAGCTGTCAGATAAGATTCTTTCTATAAAAATTGGACTATACCATTTATATTCATGGGATAGGATTTTTTCATCAAAGGACTTCTAAGTAAAAGACCCATTTTTGTCTTTTCCTAAAAATTAGAGTAATTAAAAGTTTAGAGAGCCTTTAACATTATAGGATATTCATAATGATATAGGTAATACTAAATTTGAATCATAGCCTACTAATTAGTTTTTTAACACACTGGATTATTAATTAATGTTGGCCGATTCCTGATTGTTGCCGTGATTGCATCTCGCAGACTTGGTTTATTCTAAGATACATGTTTGGCAACGTACTGTTTGCAGGAAGTCACTCGGAAGGTCATACTGCCGGGTGAGGTCGCCGACGCTCACTTGACCATTCTGAGCGAGTCTCTCATTGATCTCCTGGGCAATCAAGGTCAGATATGACTTGTCGATCAGCTGTCCGAGAACTAAGGTGATTCCAGAGTCAGCCCTCTCAATCTCTGGGCTCTTGCAGTCACCTGACTCAGGTCCACGTTGAGGATTCTGGCCAACTCCACCAGGTTAATACGACCTGAATAACATGATACGGGACCACTTAAGAGCTCGACACCCCCATTTTACCAATAGTTATAATGTCATTCAGACAGCAGCCGTATGGATTGTGATTCTGCCTTCCACTTGAGAAACTAGAATTTAGTAAATTTTTAAAGTGTTTTACCAGTGCTTCTATATCACACCTGCTTTTGTGGTCACATGATATAAGCTGTCACTCTCACAATAGACTAGACTGCTGATAACATGGAGATTCAAGGTTCGAATCCCGGTAGAGTGTACTAAGGGTGGTTTTACTAAATGGTTTTTCGTGGTCTCTCTCCACGCAAATGCAGTAACACCTCTAATTCAACCTTCCTTATACTCAACTAATTAACATAATTAGTATATATGCATACAACTTGAACAGACAGTAAGATGTGGTACTAAAAAAAATATCTCTTATCTGTACCAGGATTTGTGGGAGCTAAAAAAATACCTATGAAGCACCTGGATAACTTTCGTAACAGAGTTAAACATGCTGACATACAGGTTAGCCTTGCTAAACCAGTTTAGTGACGCTCTTGACCGCAGTAGTGTCTTGTTGTGTTATGTTCTAGTTGTCTAGTAGTGATGTTAAATGTATCGCTAATAGCTAGCACACTGGCAATATAGCATAAACTGCTAATGGAGGCGGAAACCAATCAAAAAAACAAGGTGTTTGTGTAAACATAAAAGAATGACACTAACAGGGATTTGAAACCTGGTTGTCCGGCTTTACGTGTCAACAACTACCTATTGATCAGATCCAGAGAAAGTGGTAAGTGTGTAAAAACAGAAGTTCAAGATTCGATCCTGTCTGGGTATTTATATATTTACAAAATCACCCCATCAAAATGTCATCTATGAATATGTAGTTGTTTAATAAATAAAATAAACCATATAAATATTATATAGTCGTAACTGTACCCCCATGAACGAAGAGTTCATCTCGTATTTCCCTCGAAAGTTGTTGTGGCGTGACATATTCCTTGCCGTCGACTGTGAACACGACGTCAAGTAACTGATGCTCGATTAGTTTTGTGATAATTTCCACGCAATTCCTTTCAGACAATCTGGAAACAGAACAAGATTCATAATCTGTTAAAAATATAAGCTTCACAAAACATATGGGCACACCTAACCTCGGGTTCATGAAACCAAAATTGAATAACCATATATTATGATATTATGTGATACCAAAAGGGCATATTTGGACTCGCCTTTGGATGGTAGAACTTAGTTGAGCTCTTTGAAAATCTGCGGCTAATCGTTTTACTTCATCCCACTCCGTTGTTGACATTTTGGAACGAAGCAGCTGATGCTGATGACTATTAAATTTGACTTTTATATTTTATGAGAAAATGCAGTTTATCTGAACGTAGAAAATCAGGAATTTTATTTCATAATTGTCTTATTAAATTTTAATAAAACATTTTCTCCTTTCCTTATAGTAAATTTAAATATAAAATATCCACTTAAGTTTAAATGAGTAGTAGACACTTCCGGTTCCCCTCCCCCCCTTTTGGGAATGCTCAATGCTAAGCCAGCAGCTAGAAGGCTACAACCACAAAAAGATAGTCGCTTAAAGCCAACGAAATATTAAGATTAATAAATAAGTATACCCTTTATATTTGTGATTTGAATTTTTCAGTTTCTTTAAATACTATACCTAGCACCGCATCTTACTAAAGGTTCTACCTTTAACGTTTATGGGTATAATAACCTTTCAAAAAGGGTTCAAACTTCTCTGATGTAATAAAAGTCATGATTCTCCATAAATAGCTTAGTTAAATAGGCATTACAATTTCAATGAATGACTAAAGTACAAGTGATTGAAAATAAAAACACTTATTTAAAAAAATATTTTTAAAAATTCATATCAAATTAATATAGTCATATATATCTTGACCCATAATCTGGTGTAGAAAGAAATATTTATTTACTGTATGTTTTATGAATTAAAACTGTTGAGAATTTTTTAAAAAGAATATAGCATAAGAAAATGGAAACAAAAAAATATATGGCATGAGATTTTGTCCAATTGATTGCGAACAATTACATTAAAGTGAACCTATAATGTTAAAACACTTGATATACTGAGTAAACTAATGCAACTTCAAACAGTCTTTAATAGTAAAAAAGTAAAAGATTCCAGCGACATAAGAAGTACATACACCAACAAGAAGAATGCAGGTTACACGGAGCTGATTACAGGACGGCATCTGACTCAAACTTTTATGAAACCTTTAAGAGAAAGATTTTTTTAAAGACAAACCAAGACTAAAACAAATTCTACACATTTTAAACCAAGTTACTCACAAATATTTACACACAAACTAAAAAAGTTATAACTGATAAAGAGAAATTAACAAATTTGAGAACCTCTCTTATCAAATTCGTCTTCCGCGAAAAGATATTTCCTAGAACTAAATTGATAAATGTGTGAGTTAACTATTTGAATGAGTTATTCAAAAGACGTAATCAAATAAATTAATAAAATATGTTATTGGAGCCAGTATTAAAAATCAAGATGTCGTTTTATTAAAATTTAGTCATATGTCATTTTTTAAATGATCATCTTCTCTTAGGGTAGTGGCTGCAATTTTTTATCTTATAAAATGTCTATAAATTAACAAGTTTGCGCAAGAAACATTTTCATACGGGAGATTAAAAAAATTGTACCAATTTGTATGATTATTTATTTAATTATGATTTTTAAAGGCTTGACTCGGTTTATTACTTATTTTTAATAAAATAATATATTTGTTACAGTTTTTTTTTCATTATTCTTTTCTGTGTCGGTATCTATGATGTATTTTAGAACCATAGCTGCTCTCGTGCGCTATATATGATTCTTTATAGAACCATATTTTATTGTTAGTTTTATTAATTTTTCTAATGTTGGATAAAAATTAGTTAGTTTATTGTGGATGTGGAGCCTTTCAGTACGCTTCGTATTCTTTGTTGTTCTGATTACTCAAATGTCAGTTTAAAGGTAATACTCCAATAATTCTATTTCTATGACTAAAGCTCAAACGATAGATATGCATCAATTTATAACAACCTATTGTGTAGTTTGTTCGTGATTTTACACCAGTACAATTTATATTACACTATTGCTGTCAATTCTTTAATTTTTGACTCTCTTATATCAGGCTTGAGATACACTTAAATTCCATTTAGGGTCTTCTATTATAACTGTTTCACTAGACATTTTAATTAGTTTTGAATGATTTTATTTTTCTGAAAAAAATCCTTATGAAATCAACCTTACCTTTGTTCTTTTTAATTTGCTGTGTTATTAGTGTTTTTGCATAAAAAAGTGTATTTATTCAACTTCTAATTTTTTTAACACTACACATTTTTTGTTTCTTTTATTAGGACTATCACAATTCATACTAATAATTAATCCATTGATGCAAGATTCCATAGTTTTTAAACAAATGCACCAGCATTTACCTAGAGAGGGGTTGGAAACACCTTTAGTACACTTTTTTGAAATTGAGGACGGAATTATTTATTTTTGTTCAATGTCGTATGAGAAATAAAATATGCTTTTACCATATATACACACAACAAAAGTAAATTTCTATTGTTAACATTTTTAATATTCTAAAATATCCTGAGCCTGATTTTGGATATTAAAAAAAATAATAAAAATACTGTATTATAGTGCTAGATATTTCAGGAGCCCAGAATCTTGTTTAAAAATATTGTATAGAAAGGTAAGTTAGGTTTTGTTCTGTTGAGAGTTTACGATGATAAAAATGTTAACTATTGTTTACTAAAGTACTTTTGGTGCCATATTGTGACATTCTTTTAAATATTAACTGTTTTATGTGATTTAAAGTGAATTTTTGGAATTTTTTAAATTATGGTACTAGGCTTTTATATAATTATTATATGATATTAATTATGTTTGACCTATAATTGGAAATATGCTTTTGTTTTTATGTGTATACCCTAAATGTCAATATATATTAAATATTTCGTAATATCACAGAGGAAAAAATGAAAGACTCCGAACTCACTTCGTATACTATTTCCAAATTGAGTCCACAGCATAAACCTGTCCAGCTTTACTCTCTCTTAGTTAACATTGATATGCTACAAGCGCAGAAACTACTTCTCTTAAAATCTGGCCTGATATCAATCTTTTCCTAATCAACTTCACAGACAACAATTCCTGGAATTAACTGCAAAATCCTGCAATCATTGCATCAAACTATGCCATATGAGCTGGGGTGGAGGACGGGAAAGGCTGAGAGAGAGTTAGGAGAGTCTAGAAAAGCAGGACCTCCCATTGTCTAGAGTAGACAGGTCAAAATTATGATTATTTGCAGCGCACAGGTTATGACTGACCAACATACGAAGGGCCTGATTCTTTTATTTTTATAAACATTCTACAAATACACTATTTGGGAATGTTAAACTTTGTCAAATTTCAAAAACTTTCATAGATAGGCGAATTATTAAATAATTTTTAAACCCAAACTGAAATAAGTTGTTTAGAGCAGGGGTTCCCAAACTGTGCATCCTGATGCACTGGGGCGTCGACAGTTCTTGGTTCGGGGCATCGCGGCTACAAGTAAAAATAATGCATAATGAAATGCAACATCAAAATTTTCATACGTGTAATCATACGGATTATAAAGACTGAAATATTATTATTATTATTATTTAGTACCGCGTCTTACTACCCGATCGGGTTATACGCTTAAGTACTAATTACGCTAATGGATTAGGAATTGGAAGGTTGAATTAAAGGAAGTGAGCCCACATTTGTGTGGAGGGAGAGTGGAAAACCATTTAGAAAACCCCCCTCCCAGTTCACCCGACCGAGATTCGAACCTCGATCTCCCTGTTCTCAGCAGTCAGGCTCAACACGATTAGTGCGTTAGCCAACTACGCCACCGAGGCGGGTAAGACTGAAATAAATCTTACTAAAGAACACATAAATGTTTTCTTGTGAAATCACTCGTTTGACTTTCAGATTTTAATTTCACTTGAAAATATTGGCTACAGGGCCATCACACGGAAAACTTATAGCCTATGTGAAGGGCGGTGCGTTCTCAAAAAGTTTGGGGACCCCTGGTTTAGAGGGCAAATCTTTTTATTTTATGTTATCATTTTTTTTTAAACAAAGGTACAGTACTAAGTTTGAGTTATTTTTACTTACACTATTGCTATAATAATGTAATTATATAATATATATATACATACAACTTGGATGTGTAGTAAGACACAGTGCTCAGCAAACCCGTTGTTAATAGACCTAATCTATTGATCCAGTTGTATCTATGTTGACGTTGTTTTCCCGCTCTAATTCAATCAAACATTTCTCAACTGCTCTGAGGTGTAGGGATGTTACCATTGACCTAGTTTTATGTATTTAAGGCGAAACTAATGGCCATGTCAAGCCCCAGCAAAGAGAAGAAAGATAAGGAGGCGTCAGAAGATGGTGACTGGTGAGTTCAATTAGCCCTTCTTGGGGATTGTATGTACTCTTAAACACATATTTACCATCAGGTATCAGCGATCCAAGGTTATCACTTTGGCCATGTTGCCATATCTCTCATACTAACCAGCACTACTACTTTGACTTGGGGTGCACTGAGATTGATGTGTGTGTGTATCCCTCATAACACACATTAGTGGTCAAATGGTCTAATTCGCCACTCTCATATTCAAACTGGATTGCCAGTGAAGGGAAGATCATGGTTTGAATCTCAGACGGATATACTGAGGGCTTCCCCCCCCCCCCCCTCTCTCCTCTCTCCCTCTGACATCTTGTCCTGAAACATTAAAACAAACCTCGCTAACTATCCATGTGACAGCCAAGGAGACTCGCTGATGTCAAGCTCTCGCGATGTTGGCAGTGAGCACAGCCTGTCGAGCCTTACGACCCAGGATGAGAGTTTCCACTGTACTCACCACGCGGAAGCGAGCCTCAAGCGTATGGAGTCCTACCTCATGAGGAACCAACTCACAGACGTCACACTCATCGCTGGTAACAGTGATTATTAATCAACCACTCGTAGCTCGATAGAATCTGTAGATCTACAGCTGAGTGCTCGATCGCAAACAAGAGTATTAAAAAAATATGGGGATATTTTTAAACTTGCAACATTAAACTGCAAGATTTACATAATAAACTTTTGTATGAAATAAAAAATGAACTGAAGAAATACTTGAAGAATTGGTTAAGGTGTCACTCTCACTATAGACTAGATTGCTAATGACCTGGGAGATTGGGGTTCGAATCCTGGAAGGGTGTACTGAGTGAATTATTTCTTTAATAGTTTTACTTTCTCCCTCGCCATAAATATGGATACAGTTAATACACATTCAACCTTATCTCTCCCTAGCGCTGAGAACATAATAATAATAATAATATTATTATTATTAGCACCGAGTTTTACTACCCCTTCGGGTTGTACACACTTACGCTAATGTGTAATGGTAGGGTGATTGTGAGATAAATGGAGGACCTACAGTTTAATGTGGGATCCGAACCACGGTGGAGGCTGGCATTCCCCACATTCACAATGTATACACACATCTTGTCAGAGGTGAAGGAAGGGTTTGGTAATCAGATAAATCTGTGCCGGGACCGAGGATTGAACCCCGACCCCAGAACTGAAGTCAGACACCTTAACCACCAAGTCACCTTTTATCATAATAATTAGTTGATGTGCATGTAACCTGAACTGGCAGGGAGATGCGGTGACAAGAAACAAGGTTTCAATACAGGTTACAGTATTTGACTCGGCGACCACTGGTTGGTTTCTGACCGTTTGCCTCTGTACTGTAGGTACCAGGCGCATCCCGGCCCACCGGGTGGTGCTAAGTGCCAGCTCCTTATACTTTGCGGCCATGTTCACGTCCGACCTGCGCGAGGCGTCGCAGAGTGAGGTTGAGTTGCAGAAGGTGGACGGCGAGGCATTGTGGATACTCGTGCATTACTGCTACACTGGTATAGTTTCCTTCATCGTGGTTTGTAGACATAGAACAGAAGCTGACTATTTCTTCACATCCATCACAGACTCTGTCTTAAAATATGAGTGAAGAATGGCCCTGGGCACGGGACGACTCCTGGATAGCACAGTGGTTATAGCATTGGCGTATCAAGCCAAAAGTCCCAGGTTCGATTCCCATGTATAGGTGTCATATTTTCAATTCAAAGAATATGATATTTAGTCGTGACTCTAACTGTAATTAATAAATACAATATCTTATCTATTTATTAATTTTATTATTTATTATTATTATTAAGCACCGCATCTTACTACCCATTCGGGTGTATACGCACTTACGCTAATGTGTAATGGTAGGGTGATTGTGAGATGAAATGGAGGACCTACAGTTTAACGTGGGATCCGAACCACGGTGGAGGCCTGGCATTCCTCACATTCACAAGTTGTGATTAATACACCTCTTGTCAGAGGTGAAGGAATTATCTATTTAATTGATTAAGCAAACATTGATTGGTTGTGATGAAACGTTTCCTCTAAATGTTGTTCCAGGCAGCATCGAGCTGAGAGAGGAGAACGTTGAAACGCTCCTGGGCACGGCCTGTCTGCTGCAGCTCCAGGAGGTGGTGGATGCTTGTTGCAACTTCCTCATGAAGCAACTTCACCCGTCCAACTGCATCGGCATCCGCCTGTTCGCAGACACCCAATGCTGCGCCCATCTGCTGCGGGTGTCACACGACTACACCACCGTATGTGTTACTTTCTTTATTCCGAGGATGGGATCTTCAGACCCTTGAATTGTTATAGATAGTTGAGATTCAAGGATTTAAAAAAAATTGACCGATTTAAGATTTAAAAATAACACATGTTTATTATTTTAAATGAAGAATCTGAATTATTTTCTTAGAGACATTGATACTTACGGGCTTAGTCAATATAGTTATTAGAGAAAAACAAATCACCGACCTACACCAGTTACACTATGAATAACACTTGTTTATTATTTTAAATGAAGAATCTGAATTATTTTTTAGATACATGTTGATACTTACTGGTGGCTTAGTCCAATATAATTATAGAGAAATCACAACGACCAGACCCCATACCACTAACTTATCACAAATAAAATCAGAATCAGTAAAAAAAAACCTCAATCTCACCATCGGGTGGAAGTCGAGCCATGACCATCACTGTTTCCTCTTTTTCAAATTTTGGATTCACGTTTCAGAATTTGTTTGTGAAATTATGTTTCAGATTGATAAAAAAGCAGTTTTGAGTTTTGCTTTATTATTTCTACCTTTTTATTTAGAGAGTTGACAGAGAGTGATTTATGCTTTGAAATCTGAGAAAGTAATAAAGACTCAGACACAACATTTTTAAGCTTGATCTTACATGAAGATGGATCTAGTTTAGCCAACTTGGGACAGTTTAGATTTACTTTAAATCAATTTTATCTTAAAAAAATACATAAACTGTTTCCAGCCTGTTACCGAGTCAGTTTAGTAAAAATGCCTCCATCTTTCTTTATCCTTCCATCACTCTTCCTCTTTTAATTGCTTCTATCCCTTTCCTCTCACTTGCACATTTTCTGTTAGCTGCTCTCCCATCTCTTGCTTGGCCTCCTTTGCGGTCTTTTTCCTACATAACATTTTCCAATATTTTCTCTTTGCATCCATTATTTTTTCTCATCATTACAATCCCATAACCATCTCTCAGTCTTGCTTCCTCTTACTCATCCTCATGTACTCCAACATCCTCATTACATGCCCATAACCATCTCAGTCTTGCCACTTCCTACTACTATCTCACGATACATCTCTTTGCCATACCTTACTTACTCTTTACATATCCTAATTCTGTTCCTGCCTCGTGACAGCTAATATGCTCCTCACAAACTTTATTCCCATGACCTCCACTCTCCTAGTCTCTCTTACACTCCTTGTTTCTGCTGTTTCTTTACTAACTACAAACTATGAATTCAAATAACTATCGTGTTTCTATACGAAGCTGTGGCTGAGCGGTAGTATGGGTTGGAGGGAAGGAGGAATGGAGTATAAACACAAAAATAATCAGTCTTCTTTGTTTCCCAGGAACATTTCACAGAGGTTATCAGTAATCAAGAGTTCCTGCTACTGCCGGCAGACGAGGTCGCCAAACTTCTCTCGTCAGATGATCTCAACGTTCCGTCAGAAGATCACATATTTCATGTGAGTTTAGAAACTATGACATGTCTGGGCTGATGTTAATCAGTGGTGGAGCAATTAAAAGTTACTAGGGGGTGAAACTATAACTCTACCTACCAAGGGTGTGCATAGCTTCGAAATCTTAAAGATCTTTGTTTAAAATATTTGTAAACTTCACGCCAAATATTTGTCATTATCAACTTTGATTTCCGGCTCAACCATTATGAAACTTCACCAATAAAAATATTGAAAGTTAAATCATATGTATGTTCAGTTATTTATATCTTGTTTCCCCTCAAATGGTGTGGCTTATTAAACAGAAATACTATCACTTTAAACAAGACTGCACAACACATTAATGCTCACGTGACATTTGAACTATACAATCTGATATTTAATTATTTATCAGCTTAGTTAGGATAGGGAATTTTAATCATGTTTGCAATATAACATTTTATTTTTAACATTGAAAGGAGGATAGAAGGTTGGGGCCTTCAGGAATATTTTTAGCTCTGCAATGAATTGAAAAAAGTGGACTTTGTAACCCCCCTGCCCCCTCTTTCACCACTCCTCTTCTACCTTCCTCAAAAACCTACATTCCATGGGTAGGTGGGGCTAAGACAAGATGGGAATTAGTCGGGGCTTTAACTCTGTTATATCATCTCAAGCTCAGGCACTTTAGACAGTTTGTAGGAAAGTATGGTTTAGTACTCTCCACAAAGTGTGAAGGCTCCTAAGTTTCATTGTTTTTTGCGCAGGCACTGACTGCATGGGTGAAGCACGATGTGTCTAAGCGTAAGAAAGATTGCGGCCAGCTCCTTGCTCTTGTCAAGCTACCCCTTCTCGCACCCTCGGTAAGAAACAATGTCTGAACATACTTCAAGTAAATGTACCAGTCTCGCTTTGAAGCATTTTTGGAGCTTTAATGTTTGATCATTTGAGCTTGATACAAACCCTCTTTGGTGGTCACATGGTCTAAGGCAGGGGTTTCCAACTGGTGGTCACATGGTCTAAGGCAGGGGTTTCCAACTGGTGGCCACATGATCTAAGGCAGGGGTTTCCAGCTATTGGCCACATGGTCTAAGGCAGGGGTTTCCAACTGGTGGCCACATGGTCTAAGGCAGGGGCTCCTAACTGGTGGTCACATGGTCCAAGGAAGGGGTTCCCAACTGGTGGTCCATATGCGGCCCACAAAGTTTTTTTGGATAAGTAATCTACTGTAGTAAAATGGTTTTTTTTAGCTGAGAAACGGAAAGTCTTGACCTACGTGGGATGAATACATGAGAGATCCAACTGGTGTTCATTTGGCGATAAACTTAATTGAACTTTATTTTAATAATAGCTTGTGTATCTGTCTGAGTCGTCTTTCCTTCACCTCTGAGCCGATTATTATATGGCTAGACTCACGGATTCACTTGTGGCCCTCAAGCACTTTTAAGTTGGAAACCCCTGGTCTAGTGCGCAATAGACTGGGCTGCCAATGAAGGGGAGATCGAGGTTAGAATACTGGACAAGTGTGTTGATAGTGATATTTCATAAAGGTATAATATTATTTTCCAAAAATAATTTATCTTGTGATGTCTTTTCTCCATGAACGTCAGTTCATTGCCGACCACATCGAGACAAACCCTCTGTTCCGGGAGGAGCGCGTGTGCCTGGATCTTATCATGGAAGCGCTCAAATACCACCTTCTACCAGAGCGCCGCCCCATGCTTCAGTCCCCACGAACGCGGCCCAGAAAGTCCACTGTGGGAGCACTCTTTGCTGTCGGTGGGATGGACGCAAACAAAGGTTTAACTCACTCGAAGAAAGATACCCCATTTTGGTCAGAAGATTTTTAATAAAAGCTTGTCTATAGTTATTATTTTTTCATACCTTTTGTTATGAGTATTTATTTGTGTTTCCGTAAACTAGGTTTTTGAAATTAAGGACGAGTCTTGTAAACTTTCTAATTTCCTAATTCTAAAGGATATTTAAGATTCAAATAAGTATCGGATTAAAGAATTGAAAAAAAAAATGTTTTATTTCATTATTTTTACTTGGCAATACCTGTAGTGCTCTAAAACTTCTAAATGACGGTTCATAACTAATATAATTATAGTTCTCACCTAACATACAGACCCCGTTAAAATAGTTAACACTTTACTGAATGTATGAATGTACCCATTTTGGTGGTTGTTTAGTTCAAGGCGGCCGGGGTTCAATCCTCGGTCCCGGCACAGATTTATCTGATTACCAAACCCTTCCTTCACCTCTGACAAGATATCTTGTGAATGTGGGGAATGCCAGGCCTCCACTGTGGTTCGGATTCCACGTTAAACTGTAGGTCCTTCATTTCATCTCACAATCACCCTACCATTACACATTAGCGTAAGTGCGTATAGCCCGAACGGGTAGTAAGACGCGGAGCTAATAATAATAATAATTAATAATAATAATAATAATTTAGTTCAAGGTGTCACTCTCGCTATGACAGAAAGATCAGGGTTTGAATCCTACTACGAGTACACTGAGGGTGGATTAAAAAAAATAGTTTTCCATTCTCTCTCCATGCAAATGTTGATACATTTCCTCTAAATTCAACCTCTCCCACCCCTAACACATTAGTGTAGCTATTATGTAGGCATGCAACCTGAATGTAAGAGGTGGTGCTAAAAAAACAATAACAAAGTTAATATTATGAATTGATTTGTATCACAAACTGATGCATGATGGTTATCCACAGTGTATGTCTTTAGAGCTGAATACAATCCAATTAATAATATTAAGTGCATAGTAGCAAACTGTCAGTCGCGAGTCGCCGTGGTCAGATCGTAGATAGCTCTTGATTGGCCGATGCTTTCACCACACACTCGATACATCAACAACTGGTGAGAAAAGAACCTGAATAAGATACGAACCAGGATGGTCTAGTGTTAGAGTATTAGCAGGTAAGTCCAAAGGTCCCGGGTTCCATTCTCATGTCCAGGTTGTAATTTTTCACTTGATTGAATTTTTTTAATTTTTATTTAATTACTATTTTTATTTTCGATTGTGTTATTCCCATTTCCTCTTATGTTCAAATTTTCTTTTCAAATATTCTGATTTTTTTCAAGATTTGAAAGTAAAATGAAGTCTTCAGATTTGTAAAATAGTTGATTTTAGCTAACTATAACTATAAAATCTATAATTTTTGTTAAAAATTGAAGTAAAGTCTTCATCAACAAATTCCTTAGTCAAAAAGATGATACTTGCTAAGAGAAACTCCATCAATAATTAATAAGGAGTGATTTGGTTATAATGGAGCGCCAAACATACCAACCATCTGGTCTAACATCTGTTGTGTTTTACAGGTGCTACGAGCATTGAGAAGTTCGACTTGCGCACCAACAGCTGGAGCGCGGTCGCGAAGATGAGTGGTCGCCGTCTTCAGTTTGGGGTGGCTGTGCTCGACGAAGTTGTACGTGGTGGGTGGTCGAGATGGACTCAAGACTCTCAACACTGTCGAGTGCTACGACATGAAGACACAGGCCTGGACCACGCTACCTGCAATGTCTACCCACAGACACGGCCTAGGTGAGCGCTACAGGTCACATCTGGTCGACGTGGGAAAACTCGTCCAGTTAGAGTACTTTTTCGAAAATAAATCAGAGGATCTACTTTGTAAAAACCCATTTCAGTGAGTGTATGGTCTAAGGCGTCTCTCTTTTAATAGACAGGACCATCGTCGACGGAGAGACAGGTTTGAATCCCGGGCAGGTGTACTTTGGGTTGTATTTTCCTAAATAGGTTTTTGGTTTAATGCAAACATGAGTACATTTTTAATTAATTTATCCTTCACTGTCCAGGTGTGGGTGTCTTGGAGGGCCCCCTGTACGCTGTGGGGGGACATGACGGCTGGAGCTACCTCAACACGGTGGAGCGATGGGACCCCCAGGCCAGACAATGGAGCTTTGTGGCTCCCATGACAACGCAGAGGTCCACAGTCGGGGTTTGCCGTTCTCAACTCCAAGTGAGCTCAACTTGACATCTCTTGTTAATAGTAGCTTAGTGGCCCTATGTATTGTTTATGGACTACACTGTCAGTAGTCATGATGGTATCTGATATATTGTATACCACGCTGTCGGTGGTCGTGATGGTATCTGATATATTGTATACCACGCTGTCGGTGGTCGTGATGGTATCTGATGTTATTCGGCTCTACGCTGCAGTGGTCATGATGGATTGAGATTTTCAGCTCTACGCTGTAGGTCGTGATGTACGATTATATTTTCAGGCTCTAGCTGTAGTGGTCTGATGTATCTGATTTATTTCAGGCTCTACGTTGTCAGTGTATGATGGTATCTGATATATTGTATACTACGCTGTCGGTGGTCGTGATGGTATCTGATGTATATTTTCAGGCTCTACGCTGTCAGTGGTCGTGAATGGTATCTGATGTATATTTTCAGCTCACGCTGTCGGTGGTCGTGATGGTATCTGATGTATATTTTCAGGCTCTACGCTGTCGGTGGTCGTGATGGTATCTGATGTATATTTTCAGGCTCTACGCTGTCAGTGGTCGTGATGGTATCTGATGTATATTTTCAGCTCTACGCTGTCAGTGGTCGTGATGGTATCTGATGTATATTTTCAGGCTCTATGCTGTCGGTGGTCGGGATGGTAGCTCCTGTCTAAGAACTGTGGAGTGTTTTGACCCCCACACCAACAAGTGGCTGCCCTGTGCACCAATGGCCAAGCGCAGGGGTGGGGTGGGAGTGGGGTGGTGAATGGTTACCTGTACGCGTTGGGGGGACATGACGCTCCTGCCTCCAACCCGTCGGCGTCACGCTTCGACTGCGTGGAGAGGTAATGGGTGTGACATTGCTCTGGTTGTATACGAGTATTTGTTTTCAATAAGAATCTGAGTGGAATGTCTTTGTTAGGCATATTTGACCCTTTTTGAAAGAAGATGAAGGGAACAAGCTGGAACCTGTTTTGGTGGCCGAATGGTCTAGGTCGGCAGGTAAAACTTGTGGCCATATCCATGATTCTGTGCGGCTCTTGGCCCTCTTGATGAACTAATAGAAACGTGGAAATACACCATTTTGACACTATGACATTGGGAAACTGGGTATTATTTTGAGTTATTTAGCAAGTGAGTTAGATGCACCAATTATTTTACTCCTTACTCACCAAAGATTGATTTCAAAAAATTGTTGAATATCCGCAGGAAACATGTGCAATGTTTGTCGGCTCATGAGTGTGTGTGTGTGTGTTTTGTGTGTTAGAGAAGAGTAGTGTCCTCTTATTAAAATTACCAAACACCCGAGAAATCACAGATTACATACTCAATCTTCATCACTTATGAAAAAGACCTCAGCACTAGATTTAAGGTCTAACACTCAAAATTTATGTGAACAAATTAGGATAAAGTCTTAATGAATCTTAATTTTCATTTGGAATTAAAAAGGGTTTTAACATATCAAGTTTTTTTTTTTACTTAAGAAGGTAAAAATATTGTATTTGTTGAAATGCTGCATCTTCAGTATTTTCTATTTCTATTTTCTATGATGCTTGGATGAGTTTGACTAGCTTGTTCTAAGGACTAGGATTCCATTGATGAAGAGGTCAGGGTTTGAGTTTTATCTGGGTGTATAGGTGTTTTCCCTTAATAGCTTTACTCTCTCCCTCACAAATGAAGGTACATTTACTCCAAAATTCTATCTTACCCATTGCTACAACTTTATTATAAAA
Organism: Timema cristinae; assembly: GCA_039000515.1. Lineage (NCBI taxonomy): Eukaryota > Metazoa > Arthropoda > Insecta > Phasmatodea > Timematidae > Timema > Timema cristinae. The sequence continues at coordinate 9,133,745 of JBCFYV010000001.1, forward strand.
TATATGTGTATAATCAAAAAATAGTGAAATGCATTGAAAAATACTTTATAGAGTGACTCAAAGCGTAAGGTGGGAAGGATAATATACAATTTTAGAATTTAATGACCAAAAAATTTTTTTTTTCAATTGATCTGTTTGGTTAAATTGTCTCCATCTGGTAAAATCAACAGTCCTTAATTATTTGTCTTGAGCCATAACAAACTTTTTAAATTAAGATAAAAATTTCCTTTTCAAGGTCCGCTATGCTCATGAAAGATATACATCAACTGTTGATATCAGCCCTGGGTAGAAAATTAAACTATGTTTCTATTGGGGCGATGATTTGTTATTTATTTGTTCAAATAACTTTTGTCATTAAATCTGTATAATAATCTATATATCCTCTTGTGACTCCACCATGTTACCAAAGTCCTAGTGCTCTCAATCAATAGGTACGACCCCAAGACAGACACCTGGACCCATGTTGCACCAATGAGCACGGGGCGAGACGCTATCGGTGTTTCTCTTCTTGGTGACAGGCTGTTTGCAGTGGGAGGCTATGACGGACAGCAGTACCTTAAACTGGTGGAGGCTTACGATGCCCAGAACAATGAGTGGCAGCAGGTAGGACTTGTTGCTCTTGTCATTTACCTCTGTAGCGGACATTACCGCACTTGTCGCCGTCTGATTGGCGGACATTACCGCACTTGTCGCCGCCTGATTGGCGGACATTACCGCACTTGTCGCCGCCTGATTGGCGGACATTACCGCACTTGTCGCCGCCTGATTGGTGGACATTGGCGCACTTGTCGCCGCCTGATTGGCGGACATTGCCGCACTTGTCGCTGTCTGATTGGCGGACATTACCGCACTTGTCGCCGCCTGATTGGCGGACATTACCGCACTTGTCGTCGCCTGATTGGCGGACATTACCGCACTTGTCGCCGCCTGATTGGTGGACATTGCCGCACTTGTCGCCGCCTGATTGGTGGACATTGCCGCACTTGTCGCCGTCTGATTGGTGGACATTGCCGCACTTGTCGCCATCTGATTGGCGGACATTGGCGCACTTGTTGCCGCACGACTGTCGGACATTGACGCATTTGTCGCCGCTCGATTGGTGGACATTGCCGCACTTGTCGCCGCCTGATTGGCGGACATTACCGCACTTGTCGCCGTCTGACTGGCGGACATTGACGCACTTGTCGCCGCCTGATTGGTGGACATTGGTGCACTTGTCGCCGTCTGATTGGCGGACATTGCCGCACTTGTCGCCGCCTGATTGGCGGACATTACCGCACTTGTCACCTGACTGGCGGACATTGACGCACTTGTCGCCGCCTGATTGGTGGACATTGGCGCACTTGTCGCCGTCTGATTGGCGGACATTGCCGCACTTGTCGCCGCCTGATTGGCGGACATTGCCGCACTTGTCGCCGCCTGATTGGCGGACATTGCCGCACTTGTCGCCTGACTGGCGGACATTGACGCACTTGTCGCCGCCTGACTGGCGGACATTGCCTCACTTGTCGCCGCCTGATTGGCGGACATTGCCGCACTTGTCGCCTGACTGGCGGACATTGACGCACTTGTCGCCTCCTGATTGGCGGACATTGACGCACTTGTCGCCGCCTGATTGGTGGACATTGGCGCACTTGTTGCCGCACGACTGGCGGACATTGACGCATTTGTCGCCGCTTGATTGGTGGACATTGCCGCACTTGTCGCCGCCTGATTGGCGGACATTACCGCACTTGTCGCCGTCTGACTGGCGGACATTGACGCACTTGTCGCCGCCTGATTGGTGGACATTGGCGCACTTGTCGCCGCCTGATTGGTGGACATTGACGCACTTGTCGCCGCCTGATTGGCGGACATTGGCGCACTTGTCGCCGCCCGATTGGTGGACATTGCCGCACTTGTCGCCATCTGATTGGCGGACATTGCCGCACTTGTCGCCGCCTGATTGGCGGACATTACCGCACTTGTCGCCGCCTGATTGGCGGACATTACCGCACTTGTCGCCGTCTGATTGGTGGACATTGCCGCACTTGTCGCCGCCTGATTGGCGGACATTACCGCACTTGTCGCCGCCTGATTGGCGGACATTACCACACTTGTCGCCGTCTGACTGGCGGACATTGACGCACTTGTCGCCGCCCGATTGGCGGACATTGCCGCAATTGTCGTCGCCTGACCGGTGGTCATTGCCGCACTTGTCGTCGCCTGACCGGTGGTCATATCTAGTATTCTCCGATTGTGAGCTTGGGATCCTGATATAACCTCAGGTTCCAATACAGTTTCTTTTTCCATTGTTTATTGTTAACTCTTGTTTATACTTGTCTAAATGTTGCAACACAGGAAATGAATATTGGATGTGAATATCCTATATATATCGGAAAACCAGGTCAGGGAATTGGGTGGTAACCATCTAGTTTCTTAACTCTATGCATTGTTCCTTTTTATGTATTTCAATCCCTCTTATACCTTCTTAAAATTGCTAATTTATTAATTGAGAAATAACTATACAATTAAATAAAGTATTAAAGGCTTCAACACGATTTTGCTAGCCCTTTAAAACTAAGAAATCTTGTTTGGTGCTACAAGACATTTTTAAACTTCAGAATTTGGTGGTTAATGTTGAGGTTAAGTTAGACTAAGTCATGTTTAATTACAGTGTTCTCTTAGAATAGACAAACTCTAAATCTCTCAGAGTTTTTAACATATAACTTCTATTTATTCTCAACAGGTAGCCCCATTGAACACCGGTAGGGCCGGTGCTTGCGTGGTGGTTGTGAAAAACCCGCTGATCTGTTGACCTTTGAGCGATGTCATGGTTCCTCATTCCACACATGACATCAAGTTAAGTAGATCAACACAGTGGTGACATTCTTCTAAAGAAAAACTCGTATTAAAGCTCTAAAACACAACAATTTAATTATTGCTCAGAAGCTGTTTTAAATATTGCTCATGTATCTGATAAAGTTTTAGATGTTAGATGTTATCAAAAACAACTAAATATTTCACTAGGAACCTTATAAACTGAGGGAAACCAATGTCATAAACATTATGATATATTAATGATACTTTCATCCTTCTTAAAGATCAGATTATGCTCTTTGATTTGATATATAGTAGCCCCATGGCTTCTTTGGTGCTGACTGACAGCTCACAGCTGACTTCTGAAAGTCAACATTTAGGTATATACCTAAATTTTGACTTTCACAGGTGACAGCTGCTAAACACATGTTTTTGCAGATCATATGGTTCGGCGTAGGGATATATACTTCGGTCTGGTATTTTTTCAAAGCCATCAGTTCTCAGCTGTGAGTTGTCGGTCAACACCAAAGAAGCCATGGGGCTACTGTATAAATGAATGATATACAATAACTTTTTTTTTTGCACATATTGCACTGATATCTTATGCCTCGCCTACCATCTTTTACAGTTTCTTTTTTACCCTTTGCTGAATACACGTTGCAATTTTTTGAGATTTCTTCTTTCTATCTGGAGATGTTTTTATAATAAAGGAAATTGATAAAACTAAAGAAAGAGGAAAAATAAACTACTAAGAATAAGAATAAATTTGATGAAGAAAGCCCACCTAGGGAAAGAGGAAAGATGTGGGAAGAGTCCGATGCACAAAGGTGACATCTTCTTCCTTTCTTCTGTATTCTATAGTAGAAGTAGTCACACACACATTTTAAACACAAATATTATTATATATATTATATATTATTATTATATTTGTGTTTAAAATGTGTATGTGGCTACTTCTACTATAGAAGACAGAAGAAAGGAAGATGTCACCTTTGTGCATTGGATTCTTCCCACATCTTTCCTCTTTCCCTAGGTGGGCTTTCTTCATCAAATTTATTCTTATTCTTAGTAGTTTATTTTTCCTCTTTCTTTAGTTTTATCAATTTCCTTTATTATAAAATTATCTAGCCATTGGGCCACCTCATTTTTGAATTATCTGGAGATGTTGTAATTAATTCAATAAAATGTTTTCCTCAAAGTTGAGCTACCTATAATCTGTTATAAATATAAAATCCAAACAAAACAATAAAGTCACATATAAGAACACAAATTAATCTCAAACAGGGTCACTATAAGATGACTCAATGATAGCTGTAAAGATCGATTGTTACTATCGAAATAATGAATTCAGGTGCAATCTAGCGACAATTTTGGTACTAAATATCCATAGATGACCTTCAAACACTGCTAGAGACTTATTAAAATATCCGTATATGTTTAAAATACATGACAAAATGGAAAACCTTTTAATTCGTCTCCCGCGATTCTTGTGGGTTCCACAAAGACGTATAAATACGTCTCTATCACGGAGAGTGTTAAGTACCTGCAATTTTTAAATGTACTTGACATGACTTTGGCCTATAGTGACCTTGCCCAGATAAAATATTGTTGTTTTGTTATTACTTTCACTTTTTAGTTTTATCAATAATATGAGGCTGGATCCATAGAAAAAATTGAAATTGTAAATGTTGAGAGATTGATACTCAAATATTCAAAATTAAATATTTAAAAAACTGAAAAAAATAACCAAAGAACTTTGAAATATCTAATAAAAATAAAATATAAATTCAATTAAATTATTTACATAATATTAATATTGTACTTTGTTTCAAATTAAAACACATTCATTCTTACAGTTTTTAATTTTATCTCTTCTGTCCAATTTTCATAGAAAGAGCCTATAAAAAATACAAACATAATCTCTAATGGTCAACATTAATATTCTACTATATTATTATTATTATTGTTATTTTAAATCTAACAAACGTGACAGCTATAGATCACATGACTTGACATATTAATACATGAAAGTAGATCTAGTTACTTTTTACAGCTGTCAGGAAAGGCTTTAGCTATGACATTTGGACTGTGTGTTCAAGTAATTTTAAAAGGATTTGAAAAACTATTAACAGCAGTGGTTTTAAACAATCCAATCTATTTTTATTATGCTGATATAAGTTTTGTTTATTTATTTATTCAACTTTCATTGCTTCTAATTTTACAATTCATAACTTATTTTAAAACTGCAAGATATGAGTTGTGTTTTTATTTTGTTCCTTATATTAATTATAGTGTATTTTTTTTTTAATTTTAGCCTTGCTAAATATGTCTTTTTATCAAGTTTTGATTGCCATGCAAATTGTAAATTAAGTAATTTTTATTATTATAATTTCAGAATCTTTTCAATTTGGAAGCTGTTGTGTTATATCAAAATGTGATATATTTTATCATTGTCTTTTAATGTGTTTGTCCGTTATATCTTTTGCTAATTTTACACATTCCTATTATAAGTGTCCTATTCTTTACAAATTTACCTTTTCTTCCTTTTGTTGTTTATTGGTTTCTTTTTTTAGGAAGCTGTTTTGAGTGTTTCACACTCGCCCCCCCCCCCCCCTCACCCCCCCATGCTCTGTGGAGTTTGAAACTTAGGTCAGGGGAGGGGATTGGGCGGTAATGATCTATTTTATTCAAGAAGTAACCATTACCTCTTTGTCCAGTGACATCAGTGTAAAGTGTGAACTGTGTTCATCTTTTCATTGTAACAGCCATATTGTGTTTGTCCCTTTTGGACGTTTCTATCCACTTTTCTTGTACCTTCTTTCAAATACATATACAAAATGTAAATAATGTAATATACTAATCTACATTTACTGTTTCGATATGATTCTTAGGAAATACACTTTGGTAGGTAAAAGTATCACAATAATCTACTTCTAATTGTGTAAATACTCTTGTTTTATCTTACATCTTTGGTCATTCAGAAGCTCAGAGTCCCAGGTTCGAGTCCCGACACGGCAGAAATTTTTCTTTGTCATTAGTGAAGTTGTGACGGGGTTGGGGGCTCTCCCCTTTCACACTGATTAATTAACGGCCTGGGGACTGGGTGTTGTGTTTGTTCTAGAGTTAAGCTAGTTTGTAAGTTGTATACTGATATAATCACTTGGTTAAGAAAGTGCATGTTAAATAAAGTACATTTAAAGGTGTGTGTATGTATCGATTTTAGGTTTACAAACAAATTGGTCTTCCCTTCTACCATTCCACTTTATAATAATAATATTAGCACCGCGTCTTACTACCCATTCGGGTTATACGCTTTAAGTACTAATTTCACTAATGAATTAGGAATTGGGAAGGTCAAATTAGAGGAAGTGAACCCGCATTTACATGGAGGGAGAGTGGAAAACCATTTAGGAAAAAACGCCCCCAGTTCACCCGACCGAGATTCGAACCTCGATATCCCCGTCCTCAGCAGTCGAGCTCAACACGTATAGCACGTTAGACAACTACGCCACCGAGGTGGGTCATTCCACTTTAGTGCGAATTTATTAATGAAATGAAATTCCTTAAAATATTATATCATTATAATACAGATAGGTAACCGTGGAACACCCGGACATTTATTTGAAGGGAGGGGGAAGGGAATGTTAATTCTTACAGCAGTTTATCTTTTGAATATTGACTTTCAAGTCTGTTTTTATAATCAGAGTTGGGTCGAAACAACTAGTCTACAAATCTAAATCTTGAATTTACATCTGAATGTTAATCTTGGGAAAATGATATACATAATAGGAAATATAAATATAATAGACAAAGAAAAAAAATGTCGCCAAACAGCTGCATTAAACTAAACATTGAACGAAGGATAGAAGGGTTAATTAAGCCTACACACTTAACAGAAAGCTGTAGTCCTCAAAGTCCACAATCAAACACAACAAAACACATAATTATGTAATATTCAGGGTACATCAGTCCCTTTCTTCAGCAGAAGATTAGGGCGGCATGAACCCAAGAAACAGGCAACAACAGTATCCAAGTGCCCATAACCTACCTCTGGCCGAGCTGACATAATTCCGTCTTTGTTTTACTCTTTATTTGATGTACCCCAAAAATGACACAATAATGTGTTTTGTTGGGTTTTTATTGTGAACTTTAAGGTCTACAGTTTTCTGATGAGTGTGTAAGCCTGCCCTTTAAGCCTCCTTTCTTTGAGAAATATAATAGAATAGAAAATACAAATAGTCACTAAATGTTAACATTATTTCTTATAATACATTCATTATAACATTCATACACAGTGGCGTAACAGATTAAGCTTGGTCCCCCTTCACCCCCGTGCAAGATTTATTTTCGGGCTCTTTTCCAAGTCATCTAAAACCTTAATGTTATAAGAAATAATTAATAGGCCTAAATAATTGCTAATTTAGTAATCACACCTTATAATGACTGTTTTACCCTCGGTTTTGTGTTGGGAACATCATCAGTTGGTCAGCTTGACTGCATAAAGATAATTAAAACTATGCACTATTTAAAACCAAATTAAATAATTGAAATAATGTTTTAGCTTAATTATAATTTACAACACTTTATAATAAACTTATTTAACTATCTAAATTGTCAATAATCCAGACATACGTTATTTGATTAAAATTATTTCCACCAAATTTATAGTAATTTAAAGTTCACTTTCTCATGTCCCCTTATACCATTGGGCCCCCTGCGGACCTGTGTGCTACGCCACTGTTCATACATTCAGTTAAGTGTTAAATTACCGGTATGGGGCCTAGTTGTTAAGTTCATACTATAATTATAATTGGTTCATAACCACCAATCAGCAGTAGTAGAGCTCTAAATTAATTTCATTTGAATATTTTTTTTCAAGGATTATGTGAGGAATGCCAGGTCTCCACCGTGGTTCGGATTCCACGTTAAACTGTAGGTCCTTCATTTCATCTCACAATCACCCTACCATTACACATTAGCGTAAGTGCGTATAACCCGAACGGGTAGTAAGACGCGGTGCTAATAATAATAATAATTTTTCAAGGATTTGAATTTCGAATATCCCTAAGGATTTGAGGGTTCCACCCACCTCTGCATTCGATGGACTAGACACGACTTCAGTGTTCTTATATTATATACTATTCTTTACTTTGTTGGTTTTCAGCTTTTATCAACATTATTTGAAATTGTTAGTGTGAGAGTGTTGGGGAAGACAGCACCCGCCTGGCTTCTGTTGGGTGTGTCACTGATAATGTCATATATTGTAAAATAGGAGGTGGTAAATCTTTTTATTTTTCTAGATCCACTAAAATAATGTTGGATGTTTTTGAGGGGCTGATGGATCATTTATGTCTACATTATATTTAGCTTAAACATTCCCATATTTCGAAAAGACTTGAATGATTGGAAAATCATTTAAAATAGTTCCTTATAAAGTCATTCCTAAAACTGTCATTTTATTTCCTTCTATGTATGACAACTGCTAAGCTAAGCAATAGAGCTATATTTTTTATTGGTTTTTATTTTTGTTTGAATTCAAACCACCTGATGTGAAGTTAAGTTGACTGGTTTTTATGTAATTTAATATTTATTGCTAAATTTTAAAATATGTTTCATGTGACGGTGATACAATACTGTAAATACACCATCTGCATTCTATAGTATAAATGTATTTTCACCAATTTTATCCACAGTAAATCCTGCTAGAATGTTGTCCAGCCCAATGTTGTTTGGTTACAACGTCGTTAATAGTATGTGATAATTTTTTTTTTTTACATAACGTTGGCTGTGACCTGATAAAACATTGTTTCTCAATTGATTGAACTGTGCGTTAACTGCCAGATTATTGGTTGTACGATGCAAGATGAGTCATACAAGTGACATAAAGCATTCTTCCCTCATCTGCACACCCACAAATTACCCGTTTTGTGCCCGTGCGATACAATGTGTTATGCCATGTCACAGTCTGCCCTCCTTTCCCCTGTCCCTCTGTAATTGTTGAGCGTGAAGTTATAAACATCTGTTGAGCTCAGGCGCTCATTTGGTCGGCTCAGCTCGATTGCGGGCTTACATCATGGAGTTTTTTGATGTTAGAGATATTTCTCTCAGATTATAAATAGTTTCTGAATTATATTCTTCATGCATTGACGATACTTTCTTTCTTAAATCACACCTTACATTTTAATTATATACTCTACATGGTTGACTTATTTACTTACAGTTACACCTGATGCGTAAATTGTTGAATGTAAACCACCTTTATCAATTGTGCACTTGTTATTTGTTACATGTCAGTTATGAATGATCCAACTATTGTGGCTTAACGCGATGTGTTCTTGATCTATGGACTATTTGCTATCAAAAGTCAGGTGAAATAACAGAGAATTAACTGTTTTACAGACATCGGGCTATTTTTATTAAAATATATTGACATTGTTATCCTACTAATATATAAAAAATGAGTCGATGTCTGTCTGTTACTCATTCACGCAAAATACACTTCACCAATTGCGCTGAAATTTCACATGGACATAACTCGGACGTCCGGTTAATACACAGGCTAATTAAAATATATTTAGGTCCATTTTGCTTCAAAATGGGGACTCCTACTTTTTGACCTTTTTGACCTTTTCCTCAGCTTATTCTATTCAGAGTTTCATTGATCCAACTATAAAGGTTTCTAGATAAAAACGGCATTATAAAACATTTTCTGTGCGAAGAACAGGTAATTAGAATAAGAATTTGATAAAATACCGTGAATAAAATTTTCTAAGAAAATATTTGGTCTCGCTTACATCTTTTTACTTTAAAGTCTTAGGATGATATCTTTCAACGCCATTTATAAAACAAAGTAAAATTTTACTAATGAGCTATTACAGTTTTTATTGTTCACTTCAAAATAATTTTCGATAAAATTAAATTTGAGACTAAACCTGATATAAATAATGATCACAGGATTGTGGCTGTAGTGGATGTTCTTCTTTATTTTAAAGAAGCAGCCATTAACTTTTTCCATTGGCAGCATTGTAAAGTCTGAACAGTGTTTCATTGTGCACGTCACCATCTTTATTCTTTTGTTTGTCACTAAATCTCTCGTGTAGCTTCGTATAGTTAAACAATATCACTTTATTTTGATAATGTAGACATTAGAAATACATTTTTTTGGTACAAGTAATGAAATTGTTATCCATCAATATCTGTGTACTGATTCAGTAAAACCAATTAATGATACCGATTACTGATTATTTAAAATAATTGTTCATGCTACGATTATTTACCCCGATTAGTCTCGATTATCGATTATTTAGATAACAGTTAATGTAATTAATACAAAATGATTTTATTTAAACACCAACAGCCTAAAGCTTTGATAATCTTATTTTTATATTAATCTTTGCACGATTGGTGAAAGTTGGAACTAGATTGTTAGTTTTATTAATAATATGAATTTATATTTCTTTTTCTGGTTACGTAATCTTTGCATGGGCCACAACCCAGATACAGTGTGTATTTAATTGTGTTTTTCCTTATCACTAAGCTCCTATAAAACTTTTGCTTTAAATTTTACTTTAAAAAGAGATTAATCGGCATAATAATCGCCGATTACGATTAATTGCTCTTGCACTAATATTCGTCCGATAACGATTCATCGGTATCCACATCTGTACACCTCTAGTGTATAGTTTATCTAAAGGACAACTCTTAGTATTAAACTTCAAGACTTCCATATTGTTGTGAGTTCACATTGATATTTTAATATTAAAACTTAAAATTACTTAGAAAATAGGGAAGATAGTTTTAATTTAGTGTATTATTAAGTTTAATTAAACAACTATTCAAACAAAGTAAACAAACTTTTTTTTTTGTTACCGCGTTTTCATGACCTGTTTGGGCTATAAAAATGCTTTAGTTAAGGGATGAAGGTTGAATTTTGAAGAAATGTACCTTCATTTGTCTGGAAGAAAGTGTAAAACCATTCAGCAAAAATATTCTTAGTACACCTGACAGAGATTCGAACCTTTATCTTTCCATTCTCAGCATTTATGTCTCTTTTGAGTGTATTGCGTGTGACTCCTCTAGACCATTTAACCACCAGAGCGGGGGTGGAAGGGGGGGGGGAATATATTCGACAAAATTACTGCTGAATGGTCATGATTATGGGTATATTATCATTAAAATAAAAACTAATATTTCTTAGTTCATAACAAGACTTTATAATTAGAACAAAATCTTACCACTCTAAACGATCAATAATTTATGACTGTATAGTGTTCCACTTTACTCAGTTCAAAAATTAATAATAATAAAAAATAAATTAAACACACAATTTGCAAATTAAAGTGGACGGGGGCCTAGCTAAATATTCTTTTTGCAGTTTTTATGACAAACTTTTTTGCTAAAATAAATAAAATATTCCCAGTAGATTATTTTTAGTTTAATTTCCTACATTTGGTAATATCAACAGTTGTTGAATGTTTGTCACTAGCACAGCGGAATATGAATAGGACTTTTTTTTTTTTCTAATTTAAAAAGTTTTCTGTCCAAAATCCGTCACACCTTTGACAAATATTAGGGGACCATTAAATACCAACTGTAGGAAATTAAATGAAGCAAAAAAAAAAAAAAATCATTTTGTCTAAAAACGTTTATTTATGCTACAAAAACTTAATAAAACATGGGCCTAAGCTCACATTCCCTTTAACCCCGCCTTAAGCTACAAAACTATATTTTGTCGTTGGTGACCTGGTGGTCTAGGGGTAAGGTGTCAGACTTCTGTGCTGGCGGCCGGGGTTCAATCCTCGGTCCCGGCACAGATTTATCTGAGTTCCAAACCCTTCCTTCACCTCTGACAAGACATCTTGTGAATGTGGGGAATGCCAGGCCTCCACCGTGGTTCGGATTCCACGTTAAACTGTAGGTCCTTCCATTTCATCTCACAATCACCCTACCATTATACATTAGCGTAAGTGCGTATAACCCGAACGGGTAGTAAGACGCGGTGCTAATAATAATAATAATATATTTTGTCATTGTCAATATTCCTAAAACCTCAAGTGCATTGTCAGGGTTCGATTCCTGGTGCAAGAGTGCAACTGCGGCAGACACATGATGGTATAATCTTAAGTGTAAATGACAGGAAATGATTGACGCATTGTCAGAGACAATATATAACCTTGATGTATAGGACAAAATAAGGTCAATTTTTAATAAAATGCATTGGTATTCACTTTGAGAGAGGATTGTAAATCACAATGTAGATAAAACTTCCCTGCAGTTCATGTCGTTGATTGAATCCTAGCGTTCAGATAAAACTGCACTAACTCACACCAACTGCAGATCTTGGTACAATGTCTACTCTTTCCTCTGCTTTCTACGATCTGCATCGATGATCGCTTGATACAAGACCAGAGTTTGGGGTGTTTTTTTCATTTTTGTACATAAATGTTGGTACATTTCCTCCAAGACTGACATAACTTACCCAACCTTACCCATAGTGTAACTATGCAAATAGCCCAAACAGCAGTCTGAAAAGGTGCACAGAAAATATGACCTTTGTAACAAGTTAACGTTGCACTTGGTGGTGTGTGAACTGTTTTACAATCCATAGCATCATTAAGAAAGTGGAAGAATTTTCTATTTATATTTAAAAAATGGTTTTGAACTAGGGATATAATAAGCTACATATATAAGTTCAGTATTGTTACATAAAAACAGAGATATAAATTTTTCCTCCAGAAAAATGTTTTCATAAACTATGAGACTCGAAAAAATGCTCATCCAGGGACTTACGTTCCCCCAAGGGCATGTCATTTCAAAATCTATTATATGTGATATAAATATGTTGTAAAATATTTTGATAAGTTTTTTTTATATGTTACTTGATGGAATAAATCTGTTAGAAAGTGTCTTGTGTCATTCTTCTTCAAAACATTCCTATTAGAGTTTACCAACATACATTTAAAATAAATCTTTGATAAGTCTGGCTTATAACTAATAAAGATTTTATTCAAATTATAAGATTTTTTAAGGGAGTAAAAATAGCTTTAATGTTTGAATTAGATTTAAAAATGCTTCCTTGTGTTTGTGACTATTTCATATTATTTAATTAAATTGCTTTGGTGGCCAATAGCGTAAGGCGTCAGTCTCATCTTAGTCTAGTTCGCTGGTAACTGAAGGTCAGGCGGTGTTCAAGAATTATGTAAGAATATTTTTGGCCATTTTGGATCCCCTCCCCTCCGTTTCCCTCCTTGTAACCAAAAATAAGCAAAGTTCAAACTCTCTAAGGTGCTTAAGTAATACTTGAATGCCCCCTGAGGATTTAAACCCCAGTTGTGTGTATTGAGGGTGTCATGTGATATACAGCTGTCAATTTAAATATATAGTGAAATGTCAACAATGTATTTTTACTTTCTCATACTAAAAGAAAGTATTGTAATCATGAAAATTTTCAACCTCAAGATTATAATGAATATGTCCGAATCCCAAGAAAGTGGATTTAACAATTCTCTCTCTCTGTCCCCATGTCTGTCTGTCTGTCCATGGCCACAGATCTGAATCAGTTTGATGGATGTTGTTCAAACCTCATATATAGATGTTACAGGGAAATACCTCGGGATGTTTATCTGATTTTGACACTAGTCCACAAATTAAGGATAGTTTTACTGATGAGTGATTTATTTTAATTTCAAATTTTTAAAAAATGGCTCTTAACGATTTTGTTTAAAATGAATATCTTAAATTTTTTACTTTCTCGCTATCTTACAGGTAGAGAAAGTATTGTGATCATAAAAAAAATCGAACTCGAGATTTCAATGAGACTCGACGAATCCGAAAAAGTGTTTTTTGAATTTCCGTATGTACCTCAAACTAGAGCCTAAACTATTTTACAGATCGGCTAAAACTTGGTATCTGGGGTTTTCATAGGGTTGCCCCGAGGGTTTTTTTGGAATTGGGTATCTAACCTTAAAATTAAGTGTAGTTTACTGAAGGGGAAAAAGAGAAGTCAATTTTATCAAAATCGGCTTTAACGATTTTGATTAAATTTCATTTCTAAACATTTATAAATATTCCAAACAAAATGGCTACTCTCAATATTTTGGCGAAACGACTTTAAGGGCTCCGGTATGATGCGTAAATTATCATTTTTTTAATCATATCTCCGAAACTATTTGAGATATGAAACTACATATCATTACAAATATGTAGATCTATTTATAATACAAATATTTTATTTGAAGCATAATTTTATAAAACCAGTAACTTTCAAGCTATACATAAATACATATATTTTTTATCTTTTCGAACACAAAAAATAATCTCTAACCTGAAATGTTGATGAATATCGAAGTCTCAAGACCCCTCCAAACCCTAAAAAGTGGTCTTCTGTTTAAACTTAAAATTAATAGTAGTTTAATAAATGGTGAAAATAGAAAAAAAAATCGATTTTTTCAATATTGGCTCTAACGATTTTGATTAAAATTATAAATAAAATGGCTATTTTCATTTTCCCATGAAAATGACTAAGGGTACTTTACAGAAGCTGAAATTTACGTATCTCTGCAACTATTTGAGATACTAAATAACTTATCATTGCAAAATCGTAGTACTGTTAAAAATAAAAAAACTTTTAAATAAAATATATTTTTTATAAAACCAACAGTTTCTGAGATATTTTGCAAATATATTAATACAATGTTGTGAGCTTTAGTTGTACAGAGATACTAAAGTTTTAACATAATAATTATCCAATGTCCTAGAGTAATTAAATATAAGTAAGTCTCTAAAAGTTTATGTTGTTTTTCCTTAAACCTCTTAGGAGAAATGTTTGTACAACAATGATCTATATCCATTTTAGACTCAATAGTCAATATTTTCTTTTTTTATTGGTCACAATGATTCTACACCAAGGTATATAGTACCCAATGTCCTGACCATCTCTGCTAGGTCGCTTCAATGTTCGATAATGATGGTGTAGTAGTTGACTCATAGAATGCAGCACCAGCATAACAAGTGCATGTTTTTTTAGAAAAGCAGACTTGCAGATTAACTAAGTCCAGGGGTAGGACGTAATACCTACGTCTAGGCCCTTGTTACTAAATGTATACTAATTGTAAAAGATGACGAACCTGTGTAAATATAATTAATAACGTAAAAAACAGCCGGACTTGTCTTAGGTCAACATTTTATGCTTTGCATTATGCGTAAATCGCGATCAAATTCGGGTATTGATTGAGGGTTTGTAGCCAGTCAAATTTGTGGAAACGGTTTAACCTGTATATTCCATTTCTTGATTGATCAGAGTGAGTCCAAATAAAGAATTGTCTGTTTCATGTTTTAATAAAGACATCTCTCATTTTCAATTCGCCCCCTCCAAACCCCGGAACGTGTTATTTCCTGTTCCCTCTAACACATACCCATTGATTACGATCCTGGAGCAGGGATGAGTCCGGACCGGGAAATGAGACGTGGGGATAGGAAATGACGGGAAAGCCTATAGGAAAAAAAAACCCGCCGGATTGGAATTGGTGTATTTAGAACAGAGCTTTGGGCAGTTGTTTCTAGGAGTTTGGTGTAAAAGTTGTCTTTTGACAGCTGTCAATCAGTGTGTGTAGTTTAAGACGAGTCCGTTTGGTGTCGTTATCACCATGAGTACGATAGTGGTTCCCCAAGACGGTGTTTGACAGTCGGGTGTTGCCCAAGTGTGAACAAGTGTAGTGAAAAGTGTGTATAAAATGTTATTAGAGATGACAGGTGGATCCAACACTCGTCACTATGATACTGGGTATTAGCTAATTTTATTTTAATAATCCTAATTGTGTTAATTGTCGGCCATTCATTTAACTTAGCCTGACTGACCTCATCACACTTCAGTCTAACAAGGGATTGTGGGCCGTGTCTTTACATGTTGGGGATTGATAAACACGAGTGCCCGCACGTCCTAGTACCAGCAGCGGAATTTTTATACACCGACCTAAGAGTTATTTATTTATTTTCAGTGTTTACAGGCCCGGTATATTAAAAACTTCAAATACAGCCCGTTTTCCACATAATTTTGACTTTACTTTTACAATTACAATATAAATGATATTTTAAAAAAATTATTATAAAACAGGTTTTGGCTCTTAATTTAATTGAAAGTCAACCATCCCTAGTCCTAGTTGGTCCGCCCCAGGTATATTACGCCCCCGGCACCTTCCCTAACTGGGCCCCTCCACAGTACCCGGGATTTCACTCCCGAGTCCTCCAAGTGCCCACAAGGGGGCTCCTGGGAGCGCCCTATCGAGTTGGTGATTCGCCTACTTTCTAGCCATCACACTTCCGTTTTTACCCTTCCTTCCATCCTCGGCGATTGAATTTCCTAATCTAGCCCCCACCTAATTCCCCCCGTCCCTAATTTAGCTATTCTAACTACTAATCTAACTCAACTATTCTATTCCCATTCCTGCCGGGGAACTCCGTCACCCTGATGGTACCAGAGGGCTGCATCTTGACCCTGAGGGCCCATCAACCACAATCCACCTCTCTTGTTTCCGAGGTGGTGGGTCATACGGTGCCGGGAACCCCTCAGAGTTCATATTCACTCCACTAACTGTAGTTCATACGACTGGAAAACTGACCTTAAGATCCCAAGGTCATCCTCTGTGTTCCTCCGGACACTCAGTCATACTGGAATCCAGTTCCCAGGGCTCGTGCTTGCTCCTTCCGGCAAGGATTGTTACAGCTTATCCTCTTTAACAATCCTTTTTTCTCTACTCACTCCCCGCCGAGACCGCACCAGTGTCAGTGTCAGTCGCGCCCTCCGTGTCTCTGTCATCTTCTTTGTCATTGTCATTGTCAACGTCCCGTCTTATTCGTCCCTGTGCCTCTTTGAGTCTATCTATGTCGGCGGTATTTGCTCTATCTGACTCTTCCAGAGCAAACTGGTCTAAGAATTCCCATTAGATTGGGTCTTTCAGTACTAATCTTCCCTGGATCTCTCTCTGATAGTTCCTTCTGTCTTGTAGCGTAAGGACGCCCTCGAGCACCCCATGTTCAGGGGTTCCCTCCTCGCCACATTCACAATTCCCCAACTTTGTGACTTATCCTGTTCTCATCCTGCGTCTGTGTTATTCTCAGAAAGGAGACTGGAATATGTTTTCTATGTTGGTTACACCCTCACCCTCGAACAAAGTAGATCCTCTTCTATGCAAATATAGCCCCAGGGCTCAGTCCTGGAGGACCTTAGTTCGAGCTTGTGGGACGCCTGACTACTGCGTCACAGTAATGGAATAATAAAGACAATGGCTGTAAAAAAAATACGTACCCACATTTACGTGGAGAGAGAGAGAGAGTGAATACGTGTATACAAACAACACTCAAAAGTATTATCTAATCGGGGCTCAAACTCTGAGCTCCCAGTCACTAGACTGCGGACGTACGTCAGTTATTTGTCAAGCTCATGTCTTTTATATGTAATGTAACCAACCATCTTTTTGAGAAATATTAGTCAGGGAGTTACAAGAGAGTAACAGTATATTTTATTGGACAAAGGAGAAATGGTTGATATAAAATAACAAATTATAAATATAGTAATATTGGTTAGAGCGTGTAAAGTTGAAGACTTTGATGTTAATCATAATATATCATAAAATATGAAAACCGACTAGAATGTTCAAAGTCAGAGACTTTAATAATAAACAGTGATATCTCATAAATATCCAAAAATAGGCTTGAGTACCCAAAGTAAAATACTATAATATAAAACAAAGATAAATCATAAATATATTAACAAAGGCCAGAGAACGCAAGGTCAAAGACTTAGATATTGAATAAGACTATCCCATAAATATATAAATTTACAAAGTGTCCAAAGCCAAATACATTTATAAAAAATTAAGAAGATTGCATAAATATATAAATTTACAAAGTGTCCAAAGCCAAATACATTAATAAAAATTAAGAAGATTGCATAAATTTATGAAGTTTACTAGAAAACCCAAAGAATCCCATAGAGATAGAGTGACAACAACTATACAAATTAAAGGCGGTCGGTCTCCCTTTTAACCGCTTAAGGCAGCCAAGGTAATCAAGGTAACATGCATAATGTCAACAATTAAGTGTACACTTCTCATATAATAATAAAAGATAATATATGAAACCTAAGTTAATATCCCTAAAATATGTTCCCCAGCTAAAGATGCAAAAAATTAATCAGAAAGGCGGTTAGAGCACAACCCAGGGTCAGCCGCCTGGCGGAAAAAATAGAAAGAAGGTTCAAATTTGAATGAAGATTAAATTTCCCAGTAAAATTAAATAGAATGAGAACGCGGTTAAAATTTAACCACGTCCAAACCCAAAAGAAACCCATCCCATAATTGACAATCAAAATATATACGTCCGAATCAACAATTTTGAAGAGATTCTTACATATTAAACCGAAATAGAATTTTGATAAATAGAATTAACCCTTAGCTTAACTTACCGCTCTCACCTTCAGTAAGTCTATGATACAATGAGTACCGATACAAACAAAACATCACAATATATAGCGAGGATAAGAACTGACATGCTCACAGAGAGTAGGGAAAAGGAGGGAAAATGGAGTGGAGGGATGAGACCGGACAGCGCGGGAAGGATCACGGACACCCTGGAAACTAGTAGAAAGCGCTGGAATAGTCCAGGCGGCGGAAATGATAACTAGACGAGTGGAGTCGCTTTCGCTTGTTTTTTCTGAACATGGCTTTCTTCTTGAGCACAAAGTTGAAACACACCTCCGTTCAGTCCGTGGAATTGTGTGTTAGAGAGAGGAGGTCGTGGCACATGTGCGCCGGAGTTAGAGTCCAACAGGGCAGAGGGTGAGGATTCTCCCATTTGATCGAACTTGTTACTTGTAACTTCTGTCAGCTGTAGCATAGCTCTAGTGACCTATCTTCAATTTTGGCAACTCTACAGTTACCTTTAAAGTTTTCTCAGAGGGTATCCTGAAGATGTAATTTCTGTCAGCTGCAGAGTAACTCTAGTGAACTATCTTCAAAGTAGACAACCTTACAGTTACCTCTGACGTTTCCTCAGAGGGTGTCCTGAAGATGTAACTTCTGTCAGCTGTAGGGTAAATCTAGTGACTTATCTTCAATGTTGGCAACCCTACAGTTATCTGAAAGGTTGTCCTGTAGATGTAAATTCTGTCAACTGTAGGGTAACTCTAGTGACCTATCTTCAATGTTGGCAACCCTACAGTTATCTGAAAGGTTGTCCTGTAGATGTAACTTCTGTCAGCTGTAGAGTAACTCTAGTGACCTGTCTTCAATGTTGTCAACCCTACAGTTATCTGAAAGGTTGTCCTGTAGATGTAAATTCTGTCAACTGTAGGGTAACTCTAGTGACCTATCTTCAATGTTGGCAACCCTACAGTTATCTGAAAGGTTGTCCTGTAGATGTAAATTCTGTCAACTGTAGGGTAACTCTAGTGACCTATATTCAATGTTGGCAACCCTACAGTTATCTGAAAGGTTGTCCTGTAGATGTAAATTCTGTCAACTGTAGGGTAACTCTAGTGACCTATCTTCAATGTTGGCAACCCTACAGTTATCTGAAAGGTTGTCCTGTAGATGTATATTCTGTCACTGTAGGGTAACTCTAGTGACCTACCTTCAATGTTGGCAACCTACAGTTACCTCGAATGTTCCCTGAAAGGTTGTCCTGTAGATGTAACTTCTGTCAGCTGTAGGGTAACTCTAGTGACCTACCTTCAATGTTGGCAACCCAAAGTTACCTCTAATATTTTCTCAGAGGTTGCTCCAGTTGGGAAGTTGATTTTCCCATCTCTCTGGTGGTGGGTTACCTTTGCACTTTTCTCTAGATCGTCTACTTTTGAATCTGGTTCTTTCTTCCCAAAGCCTCAATATCCCCTCTAATCAAAAATTTCGTTATCTTCTTTCTTGTGGCTTCCTCCCCCGTTCTTTCTTTGTAGCCTTCCTTCTCTCCTTGTCACCTCACCGTTCAATATATGAGATACAGCTGAACTTGGTTACAACGCGCACCAGGGACCGACAAAGTTTCCTCGTTACATCACTGATATGTTACACCAACATCCTATTTTATTTAAAACCCCCAATAACTTAATAAAAAGCTAGATTCAAAAAACAAAATAAATTTTAAAGAGAAGCTTATATTATAGTTACATACTTACATATTTGTATTAAAATGCGTGTATAAACTATAATACATTTAATATTTAATACAATGTATTTGTCCGCAAATTTAAAACCATACTCTAAGACTGTATATATATATATATATATATATAATATATATATATATATATATATATATATATATAAAATATATATATTAATATATATATACACACACACACACAAGTCCGAAAATTGTTCAGGATCATTCCATATAATATCAACAAATACTTTGTATATAGCCTGATCTGTCGCGAATATTACAAAAGGCTGCCCACACTCTTCAGTTATTGATTTCTAGCATGGATGTCAGAACAGTGTCAGGATTTGTTGGGGGCAACTCAATCAATGGTAGATACATTACTTGTGTTGCATTCACAACGCCATGACTTGATTGTTGTGTTATCTGTGTATTGAAACCATGATACTCAGGTATATTATACTGCAAGTATTTAGGAGCTTAAAGTCTTTGCTTTGTGCGTTCATAACTGATATCTTCTGGCACACTACTAGAGCCAATATTTGCAATGGGGGAATAAAACATGTCAGAGAAACTGCGGACATAGGTGCTTTATTAGACCCTTTTGTACCTTGCTATTGTAACGCCAGGCTCTGGAGGAATAGTTACTTCATTATTAGCTAGTCTAGGAATTGAAATTGGCTCTTGCTCTTCATTCATAGTGGCTTTTGTAAACTTGGTTAGGATCATTCCCATTGCATGAGTTTGCTGCAGTCCATTTTCAGAGCAAATAATTGAATCAAAGTTGTCACCAACAACTTGTACTAATCCGTCAACTTTAGTGATGCCCCTCAATGTATAGTTTCCAGTGCAATCTTTTGCCACAGATGCCCGAAAATGCTTGTGTTCATTGTAAGTAGCTGTAACCTTAAAATGGCTGAGCTCTATAATAATATACGTTTTCTTCAGTAAATTGGGGAAAGCCACTTGAAGTTGAAGTGGGGTATTTTTTTAAACAATTTGCAACCATACTATCAATAATTGTAACTGTTGCCAGATCTAGTATCTTGAGTTAGTTTAGAAGATGCAAAAGTGTTTGGCTACGTTCACGTATTATAGAATGGACGTTGATCCTAACATGGTACTTGGATTTGTCCGTGGGGAAAGTTTCTCTTCGTAAAGCAGATGCTAGGGGCTTTACATGCTTTAACACGCTATCATCATCGTTTTCTTTGATGATTTCATTATGCAATGTTTTCTGAACAAAATTAGGTTCATTATTATAGGAGATGATAATATTAAAAGTTCTTTTCCAATATATGCAGTTTTTGCACAAATTTCGTTCATGTTAGAGTGCTTCCTCCAAAAGCCAAATAGAAATAGTATTGCTCGACACTGTTCCATGTTTGACTACTGTTTTCAGTAATTTCATGAGTGATTTCTTTGAAATCATCACCTTCCTCTCTCATAGCATCACAAAGTACTTTATTTTTTGCTGCACTGATATTTTGATTAATCGCAATAATTTGTGGCACTTCCATTGATACCTAGCGTCTGCAGCATGTGAATAACTTGAGACCCCTATGATTCTTATTTGTACATCTTCAGCCCATGTGTCCTACCTTTTATCACATACGTCTAATTTTACGTTTTTAAACTCTACTGTCCTAACTATAAAATAATGGTTGTAGTGATAGGACATTTTATATCACGGTCTATGCACTCTTCTCCGCGAAACAATCAATCTCATTTCAAATTAAAAGAATAAGATTCCGAGCCTAACTATCGTTTAGCTTGTTCCACTAGGTCTTCTTACTTGGGTGCTTTCTCTTAAGGGTTCAATTTATGTGAGTCTTTGAAGTATAGGTGAGACACGCGTTCGGTGGCAATATAATACCAAATTAGTGTCAGCTGTGAGACGTTGCTCCAAAGTCTCAAAAATGTCATCTCCTCGCTGTTTATGTGCAGATATTATTGAATCAAGCCTTTGATCACATACTCTTACAGTCTTGTATATTTTTCCACACTTAAACAAGCACTCTTCTTCACTGAAATATGACATTGTCGTAGACCATCTATTCATTAGTTAATTTTACAACTCGAAACATAAGAAAAATAAATTTTAAAATATAAATCAAAATGAACCAGAAACAGAAATTATTCATACCTCAAAACATGCTTTTAGTTATGGCACCCGGACTATGGCAACAATCACTGACAACAACTTCCTCTACTGACTGTACTTGTCCCCTTGGACGCTAAGATTTATTATGCCAATCACTTATAACAACTTCCTCTCTGACTGTACTTGTCCCCTGGACGCTAAGATTCATTATGCCAATCACTTACAACAACTTCCTCTCCTGACTGTACTTGTCCCCTTGGACGCTAAGATTCATTATGCCAATAACTTACAACAACTTCCTCTCCTGACTGTACTTGTCCCCTTGGACGCTAAGATTCATTATGCCAATCACTGGCAACTTCCTCTCCTGACTGTACTTGTCCCCTTGGACGCTGAGATTCATTATGCCAATCACTGACTTCAACTTCCTCTCCTGACTGTACTTGTCCCCTTGGACGCTAAGATTCATTATGCCAATCACTGGCATCTTCCCTCCTGACTGTACTTGTCCCCTTGGACGTTAAGATTCATTACGACAATCACGCAATCGGCTCGTTCTAACGGAAACCAAACACGGTCATGATGACTTGATCAAGAACTATCCCGGACATGAGAAAAGGACTTGTATATTATTTAACAACACAGGAGCAGAAGTAAAGGGAATTATATAGTGAGGTTCGACACAGGATCATTAGACCAGGCTTTTTTCGTCCTCCGGGAGAAGTTGAGTTGAGTTAAGTTGCGTTCTCAAGTCGGGACACAAACCAAGTGCCTCACTAGTTAAACAACACAAACAACGAGTGAATTTGTCACAACAAATATTTAACCTAAATTTAATTTTTTTATTTATTTATTCAGTGAGTGAGTTTTTATATTAGTCACATAAGTTGTGTATTAGACATAAATGTTATTAATGACGTAGTCTAAGATATAGGGATGAGTAGGCTAGTTTAGAATAATTTCACTCCCATCAGCTTGGAGTTGAGATTAGAAAAACAAAAAATACAGTCACATGGGTAGAATCAGGACGAGATTTGAACCCCGACCTCCCTGTCACAGGTAAACCTGACTAAATGAGCCTGATATTTAGACCGTGCCCACCTTAATGTATTCATATTAGTAAAGTAAGCTATTTACCAAAGTGTATCAACATCCAATTCATAAGTTAAAAATAGTAAATTAAATTTAAATAGTTCTAGTTCAAGAGCGATGTAGTTCAAGGTCTAAATGTTGATACATCAGGTGATGCACTTGAGATTCGGAGTTCACTATAAGTGAGGTCTGATGCGCAAGGGCGTTTGAAGGTCCCTTTTTGAAATGCAATGTACGCGTTGAAGATCAGTTTTTTGTTGTTGTCACATTATACCTCTTCACTCCCTTTAATATTTAGATTATAGATAAGAGAAAGGTTTGGACAAAGTACACTGTATTATTTCATGCAGACATAATTTATCTCGGTTTACGTTATAGATGTAATTTAATAATCACTAGTCTGTGTTAAAATACTGTTTAGTGGCTGTGATGTAAATAATTATATTGTCAGTGTCTAGTAACATTGGAACATAGTTATGTTAAACAAGCACAGATTTATCTGATTACCAAACCTTTCCTTCAAATCTGACAAGACGTGTATTAATCACAACTTGTGAGTGTGTGGAATACCAGACCTCCACCGTGGTTCGGATCCCACGTTAAACTGTAGGTCCTCCATTTCATCTCACAATCACCCTACCATTACACATTAGCGTAAGTGCGTATAACCCGAACGGGTAGTAAGATGCGGTGCTAATAATAATAAATAATAATAAATAATAATAATAATAATATTATACAAGAGACGCAGTTCCCTCATAATAATGAAAGCCCGAGTCAGCCAAGCTATTCAGAACAGTCCACGATGAGTTTATTATATATTTTGAAAGTCCGCTCTGCTCTTGTATAGTTACATAACAGTAGATTAAATTTAGTTAAACATCAGTAAGCATGACACATTGTTAACGCTATAAGTAGGTGAGAAACGAGGATAAGTTCTTGTTTTTCGGAGAGCCTTTGGAGAGTGTTAGGAGGGTTCTGATAGTTGACGGACACTTTGGAGAGTGTTAGGAGGGTTCTGATAGTTGACGGACACTTTGGAGAGTGTTAGGAGGGTTCTGATAGTTGACGGCAAAGACTATCGAGGTAGGTCATGTTGCTCTTGTCCAAAACGAGGGGTGTGGTTTATCATTATAGACTTATACAAGGACTGTTAGCTAGAATGATGGACTTTGGTAGTATCTTACCAATTGACTATATACATCACATTGAGTACGTTAGTCTACTATAAATCCATCAACACAACGAGTTTGACTATTCAGAACGATCCTACCCGATAATTTCCACCCTTTGATAGCCTATCCTGACAGAGTGACATATATATCATTGGTAGAAGGTTGGACAGCGACAATATGTATAACTGTATGATATTTAGTGAGATATTTCCAATGTGTTCATAATATATCCTAGTTTTATTCCCCTTTAAAATGTTTCCCAGACGTGAAAGTTATTGTGAGTTCGAAGATTTTATCTCAGACCTTCAATATAACATTTTGAAGCTGACCCGTTCCTAATTATACTCTCAGGATTCGGCCAAACTGACAAGCGTGCGTACGATCGAACGCGTGATTAGCAGATAGCTATCGATAGTTGTGGACGAGGAGGCAAAGGTTCGAATCTTGGCTCAGTGAACTGAGGTTGGTTTTTTGATAATTGATTTATTGTTGTGGTTTTACCATCCTCTCTCCACGCTAATGGTGATTCTTATTTGTAAAGGCCTACCTTGATGATAATATTATAAAGTATTTTAACATATCAGTTTTACATATATAGGTATTGTTTATGATCTTGCCAAATAAATTAGGCCGTACCTAGCAAGTGTGCTAAACCTATAGATAGTAAAAAAAAATGTCAAAATGATTAGTTTTCCCATCATCCAATGAACCAACAACACACAATAATATTGCATAGCACCTGTAAACTAGACTGTACCGGTTCGAGCGCGCGCTCCAGTCTGGCCGCCTCTCATTACAACCAATGTGTTTTATTTATATTTTAGTCACTCGCTCGCCCGGTCTAGCCGTACCCTCACTTGTATTTAAAACTTTTTCAAAATATAAAATCTGCTAATATCTTATATTTATTTCCACCCCCGGAAGGCAGAAGTCGGGTGTTCGCGGCTCCGGGTGCAGTGATGCCGCTCCTGAGTAGAAGTCGCCGCTCCCGGTGGTGGCAGGCGGTGGCGAGCACCTGGAGGCGGTACCTGGCCGTCACCACAATCCCGGGACTGCAGAACGTGCATCACTCTAAAGGCGTCACGGCGCTAGTCGTCTGGGGGACGCTGTTCTTGCTGGGACTAGTGTGCACGGTGCAGGACGTCTATACCGTGACAGCCGACTACCTCTCGTACCCTGTGACAACCGTCATGACAGTGGACCAGGTGACTACCCTGTGACAACCGTCATGACAGTGGGCCAGGTGATTACCCCTTGACAACCTTCATGACAGTGGACCAGGTGACTACCCTGTGACAACCGTCATGACAGTGGCCCAGCGGACTAATTTGAGACAACCGTAATGACAGTGAAACAGGTGACTACCGTGTGACAACCGTTCGGGAACTGGACCAGGTGACTACCTTGTGATAACCGCTATCACACTGGACCAGCTGATTACTCTGTGACAACCGTCATGACACTGGACCAAATGACTACTATTTGACAACCGTCATGGCAGTGGATCAGGTGACTACCTTGTGACAACTGCTATCACACTGTACCAGCTGACTACTCTGTGACAACCGTCATGACACTGGACCAAGTGACTACTCTGTGATAACCGTCATGACACTGGGCCGAGTGACTACCCTGTGAAAACCGTCATGACACTGGATCGATTGACTACCCTGTGAAAACCGTCATGACACTGGATCGAGTGACTACTCTGTGACAGCCTTCATGACACTGGACCGAGTGACTACCCTGTGACAACTGACATGACAGTGGACCAAGTGACTACTCTGTGACAAAAGTCATGCCATTGGACCAGCCTAATACTCTGCGACAGCCGTCATGACACTGGACTGAGTGACTACCCTGTGACAACCGTCATGACACTGGACTGAGTGACTACCCTGTGACAACCGTCATGAAACTGGACCGAGTGACTACCCTGTGACAACCATCAGGGCACTGGAGCAGCTGACTACTCTCTGACAACCGTTAGGACACTCGACCGGGTGACTACCCTGTGACAGCCGTCATGGCACTGAACCTGTTGTGTAAACTGTGACAACTGTTTGCTATTAAGTGACAACTGTTAGTTATCTACAGGCTGCGACGCTGGCGTTCCCCGCGGTGACTGTGTGTAACCTGAACCGTGTCCACTGCGATAACCTGCGTCGTGTGATGACGGCCCACCGGGAGACGGAGGAGGCGTCCAACATGCGCCGCCTCCACACTCTGGCGTCGTGCCAGGGAGAGAGGCGTGGGAGGCAGCGCCGCCAGCAAGATACAGACGCCGCCCCCACAACGGTACGCGACGCTATTTTTATGGCAGCAACAAAATGTTGTATTTCAATAAGTTTTTTTTGTTCATCGTATCTTACTACCCACCCTTGATATCCGCATATTTAAACTTATAAAATAGTAGGTGGAAGGTAGACTAATAAGAAATGTACTTGCATTTGCATGTAAGAAGAGTGGGAAACCATCGTGGGGGCCACTATGACGAAACCAGACCTACAGTCAGCTTATCTGACCACTCAATCATCGAAACTTTTTTAAAGCATTTTACAAAAGATCTATCATATAAAGGTCAACTTTAAAACTAATTAAAAACCTCCCAAATAATAAGTACATGAAAAAGTGTATAATAAACTTCATAAAAATATGGTAACGTGTCTACACTCAATATGACCTCTGAGGAAACTTTAGATCTTATGGAGGAAAGCTTCATCTTCACTTTCACTCGGTTAGCTGTTGCCAAATCTCCTCGATATCAGTTAGGCTATGTCTTTATGTGGTAAGAAGGAGCTATTGGCAATATCGACCAACCAGCGTTGCAATTTTTACCTTATATTCAAGGTAAAATTATTATTATTATTATTATTATTATTATTATTAGCACCGCGTCTTACTACCCATTCGGGTTATACGCACTTACGCTAATGTGTAATGGTAGGGTGATTGTGAAATGAAATGGAGGACCTACAGTTTAACGTGGAATCCGAACCACGGTGGAGGCCTGGCATTCCCCACATTCACAAGATGTCTTGTCAGAGGTGAAGGAAGGGTTTGGTAATCAGATAAATCTGTATCGGGACCGAGGATTGAACCCCGGCCGCCAGCATAGAAGTCTGACACCTTACCCCTAGACCACCAGGTCACCAAGCTAAAATTGACTACATTAAAACAAGAGAATGACAACGTTGTTTCCCAAGAGTAGCCGTGCAGTTCTCTAAGAGATGATATTCAGTGTAGTTTCATTATCAAGGGTTTCTATACCTTAACGCTTTTTTTAAAAAAAACCTCTTTCACCCCGAAAATATTGGTACACTTGTACCTTTTCTAATTCCTACCCCATTAGTATAAATATTTGGTTATCCCGGACGGGTAGCAAGACGTGGTTATTGAACCCCCCCCCCTCCTCCTGCCTTTTCACAAAATACTATAGTTTAAATCACTTGCACTAAGACTCAAAAGTAATTAATAAAACTACAAGTATTGGTCAAGTTTATGAGGGGTATAGTAAAACAACAATGGCGTAGAAAGGGGGGGGGGGCAAAGGGTTTCACTAGAAAGTTGACGTTATATGTAGTTTTATATTATTATTATTATTATTATTATTATTATTATTATTATTAGCACTGCGTCTTACTAACCGTTCGGGTTATACGCTCTTACGCTAATGTGCAATGGTAGGGTGATTGTGAGATGAAATGGAGGACCTATAGTTTAACGTGGGATCCGAACCACGGTGGAGGCCTGGCATTCCACACATTGACAAGTTGTGATTAATACACGTCTTGTCAGAGGTGAAGGAAGGGTTTGGTAATCAGATAAATCTGTGTCGGGACCGGGGATTGAACCCCGGACCCCCAACACAGAAGTCTGACACCTTACCCCTAGACCACCAGGTCACCTAATTGTGATATACAACCATTAATTAACAAGCTTCGTTTTGATTAATTTTTTTAATATCATTAGGTACTTTCATTTAATTGACTTCTCACAACATTATACTATAATCCTACATTTACTAACAGAAATATTTATCTCCTGTTTCATTAAAAAAAAGTCCTTTGTTTTCCGATACATATGGGATTCAACAGAAACAATCTGTTATTAGAAATGTTGACATAACTATTGTTACGATAGCAGGTTATAAACAATGACTTTTGTAGGGGAATACTAAAATAATAATTAATATTAGTATTTGGCTAGTGACGTTTAAAATGAATAGTACAATTTTAAAAAAAGCACTGTATTTTATTTACGTTTTTATATGTGGACCTCTTTAATGGGGAGGGGGTTTCTATACATTTTCAGAGGGGGTATCACCTCCTCCCCCATCTTTATACATCCATGACTAAAATATTTTATAAAACACCATTTACATCACAATGTACGAAGTGAATTAGGTTTTCTGCGAAAAAGTGTTCAAAAGCCCCGTTCCTTGAACACTACCCCTCCCCCCCGCCCATCCCCTTCACTCGTCTTCAACCGGGCCTACGAAAGCTAACGGGCTTCCATGCTTCTGCGGTGACGTCACGAGAGTAGTCTTACTACAGCTGTAACTAGCGCGCGTTCCCCCACATATACTATTCCAACAAATAGTGTTCTGCTGAAGCTTTACAAGTTTTATACGTTGTACATGTTTGACAACTTGATTAATTTTATTTTATCAACCACAATCAATACTCCCCTCTTCCTACCTTACACCAGTTATATTATTTGAATCTAATTACTTGAATCAATTGTGCGCTAATAAAGTTATTAATGTTAAGTACAAATTATTGACGAATGATATATGTAATTTACATTCTTACTACATTTGAAAAAATAACTATGATCTTAATTCTAAGCTAGAATATATTACTTACTCTTAATTTATCGTGAAATATAGTTAGCATGTTTTCAAATGTTAAATGTATTAAAAGAACTACAAAAGTGACTGAGCATCAACATAATATAGACTATATTTTTTACAAAGTTTGAGATACACACAAATTTACTTGATTTTGTTTCCATGAAAATCATAGACATTTTTATTTTTGGAAGCAAATTCTTCTTCTTTATGTTTTTTAATAGTTTCAATTTTCATTTGTCTTTCATCTGGCGTTTTTCTCTTTTATTGGTAAAACTTTTGATAAATATGCTGGCTGGTTTTTGAATATCGTAGGAAATGATACATCTATTGATTTAACCTCTCTCTCTTTTACACGTTAATACTGTTCCGTCTGATCGTGTTACTTTATCTTACCTAATTATTTAACAATCAGTAAAATGTTCTTCACAAACCACAGACGTATTTGTGGGGACGAAATTATCTCTATGGAATAGCACGAGTCCATTTAGCTTTCAAAAATGTGACTGTAGTGGAAACTTGAATACAGATTTTAAGCCATCTCTCTTCTTAGAGTCATAATTTGATTTACACCCGGGTGCACAACATCTGGAAGGCATAACTCTTATAACGCACTGTAGTATAATATTATACTGTAAAAGAGAAATATAATAATTTTATACTAACACAAAAGCACACAACAATAGTCACATTATAAACAGTCCCTAACGACCGAACAAAACACAAAACTTATAAGTAATTTGAACCATCGTTAACTAAATTAAGGAAAAGGCAGGAGGTCCAAAAACAACAAAATACAAAAGGGGTGAAAAAAAAAAGACAATAGGAGCGAGTGATTGGAGTTCTGTGCTTTGAATATTTTAGGTCAAACATTCGAAAAACAGATCTCGTAACTCCCACCAGTTGCGGAATTAAATATAAGGACGGTCTATCTCAAGAGTTAGTAAAAAAAGGGAATTTACCCCTGAATTAAGTTTACCATTAAAGAACTAACATATAACTTAACTTAATGTACCTAGGGTATGGTGGTACAATGCTATGAATTAGAGCATGAATTTGTGTCAAGTCGGTATTTATTTGACAGACATTCAATATTGTGAGAAAATATATATATTATAATATAATATAATATGATAAAAATTATATTCACTAAATACCAGAGACGTTATCAAAATGTTCAAGTACTATTAACAAAATTACAACGTTTATATGATAGAAAAAATCAATCATTTAACTTGAGCGTCATTATCACAGACAAACCAAATAGCATGAAATGGCTTCAGCTCGTTAAAGAGTTATCTCAAAATTAGTCATGAGTTCATTGAGTTACTAGAGAAAACTTATCATTAACCAAGTTACCCTTAAATAGTTAATTACCAAAGTGTATTTCCCATTAACACCCAGAGTATAAACCAATAAAACGCCTAAACAAGCCATATAATATTTACCCTAAATTCTATCCAATTATTTACATTGCTTAATACAATTCCACAATATTTGATAAAAACTATAAATAGTTATATGTTAATGTTGGGACCTCATTGATAAATATTACGTTTATTTACGTTCAATAAGTTTAATGTTCCCGCGAACCATATTTTAAGTTTTACCCCCCCCCCCCCCAAATATATCAGAATATTTATAACATTCAAGATCGGTAATATAGTCAAAGACAAAATATCGATAACACCCAAAGGTTTATAATCGATCATAACCCAGGAACAAAACACAGATCGACTAGCGATATAAATGCCTCGACCCTGCGACTAATTAACATAGAAAAAAGAAGAACGAAATTTACAATTATTATATTTTTATTTTATGTTTTAAAGTTATCAGAAAAAGCCAAAGAGGAATTTAGAAAATTAATTTAGATAAAAAGAAAAAGTTTAAAGAAGCCGAAAAAGAATTTAGATATTACATTATTTTAATATAACCGAAGCCGGAGCTTCTCTTCTCCAAATACGATTAAGTCCAAGAGTGGCATCTGATTGCTCAGGCGCCAATATATATACCACACAACCCAGAAAAAGGAGAGACAGGCACAACCAGGAACAATCAGGAACAAAACATGCGCATGACAACATAGCTTCTACAAAGTTATTTACATTTTCCTCGATCATCCTAGAATAGGGCGAATAAGTTATCTTCACAGCACAAGTTCTTTGCTACTCAAGGTCTTTGGCACAACTACATCACAATATCGGAGAACAGTATTATTTTTGTCGCGGTTCCGAGAAGGTGTGTCTGATATTCACTCGCGTTAGTGTTCCATGTGGTTCCGGCCATCATACAAATGGGGTAAGATTAGGACTTTTTGTGTGTACTTATGCAGTCCAACGCTACAAATTTATGTCCAAACAAGTCCAAACAACACAGCATAACGCACTAAACTCTGTAAGGTCCAAGTGGTGAAAAGGACCGCTACCATTACTTCACCTCAGTGGTGGGGGTAGAGCATGCAGGACCGTTAGCTCTCGTAGGCCGGCTTCAACCCCTTGAACTTGAGCCCAAAGTTTGACATTCGACGCTCGGATATTATGTGGCGAGAAAACCACCTTTAGGAAGAGGTTAGTTATACTTGCTTTCAAGAAGAGGGTGAGGTCGGAGGTTGAGAGGCTATAAATGAACACCTCGAGGGGGAGGAATTCTCGATACGCATCTCTCAAGAAGGGGAACTCCCTCAGGGCTCTCTTGAGGGTCTCAAATATCCTTTAATGACGACTTACCTCCTGGTTTGGAGGAGAGATTGTTTGGGGATAGTCATGGAATATAGGAGCAGGGAGATATGGAGGGGGATGGGGGGGGGGTGTTCGTACGCCCCCCCACACAAACATATACACACACACATCACCAGCATCGGGGGAGATGAAGACTAAAGACTGATTCACACGTTCGACGAAAAACTGAGAACAGAATCTGATTTAGCAATTTACATGGCAGAAGAAATTTAACTTGTTCCATGATGCTTTGCACCGTGAACTATAAACAGCCGATTATCAACTTATTTTATTTTATGGCGAATAAACACAAATTGAAGACTAATATCACGATGTATATTTGCCGATACACGCGAGACAAATGAAAACAAAGCAATAAAGACGCAAACTCTCGCTTTGAAGGCACGTGCGCACTGATTTGTGTCAGTCAGTTTTGAAATTTGGCCGGGTTCTCCAAGTATATGTTTTCGTGCAGAACCGAGGAAGCTGAAACTATTTCAACTCTCATCGAGAAAACAACGCGGGTCGTGGCTGTGTGCTGTGATTGGTCCAGAGCTCGTTACGTGACCACGGTTTCTGTTCTTGCCGATCCACAGTAAATGTCAGACTCGTCCAGTTTGACTAGACACTGATGGGGAAGTCAGGGTTTGAGTCCCGGCCTGGTCTAATAAGGATGTTTTTAATTATTTTTAATAGGTTGTTGTCCATCCTATTTGTGGTTTACCATAGTTTCTACACTATCTTCATCCACGCCAATGTGGGTTCATTTTATCTGAATGTTACCTACCTCCTCCTAAACCCCATAGTGTAATTAGATGCATATAGCCAAAATTACCAATCACTCCTCTTGGATATTCCTACGTGGTATATACACGGACCTGGTTAAATATACACGGACATGATAAAACATACATGGACCTGATAAAACATAAATGAACCTGGTAAAGCATACACGGACCTGATAAAACATACATGAATCTGGTAAAACATACACGGACTGGTTAATAAAATGAACCTGGTTAAACATAACCTGATACATAAGACCTGTAAAACAACAGGTACTACACGGACCTTTGTTCTTGACTAGGTCACTCCTATGGTTGGCTCCACGAACCAACCACCCCCGGGTCAAAAGACGCTCCTCAACCAAACGCGATCTTTCGATGACCTGATGAACTTCATGGTGGTCTACACGGGCTTTTCCCAGGAGATGAGGAGTAAAATGGGGCACGGGTTTTCTCAGTTCATTCTGGGATGTACCTTCAGTGGCAAGTCCTGCTACAACCAAACACAGTGAGTATATATATTAGTAACATTTGTCTCCAAGAGTTCGAGGGTCCAATGGGGAATATGACGAGATGTACCCTCCTTTACATAGTCTTACCTTGACTGGTTACACCATGACACTATCTTACAAGCTACACCATAGTGGAACCAAGCAAGGTAATACCGCTAACTACCAGTATAAACAGAGTGTACTCTACGTATCACCAAAACTGGTGCCACGATGGTTCCAAAGCGCAACGTAATGATGACGTCACTTGACGAACTTTACTGTATCAACGAGTTGCCACGATATAGACCAATTTTTCAAAATATGTCATGTATCTATTAACATTATATTAGAAACCAACAAAAGAGGATAGTGAAACAAATGTTCAACGTTAACTAAAGAGTCTTGGCATAAGTACAGATGGTCACATGGCCTCAGGTGTCGAGCTCGCAATTGACTGGAATATCGATGACAGGGAGATCGGGGGTTCGAATCCTCGGGTGGGTGTATGCTAAGGGTGTTTTTTTCTTAAATAGTTCTTTACATTCTCGCCACGCTAATGATAGTAAATTTCTAATAAATTTATACCTTCCTCATCCTTAGCACATTAGCTTAATTAATATGTGTGTATTACCCAAACGGTTAGTAGGATGCGATGGAAAAAAAGAAAGTAGTTAGTAACGTTGGTGTATATTACAACGTGTTTTTACTATTCGTTTTGTTTTTTCACGAACTGATGGTGTAAAAGGGAGAAAGGTACAGTTGACAGGAAATGTACCCCAAGAAGTGGTGATCCATTTGTCCACGTTCCAAGAGTAACAGTCAATCAACTGTGACGGAGACAAGATTGTGAGTATTGATCGGCCAGTCAGAATTTCTTTATTCACGGTTTCAGCGTGCTCTATCAGGTGTTGTACTAGGTGTGCAGGTGCGTACTGGGTGTACAAGCGCTGTAGTAGGTGTACAGGTGCTGTAAGGTGTGGTACTGGGTGTAAAAGCGCTGTAGTAGGTGTGCAGGTGCTGTAAGGTGTGGTACTGGGTGTACAAGCGCTGTAGTAGGTGTACAGGTGCTGTCAGGTGCGGTACTGGGTGTACAGGAGCTGTAGTAGGTGTGCAGGTGGTCAGATGTGGTACTAGGTGTACAAGCGCTGTAGTAGGTGTGCAGGTGTTGTACTAGGTGCGCAGGTGAGTTATAGGTGTACAGGTGCTATACTAGGTGTAAAAGTGCTGTTAGGGACGGGGCAGTAGAATAATTAAATTCACTTATTGTAGACTCACTTGGCTTAACTTCACTTTGGGATTGAAGGGATTGAGGTCTTCATGGTGAAGTCCCTCAGCAAGAGATTACACGGAATTTCTTTAGTAAACATTGATTCACTCTTGAAGCTATTTAATTATTTTATTTGAAATATATTTAGGGTGTTTTTAGTGCAATTATTTCTATAAGACTCTAGGTAGCAACTAAACTAGGAATTAATAAATAAAAAACAACTCAATCAATAAACATTCCGGGAGAGGGTGGGATGCCCAAAACATCCCCCTACGGATTTACTTTTTACTGATAATAAATAGCTGGTAGAATTTTAGTTGCGGATAACTGTTGCTTGCACTATCCCCCCTCTAAGTCACTAACATAATGACACAAAATAACTTGTTATCAAGTAAAGAACTGGTTCTATTCCAGGTTTTTCGTCCAGACCCTAACCAGTGGCTACGGCAACTGCTTCACCTTCATAACAGACAGGAGGACAGTCATCCCGGGGAAAGACTATGGCAAGTATAGAAACATAGACTGTTATGGTGGATATAGAGCTACCTCTCTTCTTATAGACTATTGTTGGCTGGTGTAATAGGGTTGATCTTGCAAGGATGGACATGTGTCACCTGCTGAACCCTAGTAAAAGGCGGTAGTGTAAGGACACAAGGTCATGTGTGTGTGAGGAATTCCCCCTCCACATCTGTTCTGGACTAGTAATGTGACCACACCCATTTAATTACACAACACCTCTAGGGTCGATCAGATTACACACAATAGTCCCTTGTAGAGAAAACAGAGGCTTGTTAACCCTTGTGCTCCCTTGTAGACACGACATAGAGGCTTGTTAACCCTTGTGCTCCCTTGTAAACACGACATAGAGGCTTGTTAACCCTTGTGCTACCTTGTAAACACGACATAGAGGCTTGTTAACTCTTGTGCTCCTTGTAGACACGACATATATGTTTTTTTAACCCTTGTGCTCCCTGGTAAACACGACATAGAGGCTTGTTAACTCTTGTGTTCCCTTGTAGACACGACATAGATGTTTTTTAACCATGTGATCCCTTGTAAACACGACATAGAGGCTTGTTAACCTTGTTCTCCCTTGTAAACACGACATAGAGGCTTGTTAACCTTGTGCTCCCTTGTAAACATGACATAGAGGCTTGTTAACTCTTGTGCTCCCTTGTAGACACGACATAGAGGCTTGTTAACCCTTGTGCTCCCTTGTAAACATGACATAGAGGCTTGTTAACTATTGTGCTCCCTTGTAGACACGACATAGAGAATTGTTAGCCCTCTGTCTCATGAGTAATAAGAGCTCTGTCCAAGGAGGCAGTTACGAGTACAAGGCGTGACCTTCCTTGTAATCACTCGTCACACCTACGAGCAGGCTCTGGAACTTTCTAAGTCCTTCTAATCCCCCGGGTCTATCAAATGGTCAAAGTCACGTTAATCAACACTGTTACCTCAGGCCAGTCAACACTGTTATCTCAGGCCAGTCAACACTGTCACCTCAGGCCAGTCAACACTGTTATCTCAGGCCAGTCAACACTGTCACCTCAGGCCAGTCAACACTGTCACCTCAGGCCAGTCAACACTGTCACCTCAGGCCAGTCAACACTGTCACCTCAGGCCAGTCAACACTGTCACCTCAGGCCAGTCAACACTGTTATCTCAGGCCAGTCAACACTGTCACCTCAGGCCAGTCAACACTCACTGCCCCGATGTTTTGCCCACTAGGTTTGTCCATGGAGCTTTATCTGGACCAGTCTAACTACCTGGGAGGAGGTCTGAGCCCCAAGGGGGTGCCAGGGTGGTAGTCCACGACCCCAAACATCAACCTTTACCCGAGGAGACTGGCGTCACTGTGGCGCCGGGGTGGCGTCTAGCGTCGCGCTCTTACAGGTGAGCTGCGACCCGGTGTGATCGTCACTCTGGTAATGAACTAGACTGCCGAGGGTTGCTATGACCCGGTGTGATCGTCACTCTGGTAATGAACTAGACTGCCGAGGGTTACTATGACCCGGTGTGATCGTCACTCTAGTAATGAACTAGACTGCCGAGGGTTGCTATGACCCGGTGTGATCGTCACTCTGGTAATGAACTAGACTGCCGAGGGTTGCTATGACCCGGTGTGATCGTCACTCTGGTAATGAACTAGACTGCCGAGGGTTGCTATGACCCGGTGTGATCGTCACTCTGGTAATGAACTAGACTGCCGAGGGTTGCTATGACCCGGTGTGATCGTCACTCTGGTAATGAACTAGACTGCCGAGGGTTGCTATGACCCGGTGTGATCGTCACTCTGGTAATGAACTGACTGCCGAGGATTGCTTGACCCGGTGTGATCGTCACTCTGGTAATGAACTAGACTGCCGAGGGTTGCTATGACCCGGTGTGATCGTCACTCTGATGAATATGGAGATTACTAGTACTGCGCCGAGGGTTGCTATGACCCGGTGTGATCGTCACTCTGTAATGAACTGACTGCCGAGGTTGTATGACCCGTGTGATCGTCACTCTGGTAATGAACTAGACTGCCGAGGGTTGCTATGACCCGGTGTGATCGTCACTCTAGTAATGAACTGATGCGAGTTCTTGCCGTTGAGGCACTTGTAATGAACTGACGCCGAGGGTTGCTATGACGTGTGATCGTCACTCTAGTAATGAACTGGACTGCCGAGGATTGTTGCGACCCGGTGTGATCGTCACTCTAGTAATGAACTGGACTGCCGAGGATTGTTGGACCCGGTGTGATCGTCACTCTAGTAATGAACTGACTGCCGAGGTTGTTGACCGTGTGATCGTCACTCTAGTAATGAACTGGACCGCGGAGGATCGGGAGATTGGGGTTCAAATACTGACCAGGTGCTCTGCAGGGAATGTTAATAAAGGGTATTATACTCTCTTCCAAGCAAACGCGGGTACACTTCTTCTAAATGCAACCTTCCTTATCACTAACCCATATTTGTACTTAGTACATATGCGAGAAGGAGAGGATGCCAAAGAGAAGGATGGAAATGAAGTATAGAGGGAAAATATCGCAAGTGAGAGGAGGGTGGGGAAATTAAAGGAAGAAGAATATTGGAAGGATAAGGAAGATGGAGACATTTTACTAAACTGACCCGGCAACAGGCTGGAAACAGTTGATGATGATGATGATGATGAGAGGTGAGGATCCAGGGGGTATCAAAGAGTCTGTTGACCCCCCTGGGAAAGTTAGAAAATTAGTACAAAAAAACAAAATTAATGTTGACATTTTAGAAAGAAAATACAAAATAGATAAATTAAACAATTTAAAAAAAAATCTTTTTACGCGCAGAGACACCTCTTAAAACCGGGTCCACACGTGAGTTAATCGTTCCCGTTTACCCGCTGTTCGATATGACTCACGGATTGTGGAAAAAATATTCGTGTTCATGTACTAATATATCTGTCGTGCATAGCGAGTAACGAACATTGTTCCGTATAGAGACGGTAGACTAGCGCACGTCAAAGAAGACTAATAATAGTCTGAGAGCAGTTCATACACGAATACTGAATATAGAGTATGTGTGGACAGCAGGAGCGGTGGAAATGTGGGGGACTCTGCACCCCCCCCCCCCGGAAATAATTTGTCTCTCTCTGGAATAAATTCCTCTCCCTAAATAATATATCAAATCCTCTGACATTATTAAATATGAAGTTGAATGATGGCCTTAAAACAAACTCCAAATTACTTCTAGATTCATTCTATTGTCAAAAATTTGCCAGAGAAGACAGATTTAAATAACTTCTAGACTAGAGGCATTTAACTGACAGAAAAATTCATGGGAGGAAAGCTTGAAATAGCTTCCAAGGTCATTCAAATTTCAAAACTGTCTAATGAAGGACAATTCCAAATAGTTTCTGGATGCATGTCAGTTTGAAGAATTTTCAGGTGAGGACCACCCCAAAATAGACTAGTTTCTGAAATTATTCAAATTTCAAAATTTTGTCGGTGGAAGACCACTTAAAAAATTATCTTCTTGAGGTATCTAACTATTCTAGAAAGTTAAGGTGAGGATCACTCTAAATAGATTCAAGGAGGCATCCAAATTTCAAATATTTCTGGGTGAGGAACACTTTAAATGGCTTATAAAATAATCTAAAAAAAAGAAGGTAAAGATAACTCATAGCTTCTAGAGTGAACCATTTTACAAAAAATTGTTGAAGGAGGGCCACTCCAAATAGTTTATAAAAACTATCTTATTTAAAAAATTGGAGATGATGACCACGGTTTAAAACATACATAAGATCAAATATCAATAAGAAACTATTAAATGGCTTTAAACAGAAATTTAACATGGGAAGTAACTATGTTATATATAATTATCACCCCACTATTAAAATGATCTGGATCCACCCTTGGATGACGAAATACGCATGTGTGTAACTCAAACGGGTAATATAGACCAAAATACAAATCAACTTTTACATATCTTTGTATTTTTTTCTACAAAATATATATTCTTATTTATGACATTGTAAACTCGGCACTGAATTATCGTTGTCTGCCGCATATTTACTGGTGGTTGAACAAATATGAACTTAATAAAACCAGGTGAGGATCAAGTTTCTATATTTTGGTTTGGATGCTCGATTATTTTTGATGTATTTATATTTAGGATTTCATTACACTATTTTAACGTGTTTGGTGGGCAATTAAATCATCAACACACGTAATTTATTATATTACTTATACGTTAATATGATTCAATAATTAAATACTAAATTTGAAAAGATAGAAATCAATGGATGGTATCAAAAGTTAAAATTAAAAATAAACTTCTTGAATGAGATCTGAACACGCAATGAGTTGAATGATAGCCTAATAATTTCATGCCAAGAGCTGGTTACATTCAATCTTCATGGTCCGATTGCTAGTTTGTAATTATATTCATTGCGTGTATGAATCTCATTCAGAAAGAATTGTTCTTAATTGAATTACCTCCCATTTAACTTATTATTATTATTTTCATTTTCTCAGTTAGTGTCTAAAATAAATACTTCTTTGAAATTAAATTGAAATTTTCCTAGTGATGTAACAGCTTGTAATTAATTGCTTTGTATATAACATCTGTTTTTATAAGCATCGCCTATTCATATCATATTCAATCATAATCTGCGAATTTCAGCACCGGAGCGCTGATAATAATGTGTTTTGTGTATATAATCTGTGATTTTCAGCAATAGAGCACAGATAATGTGTTTCGTATAGGCTTATATCATATGTGATTTTCAGCATCAGAGCGCAGATAATTACGTTTTTCTTGTATATAATCTGTGATTTTCAGCAGTATACCACAGATAATAACGTATCTCGTATATATCATCTGTGATTTTCAGCAATAGAGCATAGATAATGTGTTTCGTATAGGCTTATATCATATGTGATTTTCAGCAGTAGAGCGCAGATAATAACGTATCTCGTATATATAACCTGTGATTATCAGCAGTAGAACACAGAAAACAACGTATCTCGTATATATAATCTGTGATTATCAGCAGTAGAACACAGAAAACAACGTATATCGTATATATAATCTGTGATTATCAGCAGTAGAGCACAGACAATAACGTATCTCGTATATATAACCTGTGATTATCATCAGTAGAGCGCAGATAATAACGTATCTCGTATATATAACCTGTGATTATCAGCAGTAGAACACAGAAAACAACGTATCTCGTATATATAATCTGTGATTATCAGCAGTAGAACACAGAAAACAACGTATCTCGTATATATAATCTGTGATTATCAGCAGTAGAGCACAGACAATAACGTATCTCGTATATATAATCTGTGATTATCATCAGTAGAGCACAGATAATAACGTATCTCGTATATATATATAATCTGTGATTATCATCAGTAGAGCACAGATAATAACGTATCTCGTATATATAACCTGTGATTATCAGCACCGGTCTAACGTGTCACTATCGTGTTGAACTAGATTTCCGCTGATAGAATACAATTCCAGTCGAGTGTATGAATGGTGTTTTTTTCATAAATAATTTCTCATTCTCCTTACTCGAAAATTCAGGTATATTTCCTATAAATGATACCTTGCTTATACCTAACTCACTGGCGTTATTAATATATTATGATATAATCTAAACGGATACCAAGACGCGGTGGAAAAAAAATATTCTTCCTCCTCAAAGTTAGATCAGGAGCTAGGACATCCGCCATTGGGAACTAGTCTGTGACAAGCCAACAATCATATCAACTTGTTCTTCTGCTACCAAAACAATCCTTCAATTCAATTTCTTGGATGACTTCAAATAATCTAATGTTATTGAAAGATGGTCATAACGTTCCGTTTGTAAGTATACTACATTTTGCAAGGAAAATATCTTAGGGTACTGACATTGAACGTCCTGCCTCAAACCCTCCCTCCATTCTATTAATATTGTCTAATTTCAACTTATTTTTAAAGTTATGGAACAAAATTCAATTGACCACCATACATTTGTAGTTTCTCAAGAATTTTGAAAAGTGTGCGTTGTATAATGTTTCCATCTCTTAAGCCTGGTTTTCATGGCAACGATAAATTATGATAGTTGCTATCACAATACTCTCATCATCTAAGACTCTATCACTGTAATGATAGTACTATCACAAGATTAAAGTCTTGGTGATGGTGATAGTAGTGCTATCGCGGGAGTTCCTTCAATTATCATATTAACTAATTACCGTGAAAGCGTTCAACAACTCACTCTAATGATAGTGGAGACAATTTTTTGTTTTTGTTTTGAAGAAACTCTGATATTTTGTGACTGTAGGTCATTTGTTTCTATATTTATTTTGTTTGTCTGCTTTTATCGTTGTGTGTGGATTCTATGAAAAAAGCGCAAGCGAAAATTCCACACAGAAAAGAATCCTACAACTATAAAAAGTTACAGGGAAAAAACCCACACGGAAAAATGCCCAAAAGGAAAGATGCTCACATGGAAAAATGACCACACGGAAAAATGCCCACAAGGAAAAATGAACACATGGAAAAATGCCCACAAGAAAAATTGATCACACGGATAAATGATCAAACGGAAAAATGCCCACAAGGAAAAATGATGATACGGAAAAATGATCGCAGGGAAAAATGACCACACGGAAAAATGATCACATGGAAAATGCCCACAAGGAAAAATTCCTACATGAAAAATGCTCACACGAAAAATGCTCACGCGAAAAATGGTTACGAAAAAAAGCTCACACTAAAAGTGCGAACGAGGAAAAATATTCATAGAGACAAATGCCTACATTTGTTTTTACTTCTCATCATAAGAGAAAGTGTCGTAATCATGAAAAAAAATCGAAATCGATATTAAAAAAAATTTAAACACGAAAAAAAGCCTGCATTTTACAATTATTCTGTCTGTCTGTCCCGGTTCACGGATCCAAAATGGTCTGATGAATTTTGTTCAAACTTGATATTTAATTTTATAGCTTTATACCTCTGGATTTTTAAAAAATTTTGAACCTAGCCCCAATTAAGGGTAGTTTACTGACGAGTGATTTTTTGAATTCCAATCATTTAAAAAATGGCTCTAACGATTTTTATTGAAATTGATGTGTAGACTATGTTTGACCTCCCAAATAACACCTTATATTTGGTTTTTGGATAAAATTTGGTTGATACTGATGAGTAATTTTAGAAAATTTGAAATATTTTGAAAGTGGTTTTAGCGATTTTGTTCCAAATTGGTATCTGTGGTATGCATGTCATTACAAATAAAAATGTATATATATATTAAAAACATTAGTTTAAGGGTAGTTTACTGATGATATGTTTTCAAGAAAGTGAAATATTTTAAAAAACACTCTAACGATTTGGTTCCAAATTGGTTTCTTGATAGTGTTTAACATGAAAAATAACACTGTAAACTCGTGTTTGAATAAAAAGTCGTTTAAGGGTAGTTTACCCATAACTGCTTTTTCAAAAACATGAAATATTTTATAAATGGCTCCAATGATTTGGTTCCAAATGGGTATCTTGGGAGTATTTTACATTATAAATAATATGCTCCTCTAAATTCTACCTCCCTCATATTTACTCCATTACTATAATTAGCTGCGTAAAGCCCGGACGGGTGGTTAGACGCGATGCGATGAAAATAAAAAATGTAAATAAAATTACACAGCTGAAAGCCATAAACCCCTTTTCATTCCCCACTCAGGACAGAAAATAGAGAAATACTTTTTTTTTTTTCGAAACAAGAACGTAGAACATTTTACTTCTAAGAGAGGAAGTTGATCCACTTTCTGACGTAGGCGATGACGCATCAATGAGCAACATACCCCCTCACCCCCCTTGACCAATAAACTCTTTAGATATCTTCAATAACGGGTCTAGCAATCAAATACCGATAAAATACACTTCCGTTGATGACTCGGGGAAATACTAAAATATATTTTCACGCTATGTGGCTTTTAACGAGACTAGAAACAAAACAAAAACTTTCATTTTGTTGGTAATAACTTGTTTTATTTTTAAGACAGTTAATTACAAAAGCGGTGGAAAGGTCAATTAACGTTTGGTTAACGAACAACAAAACCCTTTGACTTTTTGTCTATGATATATTTATACATGTTCATACAGTGAGGTTTATATACTCTTTCTTATACACAATATAGAGAGAAAGTATAATGATACTGAAAAGGCTGAGGTTTGAACCTTAATAAACTAATCTTTTCCCTCGATTTAGGAAGTGGTTTTTTGGCCTACCATCTTACAATCCTACCATCTTACAATCCTACCATCTTACAATCCTACCATCCTACCATCTGAATGTTATCTTCTATAAAGTCTAAATAACAATTAAGCAGATCAAGTTATTTTAAAGTGGTTTTTTTCATGAAAGATTTATCTCGATGACTTCTCCATTTCAATGCGGGTGCACTTCCTTTAAAATTACCTTTATCATTGTTATTCATAATGAAAGATGTTAATGAAAGCTCAACTGGTCTGATTTGCTGGTGACGGGTAGGCCAAGGTTCGAATCCCAGTTGGATGCACGCCAAGTGGTGGGACCTAAATGGTTTTCCATTCACCCTTCACTCACATTTCGATACATTTCCTCTAAATTATACCTTCCTCTTCTTGGTGACCTGGCGGTCTAGGGTAAGGTGTTGGACTTCTGTGCTGGGGGTCTGGGGTTCAATCCTTGGTCCCGGCACAGATCTATCTGATTACCAAACCCTTCCTTCACCTCTGACAAGAGTATACACAACTTGTGAATGTGGAAATGCCAGGCCTCCACCGTGGTTCGGATCCCACGTTAAACTGTAGGTCCTCCATTTCATCTCACAATCACCCTACCATTACA
This sequence comes from Timema cristinae, assembly GCA_039000515.1. Lineage (NCBI taxonomy): Eukaryota > Metazoa > Arthropoda > Insecta > Phasmatodea > Timematidae > Timema > Timema cristinae. The sequence continues at coordinate 9,177,529 of JBCFYV010000001.1, forward strand.
CATTAGCGTAACCCGAACGGGTAGTAAGACGCGGTGCTATTAATAATACCTTCCTCTTCTTTACTCGATGAGTTCAATTAAATGTGTATATTCAAGACATTTTTCTATTTCACTGTTTCTTACTACCCGTCCGGAATATACACATTCAATTATACTATCGGGATACAATTTGAGGAAAGTAGAATTTAGAGGAAACGTACCTGCATTTGAATGATAAAGGAATTCGAAAACCACTCAAGAAAAATCCCCCTCAATACAATAACAGGCCTCGAACCACGGTCTCTCCATTATCGAGAGTCCTGTATATTGTGAGAATGAGGCCTTAGACCATGTGACCACCAAAGCGGGTTAGTCTGTTGTTAAAGCACTGATAAATACATAAACTAAAATGATCGGGTCTATTTTCTTCACGCGGTGAATATTAACGTAGTAATACGAGGGTATTTTTCCCTGAAACCATTTTTAACATTTATTTTATTTTAACGCATTGTTTCCCTGATAGGTTGTTTACTCTAGGAAAAAAATTCTTTTCATTGTTAATTATCTGTTAATTATGATGAGTAGAAGCGAAAACACGTCTTCAAACCTCGATGGAAATATGGCGTGCTTTGTTTAATTTGTAGCAGTCTACTTAGCCATGGAGTCATATGAATGATAACCACGCCTACCAACAGAGTACAACCAGTTTACCTCTACACTAGCGAGACAGGCTACAGTCTGTGTAGAGTAACCTTCCCTCTGTACTAGAGAGACAGGCTACAGTCTGTGTACAGCAAGTTATACTATACAGCTGATTACAGGAAGATCGGAGTTAGAATCCCGGTCGTGTCTACTGGGGAGGTTTTCCTAAATGAGGTTCCACTCTCTCTTTATATCGACGCAAATGCGAATACACTTCCTAGAAATTCAACCATTCACATCCCTAAGACATTAGCATAATTAGTACATATACGTACAACCTGAATGGGTATAGACACATGGTGTTAAAAAATGCTTTAATGTTTTTATACGTCAAGTCGTGTGATCTTCAGCGGTCACTGTTGATAGATATTATCAATTATATTGAATTAAACAAAACGGTTCTACCTAAGTCATGTTTGATATATTTTGGCCAAAAAACACTTTTTATTATAAAAACTTTAAAACTACTGACCTCAACTTGACCTCCCTTACACTCCACCTTAACGATATATTGTTGGTCAATTACGTTCGATTCATCACACTCTTTTAGGACAAACGACCATAAAAAGTGTTCATAAGTAAACTTAACCTACGTGACCTGGTGGTCTAGGGGTAAGGTGTCGTACTTCTGTGCTGGGGTCCGGGTTCAATCCTCGGTCCCGTACAGATTTATCTGATTGCCAAACCCTTCCTTCACCTCTGACAAGACGTGTATTAATCACAACTTGTGAATGTGGGGAATGCCAGGCCTCCCCGTGGTTCGGATCCCACGTTAAACTGTAGGTCCTCCATAATATAATAATAATAATAATAATAATAAAAAATATTCACCTGACCGGGTTTGGAATAATACAGCCCAGAATTACATTTTATTTGACTCTGTTTTGGCCTTAAAACTTTATTTTGAAACAAATAAATTGTACTTCAATTCAAAGGCATAGGCAACGTTTTAAACATCCACAATACTTGTACACCACTGAATAGATGTCCACTAAAGTTAGAGGGGGCGGGGGAATATCTGGCCAATTACTAAAAGTCACTGATTCGAAATTACACACATTTTAATTAATGTAGTCACGGGTTTCGGGTGAGATGTGAACTCTGACCTTTTGGGTAGCGAAATCCAGCCGCAGATTTCCCCCGCTAGGTTGTAGAAGTAGTAAACGGGCAGAATCATCCCGCGTGACGTTGTAATCACCGTTATGTAGCGCGAATGAACACTGTGAAGTACTCAACGTTCTACAGCGAGAATGAACATGTGAAGTACTCAACGTTCTACAGCGAGAATGAACATAGTGAAGTACTCACGTTCTACAGCGAGAATGAATGTGATGACGTTGTACTCGCAAATATATAGTGAGAATGACCTGGGGGTATCCTGGTTCATTCCCAGGTGAGGTTTGTGGAGCTATTCTCTACCAATAAATCACGACATGTGTTCTGTTCTCAGGTTCATATTTCCCGTCAGAGATTGCCGTACGCGACCAACTGTTCCTCCAGTTGGGAACGAACCTGGTACTCCCAACAAGTGAACGGAGCTACATATACTCCTCTGAGGTAGTCTTCAATCCACTAAGCTAGCGTTCAGATTACAAGCAAACATTATCTGCACTAGTGGGATATGGCAGAGGAAGTTAGAATTTGAGGGAAAGGTAGCAGCATTTTCGTAGAGGAAAATTAGGGAACAATTGATGAAAAACCACACTCAACACGGTCGTTTGGGATTTGAACCTTGACCTTCGATTTCATGGACAAACTAGAATAAACGAGTTTGACATCTACACTGTGTGCTCACCAGTGTGGATAATCTACAGGTCTGGATCTCCCTCAAACCTCTTTGGTTCGAGTCCTAGGGGAGTCTAAAGTTATTTACCTGTCCAAGATGACATTCGATGTATTCGGAGTTCACTAGAGAGAAGTGCCAAGCAACTAGATTCTATAGTGACATTATAAAATTACTAAATATTTAGATTAGTTACTCCAAACCTAATAGAACAATTCACTAAAACGATAAAATTAAGAGAAAATCCATAATCCACCCTTTCCCTGGTAAAGGTAAGTCCTCTTTACGTTCGAATTAAGTTAAATTCTATTAAATTATTCCACAGAGCCCTAGAAAACTTATCTACTTGCCATTTTTTAAACATGTATCAAGACTAAATTAGTATATATACATTTTACAATTTTTTTTAAGTTGCTTTCAAAAACAATCTAACACTCATTTGAATGCTGCTTAGGACTTTTTTTTAAACACTGAAACCTAAGTGATTACTATGTTTTGACCTCACTGGGGTATTTAAATAGATACTAATTTGGTATCTAGAACTTATCTAGAAGAATACGCTACTTAATTCTCTATGATTTAAAATTTCTATTTTAATTTGTAAAATTTTTATTATGCTTTTAAATCTCTTTAAGGAAAATAGCCGGGTAGAATAAATAATTAAAGATCATCCCGATAGTTAAATTCACCATTAAGCGTTTCTAGGTATGTTTTCTTTATGAACTGTTTCCAACATGAAAAATCTTTTAAATCATAATTAACTATTCTTCCATAAGTACTTAAACAGAAATAACTTTTAAATAATCAGTTTGAGAAAATATAGTTCAAATATAATAGTTCCTGGTTCATTAGTGATAGATATATATAGCACGTGAGTGATTTAGTTACATTTCATTGGAGTTTGAGAAAGAAAGATATTCAATACTAGCTTCGGTGACCTGGTGGTCTAGGGTAAGGTGTCGGATTCCTGTGCTGGGGTCCGGGTTCAATCCTCGGTCCCGATACAGATTATCGATTACCAACCTTCCTTCACCTCTGACAAGACATCTGTGAATGTGGAATGCCCGGCCTCCACCGTGGTCGATTCCACTAAACTGTAGGTCCTCCATTTCATCTCACAATCACCTACCATTACACAATAGCGAAAGTGCGTATACCCGAACGGTAGTAAGACGTGGTGCTAATAATAATAATAATAATAATAATAATAATAAATAATAATAATAATAATATAATAATAATAATAATAATAGCTTCTACCCGTCGCGCTTCGCCTGCAATAATTGATAAATCCTTTAATTTTTAACTAAGCTTTTTTAAAAAATAAATTTAATAATTGATAACTTAAATAATATATATTTCTTTTACTACAAAATATTATATAATATATTTAATATACAAAAAGTTTAAACATTAGTGTTGTGAAATTAATGAAAAATCAAAGGTTGGGAATAGTCCTATATATTATTCCAGGACATACTCTACCAACGTACAAAGTTTCATTCGAATCTGTTCAGCAGTTTTGGCGTCATTGAGAAACACACATACAAACACACAAACTTTCGCATTTATATTATTAATAAGATTGGAATAATTCTCCTCGCTTAGTGTCACCAGCTGTCATGTTACCTTTAGTTCAGGCTGTAACAGTTTGATAACGCTCAAATTGTGTTGCCAGCCTATATTTTTCTAGTTATTTTTCAAAATAACTATCAAAACAACCACAAGCCACAGGAAAAAACCACCACCAAAATAGCTTGCCGGGTACAAACGTCTCATAGACGGACCTTGTGTTGCAGCGCTGCCAGCGGATCTGCCTGCAATTAACGTTTGAAGAGAAGTGTAACTGCTCACATCCCAGCTATATAGACCTTGACACGGGCTACTCCCCTTGCAATCTCACCTCTTCAAGTGAGTATATACAAGTATTGGAATAGTCAGGGGCATTCCTTTCCTTCCAGGACATTTCACACAAAATATATTAGTAGGGAATTGTTTAAAAGCGAGGAGTGGCCTAAGAGCCCGTCTCATTCCACAGATAACACCTAACTTAGGTAGGTAATACAGCTCGAACCAGACGTCTTAAGAGCCCGTCTCACTCCACAGATAGCACCTAACTTAGGTAGGTAATACAGCTCGAACCAGACGTCTTAAGAGCCCGTCCCACTCCACAGATAACACCTAACTTTGGTAGGTAATACAGCTAGAACAAGACGTCTTAAGAGCCCGTCTCACTCCACAGATAACACCTAACTTAGGTAGTTAATACAGCTCGAACCAGACGTCTTAAGAGCCCGTCCCACTCCACAGATAACACCTAACTTTGGTAGGTAGTACAGCTAGAACCAGACGTCTAAAGAGCCCTTCTCACTCCACAGATAACACCTAACTTAGGTAGGTAAAACAGCTCGAACATGACGTCTTAAGAGCCCGTCTCACTCCCCAGATAACACCTAACTTAGGTAAGTAATACAGCTAGAACCAGACGTCTTAAGAGCCCGTTTCACCCCTCAGATAACACCTAAATTAGGTAGGTAATACAGCGAGAACCAGACGTCTTAAGAGCCCGTTTCACCCCTCAGATAACACCTAAGTTAGGTAGGTAATACAGCTAGAACTAGACGTCTTAAGAGCCTGTTTCACTCCTCAGATAACACCTAACTTAGGTAGCTAATACAGCTAGAACCAGACGTCTTAAGAGCCCGTCTCACCTCACAGATAACATCTAACTTAGGTAGGTAATACAGCTCGAACCAGACGTCTTAAGAGCCCATCTCACCCCACAGATAACACCTAACTTAGGTAGGTAATACAGCTAGAACCAGACGTCTTAAGAGCCCGTTTCACCCCTCAGATAACACCTAAGTTAGGTAGGTAATACAGCTAGAACTAGACGTCTTAAGAGCCTGTTTCACTCCTCAGATAACACCTAACTTAGGTAGCTAATACAGCTAGAACCAGACGTCTTAAGAGCCCATCTCACCTCACAGATAACACCTAACTTAGGTAGGTAATACAGCTTGAACCAGACGTCTTAAGAGCCCGTCTCACCCCACAGATAACACCTAACTTAGGTAGGTAATACAGCTAGAACCAGACGTCTTAAGAGCCCATCTCACCCCACAGATAACACCTAACTTAGGTAGGTAATACAGCTAGAACCAGACGTCTTAAGAGCCCGTCTCACCCCACAGATAACACCTAACTTAGGTAGGTAATACAGCTAGAACCAGACGTCTTAAGAGCCCATCTCACCCCACATATAACACCTAACTTAGGTACGTAATACAGCTAGAACAAGACGTCTTAAGAGCCCGTTTCACCCCACAGATAACACCTAACTTAGGTAGGTAAAACAGCTCGAACATGACGTCTTAAGAGCCCGCCTCACCCCACAGATAACACCTAACTTAGGTAGGTAATACAGCTCGAACATGACGTCTTAAGAGCCCGTCTCACCCCACAGATAACACCTAACTTAGGTAGGTAATACAGTAGGTAAAACAGCTCGAACATGACGTCTTAAGAGCCCGTCTCACCCCACAGATAACACCTAACTTAGGTAGGTAATACAGCTAGAACCAGACGTCTTAAGAGCCCGTCTCACCCCACAGATAACACCTAACTTATGTAGGTATTACAGCTAGAACCAGACGTCTTAAGAGCCCGTCTCACCCCACAGATAACACCTAACTTATGTAGGTAATACAGCTAGAACCAGACGTCTTAAGAGCCCGTCTCACCCCACAGATAACACCTAACTTAGGTATGTAATACAGCTCGAACCACCACACGTTGTATCGTGGTGAAGTTTTTAGTATTATACTCAAAGGAACAGTGGAGTTTGGAGTAATAAAACACTTTATAATATTTAAAAAATTCTAATAGAATTTAAAAATAAATATTTTAATATTAAATACAGTTCTTTGCTGATCCTCATTTTCGCTGATTTTGATTGAATAATACAGAAAACTGAACTTGATAAGTTTTCTATTTTTATCATATTCTTTCATATAATATCAGAGTTAATCGGTTGTCAGGGATATTCAGAGCAGTCCATATGTTATTTTACTGGAAAAATCCACGTTCATGAAATAGAGTCGGCATCTTCCTATAATTATATTTATAAACACATCAATCTACGCCACTGAAATGTGTTGAAATAATTGTATTTCCATTAACTCAATTACATTTAATAAAGGAAACTCTCCAACTGATTGGATTGTATTTAACTTACACACACATATGTGGGATTGTTTTTTTAGGCATTTCAATTATAATGGTAAACTAAATGTGATTAAAAAAATGATGATTGTCAACTCTACACCAATAATATAGGTTGGTTTAAGGTGTCAGACTCGTACGACCCTTGGATAATACTCCAGGTGGTGATTAAGGGTGTACGATGACTCGTATGTCACCTCGATCGGCTAATACTCCAGGTGGGTGATTAAGGGGTCAGACTCGTACGACCCTTGGCTAATACTCCAGGTGGGTGATTAAGGGTCAGACTCGTACGACCCTGCTAATACTCCAGGTGGGTGATTAAGGGGTCAGACTCGTACGACCCTCAGCTAATACATCCAGGTGGTGATTAAGTGTAGACTGTACGACCTTCAGCTATCGTTGACTCGGAGGCCCTTTGACTTCAGAAGGTCGCTCTTAGCAATGTGACCATATTCTTATTTTTATAAACGTCGAGGAAATACAAGAATTTGGCATAATTTTGGAATTCTATCGAGTGTGGGTAAATATGGCATAATTGTGAGTTCTTGCATGTGTGGGTATTCTAGCATGTGCGGGAAATTTGCATGTGTGGGTATTCTAGCATGTGTGGGGAATTCTGGTTGTATGGGGAACTCGGGCATGTATGGGGAATTATGGCATAATTTGGGGAATTCTGGCATGTGAGAGGAATTATAGCATGTATGGGGAATTCTGGCATGACATGGGGAATTCGGGCATGTTTGGGGAAATCCGGTATAATTTGGGGAAATATAATATGTGTGGAGAGTTCTGGCATGATGTGTGGGGGGGGGGATTCTGGCATGTGGAGGGATGGTGTACTAAATTTTTACTCTTTCTTAGATATGAATCAATTCCCAAAAACTATTGAATCGCTCACTGAACATGTGTGATGGTGGACGGTATGTATACAGGTCTCCCGCTTAGAATGAGCCCAAACGCGCGAGATATCTCAACTCACGGACAACAATTATAAAATAACCTTTACACAGGATTTAAAACCTGGAAGGGCAGGCAGTAAGACGCGGTGTACAAAAATATAGTCATGTTTAGCCAAGAACTGATAATCTTTTATCTTCATTTTTTGAGTATGACGTATTAATTTATTAAGTTACTGTGAAACGGATGAGGAAGGTTGAATTTAGAGGAAATGAAACCACATTTATGGGAAGGAGGAGTGGGAAAAGCACTAAGGTAAAAAAAACACCCTCAGTATACCCAAATGGGATTCTAACCCCGATCTCCCCAACATCGGCAGTCCAGTTTATTGCAAGAGTGACGCCTTAGACCACTTGACCACCGAGGGGGCGCCATTATCTGTGGGCTAAAACCAAGCTCAGGTAAAAGTTTAGTTCCAAATAAAATAAGATTAAGATATAATTTAATTTAATCTCGAGAGGTTACAAGTGTCTGTAGACCTGACTAATACAGTGTTTCGTAATATCTCCACCAGGTGAATCCTACAGGTGTGCTACAGACATACTGTATGAGTTCGAGAGCAGGCAAAGAGAGTGCAGTTGTAACATGGATTGCAGGTAGGAACAGTTGTAACATGTATTGTAGGTAGGACAGTTGTAACATGTACTGCAGGTAGGGACAGTTGTAACATGTATTGTAGGTAGTGACAGTTGTAACATGTATTGTAGGTAGGGACAGTTGTAACATGTACTGTAGGTAGGGACAGTTGTAACATGTATTGTAGGTAGTGACAGTTGTAACATGATTGTAGGTAGTGACAGTTGTAACATGTATTGTAGGTAGGGACAGTTGTAACATGTACTGCAGGTAGTGACAGTTAACATGTATTGTAGGTAGGACAGTTTTAACAGTATTGTAGGTAGTGACAGTTGTAACATGTACTGTAGGTAGGGACAGTTGTAACATGTATTGTAGGTAGTGACAGTTGTAACATGTATTGTAGGTAGGGACAGTTGTAACATGTATTGTAGGTAGTGACAGTTGTAACATGTATTGTAGGTAGGGACAGTTGTAACATGTATTGTAGGTAGGGACAGTTGTAACATGTACTGTAGGTAGGGACAGTTGTAACATGTACTGCAGGTAGTGACAGTTGTAACATGTATTGTAGGTAGGGACAGTTGTAACATGTACTGCAGGTAGTGACAGTTGTAACATGTATTGTAGGTAGGGACAGTTGTAACATGTACTGTAGGTAGGGACAGTTGTAACATGTATTGTAGGTAGGGACAGTTGTAACATGTATTGTAGGTAGTGACAGTTGTAACATGTACTGTAGGTAGGGACAGTTGTAACATGTATTGTAGGTAGTGACAGTTGTAACATGTACTGTAGGTAGGGACAGTTGTAACATGTATTGTAGGTAGTGACAGTTGTAACATGTATTGTAGGTAGGGACAGTTGTAACATGTATTGTAGGTAGGGACAGTTGTAACATGTACTGCAGGTAGTGACAGTTGTAACATGTATTGTAGGTAGGGACAGTTGTAACATGTATTGTAGGTAGGGACAGTTGTAACATGTATTGTAGGTAGTGACAGTTGTAACATGTACTGTAGGTAGGGACAGTTGTAACATGTACTGCAGGTAGGAACATTTTGTCAGTTAACACACATTTTTAAAAGTGTTTAGTTTGAATCACTTTCATGAATACGCCGCACACTGTAACGATAATAATATTTTAGATATGAAATTATAATGTATTATCCATTTTAATAATATTTACATTATTGTTGTTTATTTTCAGTAGTTATCTCTTACTAGTTGACTGTTCGTCACCACTTACCAAAATATAATAATTATTATTGCTATTTTCTCGAAGTGTATCTAAATGATCTTAAATTTCACATAAAAATTATTATATAATTTCTGATGGATGTTTATTATTGTGAAGTCGTATTTGTAATATTAGATTAGGTCAACGTGGTCCAGCCTTTATAATCCTGAGGCCACAGACAAGTAAGAAACAGACTCACAACCTTACGGGGGTTTTGCTGCGCTCCTTTTGGAAGCTTGAGTCCTTCAACACTGGGCCTCGCTAGTGTCACTGTTGGGTGGTGATAGGACCTACCGCAGCGATCCTAGTGGTGATGGAATCAAGCTGACAAAAGGAGCGTAACCATTTTAACCTGGAGGTTGATTGTCTGGGTATAATATTTGTCTGTGCCCGAGGGACAAATTTGACTATCAGTTTCCACCACGGGCCGAAGATATAATAATTAGTAGTCTTTCAACTTAATATAGGACTAAAAATATCATTTAATAAACAATTTCTTTCAACGTTTATATATAAATGGTCTGATATTTATGGTTGGTAGAATCTTTCAAATTTTTATTGTCAGAAAACGTTTAGTAATCTCCCGAAAATGTATTATGAAATATGCACGCACAAACACTTTCAAAAAACAACTCTACATTATAAACATATAGTTGTACATAATTTTACTTATCAAATAAATATATATAATAAATTGCAATCATAACCTACTTAAATACATATTTTTATTTGAATCATTATTTATTTTACATCTGCTACCGAGGTTTTCCCTCTAATTGTCCCCCAGGAAACTGCGAGAGTCATATTTTCAGTGAGCGTGGGCCGTATATGGCCCGCGAGTCACCAGTTGGATCACACTGGCTAAGTTTAAACAATTCTGTAAGTCGTGTGACGATATAATTGTCGCGTCACGTTGTATAACCATATTCAAAGTAAGCGTGCCTCAAATTACTTCTTGTTTCAGTGAGATCACTTACGAGACTCGAATTTCTTCCTCCACGTGGCCCACCAACAATGACTGGGTAAGATATGACAGGGAGCTAGGCCCCCGAGCTTGTGTCCACCAGTGGATTAGGGGAGGGGGAGCTCTTTCCATACAGAAAGGGATAGTATACATTTCTCTATGCTCGTTCAGCGTAACGATTATGTATCACTTTTTGGACGAGATATTACCTGCGCAAGCCAAGATTTCAAAACAACATGAATATTGTTTGTTAGTTCTGTTGGCAAGGTAGGCTGAGCTTGTTTAAACAAGTTCTGCTCTACATACCTCACATGGGAATGTATGTTCGTTGATATCTGACCAATGAGTGTTCTACTGAGTGATGAGAACAATTCACAGGTACAGTTTAAACAAGCTCTGCTCTACATACCTCACATGGGAATGTATGTTCGTTGATATCTGACCAATGAGTGTTCTACTGAGTGATGAGAACAATTCACAGGTACAGTTTAAACAAGCTCTGCTCTACATACCTCACATGGGAATGTATGTTCGTTGATACCTGACCAATGAGTGTTCTACTGAGTGATGAGAACAATTCACAGGTACAGTTTAAACAAGCCTATTCTACATACGCCTACGGTGACCATAATTTTTTTAGAAAAAGCAGGACATTAAAATATATCACATATACGAGTAGCATGGTGTGCGACGTGCCTGTATAACTTATGTATAGAGTAGATAGAATAAAAATAATAGAGATAGAAAAATAAAAATAGTTTAAAGATAAAACCATTTATTAAAATTCACTTTTGAATACTAGTTTAAGAGAGCGAGTTACATAAGTCAAATTTATATACATCAAATATTAGATTGGCTTTTATTATTGTGTACATAGTATTTTTGTAATTAATACTTTTTCCTAAAACTTCTAAAAAAATAACTTGTAAAAATAAGTATTTTAGGACTAATCACGTGTACAAACCTATTGGTAAATAAAACATAGGACTACAGTACTTTAAAAAATCAATAAAGAGAAAGTGAATTTTAAAATAACAATTTAGGAACTACTTTTGCCGGCTTTTTCTTCATAATCATAACATTCATATTTATCTGAGCTATGAATTGCTTTTAGAAGCTTTTCTTTAGATTTCAGATATTGGAACATTTTCATACAGGTTTCGTCAAAATTTGTGTAAACCTGCATCACAGCCTTTAATGTCCTAATACTAATTTGGGTTTTTTCACTCCCCCAGTAGTTATTTATTATTGAAAAAAGTATCTCAACTGAAGAACTCGTGGCAGGCAGGAAAAGTATAAACTCACTTAGCAACTGCAGGTTTTTAAGAGGTTGAAGCTTGTTGTTCATAAAAGTAAACACTTCCAACCACCTGGTTTGAATAGGAATTTTACTCACATTCCACTCAGTAATTTTGTCACCAGCTAGAAAGTTTGTTAACGCTGTAATTTCGTCATAAAGACAATCTTCATCTAAAGTAGAGCCAATAGCATCTTTGAAAGCCTCATACGAAGCCAGCACCTTCTCCCACGTAACATGCTCATGTAATCTGACACATTCAAAAAGTTTTAACTGTTTGCAGATTAGCAGTCCATTTTTCCAAATATGCAATGCAACCCGAGTAGAAAGCCTTAGCTTCTGTAGAAAAATAATCACTTCTGTAATTCACCTCGCTGACTGTTTTAATGCTGCTAAGACAGCTTCTTACTTTCACTGGCAAGAATACAGAATTTTCCCTGCTCTTAAATTTCTCAAGCAGCTCAAAATATTCTAGTGCAGCATCAGTTGCACACTTATTATCCCCTTCAATATTTAAAATTGCCTCGTGAAATAGAAAGCTAACATTGAGAATAAACCACAACCATGCTTCACCCACAGGGTTTTCAAACAAATGTTTCAATATTGTTGGGCAAGAAGGAGAAGTTAGAAAATACAACTTCAAAGGTTCATACATTAAGAGAATACGCTCCACAGCTGGCATCAAAGAGAGGAATCGAGTCTTTAAAAAAGATAGCATCTTCTTGTACTCCATTTCGACAGACTCACAAAAAGTTTTTAAAGTACTTACACGGACAGTGTGGATATAAAAATGTTTGTAAATCTTGACAACTACTACTTCAATGTCAATCGGTAACAAGTCTGTTGTATTCTGAATGCAGTTGTTTATCACATGTGCAACACAGCCTACGCTAACCACAGCTTTTGTACAAGAGTTGTTGAGCTTCCTGAACAGGTTTGTTTCTCCCCTTCGATTAGGGCCTCCAAAATTAGTGTTGGTATTGTATGCAGAAAGACCAACACACTTTTCCACTAAATTTAATGAAAACAAGGTAGAGTAAACGTAGCTGTGTAACTGCTCAGATGTTTCGCCAGGAAGGTCTTTCAGTTCCAGAAGCTTGACTTTTACTCCCTGGGTACAGTCAAAGTATCGTACAATCAATGGCACTATCTTAATGTTATGGTGATTGGAAGAATCAATCATAACGCTGAAATAGTGTGCTGTTCCTAAATCAATATTCAATCTCTCCTGGGCCTCCTTCGCTAAAACGTTTTTTACAATTGCTTCCGTTTTAGTGCGGGTGAGGAGAACTTCGGTTCAAACATACCTGCTACCAGCTCGACGTACAGTCAAGGGAACGGAAACTCTGCATAGGTTTAATTGTATGATATGCAAAAGTACTCTCTTTGGCAGCCAAAAGAAAATTTTCAGAAGTTAATACGTTTTTTTTAAAGCACTTGCTTAACATACTGCATTTACTGCTAGTTAGTGTTTTCGTTGCTTTAAATGCCTCACAATGCTTGTGCGACCACTATTGCTTAGGTCAACTTCACCTCTAGACAGCTCACAAATAACAATGTAAGGGTTATCACTGTTTTTTAGTTTGATGAAAGGGTATTCTGTTTGTAAAGAAGAATTAAATGAACATTTTCTGCGTGGCTGCCCATCTCACAACACTTTGGTATACTAGCTTTTATTATTATTTACAAAATAATAGAACTACCACAACACACACTCACAGACTTGGCGAGACAACTGAAGACAAAGAAAACAAATGAAGCCAAATAAAAGGGTATGGGTAAGACATGAAAAACGGTAGGCTAGGTGGTATTATCACACAGAGCTAATAAAGAAGTTCCAATCTGGTTCGAGAGAGCGCAGCGCATTGGTTGTGTTTTTGCCAACTGTTCAAGGATGATGTTCCTTGCACTGGCGCTGTTCAATTCAAAATATTATTTTCTCTTACTTCAAAACTAAGTATTTTTGGAAGTACTTGGTTTTAAAAAACAGTACCTTTTGCTGTACTATCGCATGCTCTGTAGGACAGCAGTACATCATCCCAAAAAACAGTACTGTACTGCAAAAAACAGTACGTATGGTCACCGTATACCTCACATGGTAATGTATGTTCGTAGATACCTGACCAATGAGTATTCTACTGAGTGATGAGAACAATTCACAGGTACAGTTTAAACAAGCTCTGCTCTACATACCTCATATGGGAATGTATGTTCGTTGATACCTGACCAATGAGTGTTCTACTGAGTGATGAGAACAATTCACAGGTACAGTTTAAACAAGCTCTGCTCTACATACCTCATATGGGAATGTATGTTCGTTGATACCTGACCAATGAGTGTTCTACTGAGTGATGAGAACAATTCACAGGTACAGTTTAAACAAGCTCTGCTCTACATACCTCACATGGTAATGTATGTTCGTAGATACCTGACCAATGAGTATTCTACTGAGTGATGAGAACAATTCACAGGTACAGTTTAAACAAGCTCTGCTCTACATACCTCATATGGGAATGTATGTTCGTTGATACCTGACCAATGAGTGTTCTACTGAGTGATGAGAACAATTCACAGGTACAGTTTAAACAAGCTCTGCTCTACATACCTCATATGGGAATGTATGTTCGTTGATACCTGACCAATGAGTGTTCTACTGAGTGATGAGAACAATTCACAGGTACAGTTTAAACAAGCTCTGCTCTACATACCTCACATGGGAATGTATGTTCGTTGATACCTGACCAATGAGTGTTCTACTGAGTGATGAGAACAATTCACAGGTACAGTTTAAACAAGCTCTGCTCTACATACCTCACATGGTAATGTATGTTCGTAGATACCTGACCAATGAGTGTTCTACTGAGTGATGAGAACAATTCACAGGTACAGTTTAAACAAGCTCTGCTCTACATACCTCACATGGGAATGTATGTTCGTTGATACCTGACCAATGAGTGTTCTACTGAGTGATGAGAACAATTCACAGGTACAGTTTAAACAAGCTCTGCTCTACATACCTCACATGGGAATGTATGTTCGTAGATACCTGACCAATGAGTATTCTACTGAGTGATGAGAACAATTCACAGGTACAGTTTAAACAAGCTCTGCTCTACATACCTCATATGGGAATGTATGTTCGTTGATACCTGACCAATGAGTGTTCTACTGAGTGATGAGAACAATTCACAGGTACAGTTTAAACAAGCTCTGCTCTACATACCTCACATGGGAATGTATGTTCGTTGGTACCTGACCAATGAGTGTTCTACTGAGTGATGAGAACAATTCACAGGTACAGTTTAAACAAGCTCTGCTCTACATACCTCACATGGGAATGTATGTTCGTTGATACCTGACCAATGAGTGTTCTACTGAGTGATGAGAACAATTCACAGGTACAGTTTAAACAAGCTCTGCTCTACATACCTCACATGGGAATGTATGTTCGTTGATACCTGACCAATGAGTGTTCTACTGAGTGATGATAACAATTCACAGGTACAGTTTAAACAAGCTCTGCTCTACATACCTCACATGGAAATGTATGTTCGTTGATATCTGACCAATGAGTGTTCTACTGAGTCATGAGAACAATTCACGGGTGATTAAAGAAAATCAAAATTCCCTTCTCATCCCTAACCCATTTTGTTGAATTAGGCTAAGTGATGTTTGTTCCATCCTTCAGTGTGCGATAGCCGAGCAGTACTCTCTGGCCGAAGGATGTGACGTCACATCTCAAGAACCTGAGGCTCAAGCCACGAAACGTGAGGTCCAAGGGAACCTTCTCAGGATCGAGGTTTACTTCGAGACGCTTCGAGTCAAGTCGATCTTCCAGAACCCCACGTACAAGGTAACACACATCCTGAGGTTTGCTATCTCCTCCAATGTACTCTATAGTGAGTCAAACCAAGACCTACCACCAGCGATGACCAAAAGCAACGCGAGTCTAACGTCCCAGAACACTTGTGCCTCACCACGATTGCTTGCTTTTGTTGGAATAAATGTTTTCCTTCTTCCCAGGATCCCGTTATCTCCTTGGTTGGCTGATCTCAAATGAGACAATCATCTTTATATAATCAGCCTCGACCATGGCCAATACCGTTATGAGGTTGAGATTAATTCAATGTTCAACCTTCTCTGAGATATCCAGGATCAGATACGGATGTGGTCAGAATCAGATCTTCTTGAGGGTTCAAATAAGGTGTGGTGTTAGCGGTTATCTGTGGTACCACTGCGTCTCCAATCCTACTTTTTATTATTTAGCACCGCGTTTTACTATCCGTTCGGGTTATACGCTTAAGTACTAAAATTACGCTAATGGATTAGGAATTGGGAAGGTTGAATTAAAGGAAGTGAACCCGCATTTGCGTGGAGGGAGAGAGGAAAACCATTTAGGAAAAACCACCCCCAATTCACCCGACCGAGATTCAAACCTCGATCTCCCCATCCTCAGCAGTTGGGCTCAGCAAGAGTAGCGCGTTAGCCAACTACGCCACTGAGGTGGGTCCCAATCATACTACCCATCCTGAATATCCATGAGGGAGAACAAAGAGAAAATGTTCTCGCATTTGTATCCTGGTAGGTTTGGGAAACCTATTTAGGAAAACAAAAATACCTTTCACAACATCCGACTAGGACTTGAGCAAAGACCTTTAAACCACCGGGAAACCATACTAAGAGAACTTGACGTTTAGTCCGTTTTGTCCACTGATGAGGGTGATTATTAACTCTCCCAAGAGGAGGCACAAAGACGTACTGACCTTATCTTCTCCACACGGATATTACAATTATAATATTAAGCCTATTATATTCTAATGCTTAGTGTACCTCTTAAGCTGAGTGTCCACTAGGTCAGTGGGGGGGGGGGGGGGGCGGGGGGGGGGACGCGTCCATTAGGTTTCACCTGTGAAACTGGCCCGTTCCATTCACGTTTAAGTAGGTGTAATCTTGTATTTAGTATGGCTCCACATTTGAGGCGTACTAGTCTAACTATAGAACTGGCCCAAAACTGGTATACTGGCCCAGAATGGAGAGAACAAAACCGACTCACGCCACGTTTCATAGTATGTGGACCTTTTCATGCAAACTACGCGTCGCTTTGCCCTGCCGACCTAGTGGGCAATACGCTTTACTCCACCTGTTATATTTCTTGCAAACTACGCGTCGCTTTGCCCTGCCGACCTAGTGGGCAATCAGCTTTACTCCACCTGTTATATTTCTTGCAAACTACGCGTCGCTTTGCCCTGCCGACCTAGTGGGCAATAAGCTTTACTCCACCTGTTATATTTCTTGCAAACTACGCGTCGCTTTGCCCTGCCGACCTAGTGGGCAATCAGCTTTACTCCACCTGTTATATTTCTTGCAAACTACGCGTCGCTTTGCCCTGCCGACCTAGTGGGCAATCAGCTTTACTCCACCTGTTATATTTCTTGCAAACTACGCGTCGCTTTGCCCTGCCGACCTAGTGGGCAATCAGCTTTACTCTACCTGTTATATTTCTTGCAAACTACGCGTCGCTTTGCCCTGCCGACCTAGTGGGCAATCAGCTTTACTCCACCTGTTATATTTCTTGCAAACTACGCGTCGCTTTGCCCTGCCAACCTAGGGGGCAATCAGCTTTACTCCACCTGTTATATTTCTTGCAAACTACGCGTCGCTTTGCCCTGCCGACCTAGTGGGCAATCAGCTTTACTCCACCTGTTATATTTCTTGCAAACTACGCGTCGCTTTGCCCTGCCGACCTAGTGGGCAATAAGCTTTACTCCACCTGTTATATTTCTTGCAAACTACGCGTCGCTTTGCCCTGCCGACCTAGTGGGCAATAAGCTTTACTCCACCTGTTATATTTCTTGCAAACTACGCGTCGCTTTGCCCTGTCGACCTAGGGGGCAATCAGCTTTACTCCACCTGTTATATTTCTTGCAAACTACGCGTCGCTTTGCCCTGCCGACCTAGGGGGCAATCATCTTTACTCCACCTGTTATATTTCTTAAAACATAAATACCAACCTAACTGGGTTTTAAACTTAGGCTCTTCAGAACTATTTTATTCATCTGTTGAATCACACAACTTCAATGCGCTCAACCCCAGCTGACACACATTTGGTTGAATATTGCCCGGGGAATGGAAAGACGTCAGAGTAAAAGGCGCATAGCGCTGGGCGGAGGCGTCTCTATGTATGTATGTATACACCCCCACGTTTAGCTTTTCATCGGGCTGTAGGAGCCAGGGCTACCAACCGTTCCAGAAACGTAAAAACAAATTCATTTGAAGACGCGAAGAAAAACGTCAGAATTACATTATATAGGTTATATTTTGTGAGTGTGTGTGGAAGAGCTCTACCATCTGCATCCGTTTATGTTGTTAGTATTACCACTAGTAGGTGAAGGGATAGGTCAACTGTCCTTCAGAGAATTCAAGATAGATCTTATTCGGAAAACCCCATATAAGCTGAAATAAGTGGTTTTTAAATTGACCCGTTCAGGGATTCGATTTCCTAATATTAACATTAGTGATATATGGCTTGCTAGACCAAAGGTCTTGTGGTCAGATTCCTGCGCGTGGACATTAAAAAAAATATTTATTTTCCTCCCATTCCTATCAATAGCTTAACTAATTTCAAACCCGTGTGTGTGTGTGGCGTAGTTATCTAACGCGTTAGTTTATTCTTGAGCTAGACTGCCAAGGACGGGAAAATTGAGGTTTGAATCTCACTCGGTTGAACTGGGGTGGTTTTTCCTAAATGGGTTTCCACTCTCTTTCCACGCAAATGCGGGTTCATTTCCTCTAAATTCAACCTTCCCAATTCTTAATTCAGTAGCGTAATTAGTACTTAAGCGTATAACCCAAACGTTTAGTAAGACGTGGTGCTAAATATATTTATATATATATATATATATATATATATATATATATATATATAGCACGCCAGTCGAGTTCGCTGGCGTAGAACAAGTGCGAATCACCACATCAACACGTGACGATCAGTTTGTCTGGATTATTCAAGACCATCGCAACAAAATATACCTCTTATTTAAGATTAGTCTATTAATTAATAACAAGACCTGAGACTCGCTCTCCTGGTCTTACCACCCATCCAGGATATACACGTGTTATTACACAAGTGGGGTGAGGAGGAGCGGATG
Organism: Timema cristinae; assembly: GCA_039000515.1. NCBI lineage: Eukaryota > Metazoa > Arthropoda > Insecta > Phasmatodea > Timematidae > Timema > Timema cristinae. Next base: position 9,196,402 of record JBCFYV010000001.1, read on the forward strand.
TAGCCTGGAGGAAATGTACCAGAATAAGGGTGAAAGTAGAATGGGGAAAACCACACCCTTAATACACCTGACCAGGATTCAAACCCTAACCTCCCCATTACCAGGATAAACTAGCCTGGCACTTGGACCACGTACCCGCCCATGTGGGTGAATTTCCAGTAACGGGGAGTTTGGGGTTGGAATCCCTGTCGGTTAAACCAGGGGTAGTCTTAAATTAAGATCCATACATGTGGTGTCTGTATGCAAATGGGGTTGCATTTTCTCCTAAACAAACCTCCCCATCTTTCAGAGCATTATAAAACATTGGGTTGGACGTACAGTAATAGTTTAAAAAAAATAAAAATACAACGAATACTTTAAAAAAATGTATTCCGCATACTTAGGGGTGAATTTATGGAGAGTCTAAATTTGGTAATAAAAGAAATGTTCTGCCATTATTTTTCCCCCCGGATGAAAAAGTAAAAAGGAGAAGAAACAGTAAATAAACAAATATCAATCCTCCCCCATAGAAAGCTGATATAAAAATTCTCCCGTCTCAGAACATGAGTGTATTTAGGCGTCGATAAATGGTGTGGGCTTCAAATTGATGGCGTCGCTACAGACCGGTAAGGGGGGTGGTTAGGGGAGAGGAGCTGGAGGGTGTAAGGGGGTATAACACCCTCTCAGAAATGTCAGGCTATAATGAAATTGATGGATGTTCGAGGATGGTAACCAAATAAACGCGTGCGTGGTTTTATATTATTTGAAGAAGTTTTGTGTTGGTATTAAAGACTAAAGTACTATTTTATTTAGTGTTTTTTTTTCTTCTTATATCTCGTCTTTAGGATAATAAAAAACAAAATATAAACAAAGTTACGTTTTTATCGACAGGAAACTATTTCGTAACCAACCATTAACTATGATATGGGTTTTCATAGTGAGGCATTAGTGTTAGATCTCACTCGCGACTGTTAAAAGTTTTTACTATAACATGCTAAGGTGGCCGCATGGTCTAAGACGTCACTCTCCCAATAGACAGGACTGCCGATGACTAGGAGATCGGGGTTCGATTCCCAGTTTGGTGTACCGAGGGTGATTTTTCCTAAATTGTTTTCCACTTTTTTTTTTTACCACCGCTTCTTACTCGGCTTATACGCTTATGTATCAAATACGTTAATAGTTTTAGGTATTAGGGAGGTTACAGGAATTGTAGCCATATTTGCTTTAAGGGAGAGTGGAAAACCATTTTAGAAAAACCACCCTCAGTACACCCAACCGAGATTAGAACTTTTATCTCCCCCCCCTACCCCCTTCGTCATCGGCAGGCTTGTCTACTGCGAGATTAGCAACTTAGAGCACACGGCAACTGAGATGAGTTTTCCCACTCTTCTTCCACACAAATGTGGGTGCACTTCCTCGAAATTAAATCAAAATCCCTAACGTATTACCATAATTAGTACAAGTTATGCGTACTATAACTATTTTCTCACCGAGTCGTATTAACCGTTCGGAATATACTCATTTACACTAGTTTGATGGGGATGGTGCTAAATAGGGTAGAATTCAGAGGAAAAGTGGTTGCATTAGCGTTGAAGGAGATTAATGAACCATTTAGTAAAAAAAAGCCCAGCCAGGTTTCGATTCCTAACAACCCTTCTCCCGTACACCAGACCAGATGAGCCGCACATTTAGTCCGCGTGCCCAATGATGCGGTTTTAACGGTTTTTATGTTTTATTTCAGTCCTACATCTTGGCTGAGTCGCTAGCACATCTGACTACTCAACTCATGGTCCTAGATTCGATTCAGGGGAAGAACTGACTTGGGGTCTCCCTTTCCACTGTAATAAATTGATGCTCTGGGGACTGTTTGTTGTCTCTCTCTTAGAATAAAAATAGTTTATAAATTGTGTTCTGAAGTAATGAGATGGTCCAAAAATTGCACGTTAGTACCAAATTTTTTTAAGGGTACTTAATGAGAACTTTCTAAAGGAAATAATTTATAAAAGCACACGGCTATTAAATTAACTTAATTCTATATCAAACACAACACTTAGTCTCCAGAACGTTAATTTATCAATGTGAAAGTTGAGGGGTTGAATATCATGAATTGCATTTTTCCGGACATGTCAGGAATGGAACCCAGGACACCAACACCCCTAGACAGTGGGGCTGGTGACCAAGTTAAGGTGTCCGTCTAGTATTACTAACTATTGATGTCTTCAGGCGCAGACGTACGTGGGCTCCTTAGGGGGCGCCCTCAGCTTGTACCTAGGGGTGACTCTCCTAATGCTTCTGGAGGTTGTGGAGGTGGGGGGGCGCCTCGTATTCACCCTGGTCAGGCACTACTGGGGCAAGATGGCTGTTTCCGTCACCAGGAGACGGCACCACAAGTTCTATCGGGGGCGGCACCCACCCCCTCGCAATCTCATCCTTCCAGGTAACTATTACACTGAACACAAGGAACTACCAGGTAACTATTGCACTGGACACAAGGAACTGGCAGGTGACTATTGTACTGGACACAAGGAACTGGCAGGTAACTATTGTACTGGACACAAGGAACTACCAGGTAACTATTACACTGGACACAAGGAACTGGCAGGTGACTATTGCACTGGACACAAGGAACTGGCAGGTAGCTATTGTACTGGACACAAGGAACTACCAGGTAACTATTTCACTGGACACAAGGAACTGGCAGGTAACTATTGCACTGGACACAAGGAACTACCAGGTGACTATTACACTGGATAAAATGAACTACCAGGTGACTATTGCACTGGACACAAGGAACTACCAGGTAACTATTGCACTGGACACAAGGAACTGGCAGGTAACTATTGCACTGGACACAAGGAACTACCAGGTAACTATTGCACTGGACACAAGGAACTGGCAGGTGACTATTGCACTGGACACAAGGAACTGGCAGGTGACTATTGCACTGGACACAAGGAACTGGCAGGTAACTATTGTACTGGACACAAGGAACTACCAGGTAACTATTGCACTGGACACAAGGAACTGGCAGGTAACTATTGTACTGAACACAAGGAACTACCAGGTAACTATTACACTGGACACAAGGAACTGGCAGGTGACTATTGCACTGGACACAAGGAACTGGCAGGTAGCTATTGTACTGGACACAAGGAACTACCAGGTAACTATTTCACTGGACACAAGGAACTGGCAGGTGGCTATTGCACTGGACACAAGGAACTGGCAGGTGACTATTACACTGAACACAAGGAACTACCAGGTGCCTATTGTACTGGACACAGGGAACTACCAGGTGACTATTGTACCGGACACAAGGAACTATCAGGTGACTATTACACTGGACACAGGGAACTACCAGGTGACTATTGTACTGGACACAAGGAACTACCAGGTGACTATTACACTATACACAGGGAACTACCAGGTGACTATTGTACTGGACACAAGGAACTACCAGGTGACTATTACACTATACACAGGGAACTACCAGGTGACTATTACACTGAACACAGGGAACTGCACCGACTAGACTCATTGACTAAATATCAGCCTTAAGTCTTGTTTCCCATAGACAAAGAGGTCAGGTTTCGAACCCCGGCTGAGGTGGTATTAAGGTTTTTTCCTAAACAGGGTTCTCACTCTTCTCTAGTGCGAATATGTGTACATTTCCTCTTATTCTACCTTAATAATATCTACTGAATGGGTTTATAGCCCGGACGGGTGGTAGAATGCAGGGCAGAAAAATCTTCCTTAGAGATAAAGTGCAATCCAATCTTCATAGAAAGACTCTTTTAGACAGCCAAACAAATTATGTTACAATAAACATTGCCACGTCTCACTATTTGTTCAGGCTATACGCACATTCATTAATTACGCTAATCAGTAATATATGGGTAAGGTTGAATTTAAAGAAAGTGTACACGCATTTACGTAAAAAAGAGAGTGGAAAACCAAGCATGAAAAACCATCCTCACTCCACGCGATCGAGTTTGGAGCCTCGATCTCTCGTTCATCGGCAGTCCAGTCTCTTGTGAGAGTGACGCCTTATACTATGTGACCACTGTGGCAAGTTTTACTATATTTATATGGTTATTTTATAATTATTCATAATATCTATCAAAAATGACATGTTTACGTGAAAGTAGTGGTATTAACTTTTTTAACTGTCCGATAAGGTTCTTCCTGTGAAGATTGAATTGTATAACACCACGTGACACTAAATTCCGCCCCATTAAACAGTCGGGATGAAACCGACGTCATTTCGACTCAAAGTCAGACGTGTTGATCGCTCGTCTTCTGACTCGATACATTATCCACCTCGTCATAGAGCTGGCAGCCGCTTGTAGATAAACTGACGGGGAAACGAACGTCATTTGTTTGAACCAACACTGTAAGCGCAGAGGGGAAAGGGGAGGGGGGGGGGAGGGAATTTGCATCATCTCACCCGTGATCTTCTTACACGGATAAAAGGTTTTGAGTGGATTAACCGTTAGTTCCACCCCATTTAACTAATAATCTCCGTGAAGGTGAAAGGTTTGGTCGGTTCATTGCGTGAGGACAGACTTTAGCAATAAGACCCATTAGAGATGTACCTGCCCCCCATTGCAGAGGTCTGACGTCAGGAGGGGAGAATATTACCAGCGTGAACATTGGAAAAAAAACAACTTTATTTTCATTCATTTTATTACCACCTCTTACTACCCGTTCTAACAGGCCCCGTGTTGTAGTGGTCACTGCATGTTGCTACGGGCCTAGGAGTCATGGGTTTGATTCCTGGCTGGTACCTTGGATGTTTTTCCCGAAAGGGGAATTACCCCCAAAGGTCACCAGGATTTGGTTAATCGGTTATGCTTAAGTTAGGTTTAAGTTTTCCAATGGTTCACACCCTCATACTAACTATCACCCTCATACTCACTATCACCCTCATACTCACTATCACCCTCATACTCACTATCACCCTCATACTCACTATCACCCTCATACTCACCATCCCCTCATCTCATCAGGACATAGAAAGACCCTCCACGGAAAGGATGTACTATTAGTATATTCGGGCGTCCCCTGGGACACGGTACATTAGTACTGGCTAATCTTTACACTACACCAGACGCGCAATATTTATAAACAGGGTGTTTCGCTTGTGCTCGGCCCCTGATTGCTTCTCGTACACCAATTACGTACATTTGTTTGAAAACTATAAGGGAAACTAAGGTGCCGAAACGAGCGAAACACCCTGTACTACCCGTCATAATTATACGCATATTTAATAATTACGTTAGTGTGTTATGCAGGAAGAATTTAGAGTTTAGAGAATTAAATACATCGGAATTTTTGTGGAGGAAGAGTGGGAAAATATTTATCAAAAACCCGCCTTATTACAACCATCCGGGATTCTAACCCTGTTCTCCCTGTCAACGGCAGTCCGGTCTATTGTGGGAATTACGTCTTGAACCATTCGACCACCGAAGTGTGTCAGACACAAGTTTATTTCATCTCAATTATTTAAGGTATTTAATGTGCACTTTATGAACCTACTGAATATATCAGCACATGACTTATATATTAATATTTATAATATTTAGCACCGCGTCTTACTACCCGTTCGGGTTATACGCTTTAAGTACTAATTACGCTAATGGATTAAGATTTGGGAAGGTCGAATTAGAGGAAGTGAACCCGCATTTGCGTGGAGGGAGAGTGGAAAACCATTTAGGAAAAACCACCCCCAGTTCACCCGACCGAGATTCGAACCTCGATCTCCCCGTCCTCAGCAGTCAAGCTCAACACGACACGACTTATAGACTAACTTAAATCTAGAACAGGCACAACATCACATCCCCGCCCGTTTATTCATCGCTGTTAATTGGTGAACCCACATTTTGCCAGTAGACAGACACTTTACCGATTGATCAAAGGTGTCGGACTTGAAACACAACTTTATCTATGGTAAAGGCATGAGAAGGAGAGGTTAGACAAGTGCATCAGCATTTGTGTTAAGGGTGACCTGGTGGTCTAGGGGTAAGGTGTCAGACTTCTGTGCTGGCGGCCGGGGTTCAATCCTCGGTACTGGCACAGATTTATCTGATTGCCAAACCCTTCCTTCATCTCTGACAAGACGTGTATTAATCACAACTTGTGAATGTGGGGAATGCCAGGTCTCCACCGTGGTTCGGATTCCACGTTAAACTGTAGGTCCTCCATTTCATCTCAAGATCACCCTACCATTACACATTAGCGTAAGTGCGTATAACCCGAATGGGTAGTAAGACGCGGTGCTGATAATAATAATAAACTAATGGAGTAAACAAGAGGATTGTAAAATCTACAGGACATGTACCTACATTCTCGTTGAGGAAACAGGAGAAATCACTTAGGGGAAAAAAAACCCCCCCTCATTACACCCGGCTGGGATCCCAGGTCAGAAGATATTGACGCCTTAGTCCACACGCCCACCGTTGAGGTTAATGTGCCATTGTAGCCTAGTCCTGTTCTAATTGAAAAGTTTCCTAAATGGTTTCTCGTTGAATGGTTTTCCTCATCAACCTTTTGCCCTTTTCAACAGAGTGATAAATAGTTTCCAATTTCATTCTTTCATCGTCCTCGGAGTTTGCAAATTGATTCAAAGAGGATTTAGACCGTTAATGTATATTATAAAACCAACTTATTACATTGGATGTTTTTTTTTACGTTCTTCTCGTCTGATTCTTAATGGCTTTCAATGTATCCCGTTATTTTGCAATACTCTCTTTCCCCTCTTATTCTTAACTTTTTTCACCCCTTTTTGACCCCTTCCTATATCTTAAAACTGAGTGGAAGGGGGGAGGGGTAGAAAGAGTGGAGGTTGGGGGTGGGGGGTTTAGGGGGTTTGAATGAGTTGAAAAGTAAAAGTAAAACTAAAAAATGGTGATTATGATTCTGGAAGAAAGGAAGCTCATTTTTACTCCCTAACAATTTTTTTGTTGTTGATGTTTTTATGCCCTAAGAATGGTTTTATTTTGGGAAAAGGACCAATAAGTTTTTGGGAGGGTGTTAAAAGGAAGGGGCACGTTATTTTCCACCCTGTGTGAGGGGTGAAAAGGTTCCTGTGAACTCCCTCGTATTACTTTCTCTAGACCTAATTTGAAAACTTTCTCCTGAACGCTACGCCCGGTTAAAAAAAATTAACTTTAATAAAACTTGTTTAGACTTGGAACTTTTGTTGTTGTTTAAGAGTCTAAAGCTCAAATTTTCCAAAAAAGTATGGTCTAGGGTAGCAAACTAGCAATCGGCTAGATTGTTGGTTACGGGGAAGTTAAGGTTCGAATCTCGTCTGGCTGCAATGGGTGATGGTTTCAAAGCAGATGTTTTATCACTGCTATCACTGTTTTATCACTCCACCCCCAAGCTAATGCGTATACATTTGCTTCAAAAACAACCTTTTGTGTTAAGCCACTAGTGTCAAATAGCTATTTTCTATAATAATAATAATAATAATAATAATAATAATAATATTAATAGTAATAAGGGTTGCATTGGCAGAGTGTAAATAAACCTGGGTGATGTGGGGGTAAGGAGATTTTTTCTTTCAGTGACTTGTGGTGAGTCCACTCTCCCCCTTACATTCCCCTTCCCCCTCGATCCATCCCACAAACAGGAGCTTTTGAATAATATATTTTAAACATTAAATTTATTTTTACACAACATACGAATATTTAAAAGAAAAATTGAGGTTCAAAATGTTATTAATTTAATAAAATTCCAATAATATATTAACCTAGCCATTACTATTAAATTAGGGTAGGGTTTAAACCCCTGAGTTTCTTATAACCCCAGTACGCCACTGCTCTAATAGTCTTTGAACCAATAAATACTCGAGCCGGTGGTTACATGGTCTAAATGTCAAGGTCATAAAGTCTGATTGACTTGTAATGGCGAGGTCTGAGTTCAAATCCTGGCTCGGATGTACTTAAGGTGGTTTTTACTAAATGTTTATTCCTATTTCCCTCTCATACATTACGAGTAAGTTTCTTCTACGATCCTACCTGCTTTATACTCACACCATATTTGGCCCGAATGGGTATTAACACGAGGGGGGGGGGGGGGGTGGAAATAAAACCCTAATGAATGTATTTAGGTCACGTTTAGAGTGAACATAAAAACCCCAGTGGTGTCCGTATTTACGTCACTATTTTGGATGAACGAGATGTTATTTACTGAATTCCTAGGGGCATTTTCGTCGTGACAGATTTTGACTGAACAAAACATTTATTCGGATTCAAAATGGAGGATTAATAACTAGTTTGTAGCTTAGAGACTAAACTTTGTCCTACCAAATCAATCAGGTCGTACTGACGTTACTTTATCAACTTTATAAATATAAAAAGAAAACTCATTTTTAAGTTTCCATCGGTCCATACATGTAAATAACTAAAAAAAAATAATTACGTTTTAGATGTTTTCAAATAACTCTTTGAGTTGAAAACTAGAAATTCTGAATTTGTACACTCATAATAAAGATCAATGATGAATTTACCTAAGAGATAAGAATGAGGAAGGAAAGATGAGAGGAAATCTGTCCGTATTAAAGTAGATAGTTAATTGAAAAATGCACTCTTCCAGGATTCAAACCTCAACCTTTTTGTCAAAAGTTGATCAAGTGCAACGATAGTTATTCTCCTTAAACCACTCAGCTAAGTATGTAGGTTTATAGGCTTGTAGAACATACACTATAAACTAGGTTTCTAATTTTAATCTGTTCAGAAACTGATTTTATTCAAAATAGGTTTAAAAATATTGTAAAAAAAAAAAAGAAGAATGGGGGTAGGATGAGGGTTGGGTGGATATTTTAACTAGTGAAATGTAATCAAAAACTTAACTGACAAAACATTAAAAAAAAAAGTATCTTAATTTTGGGATATTTATTAATTAAATTTGTATAGTTATTAAATATGTTAATTTGGTTCTTGAATGCTGTAAGCTTGTGTGATCCCATTGAGGTTGTTGTCATTAATACCGTGTGAATCCTTGCTCTAGCCTCAGAGTGGGGAGGCTAAAAGCCCCCTCCCCCTCCCCCATCACACCTTCCATGAGGTTATATATCACGAGAGAGTAAGGGGGAGAATTATGGGCGTGTGGTGTGTAAGGGCGTAATGAACACATCTTAGAAATATCACCAGCAGAATTACCGTTTGATAAATGTCCCGTACATTACAGTCGGCGTGGTAATAGTGAGTAATGGGACAGTGGCTCAGTGGGAAGGGGGGCCGACTAAATGTCTAGGGTTTCCTTTCTATCAGGATAAGATTACAAATTATGGTTCTTATTAGATCGGGAGTAATGTAGCTTAGTACGAATCAATTGATTGATATCAGTAGTAGGTGCAGGGTAGATACATCTGTTGCAAACACTGCCCATGTTTTATTCGTCTTGATTGTCTGAGAACTTACACGTTTTTCAGACGAGCAGAAATCACACGTTTTTTTTTAGCACCACGTCTTACTACCGTTTCGCCTTATACCGTTATGTAGACTACTAATTACTATATGGATCAGGATGAGGAAGGCCGAATTTAAAGAATTGTATACGAGTCTGTCTATAGGGAAAGTGAAAAACATTTAGAAAATCATCCTCAGTGCACCCGTCTGTGATCAAACCAAATCATCCCCATCATAGGCAGTTTACTCTATTGCGAGAGTAGCCCCTTTTAATATGCGGCCCGAGTGATTTAGCTCTTTTTCAATGAATTTTGTAAATATCTGATTTGTGAGATCAAAGTAAATGTTATACGAAACCTTGATCCAACCTTGTTCAGACAAATAATGACGTTTATTAGCAACGTGACGACATACCCCTCTGAGATAGGGGAGGGTTGTTTGGGTGGTTTGGAAACTTCAGAACTGATATTACCATCAGAAATACCGCAGTATGAGGGTATTTTCCTACAAGTAGGTGGTGCCCTTAACATCATTTACACGCTAAGAACAAGGAGGTAAACGTATGAATCCCTGGTCAGAACTGAGATTGTTTATCCTAAATGATTCCTATCCATTCCTTCATCAAATGTTGGCACATTACCTCTGAATCCTACCTTATAATACTTGCTATGAATATCTGAATAACCTGGATGGGTGGCAAGCTGCCATGCTAAAAACAATAAATTATATAACTTTTTATTTTATTTTTAAATTTAAATAAATGGAATATTAAAAACTTATATTTAATTTATCTTTGATCTACTCAGTAGCCATGTAGACTGTAAACCTTATCTTCCACACCTCTATGACATAGGCTAGCATCAATATCTTCATTTCCGATATTAACCTAATACAACACACGACCTTAGCATTGTAGGATTGCGGAAAAATCCCTCTTACATAGGAATAACTTTATATGACAACTAGGAAAGTCTTATTTTTTTTAGAACTGTTAATGTACTAATTACACTAATGGCTTTAGGGGTTACGTAGGTTATATTTATATTAAGTGTATCCGCATTTGCGTGGAGGTAAGTGGAAATCTAGTTTGGAAAAACTACCCTCAATACACCCGACTTAAACCTCGATCTCCTCGTTACTGGAAGTCTAGTCTACTGCGAAATTAGTATGTTAGAGCACGTGGCGACAGAAACTGGTCTAGAAAAGCTACTTGATCTACTTTCACGTATTCATACGTCAATTCATTGTTCTACAGTGTCACTTTTGTTACATGTTAGTATATATAAATAATAATAATAATAATAATAATAATAATAATAATAATAATAATATAATAATAATAATAATAATAATATAAGCAGTGAAATGTTATCAAGGTTGACCGCAACAAAATATGTTTGTTTATTCTAAGCGATCCTTCTTGTGAAATTGTATTTTATATGGATGAACCCATAAATAAAATCAACTACATCTCATCCAGAATCAAACTAGAGGCTTTTATAACGTACAGTTGGGCTGACCTGGTGGTCTAGGGGTAAGGTGCCAGAATTCTGTACTAGGGGTCCGGGGTTCAATCCTCGGTCCCGGCACAGATTTATCTGATTGCCAAACCCTTCCTTCCCCTCTGACAAGACGTGTAATAATCACAACTTGTGATTGTGTGGGAATGCTAGGCCTACACCGTGGTTTGGATCCCACGTTAAACTGTAGGCCCTCCATTTCATCTCACATATTATCGTAAGTGCGTATAACCCGAACGGGTAGTAAGACGCGGTGCTATTAATAATAACTTCCTCTTCTTTACTCGATGAGTTCAATTAAACGAACGTACAGTTGATTTATCGATCAAAGATGTAGACAGAGCAATCTTATTTCGTTTGTCTTGTGCGACAGGTGGAGGTAAGGGTGGAGAAGGGTGAAGGAGGTAAGGGTGGAGAAGGGTGAAGGAGTAGGTGGAGAAGGGAGCTTCTGTATATTTATAAAGATGACCACCATACATCTTCACCCGCGGGGGCATTGTGTGATAATAGCACGGGGCACTTTTCACCCTTGGACAACTCGTCCAACCCTTCAACGAGGGGGTTGCGAGAGAGCATGATAAAATATAGGGTGGACGGGGGTGAGTTATAAAACCTTTAACTCCAAGGGGTTTGAGGAAACCTCTTTGTCCCACGGGAAGGGCATTTTTCAAATTAAAAACAATTGTTTATTTATTAGAACCATTTTCATTTTTCATTCTTAAAGCACAACCACTTTTCTCTCTAGTTTTTATTTTATGATGAAGTTACTTGCAGTTTAACACGGAACTACTCTTTACGAATCTTAACACTCCTTCCCCCCAAAATGGCCGTTAGGGCTTACCGTCAAACTTTACTAGAGGAAAGTTGCTTTCATTGTTCTTTGTTCTTCTTACTTTAGGCCTGTATTTTATATTCTTTCATAAGCCATGTATCAAAGAAAGAGGTTCATTCATCTACTCCTACTAATTATATTGGTTAATGTACTTAAAAAAACAATTTATTTAAAAAAAACACTTTTGAACGACTTAACCTAGGGTAGCAATAATCAATTCAAAACAACTAATTTCAATATCAGGCTAACAAGATAAGCTCTTACACAAATATGTATTTGATATCACCTGGAAGTTTAATTTATTTAAAGTATTTAACGTGCACTTTCTGAACTTACTGATCATATCAGCGCACGACTTACAAATTAACTTAAATCTAAAACAAACACAGCACCCTCTGACCTTTATTTCATTACTATGAAAGGGGAAACCCACATTTCACCAATGATATTTCTTTTAGCCATTCCTGGAATCGAATCAGGTCCCCTTAGCTTATTAGTAGGAAGACGCTCTAACGATTTAGATAGTCGGAATATTTTCGCATAAAAAAAAGGGAATTTTCCAGTTTCTGTTTACGTCTTACTACCATTCCGATCTGTCCACGTTACGACAAAATGGTGTAGGTATGAGGAGGATAGAACTATAGTAAATGTACCCGCATTTAGTGGAACGAGATTAGAAAACCATTAATGATAGAACAACCTCGTCACACCCGATAGGATTTGAATAGCGGTCTCCCCTTACCCCAGAAACCAGACTAGATGTCCTATAGGCTTACGCCACTTGATCAGCTTCTGGTCTCCCAACAGAGTTGGAATAGTAGTTAGCACTCCTGACCTAAAAATGACGAATGAATAACAAAATAACAAAAAGTAATGCTTCAAACAATTTTGATTTGTAATTGATTGAATCCTCTAAAAAAAATTTTGTTTGTTTTGTTTTTGAAGGAGATAATCTCAAGGAAGACTTACCAGCAACTGGTGGATTATCTCACCTGCTCCCCCCCCCCCCCCCCGCCTCGAACACCGACCAAGATTCGAACTGAATATCTTGATACTTAGGGTTAGGATGTAAGATCGTCAATGCCCGCACCTGTTACCTTGTGGATTAAGGTGTCATACTCGCAGAATATTAGATTGTTTATTAGGGGGTAGAGCTTCCGATCTCAAACAGATACATTGGGTTGGTTTACCTCTGATGATTTCACAATATGTCTTCACACAAACGTGGGTGCAATTCCTACAAATATAGCCCTATTCCTTATAGGCCTACATATATAGTATGATTTTGGAAGAAAGGGAATTTTAGAAAATACAAGCATATTGATTTGCTGTCAAAATTAATAACATTTTTCTATATTATTATTATTATTATTATTATTATTATTATTGTCATTTTATATATATTGATAATACACATCAAAAGTGACAGCTGCAGATAACTTTACTTGACGTATGAACAAGTGAAAGTAGTTTTAGCAGCTTTTGAATGCGGGGAATGCCAGGCCTCCACCGTGGTTCGGATTCCACGTTAAACTGTAGGTCCTACATTTCATCTCACAATCACCTTACCATTACATATTAGTGTAAGTGCGTATAAACCGAACGGGTAGTAAGACGTGGTGCTAATAATAATAATAATAATAATAATAATAATAATAATAATAATAATAATAATAATAATTTAGCAGCTTTTATTGCTTCCAAGAAAATTATTCCCTATCTTTGTCGAGCTGTACGTCATATCTAGACGACACCTTGTGTTAAACATTTTTTTTTACTATAATTGAAAACAGCACGCCAGTTGAGATCTTCGACGCTGAGCCAACCCTTCATGTTTAGCTTTTATTAAATTTAAGGGTCATTAAGGGTATTTATCTCCCGCTACTAAAAGTTTACACATCAGAAACGAGTCTCAACACGAACAAAAGTTCTAGTTCCCAATTTTTGGTTTTTATATTTTTCCTCGTTTGTTCTGAACAATCATTGGCTGTTTAGTAGCGCAAAGTTCGGTTAAATGTCATCGAACGTCAGCGAATGTTTCTCGCCCGCACTAGAACTAACCAACAACTTTCATGCGCAATATTACAAATTATTAATTAAAAGCCACCCACCTCGGTGGTGTAGTTGGCTAACGCGCCAGTGGTGTTGTGCTCGACTGCTGAGGACGGGGAGATCGAGGTTCGAATCTCGGTCGGGTGAACTGGGGGTGGTTTTTCCTAAATTGTTTTCCACTCTCCCTCCACGCAAATGCGGGTTCACTTCCTCTAATTCAACCTTCTCAATTCCCAATCCATTAGCGTAATTAGTACTTAAAGCGTATAACCCGAACGGGTAGTAAGACGCGGTGCTAAATAATAATAATAATAAAATAATAATAATAATAATAATAATAATAATAAAAAGCCAATCAACAGTCATGGACAAGTCCCGGGCCATTTTATCTCTGTCGCAACGAGAAACTTACTTGACTAAAAGAAAAAGTTACAAAATTACTTTCATGTGTACATACGTCCGGCCACGATATATTTTTTAAAATCTCACAGTGTCTTACTACCCATCTAGGCTATACACATCTAACTACGCCGATGGGTAAGGATGAGGTATGTAGAATTAAGAACTGGTATTTGTTTGGAGGGAAAAGATGTAAACCATTCCACTCTCATTATTATACCCAGATTCAAACCCCGACCTCCTCGTTACTGGAAGGTCAGAATAGATGAGCTTGACGTATAGTCTGTGGGCCCACCGATGTGATCCAGGCACATGTCCACCAATGGTCTGTTTTGACAGCTTTAAGATACAGTCCAATATGTATAAGAAGAGCCTTATTGTACAACTAGAAAAGTTACCAGGTCTACTTTAACGTATTCATACATCAAGTCATGTTATTTGTAGCTGTCATTGTTGATAGATATTATCAATACCTTTAAAATGACAATAATAATATAATATTAAAATGTTATTAATTTTGACGGCAAACCAGTATGTTTGTATTTTCTAAAAAGCTCTTCCTAGGAAAATTAGACTGTTTATTTAGTAATGTTGAACATTTTACAGGTTTTCATCTATACTGAAAGTTTGTTCCTATGCCAACATGAATATGATAAATGTGTTAATGTTGTTAAAGTTTCAAGTTTTATAATCAAAAGTTAATTAATTGAAGATGTGATGATTTGTTTTCCTTTCTCAGATTATTGTCTTCCGGCCAGTAAGCCGGCACTAAGAGGAAGGATCGCCTGGTGATTGGAAGACACAATCTTTTCAAATATAAAATACTGGGTTCACATTATAAACACAGATTTATAGTGTCACACCATTTAGTAGCTAACTCAACCTACGGCACTTTCAATATATGTGAATTAGATAGCCGTGTTCACGTCACTCGTGCTATGATTGGCTGGCTAGAA
Organism: Timema cristinae; assembly: GCA_039000515.1. NCBI lineage: Eukaryota > Metazoa > Arthropoda > Insecta > Phasmatodea > Timematidae > Timema > Timema cristinae. Next base: position 9,211,556 of record JBCFYV010000001.1, read on the forward strand.
CACGTGGTAACCTTCATTTAACGTAACGTAACGTAAAGGTTCTCTTCGTGTTTTTAAATGGAAACCATCTTGATGCAGTTAACTCATCTTAGATGTCCAGGAAGAACTTTCACGCTAAGTGAACCTATCACTTGTTATAACGAACCAATCAGGGTGCAAGTGACGTCAACACGGCTATTTAGTACTTCATTTGGGGCAGACCGAATTGCGCCAGTTATTAAGATTAAAAACTGTTTACTAATCCCAGACCCGAATTGCGCCGAGTCAGTTCAGGTAGTCGGTGAGGGAGGTGGGGGGGATGATAAAAACAAAGACCATCGCAAACAAGCTCTCGCCCCATCATGTCTTTCCTCCCCTTAGTAAAGGAATGTAAAAACGCTCTAAGAGCCCCCAACAAGACTTGTAACAGTAGTATTGACATCCGTCCGTCCAATACTTATTAATTGTCTCGACAACAGTGACTGTCCAGGTGTATTTAAAAAAAAAATCGGGTTTTGTGTGAACTATGATAATATTAGCGAGAATTATTGATATGGAAAGGATGTATAGGGAAAAAGGGAAAAAGGTAAAGTTCTGATTGCCTATTATAATTATACGTATCGACAGGTGAATCAATTAAAGTTGACGAGGGAAGAGAGGTGGAGATGCACTAAAAAGGACTGCAAGGCTAAAATATTTACTCTTGATGGTGGAAACATTTTCTCGCGGACTGAAAACGAACACAACCACGAACCACTACTAGATTAAGAGTTGAACAGAAGATCCATTAGCAACGCAGTTAAGAGGAAAGCTGATGAGATTGAAGTAAGGCCTTCAAAGTTAATCCACACAGAGGTACAGACACAGAAAATATCTATAAAAACATTGACCCGCAAGGACATTAAATGTATCAGTAATAACATCAACTACACTAAACTAAAAACACTGCCAAAGTTGCCTAAATCTTCCGAAGAAATTCAATTTGCCATAGATTCAATTGAAATAAAAACTATACAAGACGAAAATTTTTGTTGAGAAACGAAAATGAGAAGGGGATCGTGACATTTTCTTGTGACTCGAATCTTGAGTATTTGTGTCAGAATGAAATTGTGTTAATGGATGGAACCTTTGAATACACACCGAAACATTTTCTTCAGCTTTTTACTGTACATGGGTATTTCGAAGGGTCATACATACCTCTAGTCTTTTGCCTACTTAAAAACAAGAAAAAGCAGAGCTACATTGACGCTATGAGAATCCTTAAGGACGGTTGTGAGAAGGGACAACTTCACCTTCAACCTTTATACATTGTGATTGATTTCGAGCAAGCGATTCACGAGTGCATCGTGTCAACATTTCCACAAACCAGGATAGTAGGCTGTCGATTTCATTTAGCGCAAGCATGGTAAGCAAAACAATTTTATTTTACAACTTTACATAAATAATGTTATATAGTTTGTGACTTGATTACTATATTTTTCAATCTTGAAGATCTTTTAGAATTGCGTTTTACTACCTGTTCGAGTTATAGGCCTCCTTATGTACTAATTATGCTAATAGGCTTTGGTATGAGATAGGTAGAATGCAGAGAAAGTGAATCCGAATTTGCATGTAGTGAGAGTGGAAAATCATTTAGGAAAAACCACCTTCAGTTCACTCAATCAGGATTCGATCCCCAACCTCCTAATCATCGGCTTGATTTTTTTTTTATTCAAAGTGTATATCTGGAGAGTTTTTTCTAAATGATGAATAGAACTGTATAATCGATCTTCAGAAAATAATTGAACTATGGGTAGTTTACTAATGATTATTTGAAAATAATTTAAAATTTCTCAAAAATATCTTTAACAATTTTGATTTAAACATAGGCTACATTTTGGGTGTATTTAAGATGACAATTAATACTATTTATTTGGTTTAGGGGGCAAAGTTATTTTAAGGGTAGTAGATGACTAGTTTTCAAAAACTCAAAATATTTTGAACATATTTTTTTAAATCGGCGTGCATTTATAATGAATAATAACATTGTGAGGGGCTTACTTAGTTTTGGGTAAAACAAACTATTTCAAGGATAGTTTTTTACCCCCTCGGGTGGCCGGATGGTCTAAGGTGCAACTCTCGCACTAGCCTGGCCCTCGAGACCGGGGAGGTTGGGGTTCGAACCCAGCCGGGTGCACTGAGGTGGTTTGATCCTAAATGGTTTCCCCACTTTCTCTCCGCGCAAATGTGGACGCACTTCCTATAAATTCAACCTTACCAATCCCTAACCCATTAGAATAATTAGTACATAGGCTATAGCCCGAACGGGCAGTAAGACGTGGTGCTAAAAAAAAGGATAGTTTTTGGTGACTAGTTTTCAAAAACCATTAGCAACTTGTGCGCTTAATAAAATAAAACAAACATATGGTAAACAAATTTAAAACACTCAAATTAAAAATATTAGCCAGATAAAATGATTTATTATTTGGTTTTAACACAGAGATCTATATATAAGTGTAGTTATCAAATCGTCGAATAATATTGTCTCAGCTGACCCATTAATTAAAAAGTGAATATACGCTATGATAAAGTATCTGCGATTCTATCGTAGGCCTACATTTTATTTGTTATTCTTGGCCATTTTAAACATATGCCAGCCTAAAAAAGTGAAATGTTTTCCTGTCTGTGTGGGTGTCATCACATTTTTGTACATATGATTACGGCCACATTTTTTTAGCTACGGTCACTGATAGGCTATTTTGTAAAATATATTTATGATCTGTATTAAATCAGACTATGATTAAAAGAATGCTACGTTCCTATTTTCCTTCCTGCTTCCTTTTAATATTTTTATCATTAACATCCACTATGAGTCCTTTTAGGTGGAGAAAGATTCAAAAGCTCGGTTTGGCTGCCACGTACAAAGACGAAAACTCGGATGGAGGGAAATGGCTCCACTACTGTTTTGGGCTCACTTACTTGAGGCCCGAAAAGTAGAAAACGTTTTCTGCGATCTGATCAGCATCCAGCCAGCTTATACAAAACTGACGAGCTTCGCAGATTACCTAACTGAAACATATATAGATGAGATGGAGCAAGCGACATTCCCACCGCGCATTTGGGCAGCTGACTCATCGGACTTATGGAGGACAACAAATGCGTGTGAGAGCTTCCATTCTAGATTTAATTCATCATGTGCTTTCCACACCCAAACATTTTTGTCTTCGTACAAAATTTAAAATCGGTCCAAACTAACACGTACATTCGAATCAACAGTGTAAGAGAAGGTAATGTGCAAAAGACAGATAATAAGTCTAAGTTGAAACAATCATTCATTGAAAAAAAACTTAAACAGTTTAAGGAATGGAGAAATATACAGATTAAGCTTAGTGAAGTGTGTGTCCTTCCAAAACACCTTTGTATGACTTGTTTATATTATGTTTGTTATACTATTATTTAGCAACATATAGCTATTATTGACAATGTTTTAAAAACGAAAATTTCACTTTGATATAATATTGTTTGATTTATATTTTTTGACTTGTGTCCTTCTTACTGCCAGACATAGCATTAATATTTGTTTATGTTCAGAGTTGGCGCAATTCGGGTCCTGTCTTGGGAAGGGGGGTATTGGCGCAATTCGGGTCCGGTCTGGGGGGGCACTTTTAAGCTCTTGGCGCAATTCGGGTCCGAGCTAAGAGAATTGGCGCAATTCGGGTGAGCCCTTCATTTGTTGGTTTAGTGACGTCAACAGGGCTATTTAGTATTTCATTTATTTGTTTAATGACTTCAACATGGCTATTTAGTAGTTCATTTGTTCGTTTAGTGACGTCAACATGGCTATTTAGTACTTCATTTGTTCGTTTAGTGATGTCCACAGTCATTTAGTACTTCATATGTTCGTTTAGTGACGTCAACATGGCTATTTAGTACTTCATTTGTTTGTTTAGTGACGTCAACATGGCTATTTAGTACTTCATTTGTTCGTTTAGTGATGTCCACAGTCATTTAGTACTTCATATGTTCGTTTAGTGACGTCAACATGGCTATTTAGTACTTCATTTGTTCGTTTAGTGACGTCCACAGTCATTTAGTACTTCATATGTTCGTTTAGTGACGTCAGCAGGCTATTTAGTACTTCATTTGTCCGTTTAGTGACGTCCACAGTCATTTAGTACTTCATATGTTCGTTTAGTGACGTCAGCAGGCTATTTAGTACTTCATTTGTCCGTTTAGTGACGTCCACAGTCATTTAGTACTTCATATGTTCGTTTATGACGTCAACATGGCTATTTATGCTTCATTTGTTGTTTAGTACGTCCACAGTCATTTAGTACTTCATATGTTCGTTTAGTGACGTCAACAGGGCTATTTAGTGCTTCATTTGTTTGTTTAGTGACGTCAACAGGGCTATTTAGTACTTCATTTCGTTTAGTAACGTCAACATGGCTATTTAGAATTTAATTTGCTCGTTTAGTGACGTCAATAGGCAGTGGCAGCTCGTAGCTAAAATTATTGGGGGTGCTGCTCTAAAAATTTTTTAGCCTTTATTTTAAAATTTCGTAAAAGGAAAAAAACATGTATAAAAATAATTTATTCAGGAACTTGATAAAATCTTAGCAAAAAAACAACAACCAAACGTTCTTACTTTAACTTAAATTGTTACAGTTCAAGCTTGATCTATTCATTTAAAAATGAAATTATTCTTCTGGTTTTAACTTGCGCAAAATTTCATTAATTTTCTCCTGATCTCTGGATGACAATTGAGGAAATTTTTTTCCATTGAAAGTACTGCAAGCGCATTTAGTCTTTTTATTAAATAAAAGTACAGAAAAAAAAATTAATAAAATAAAATAGCTGGAAGCAGAATAATAATCTAATTCTAAACTCTTCTACACTTTATCACATTTAAGAATATGGTACACGGTTTTTAAGCACAGCACACACTGAGTAAAAAAAAAACTTCCTTCCACCATCACGCCATAGCTGGCACTGCGAGAGCAACAGTGCTATCTCTAACTGGCAGTCCCGCCTTCCTCCCCACCCCCTTCTATGTGCACATGCACACAGCAGTCAAACACCATGTCGCAGGCACTGTGAAGCGTACAGTTCCATACAAAGAGTTCTGTATCTTTTTCATAAACTGGGGGATGGCTACTGAAGTACTGACATCAAGCTTAAGGAATATATATTGTACTACAAAAATAAAGAAAGAATTAAAGAAAAAAGCATTCATTATATTAAATGTTATCGATAATATCAAGTGTAAATAGGGGGTGCTGCAGTTCCGCAGTGCCTATACACGAGCCACCACTGTCAACAGGGCTATTTGGTAGTTAATTTGTTTGTTTATTATATGCAGGCGAATTATTCAGCACCCCCCCCCCCCTCGCATTCTGCGAACTCTGAAACATTGTAGCCTCATGTTAAGCATTATCTTGTAGCTTCAGTAGCGCTTACAATGCAGGTACTTCTAACCTAATTAGCTTTGAATGATTTAGTTCCATTTTAGTGATCAATTGGTATTAAAACAGTCCATATTCATTATTTGTGTTTTGCTAAAGTTGTTAAGTTAAATTACACGAATCTTCATCACACACTAGTTTATTTACGTCAAGTGAACGTTATGTTGATAGTGATCTTGACATAACCACGCGAACAACATTTTCAGAAATCAGTCATAATTTAACTACCATTAATCAACTTTTCACACAAAAAAAAAAGTATAATTTTATTATTGAAATGTAAAACCTTTTCTAAATGTCAATTTTTAACAAAATATTTGGAGACATTTTTGAAAGAACTTTGAACTTTCAAAAATCAGTCATCAGTAAACCATGTTTAATTTTATAGTTATAATTAAAATCACGATTTAACCTGAAGGCGTTACCACGTAACATATAAACTTCAAGTTTGATCTCACTAGCACTGTTTGGGCTGTAGCCCCAGGTAGAGAAACACGGGATTGTTTTCGAGCTTAGGCGCAAATAGAACAACATACATCATAATACCGAGGCCGAAAGTTTTCCCGATTAGAAAACTATCTTTGTATGAGAAAGTACAACCGATACGTTATCTCTAAGCTATATTACATTAATATAATCACTAAATTTTGCAAGAATTAATTAAATAAAAATATTGATGGATTCTGAAAGCTATGAAAGACAACAGCTATACCTGTATTATTGTCATTTGTTAGTTATTAATTTACTGCGATTTATACATTGACTCTTTGTCTTTTTTTACAATAACCGACCAATAAAATATGTACTGTCACTTTTACTTTTTAAAGTCAAACATTAATTGATGTAAACAAATGTAGATCAATCGTGGAAACAATATGTAGGCCAATTAATAAAGATTATACTTTTAGATAAATTGCATTGCCTTATTATTATTATTGTTATTAAGGTGGGGATTTAAGGGATGGAATGAAGGATAAGTGCTTTACAAAACATTTTTTGATCATGATAAATCAAATGTTGCTTGAATACAAACATAAACATTAGTTTTCTTCATATGGTTATATCAACAGTTGTTGAATATTTGTCATGATCATGGAAGCATTAGATAAGAAACTTTTAAATTAAGAGAAAATTTGTCATTAAATTACAGAGAAGCTTTGACAGATATTCACAACTGTTGATATCACTAATTGAAGAAAATTAAACTCTCTATTTGTACTGAAGCAATATTTGATTTATTTTGATAAAAAAAAGTGTTGATATAAAAACTTCACAAATACTGACTTTTCTCTATAACGCTATACACCCACCTTAATTGGTTTAACTTCCGATAATCTGGGCTATAGCAAAGCTTCACTACTCCGGATAATTCTTGTCGTAGTTTTAGTGATAGGTTAATTTCAGGAGGAGTGAATTTCTACCAGCGAGCGAGAGAGAACCTACCAATTCTGCCAGTTAAAGGTATTTTCATATAGAACTACCTTCCATGGTTCTTTTACCTGCCACAATCTACCTGGGACCAACGGCTTTACTTCCCCTCCGAAGAAAGTTGTGCTACGGATTTTAATCGCTCAGTAACAATCCAGGTGACCTGGTGGTCTAGGGTTAAAGGTGTCAGACTTCTGTGCTGAGGGTCCGGGGTTCAATCTTCGGTCCCGGCACAGACTTATCTGATTGCCAAACCCTTCCTTCACCTCTGACAGACTTGTATTAATCACAACTTGTGAATATGTGGAATGCCAGGTCTCCACCGTGGTTCGGATCCCACGTTAAACTGTAGGTCCTCCATTTCTTTCCCAATCACCCTACCATTACACATTAGCGTAAGTGCGTATAACCTGAACGGGTAGTAAGACGCGGTGCTAATAATAATATAATAATAATAATTAATAATAATAATAATAATAATAATAATAAAAGATATTATTGACTGATTCGACTATTATTATTGTTTGACTATCTACAAGCAAACTTAAGGATTTCCTGCCGTCTGGAATGATCGGTAGCTACAGTGTGTTTATAAGATATAAATGGGGCTAGGTATTAATAAAACAAAGTGTACAATTGCCTCCATTGAGGACTAAAAATAGAAAACACGCGAAAGTGACCAACAATGCACAAGAAGCGTTTGACAATATAATTACACTGAAAGAATATATATATATAATATAGGGAGGGCGGATCATTATTTTCAAGCGATTCCAAATATTTATTACCTAGCCCAAATTTAAATTTACCTTCATGCAACTACTAATTTTTTTTGTTGGTACCAACCTTGCTTGAGATGGTATCTTTATAAGAAAATTTCCCATAAAAGCGGCTTTGCTTATCTCGACAAAAAAGGACGGGGGATTGTTCTATTGATTATGTTGGTAGTATTAATGTTCTCCTGTCACACCAGCAAATTACCTCCTTCGCTATTTCTGTAAGGATTGTTTAACTCACGTTTAGCGAGCAACAGATTTTTTTGTAAAACTATTTTTAGAGGTTTCCGTGATGTAACTTAAAACTAGACCGGCCGATTATATTTTACGATGATAGAATATATTTAACATTCCTTGTGATATTAATTTTTATTTTTATAATTGTATAGCGTTGTATCTATTTTCTCCGCCGGTCTTACTATGAATTTAGGTTGTGCGCATACATTCATTAAGCTTATACCCGCTTCAGTGGCCGAATGGTCTAAGACGTCACTTATTGTGCTCTTGGACCGCGATGGGCGCGATTAATGTGTTACGGTTTAATTTATTGATATTTTCCCCATGATGAGCACTAATTAAGTTGATACGGATTTATAATGAGGTTGAGCACTACCTTATAACGATGTCGACGGTGGTGATGACGCGAGTATTCCTTACTGCGCACTTTCCCGCGGTCACTTGATCTGATTATTTATTATAATTGATTTTATTAACTAAACAAGACTTTTAACGTTGTACACGTTATATTTAGACGATTTTAGTTTCGTACTGAAGATATGATATATAAAATAACAGTTTTTGCTAACTTCACAGGTGGCTTTTCTCTGATTTTTCTCTCTAATATATTTAATGCACGCTATGGATTTAAGTTACTGGCACTGTGTGTATTCATACGCACAAGCAGCTTATATATAACCTACCCTTGAACCCATTGTCACCAGGGTCAAAAACCAGCAAATAGAAAGATTCCTGGTGACGGGTTTTGGGAAGGCTAGCTTCCTATTGGTAGAGGGAGCCAGCGAGTCAACAGATTTTGCTAAATTATACGGAGTTGATCATTGAAAGAACATAATAAGTTTTAATGGTGCAATTCACTGACATCATTTCTGAAAAGCGCGTGATTCTCCAGGAATAACATATTAAAGGGATAATTTACATACAGTTTATTGAAGAAATATACCTTCATCCATGACTTTTTAAATATATGAGAGGGTCCAAAACAGTATAATTACTCAATCTTATGCTAAGACTGGCCTGTTAGTAACGGAGAGATCGGGATTAGAATCCCAGTTGGGTCTACTGAGACTGTATTTTCTAAATTGTTTCACATACTCCTTCCAAGCAAATGCGGATAAATTACCTCTAAAATGCTCCCTTCCTCGTCCGTATCACATCATAGTAATTATCTATTATTATTATTAGCACCGCTCTTACTACCCGTTCGGGTTATACGCACTTACGCTAATGTGTAATGGTAGGGTGATTGTGAGATGAAATGGAGGACCTACAGTTTAACGTGGAATCCGAACCACGGTGGAGACCTGGCATTCCTCACTAATTATCATATATAACTATAGCTTGAACAGGTAGTAAGACGGAGTAGTAAAAAAAACAATAAACACGCTGATAGAGTAGGGATGATGAAATTGTAGTTTTATAATAAAGGTACCCAGATTGATTGGAAGGAGATTGGGAAACCATTTAGTAAAAAAAAAGTCTTCAGAACACCGGACCAAGATTAAACCCCAATATTTCCGTCAGTGACAGTCCAGTGAGTGACGCTACAGACGACGTGACCAGCGATGTTGTTTAAAGTTGTAAATTTAGAGCCACTGTCTACAATAAAAACAACAGAACAAGATGTTGGAAGGATCTTGACAAGATTTCAGTCTAGAACGTGAAGAAGGCACAAAATTAGGGCGAAAACCATCAAAAGTTTAGTAAGCGTAAACTATGCCTGTGTACTATTAAAAAATAATGTTTAAGTAACAATTACATTTGATTCCAAGTCATAAATATATTTTTATAAAAACATGAATGCTATTGGATGCCATAGTTAAATTCATCAAGCAAAATCAATGTAATTTTAACTAGCAGACAAAGTTATCATTAATAATTTTCGTGCTTAGAATCTAAATATGAGTAAAATGATAATCTGGTAGTTAAAAAAAAATATAAAAACCATTGTTAAACTTGGCCAAAAAATTAATCAAGTTTGAAGCGAGCACTATATTTGGTTGAAATCTCTTAAAAACTATTTCATACAGTTACAGTTAAAATAAAATTACAGCTAAATTTTTAAATTTTACATCTTAAAATCTCTTGGGCTAGATATGGAAAAAAGTGTAACTAAATGAATGTTATTTGCTATTTTTTTTTAAAGGGTTGAATATGATTAAGATGTTCTCTAATGTAACCCACATTTGTGAACTTTGGAAACCAAACAAGAAGCATTAGTCGTAGCAGTCCTGTGTTTGAAAGAACCGGCGTCATTTTCTCCTGGGATTACAATAACAATGTTTTCTTGTCAGCATATTATTTCATGAAGATGGTCTCCCACTGTGCGTCGCTGCACCATTTGATTATTTACATAATCTAGTCTTGCACAATATTCATCTTTAGTTCATCTAGTCTTGCACAATATTCATCTCTAGTTCCTCTAGTCTTGCACAATATTCATCTCTAGTTCCTCTAGTCTTGCACAATATTCATCTTTTAGTTCATCTAGTCTTGCACAGTATTCATCTTTAGTTCATCTAGTCTTGCACAATATTCATCTTTAGTTCAGCTAGTCTTGCACAATATTCATCTTTTAGTTCATCTAGTCTTGCACAATATTCATCTTTTAGTTCATCTAGTCTTGCACAATATTCACCTTTAGTTCATCTAGTCTTGCACAATATTCATCTTTAGTTCATCTAGTCTTGCACAATATTCATCTCTAGTTCCTCTAGTCTTGCACAATATTCATCTCTAGTTCCTCTAGTCTTGCACAATATTCATCTTTTAGTTCATCTAGTCTTGCACAGTATTCATCTTTAGTTCATCTAGTCTTGCACAATATTCATCTTTAGTTCATCTAGTCTTGCACAATATTCATATTAAGTTCATATAGTCTTGCACAATATTCATCTTTAGTTCCTCTAGTCTTGCACAATATTCATCTTTAGTTCATATAGTCCTGCACAATATTCATCTTTAGTTCCTCTAGTCTTGCACATATTCATCTTTAGTTTATCTAGTCTTGCACAATATTCATCTTTAGTTTATCTAGTCTTGCACAATATTCATCTCTAGTTCCTCTAGTCTTGCACAATATTCATCTTTAGTTCCTCTAGTCTTGCACAATATTCATCTTTAGTTCATCTAGTCTTGCACAATATTCATCTTTAGTTCATCTAGTCTTGCACAGTATTCATCTTTAGTTCATCTAGTCTTGCACAATATTCATCTTTAGTTCATCTAGTCTTGCACAGTATTCATCTTTAGTTCATATAGTCTTGCACAATATTCATCTTTAGTTCATCTAGTCTTGCACAATATTCATCTTTTAGTTCATCTAGTCTTGCACAATATTCATCTTTTAGTTCATCTAGTCTTGCACAATATTCACCTTTAGTTCATCTAGTCTTGCACAATATTCATCTATAGTTCATCTAGTCTTGCACAATATTCATCTTTAGTTCATCTAGTCTTGCACAATATTCAATAAAGTCAATGTTTTCAGGATTGTTTTTCTCTTATTTTTCAACTTATTCACATAATAAAGAAACAAGAACAACTAAAATAAATGCGTTTACTACTCTTGAATAAGATAACTAGGGCTTCACGAGTGCATGAAGTGGGACTGGTACGTGGCGCGCATTGCCGTGTAGACCATAACGCAGCAGTGTAATATCTATAGTAGGATATTGGTAGAAAGGGTAACATCTGACATTTATAAAAGTTACTATTAATTATTTAATGTATTCATACGTCAAGTCATGTGATCAGCAGCATTCACTTTGGATATACATTTGGTCACATAAAAATTCGATATATGGAAACTTCGATGTACAGAAACCATCTTTATTATACTTGATATTGTGTAGTCGACTGTGTTTATAAATATTTCCTAATCAATGCACTAATTATGAGTGAATATGAATTATATTGTACAAGTTATGTTCATTAAGATAATTAAAAACAAACTAGAACAAAATGTGTTGAACACACCTTAAAAAACAATAGCAAGCTTAACGAGTGACCTGGTGGTCTAGGGGTATGGTGTCAGACTTCTGTGCTGGGGGTCCGGGGTTCAATCCTCGGTCCCGGCACAGATTTATCTGATTGACAAACCCTTCCTTCACCTCTGACAAGGCATATTGTGAATGTGGAGAATGCCAGGTCTCCACCGTGGTTCGGATCCCACGTTAAACTATAGGTCCTCCATTTTATCTCACAATCACCCTACCATTACACATTAGAGTGATTGCGTACAGCCTGAATGTGTAGTAAGAAGTGGTGGTAATAATAATAATAATAATAATAATAATAATAATAATAATAATAATAAGCTTAAACCGTCGGTTAGCGATACTAAACTGAACCTGATTTGTAGAGGGGAAAGGTGAGAGGGGTGTGGAGACAATACCACCCCTCTAGGTGACCCGTCAGCGTCGCAATGACCTTGAACAAACATTTCCTTCTTACCTTACTCTTGCGACAATTTCATTTTATTTTTTCTCAATTGTTTTTCTTTATACCATCATCATTACCCGGGGAAAATCCTGATTGGTCTTGAAAAAATAATTCGATGTATATAATTTTTTTCTATGTATATTTATGTAATGTCACGGGATTTCACCAACACTCCAAACACACAGATAATTTCGATGTACGGAGGTTCGTTATATGGAGGTCCTACTGTATATTAGCAATACATATAAAATAATAGTATTAATATGGTGAAATATAATCAATGTTGACAGTAAAATAATGTTAGTATTTGTTATAAATCCCTCTGTCCAGTATCCTATTAAACGTACGTATATCATCACATTTTATAAAAAGAAACAGTCGAATAAAACTACGGATGATGCTGCCTTGAGTTGGAAAACTCCCCCAATGTTCCGTGTCACGCGTCGCGCATCCCGGATGACGCTGCCTTGGGTTGTAAAACACCCCCAATGTTCCGTGTCACGCGTCGCGCATCCCACGGATGACGCTGCCTTGGGTTGGAAAACACCCCCAATGTTCCGTGTCACGCGTCGCGCATCCCACGGATGACGCTGCCTTGGGTTGTAAAACACCCCCAATGTTCCGTGTCACGCGTCGCGCATCCCACGGATGACGCTGCCTTGAGTTGGAAAACACCCCCACTGTTCCGTGTCACGCGTCGCGCACCCCACGGATGACGCTGTCTTGAGTTGGAAAACACCCCCAATGTTCCGTGTCACGCGTCGCGCATCCCACGGATGACGCTGCCTTGAGTTGGAAAACACCCCCAATGTTCCGTGTCACGCGTCGCGCATCCCACGGATGACGCTGCCTTGAGTTGGAAAACACCCCCACTGTTCCGTGTCACGCGTCGCGCACCCCACGGATGACGCTGTCTTGAGTTGGAAAACACCCCCACTGTTCCGTGTCACGCGTCGCGCACCCCACGGATGACGCTGTCTTGAGTTGGAAAACACCCCCAATGTTCCGTGTCACGCGTCGTGAATCCCACGGATGATGCTGTCTTGAGTTGGAAAACACCCCCAATGTTCCGTGTCACGCGTCGCGCATCCCACGGATGACGCTGTCTTGAGTTGGAAAACACCCCCACTGTTCCGTGTCACGCGTCGCGCACCCCACGGATGACGCTGCCTTGGGTTGGAAAACACCCCCACTGTTCCGTGTCACGCGTCGTGAATCCCACGGATGACGCTGTCTTGAGTTGGAAAACACCCCCAATGTTCCGTGTCACGCGTCGCGCATCCCACGGATGACGCTGCCTTGAGTTGGAAAACACCCCCACTGTTCCGTGTCACGCGTCGCGCACCCCACGGATGACGCTGTCTTGAGTTGGAAAACACCCCCAATGTTCCGTGTCACGCGTCGTGAATCCCACGGATGATGCTGTCTTGAGTTGGAAAACACCCCCAATGTTCCGTGTCACGCGTCGCGCATCCCACGGATGACGCTGTCTTGAGTTGGAAAACACCCCCACTGTTCCGTGTCACGCGTCGCGCACCCCACGGATGACGCTGCCTTGGGTTGGAAAACACCCCCACTGTTCCGTGTCACGCGTCGCGCATCCCACGGATGACGCTGTCTTGAGTTGGAAAACACCCCCAATGTTCCGTGTCACGCGTCGCGCACCCCACGGATGACGCTGCCTTGGGTTGGAAAACACCCCCACTGTTCCGTGTCACGCGTCGCGCATCCCACGGATGACGCTGCCTTGGGTTGGAAAACACCCCCAATGTTCCGTGTCACGCGTCGCGCACCCCACGGATGACACTGCCTTGGGTTGGAAAACACCCCCAATGTTCCGTGTCACGCGTCGCGCATCCCACGGATGATGCTGCCTTGAGTTGGAAAACACCCCCAATGTTCCGTGTCACGCGTCGCGCATCCCACGGATGACGCTGCCTTGGGTTGGAAAACACCCCCAATGTTCCGTGTCACGCGTCGCGCATCCCACGGATGACGCTGCCTTGAGTTGGAATACACCCCCAATGTTCCGTGTCACGCGTCGCGCATCCCACGGATGACGCTGCCTTGGGTTGGAAAACACCCCCAATGTTCCGTGTCACGCGTCGCGCATCCCACGGATGACGCTGTCTTCAGTTGGAAAACACCCCCAATGTTCCGTGTCACGCGTCGCGCATCCCACAGACTTGACGTCTTGCAAACCAGGCCCTTCCTTTACTCTCCAACATTGCCCTGATAGATCGAACGCAGTACCTTATAATGAGGTGCGATGAACTACAATATGTGAGGTCACCACCACCCACGAGCCATCCCCTATAATACCCCCACCCCCTCTTTCACCCATGCAAGGGGACCCCAGTATGACTTCCTTTAAAACTTTGAACACCTTTTATTTGACAAACGTTGACAAATTACTTCCCCTTTCCTTCCGTCCCATTTCAATGTACTACGCCAGTGTGGTGCGGGCTGCGGGCCGGGACAGATAAAAGGGGTAGCAATTAATGAGTACATAATACACACGGCTAGGAACTCTCTCATCAATCATTGTTTAACACTCGCATGTTCGGACAAACATATTAATACTCTTCCAAAAACACACACACATACACATAGTAGATATAAACACCCACACACGTACACTCACAAACACACACATAAATAATGGAATTAATTCTACAAACAGGTTTTTTTCACTATATTTACAGATATAACAGATGCGCAATTAAATTAAACAGATGTCTTTGATCAGAGAATACGTTTTAATGACAAACCTTACCCACCTAATCACGTGATCAGGCAGTATAGAAACAAAGCTACCAGGACCTGTAGTCAGCCTCCTTATCCACCTAATCACGTGATCAGGCAGTATAGAAACAAAGCTACCAGGACCTGTAGTCAGCCTCCTTATCCACCTAATCACGTGATCAAGCAGTATAGAAACAAAGCTACCAGGACCTGTAGTCAGCCTCCCTATCCACCTAATCACGTGATCAAGCAGTATAGAAACAAAGCTACCAGGACCTGTAGTCAGCCTCCTTATCCACCTAATCACGTGATCAGGCAGTATAGGCACAAAGCTACCAGGACCTGTAGTCAGCCTCCTTATCCACCTAATCACGTGATCAGGCAGTATAGAAACAAAGCTACCAGGACCTGTAGTCAGCCTCCTTATCCACCTAATCACGTGATCAAGCAGTATAGAAACAAAGCTACCAGGACCTGTAGTCAGCCTCCTTATCCACCTAATCACGTGATCAAGCAGTATAGAAACAAAGCTACCAGGACCTGTAGTCAGCCTCCTTATCCACCTAATCACGTGATCAGGCAGTATAGAAACAAAGCTACCAGGACCTGTAGTCAGCCTCCTTATCCACCTAATCACGTGATCAGGCAGTATAGAAACAAAGCTACCAGGACCTGTAGTCAGCCTCCTTATCCACCTAATCACGTGATCAGGCAGTATAGAAACAAAGCTACCAGGACCTGTAGTCAGCCTCCTTATCCACCTAATCACGTGATCAAGCAGTATAGAAACAAAGCAACCAGGACCTGTAGTCAGCCTCCTTATCCACCTAATCACGTGATCAGGCAGTATAGGCACAAAGCTACCAGGACCTGTAGTCAGCCTCCTTATCCACCTAATCACGTGATCAGGCAGTATAGAAACAAAGCTACCAGGACCTGTAGTCAGCCTCCTTATCCACCTAATCACGTGATCAAGCAGTATAGAAACAAAGCTACCAGGACCTGTAGTCAGCCTCCTTATCCACCTAATCACGTGATCAAGCAGTATAGAAACAAAGCTACCAGGACCTGTAGTCAGCCTCCTTATCCACCTAATCACGTGATCAGGCAGTATAGAAACAAAGCTACCAGGACCTGTAGTCAGCCTCCCTATCCACCTAATCACGTGATCAAGCAGTATAGAAACAAAGCTACCAAGACCTGTAGTCAGCCTCCTTATCCACCTAATCACGTGATCAGGCAGTATAGGCACAAAGCTACCAGGACCTGTAGTCAGCCTCCTTATCCACCTAATCACGTGATCAAGCAGTATAGAAACAAAGCTACCAAGACCTGTAGTCAGCCTCCCTATCCACCTAATCACGTGATCAGGCAGTATAGAAACAATGCTACCAGGACCTGTAGTCAGCCTCCCTATCCACCTAATCACGTGATCAGGCAGTATAGAAACAAAGCTACCAGGACCTGTAGTCAACCTCCCTATCCACCTAATCACGTGATCAAGCAGTATAGAAACAAAGCTACCAAGACCTGTAGTCAGCCTCCTTATCCACCTAATCACGTGATCAGGCAGTATAGGCACAAAGCTACCAGGACCTGTAGTCAGCCTCCCTATCCACCTAATCACGTGATCAGGCAGTATAGAAACAAAGCTACCAGGACCTGTAGTCAGCCTCCTTATCCACCTAATCACGTGATCAAGCAGTATAGAAACAAAGCTACCAGGACCTGTAGTCAGCCTCCTTATCCACCTAATCACGTGATCAGGCAGTATAGAAACAATGCTACCAGGACCTGTAGTCAGCCTCCTTATCCACCTAATCACGTGATCAGGCAGTATAGAAACAAAGCTACCAGGACCTGTAGTCAGCCTCCTTATCCACCTAATCACGTGATCAAGCAGTATAGAAACAAAGCTACCAAGACCTGTAGTCAGCCTCCTTATCCACCTAATCACGTGATCAGGCAGTATAGAAACAAAGCTACCAGGACCTGTAGTCAGCCTCCTTATCCACCTAATCACGTGATCAAGCAGTATAGAAACAAAGCTACCAGGACCTGTAGTCAGCCTCCTTATCCACCTAATCACGTGATCAGGCAGTATAGAAACAAAGCTACCAGGACCTGTAGTCAGCCTCCCTATCCACCTAATCACGTGATCAAGCAGTATAGAAACAAAGCTTCCAAGACCTGTAGTCAGCCTCCTTATCCACCTAATCACGTGATCAGGCAGTATAGGCACAAAGCTACCAGGACCTGTAGTCAGCCTCCTTATCCACCTAATCACGTGATCAGGCAGTATAGAAACAAAGCTACCAGGACCTGTAGTCAGCCTCCTTATCCACCTAATCACGTGATCAAGCAGTATAGAAACAAAGCTACCAGGACCTGTAGTCAGCCTCCTTATCCACCTAATCACGTGATCAAGCAGTATAGAAACAAAGCTACCAGGACCTGTAGTCAGCCTCCTTATCCACCTAATCACGTGATCAGGCAGTATAGAAACAAAGCTACCAGGACCTGTAGTCAGCCTCCCTATCCACCTAATCACGTGATCAAGCAGTATAGAAACAAAGCTACCAAGACCTGTAGTCAGCCTCCTTATCCACCTAATCACGTGATCAGGCAGTATAGGCACAAAGCTACCAGGACCTGTAGTCAGCCTCCTTATCCACCTAATCACGTGATCAAGCAGTATAGAAACAAAGCTACCAAGACCTGTAGTCAGCCTCCCTATCCACCTAATCACGTGATCAGGCAGTATAGAAACAATGCTACCAGGACCTGTAGTCAGCCTCCCTATCCACCTAATCACGTGATCAGGCAGTATAGAAACAAAGCTACCAGGACCTGTAGTCAACCTCCCTATCCACCTAATCACGTGATCAAGCAGTATAGAAACAAAGCTACCAAGACCTGTAGTCAGCCTCCTTATCCACCTAATCACGTGATCAGGCAGTATAGGCACAAAGCTACCAGGACCTGTAGTCAGCCTCCCTATCCACCTAATCACGTGATCAGGCAGTATAGAAACAAAGCTACCAGGACCTGTAGTCAGCCTCCTTATCCACCTAATCACGTGATCAAGCAGTATAGAAACAAAGCTACCAGGACCTGTAGTCAGCCTCCTTATCCACCTAATCACGTGATCAGGCAGTATAGAAACAATGCTACCAGGACCTGTAGTCAGCCTCCTTATCCACCTAATCACGTGATCAGGCAGTATAGAAACAAAGCTACCAGGACCTGTAGTCAGCCTCCTTATCCACCTAATCACGTGATCAAGCAGTATAGAAACAAAGCTACCAAGACCTGTAGTCAGCCTCCTTATCCACCTAATCACGTGATCAGGCAGTATAGAAACAAAGCTACCAGGACCTGTAGTCAGCCTCCTTATCCACCTAATCACGTGATCAAGCAGTATAGAAACAAAGCTACCAGGACCTGTAGTCAGCCTCCTTATCCACCTAATCACGTGATCAGGCAGTATAGAAACAAAGCTACCAGGACCTGTAGTCAGCCTCCCTATCCACCTAATCACGTGATCAAGCAGTATAGAAACAAAGCTTCCAAGACCTGTAGTCAGCCTCCTTATCCACCTAATCACGTGATCAGGCAGTATAGGCACAAAGCTACCAGGACCTGTAGTCAGCCTCCCTATCCACCTAATCACGTGATCAGGCAGTATAGAAACAAAGCTACCAGGACCTGTAGTCAGCCTCCCTATCCACCTAATCACGTGATCAGGCAGTATAGAAACAAAGCTACCAGGACCTGTAGTCAGCCTCCCTATCCACCTAATCACGTGATCAAGCAGTATAGAAACAAAGCTACCAAGACCTGTAGTCAGCCTCCTTATCCACCTAATCACGTGATCAGGCAGTATAGGCACAAAGCTACCAGGACCTGTAGTCAGCCTCCCTATCCACCTAATCACGTGATCAGGCAGTATAGAAACAATGCTACCAGGACCTGTAGTCAGCCTCCTTATCCACCTAATCACGTGATCAGGCAGTATAGAAACAAAGCTACCAGGACCTGTAGTCAGCCTCCTTATCCACCTAATCACGTGATCAAGCAGTATAGAAACAAAGCTACCAGGACCTGTAGTCAGCCTCCCTATCCACTGAGCCACGGTTCCAGAGGATATATGTAAATGTATCAAAGTCATGAAGCTCCAAATTAACATGCTATTCTCTCCACACCTCCCATGTAGCGAGTCTTGGTGAACTTCCTTTATCTGAACCTTCAAGATCGATAGGTGAGTGGTGAGAGGCTGTTATGGTGACAAAACTCACAGTTACATCTGCTATATCCCCACACGTGTCTGAGTGATACACTACTGACCCAGCACGATACCTTGTGTACCACTCCACTCTCACTCTATTTAGTTACGGCCACAATAGACTAAAAAAAAGAGGGGATGATCTCTAAAGGAAATAAGTATATGAAAAAGAAAAACATTTGCAGGTTAATGAAATAATGGAATTTTATTAAAAGTAACAAACAATATTAAAACAACAAGTTGCATGGCCTTACAAGTCTTACTAAAGTGTGTTGAAAAACAAATAGATCTTAGCAATTTATTACATGCGCATTGTGTTAAAAAATATCTTGTCTAGACGAGACCAATGTAATGAACAAAATAGTTGCCATTATTTAAATAACTTTTATAAATTATATACAATCTTCTAATTCACCACAATGAATTAAGATCAAATAAAATCAAAAGAATCAAAAGTTTAAACTACTAAATATTACAAAAATTACAAAGAGCTTAGTAAGCCTCTTTTAAAAGGTTTAAAAAAACGTCGGCTTCACACCAGTGAATAGATTAAACAGTTTTCAATTTATTTCATAAATTTAAATATCGCATCAGATATTTACGTTAAATCACAAAGATTTGACTTCCCGACTAAACTCAAACCTTCACGGGATGATTACCCTCGTCACATTTAAAGAATTAAACAAAATTCCCACACATACATATTTAACGTAAACTTAGGAAAAGTTACTTTACAGAACTTGTAATTTTGCCTAAAAGAATCAGCGAATATTAAAGTCAAAACCCATCTTAAAATACAAAAATAAGTTAATTTAACATTAATTTCAAAGCAAATAAGTCTTCAAAATAACAAAAACAAAAAACATTATCAATTTAAAGAATTTAAATTACTGATAACCACACAGATACAAAAATTTAATATTTAACCTAAATATTGCATAATATAAAAATAACCAAAAAATGTGGCTATCTCATTAAACCAAGAAAAAAAAGATACTACACCCAAGCGGCAACAGGAAACATTAAGAGCTTCATAACAGAATTTACGTTTAAATTTAAAGTATTTAGCAAAACATTACCGATGCCTGCACTGACTGATTTTCATAACAAAATAAACCAAAGTATTTAAGAAAATCAAACCATTACAGAAATTTATATTTTAAAGATTTAAACGAAAATATTATAATCCATCCTGGCTGGATAACGTCCTAGTCCTCAGCAGGACTTCTCGTGGAAGTGGCCAAAGTAATAGTCTATGAGAGTGTCTGTGTTCCCTCGTTATATAGGTCTAGTTGAAAGTGAGGTAAGGTGGGCGTTCTCCTTTACAATTACAACATATGTAAACATCTGGGGGAAAGGCCTCGTTGTATCAGTCACGTAGGCCGGTTTGTTGTTTTGAACATCTGCAGCTGCTTTTGACTCACATCACGAGCAGGTGTAGAGCCATGCTTGTTTAGGTCACGTACGCCAACCCAGGTGTCCAACATATGAGGGGTCTTCTATGTAGTACAGTACTGGCCAATCAGAACATTGCTGGCTTTCTTCGTCGTAATATCAGGGGGCTGCACGATTGTCTCGTGTTTTGAACTTCTCTTCATTCTAGTATTTGTGATGAGCAGGCTGGACTTATACGTCTCTCTACTTCAGGCAGATATACGCGGAGTAGATACCTATATACAAATAGTAAGATGATGATGTTTAATAATGATGGAAGTCTATGAGTATAAGATTATTTGGGTTAATATTTAAACGGCAGGTTATATTGGTATTTTTATTGCAGGATGTCTATGAATATTAGCTTGTTTAGGGGCGGGTAGTAACACTGTCATATTAGCAGTCCACGCTAATGTTACACTTTATACCTCAGACCAGGATCTTGGCACTCATCCTGAAAGGTCAGGGTTCATGTCGGTACGGACTTGGAGCCGTATTTACATTCTAATTTACTATACGAAACAGACATGAGCTCTTTGAGGCGATGGTGGAAGAAAGGTCTGCTGACCCTATCCTAGAAAATGCTGGAACATTGTGTCTCTCTAGAAACTATTTGTAGTTTGATGCAAGGCCATGTTTCAGTTTCATATTCGAGAATATAAGAGATAAGTAAAATACAACTTGAGGGATCCCCCGACATTAATTAGCTAGTTTAGTAGTAGACTGAGCCTTAATATGTTATATTCTGAAAATTGATCAATTACACCTGGACACGGGAATCGAACCCGGTACCTTTGGCTTAGTACGCCAATGCTCTACCACTGAGATATCCAGGATTCGCCCCGTTACCAAGGTCATTCTTCACTCATATTTTAAGGCAGAGTCTATGATGGACGTACGGAAATCGTCGGCTTTATTCATGAACTATCCGATAACGCAGCCTTCTTCGACTAGGTAGTTGGCTTATTACTGCAATTTCTACAGTTGTTATTATTAATATTTATTATTATAATTGTACGAATGGCAGTAATAAGATTGATTTATAAAATGTATTAGTAGCTACATTTAATTTGGGATTAACTTTGTTATTTTGATATTGTAAATGAATAAATTATATAAAGAGTGCAGCTGATTGTTGAACATCCTTCCTCGGTATTGTTTTAATTTCTGTCTGTCCACATGAATTATTCAAAAACTTCTAAACATCCTATAATCTAAAATTTGGCATGCCGATAATTCTAAAACAAAAAACAAAACAACAACAACAACAAAATGAAAATTTAATATTGTGGATTCAAAATAGCTGATCTAATCAGCCAGCAGACAAGAGTTCAAATATTATATATAAAGAAGTTATAGCTTAGTCTTCAAATGAAATTCCAGTTTTTTTTATCACGTGTTCAGATTATACCTCTATTTTGAAAAATGTGTTTTAGTCAGACTATTTATCACGTTTTGTAACAAAATCAATAAAATATTAATATCTAAACATAATCATTTAATATTTTGTTACTTTTCCCTGTTGTTAATTTGATAACTAACATTCTAGTTTCTCCGTGCAAAGAACGGGTACACCATCTAGTTGATAATATCAATTGAAAGTGACAGCTACAGATCACATGACTTGAAGACAACGTATCATCGGGGAGATTTGGTGATGTATTTACAGCTGTAGTACTGAGTGATGTACCTGTTTTATAATTAAGTTGGATCGTAAGTCGTGTGATGGTATAATCAGTCTCTGTTCGTAAAAGGGTACGTTCAATAAATAGCTCGTAACCCTGGACTAGGCTAAGACCCCGACGATCCATTGAGCCACCGAGCCACACGTCACCCCAACATCGCCATACTGCCATCTGTGAGATGGGATGGTCAATATTGACTGTTCGTGACGCAACTCAAGGAATTCTTCTTGCTGCGCAGTTAAACCCCGGGAGAAGACACAGGTATAACATTTCCGTGCCGAGCTTGAAATATCTTGATTCTGCTATACGAGTCATGTTCGACCTTTGTTGTTCTTGTACCCTCAGGTATTATTTCACTTGAACTTTGTACCCTAAAAGCTGTCTGTGCAAAATTCAATCTATATATATTCTATCATTTACATCTAGAATAGTAAATAAAATAATCTACATCCAAAATAATGTTTTAAATAAGAAATATACATACAATATACACCGTATGTATACATTTTTTAAATACCCAAGCCTCTAAGCTGCCATTGCGTTCTCCCCGGAGTACACATTCTCAGATTTAATATCACTATGTTAGAAGACATGAGACCTAGTAGTTGACAGCGTAGCGAGGTCCTGTTTTAGCTCAAACGTTTGGGATTTGGTCCTTTCCACGATTACTGCCAAATTCAAGGACAAAATTTAACTAAATTTGTCCGGGACGTTATTTGAACTTTGGCTGAACGTTATATATATATATATATATATATATTATTTATATATATTTGTTTCAAATTTACATCTATTGTTATAATGATGTCCTAACCCTCGTGAACAACGGTTATTATCATTATTATTATTATTATTATTATTAGCACCGCGTCTTACTACCCGTTCGGGTTATACGCACTTACGCTAATGTGTAATGGTAGGGTGATTGTGAGATGAAATGGAGGACCTACAGTTTAACGTGGTATCCGAACCACGGTGGAGGCTGGCATTCCCCACATTCACAAGATCTCTTGTCAGAGGTGAAGGAAGGGTTTGGTAATCAGATAAAGGTTATTATCAATAAATATAATGTACTATTAAATTTAGTATAAATTTATTTCTTTCCGGTCAAACTTGATTATCAAGGAGAATTATAAACTTCAAATTCAAGGAGAAATTATAGGAAATATTTTAACTTGAAATCCAAAAATATATGTTATGATTGACCTAGGTTGAATTTAGAGAAAGTGTGCCCGAATTTGTGGGGAGGAAATGTGGAAAACCCACTAAGAAAAATCACTCTCAATTTACACAACTGGGCTTCGAAAATTTTTCATCCGAGTACAATTTATAATATTTTGTAAAGAATTGTAGAGAAAAAATACCTCAATCTTTACAATAAGTATATAATTTAGATTTTTTTCCTTTTTTGCCTACGAGACCATATTAAAGTCAAATTTGGCCACGTAACGATTAGTTCAGAGACCAGTCAAATGTTATTCTCACATATTTAAATAAAAATAAATACTATTATCTATTTTGTTGTGTTAAATTTAAATTTTTTTTTTGCCTGGCAAACAATATTGTGGTCAATGTAATGAATCCAATGAAAACAATCATATATTTTAGTTATATTCTTGTTTCAATTCGATTAGATCCAAATTAATGCTATATTGTTTATTATTTTAATAATTACAAAGCAAAATTTGAAACAGAAAACACGTCAATTTAATACAAAAGGGTTCGCCGTGAGTAACGTAATTAACATGATATTTTTATTATTTTTAAAACAAGCGTGTTTGATAAACGCTTTGCAACGCTTGCCTTTGAAGCCGAACGTAGATCCAACAAATTGTGGGTGGGGGGAGGGTGTGGGGGGAGCTAACACACACACACACACACACACACACACAAAGCAATGCAACGAGGGTGGTATTAGTTATCGTTGGCAGTTGGTAGACGTGCCGATACAAAAAAAAATTACAACATTGAAACACAAAAACAAGAAACAAGAAGTAAACAAGTGTTGCCAACCTGAGAGCACGACCCCAACAGGCCAGGGTTGCCAAAACAAAGAACGGGATTGTTTTCAAACACGTTATTTTTTTCCCCAATTTTTATCCTCTTTCTCTCTCTCTGTTTGTCACACTCAATTTTAATTAAAAAGTGTGTTTATCTGCAGGTGTGAATTACAACTTCCATGTAGTGAGATTTTATGACGAGATGGAGGATGGTCGATATAATACAGCGGTGAACCTCAGGAATCGATCGGGTAAATACATTTTAAAATGATCGTCAAACGTGAATAGCTCGGGTAAAGGTAGACTTGTTTTAGAACTGATCGTCAAAACCTTTCATCTAATTTCGTTAATATTTGTGTGGTATGAAATGCAAGCAGTGGCGCTCCTAGAAACTTTCTATATAGAACCAGATAT
The DNA here is from genome assembly GCA_039000515.1 of Timema cristinae. Lineage (NCBI taxonomy): Eukaryota > Metazoa > Arthropoda > Insecta > Phasmatodea > Timematidae > Timema > Timema cristinae. The sequence continues at coordinate 9,236,426 of JBCFYV010000001.1, forward strand.
TTATTATGTAATTAATTAAAGCGATTATTTATGTAATTATTTTCCAAACATGTTTATTCAATTAAAGGGTGATGACTAGGAAATCGGAGTTCACATTCCGGTGGGTGTACTGAAGGTGTTTTTCCTTAATGGTTTTCCATTCTCTTTCCACTCAAGTGCGGGTACATTTCTGATAAATTCAACCTTCATTCACTTAAACACACTATAGTCATTATTAGTACATATGCATATAACCCAAATGGGTAGTTAGACACGTTTCTAAAAAAAAATCCAATAAACTCATAGCAATTGCTAGAAATGTAGAAGCTCTTGGTAACCTGGTGGTCTAAGGGTAAGGTGTCAGACTTCTGTTCTGGGTTCAATCCTTGGTCCCGGCACAGATTTATCTGATTACCAAACCCTTCCTTCACCTCTGACAAGACGTGTATTAATCAAAACTTGTTAATGTGTGGAATGCCAGGCCTCCACAGTGGTTCGGATCCCACGTTAAATTGTAGGTCCTCCATTTCATCTCACAATCACCCTACCATTACACATTAGCGTAAGTGCGTATAACCCGGACGGGTAGTAAGACGTGGTGCTAATAATAATAATAATAATAATAATAATAATAATAATAATAATAATAATACAAGCTCTTTGATATTTAAAGTGATGTAATACAACAGCATAGTTACAATTAGTACAATTCCTTACTGAAATTGGAATCGAACCCCCTCAAATGACCCAAAAATACAAATACCTACGCTACACTATGTCAAACATCGTCTGATGTTTAACCGGGGAGGGTGAGACGGGATATTATAGGTATAGTAATATAGTAGTACAGTCAGGTTATCTGAAATATATAACATGGCCTAATATAGCCATGTGTATTGTTTCCTCATAGGCCTAATATTGATAAACTCAAAACTTCAAACTATCTAAGCTGGAACTGAGTTTATTTAACGGTTCATTTTGTTACGAGGATGTTGAACTATATCACGAACTAGACTTAATATATGTATGAAACCTATCTGGGAAATGTATTTTACAAATATCGTTATAACTGTACTTATTCACGTGTTTAATTCTTAGCGTTCTCTTGTGAAGGAAGCTATTACAATCTCTCTAACCAACACCTATTCGCCGTGAGGTATATTTCAATGCAACGTGCGTTACAGAAATGTAGTGAGAGTAGGCGAGCACTAAGGAGTCGTACATTCTAATGAACTATTTGTTATAGCCACACTAAGAAAATTTGCTGGTAGTGTACATATTATTTTATTTATTGTGTAAAATATTTCTTGGGGAAATATTAGGAGAAAAAAATCACAGCCTTATTTATAAAACAAATATGTTTTAACACTTAAAAAAATTGCTGAGTCTTTTCTTATAAATTTTCATACCGGTTGGTTTTTCAAAGTTAGAATGATCGTTTGCGACTTAATATAAAGCGTGAGGAATTTATAACAAAGAGACAACGAGAAAAAAAAAGGTAAATTTCATGTTAGTCTTACCAAATTAATTGTTTACCACTCTCCCTCAAAGTAAATGCGGGTACTTGCCTTATTCGTATAATATTAATTCTATCTTAGTTGTTAATTGATATAAACGATAATAAATAGTTTCTAAAATTTAGGACCCCCTTAATTTGTGTAGTAAAGAGCCAAAGGATCTATCCACGTTTGAAAATATTTATAAATAGTTATGCTAAAAATCATATATTTTTTTAAATCAAATATTTAGATTTTATAATTTGACACCACTAGTTTAGTGGAATTATTTATATTTCAATAAGTATTAATTCGCTACTTTTTGGGCACAAAACAAATACAATTTTATCAAAATTATGGATCCTAGAGGACCTTAAAATAGGAGACGGTGAAAAAATTGCAATGGAAAGTTAACGTTCTAATGTGGATTACACATGTACTTAAATTAGTTAATTTTCTCTCTCTCTTAGCAATATCAGATTCACCTCACAAACATTTCAAAAATAAAATTCCAAAGTAACGATTTATATTTTTAGTGAGATAACTACTTTGTGAGTTTTTAATATATTAATATAAGTGTAGAATACTTTCAACTGAATTACAAAGATTATTACTGAGTATTTTAGCAAATTTTGGATATGCCTAGCTCATGAATTTAAACAACAATAAATGTGAAACAATAGCCGGAACTATTGTTAATGCATTTTAGTGAGGATAACACCTCTCCGATATCATATTCTGAAAATTGTAAAATGACACCTGGACACGGGAATCGAACCCGGGACCTTCGGCTTAGTACGCACTGCTGACGACCTCCGCACGTCCATCTTAGACTCTGCCTTAAACTATGAGTGAAGAATGACCATGGGCACGGGACGAATCCTGGATAGCTCAGTGGTAAGAGCAGTGGCGTACTAAGCCGAAGGTCCCGGGTTCGATTCCCGTGTCCAGGTGTCATTTTTCAATTTTCAGAGCAATAAATGTGATTATTTTAATATAATAATGAAGAATATATATTTATATTTAAGTTTGGTTGCTATCGGATAAAATATATGTGGGTATAATGTATTTTTAAAAACCTAAATAATCATCTTTTATCTATAACGTATAGTATTTAAAACAATCGTAAAATAATTAGTTTTATCTGGTTTGTCACCACAAATAATACAAACTTTTATAAAAATTTAGAAGGTTAGTTGCTAATTTTTGAACATCAAACACAACCAAAATATATTGTTTGATATTACTCACCCCCTGACTCAGGAGGAAGTTACAAAATTTTGATGAACGTCTATTTTTTTAATTCCACGTCTTAGTACTCCCTTGGTTTTTACAACTATCTACTAATTATGCTAATGGTCTAGAGACTAGTAAGGTATAACTCAGAGGAAATGTACCCACATCTACGTGGAGAAAGAGTAGGGAACCATTTAATAAAAAAACTAAGTACACCCGACCGGGATAGAACCATGATATATTCATCGGCAGTATATTCTATTGAGAGAGTGACTGATATCTTGGAACATACGATCACCAAAGTTGGTTGCAAGTCTATTGATTTCAAGTTTGATCAAAACCCATCAAATAGTTCAAAAGTTAGGAGACACAGACAATAACACGTCATAAAAAGGTATAAAAAATAACAGTTAAAAAAAGTATATATATGTGTGGGGGGGGGGGGGGGGGAGTTAAATTGAGAAACACCGGACGAGCCAAATGTTTGAAAGAATGAGTTGTTAAAGAAACCCCGATGACTTTTGGATGGAGGTGAGTGGGGAATAGAGGGCTGTAAGGGGGGGGGGGGGAGGGCTGTATGCGGCATCCGGCCACCCACTCACGGCTCGTGCTCTGAATAAATGACTCTTCAACTTGAGATTTAATTTCTGGTCACATGAAAAAACACCTTAGGTCCTTTCTTGTTTGGAGTGCAAAGAGAAGAAGATCTAACCCTTCTTTGATTTAATTGACTGAAATAATACCACCCCCCTCTCCCCCACGTCTATCATTCTGTCCGGGATATACGTTTACATTAATTACGACAGTAGAATAAGACCGAGGAAGGTAGAATTTTAGAGTAAATATACTCGAATTGACCTGGAGGGAAAGTGTAAATTATGAAAAACCACTCTCAATAGACCCTACCACGATTCAAACCCAGATATCCCGACCACAGAAGTCCAGTAAAACCCCGGTGTGACGCGGTACTCTTCATGGCCACCGATACAGTTGATAAATTATTATATTTAATAGCGGTAAGACTTCAATTACCAGATTAAAATGTGCCTAATTACATACAAAGTATATAATTATGAACCCTCCTCAGTGGCGTAGTCAGCTAAAGCGCTAGTTTTGTGTTGATATAAACTACCGGAGACGGGGAGATTGAGGTTCAAATCTCGGTCGGATGAACCGGTATGGTTTTCCCTAAATTGTTTTCCACTCTTCCTCCACGCAAATGCGGGTTCACTTCCTCTAAACTCATCCTTCCCAATTCCTAATCCATTAGCGTAATTAATACTTAAGCGTATAACCCAAACGGGTAGTAAGATGCGGTGCTAAATAATAATAATAATCATCATCATAATAATATATAATTATGTCGTCAAGGCAGATACAGTCCAACTTTCGTATAAGGGTCTTATAAATTACAAATATTTTTTTAAATTTTTCTGTTAACATTGATAACATTTCATTATATTATTATTGTTATTTTATATATATTGATAATAATTATTTGTCAAAAGTGACATATAATGACTTGACGTTGAATACGGGAAAGTAGATCCGGTAACTTTTCTTCTCTCTATCAGATTATTGGTAGTAAAATATTATGCTCGACGCCGACGCCCGGTTTTTTGTGAAAATATGTTGTTTGTGCGCGTGCGCCGGCCCTTCTCGTGCGCTCCACTAGTGTCAAGTGTTATACCACCGGTGATTCCTCTCCGAGATGGAATTGAATGCCGGGAAGTTGGTTGTATTGATTGAAACTGTCAAGTTACACCTAGAAAAAACACCGCACGCAATAGAATGTAACTGATAGGTTCAGGGAAGAAGTTATCAAATAGATGGAGGCAATAAACAAAGGAGCAGTTATACAGCAGCTTCACACGATCGCAGAGAAACAAGAACACAAGTGAAATGTGGTCACGTGACAAGCTATAAATCAATCACAAGAAATCAGCGTGGGCTGGATTGGTCGCTCTGCTCTAGTAAAAACAATATCAGCTCTATCCGCTATTCTTCTGCATGTAAGAACCAATCAAATTCTAAAACCAACCAATTCAATCAATGCGCATGTGCATACAAAGTGAGATACAGGCAGACATCTGCAACTACTGTTGTGAAATGATTTGAAATATCTCATTATATGGAAAGTGTGTTTGCAGTTTTTGTTCCTCTTTCGTTACAAAACCCAATAACTAGAAAACACCCATCGTGGCAATAATAAAAAAGATCTGTTTATCCAATAGAACAATAAATGCATCGATAACCCGCTGGTTCGACACTTTACCTCAGTTTGTAACGCGTATGCTAATTTTATGAGGGTCCCGGATTCGGTTCTTGGTATGAGCGAAAGATTTTTCATTGGTGTAATGTATGTCTCACCTTTCACATTGATGAATTAATGGTGTGGGGGCTGGATGTTGTATCTGGTCTAAATTTAAGTTAGTTTTAAGTCGGGTTCTGATATTATCAGTTAGGTCAGAAATTTCACGTTAAATACATCAAATAAAAGAAGAAAAATAAGATTGCTAGCCTTAGTGTATGTTGCTAAGAATTATGGGGCAACATAAATTTCTTTAAGCCTGTGATTGGCCGAGACAGTCCAACAGATTCTGCTCTCAATTTTCGGTGATTGTGTGAATCAGGTTTTATTTCAGAAAATTTGTTCTGTTTTGAAGGAAACCATATTCTGCTGTAAAAGCAGGAAAGGGTTAAAAGGTAAAAACGTGTTTAGCCAACAAGCTACAGTTTGAAGCAAAACGATTGTGCTTTCTAATGTTTTGACATACTAGAGTGCATCCGCCCCTAGCTTTAACAAGATCCCTTTCTTTCTTTGCTTCAAATCTTACCACCCGTCCAAGCTACCTACATATTTAGATAAGGTAGGTAGCATTCATGATAAAGTGAAATCCTACGGGGATGGTAAAATATTGAAAGAAAAACACTCTAGATTACAACCAGCTAGGACTCAAACTCCGACCTTCCTGTCACCAGCAAACCCATACATAACGAGAATGACGCCTGTGTACACGTACCCGATCAGTGTGGGTATTTATCAAGTCAATATTACCCCCCCCCCCTTCACCTTCCCTCCTTTAACGCTTAACCTCAAAATATCTCCTTCATTCCCTCATCAGGTTTGCTATTTCCCCAAATCTGTTCCTTTTCATGCAAATATGTCGTAAGCACTATGACGTCACGAAGAGAGGAAGGGGAGAGAGAGAGAGAGAGAGGTAGGAGACTGTGACGCCGACACCCAGCACGCCCTTTAATCAAAGTCTCCTCTCCCCGTCCCTTCACCCTGAAGAGGAGATTGTCTCCACTGGGAGCGAGAAGTTTGCACACAAAGATCCCTTGACACCAAGGACTAGGCCCCATAGCCCCCGGCTCGGATGTCCTGGATCTCAGGAGAACCGGGTTTGATGCTCAATGAGAGGTGAAAACTTATTCTCGTCAAACTGGGCTTGTTGCCTTTTCGCTAATTAACTGGGCTCTGCTACAGTCCATTTTTAAAGAAGGAATCTTATCTGACAGCTAGTAAAGTTACTAGATATAATCTCACATATTCATACGTCTAGTAGTGTAATCTAGAGCTGTCACTTTTGATATGTACTAGCAATAACTATAAAATAATATAATAATAATAATAATAATAATAATATAATAATAATAATAATAATAATGTAAATAGTGTCAATGTTAACAGTGGATATATAATTATATAAATATATGTATAATATATATAAATTTATAAATATATATAATATATATTTATATATAAATATATATATATAAATATATATATAAATATTTATAAATATATATAAATATATATATATATAATAAAGGTTATTACCATAATAATATTTTCTTTGGTGTACCAAGTCTTAATTACTGCCCCTCTAGGCTCTATCAACACTGATGTATCAGGGATAAGGACTGAGGAGGGTGGTATTTAATTTAATTACTGTACTCGAATTTGCCAAGACAGAGATTTGAACCCCCTATACAATGACACCGGCAGTCCAGTATATTGCGAGAGCGACGCCTCGGACAATGTGACCACCGAAGTTGGTTCAAAACATGTTAATTTATTTATAGAATCTTTCAGGTGCGAAGGTTTCGAACAAAGGAAGCGCTCGATGCATTTTACGACCAACTCGGGGATATTTTACGTCCTCAGCAGAGAGAGAAAGAGAGAGAATGTAAACCTCCAACCAGAAAGAGAGAGAGATAAAGATACCCTCGAAATGAGAAGCCCGGAACTTGAACAACAGAATGTTTATGGTAATAAGTTGTTACGCGCCTTGATAACAGTACCCATCATCCAGTTGTAAGTCTGGGGTGTCGGGGACCAGGTTAAAAGGTGAGGGGGGGGTCTATTTTTGGCCTAAGGGGGGGGGGCGGGGCAGAGTGACCCGGTCTGACCTGGAGCGCGGTCCCATTCAGGTCATGCCGCGGGGAGCGTGGGTGGACCACTGAACTCGTGCTCGGTAGCAGAGAGAGGGGGGAGTTTGCAGGGGCTCCGGGCAACCCGCAGCGCACCCACAGGGCAGTTACCCCCCTAACCCCTTCAACACATCCCGTCTCTCCTTTATCAAGTACTTCTACCTTGTCTTTTACCTTTCTGGTTGAACAAACTTAGGCTACGAGTTTTAGAGAAAGGATCAGTTGTAAATTGTGTCAGCTGTTTTGTATGAGTTGGTATCGATTGTAAGTTGTTTCAGCTGTTTGATATGAGTTGGTATTGGTTGTAAGTTGTGTCAGCTGTTTGGTATGAGTGGGTATTGGTTGTGAGTTGTGTCAGCTATTTGGTATGAGCTGGTATTGGTTGTGAGTTGTGTCAGCTGTTTGGTATGAGCTGGTATTGGTTGTGAGTTGTGTCAGCTGTTTGGTATGAGTGGGTATTGGTTGTGAGTTGTGTCAGCTGTTTGGTATGAGCTGGTATTGGTTGTGAGTTGTGTCAGCTGTTTGGTATGAGTTGGTATTGGTTGTAAGTTGTGTCAGCTATTTGGTATGAGTGGGTATTGGTTGTAACTGTGTCAGCTGTTTGGTATGAGTTGGTATCGGTTTTAAGTTGTGTCAGCTGTTTTGTATGAGTTGGTATTGGTTGTAAGCTGTGTCAGCTGTTTTGTATGAGTTGGTATTGGTTGTAAGCTGTGTCAGCTGTTTTGTATGAGTTGGTATTGGTTGTAAGCTGTGTCAGCTGTTGGGTATGAGTTGGTATTGGTTGTAAGCTGTGTCAGCTGTTGGGTATGAGTTGGTATCGGTTTTAAGTTGTGTCAGCTGTTTTGTATGAGTTGGTATTGGTTGTAAGCTGTGTCAGCTATTTGGTATGAGTTGGTATCGATTTTAAGTTGTGTCAGCTGTTTTGTATGAGTTGGTATTGGTTGTAAGCTGTGTCAGCTGTTTTGTATGAGTTGGTATTGGTTGTAAGCTGTGTCAGCTGTTGGGTATGAGTTGGTATTGGTTGTAAGTTGTGTCAGCTGTTGGGTATGAGTTGGTATTGGTTGTAAGCTGTGTCAGCTGTTGGGTATGAGTTGGTATCGGTTGTAAGTTGTGTCAGCTGTTTTGTATGAGTTGGTATTGGTTGTAAGCTGTGTCAGCTATTTGGTATGAGTTGGTATCGATTTTAAGTTGTGTCAGCTGTTTTGTATGAGTTGGTATTGGTTGTAAGCTGTGTCAGCTGTTTTGTATGAGTTGGTATTGGTTGTAAGCTGTGTCAGCTATTTGGTATGAGTTGGTATCGATTTTAAGTTGTGTCAGCTGTTTTGTATGAGTTGGTATTGGTTGTAAGCTGTGTCAGCTGTTGGGTATGAGTTGGTATTGGTTGTAAGTTGTGTCAGCTATTTGGTATGAGTTGGTATTGGTTGTGAGTTGTGTCAGCTGTTTTGTATGAGTTGGTATTGGTTGTAAGCTGTGTCAGCTGTTGGGTATGAGTTGGTATCGATTTTAAGTTGTGTCAGCTGTTTTGTATGAGTTGGTATTGGTTGTAAGCTGTGTCAGCTGTTTTGTATGAGTTGGTATTGGTTGTAAGCTGTGTCAGCTGTTGGGTATGAATTGGTATTGGTTGTAAGTTGTGTCAGCTGTTGGGTATGAGTTGGTATCGGTTTTAAGTTGTGTCAGCTGTTTTGTATGAGTTGGTATTGGTTGTAAGCTGTGTCAGCTATTTGGTATGAGTTGGTATCGATTTTAAGTTGTGTCAGCTGTTTGTATGAGTTGGTATTGGTTGTAAGCTGTGTCAGCTGTTTGGTATGAGTTGGTATCGATTTTAAGTTGTGTCACCTGTTTTGTATGAGCTAGTATTGGTAATAACATAGTGTTGGTGAAAATTAAAAGTATATATATTATCTTTTTAAAAGAGTCCAAATATAAAAAATGGAGCTTAGTTTTATGTCCCACACACCTTCACTTAACTATTCCTATTAATGTAATTTGAACGCGTGGTTAAGAAGGATCTGAAGTTATATTATATTTAAAAACTATTTTTAAAAACAATAATCATTCCCCCTCCCTCATCCATCAAAATTGTGTGAATGTAAAAGTTTCAGCTAATACCTTGTAAATAGGGGTTGGTGACAATATTCTACGTTCATACCTCATATTGGGGGAGGAGGGGAGGGAATGATGTGGTCACGTCTCACTACCCGTCCAGCTATCTGCATGTTTACACTAGTAGGTTGGTATAGAGCAGTCGGTCAGTGAGTTGGTAACATCTGGCTTGCTATCAAGGAATATACAACTCAGAATTTACAAAATAAGTTCAGGATAAGAATAGGTGGGGTAATTTTTGTGTAGGTGCGCCAATGTTCTAGTGTCCTAATGTCACAGTGAGTGAGTAAGGGTAGGTATAAATAAGTTTGAATTTAAATTAAATGGACCGATATTACGTGAAGGGGGAGAGAAAACTTGGAAACACTTGATGAAAAACTACATCCAGCGCACCAAGGACACCCATGTGGGTTTTATAAATGAGGGACAGGCTGGAGGGGAGTCCCATTTGACTGGGATGTGTTACCCGCCCCCCCCCTCTCCCACACCCAATCCTTGAGAGAAAATTCTAGGAATTTAAAACTTGTGGGAGGGAATTTTAGAGCATCTGAATATAATTCTGCGCTAATTAGACCATAGGAAAAATTAACAAAAAATAAAACTTAGTTGTAGCCGAGCCCTTTGGAAAGAAAAATATTTTTCAAAGTTTATTGAACATAAAAAAATAAAATTAAGAAGGTTGTTTCAAAGGGAATGGGAGGAAATATACATTTTATTATTTTCATCTCTGTTAAATCGGATATTAATGATTCTAAGTTGTTAATAGCAAATTACAGCCAAATCACAAATACACAATCTTATATTTTCATAAAAATTATTTAAAAAAAAACTGAGTAAATATTACCAAACGTTAATGATGGGCTGGAGCCCATTTATGGCCAGCCATGAGTGTACCTAATGGGTGTTAGAACCCCTTTCTCCCACCCCTGGTGAACCAGACTGGATATATATTGACTTTCAGCCCGCCTGACCACCCAGCGGGCTTATTTCTTACCTACCTTTTACAAGCAATACATTCATTAAAGGCTTCTCAAAGATAGGACCTACTTTTTATAGTACTTGTCGGAAGTTGAGTACTATCGAGTTATTTAAATGTTTCCGTTCTCTCTTGTTTAGGTTAAGTATTCAAAATATGTATTTAAAATTATCTCTAAAAGGAAGGTCATCATATCATATCATAGAAATAACTCGCCTCTGTGGCCACATGGTCTAAAGCGTCATATTCACAATAGATGGAACTCCCGATAACGGGAGGATCGGGGTTCGAATACCTGTTGACTGTATAGAGGATGGTTTCCCACTCTAACTCAACGCAAATGTAGGTACACCTCCTTTAAAATACAACATTCTTTCTCTCTAACACATTAACGTAATTAGTGCATATTCGTATAGCAGATAATGAGACGCGTTGAGTAAAAAACTAATTAATATTGATGTAATTAGGTTCAGAACCATTACGCCCATCATATTTAAGAATAATTAAACAGACTGCGCCAATGAATACACACACTTCACTAAACCACCTAGAGGTCAGCTGACCGGATACATCACACATGAATAAACCACACTCCTAGGCCATCCGTACAAGATTCGAACCTGAACCTTCCCATCACCAGGAATCCAGTCTATTGAGAGCCTGACTACCTATATCACGTGACTACCAGTGCTGATATGAGACGAGTTGAGATATTCATATGAACGGTAATTTATTTCAGAAAACATGAAGGATATTGATTTTTTTTTTAAAGAAAAGAGGATAACGCCTTGGTATAGAATACAATGCACATCGCCTACGTATGTCGCTTGAACGTGTCGTTAAGGATTCAGTACACCACTCGTCGTAAAAAGAGCGAGACGATACACCCCGGGCTCGAGGTACGTCAAGCTATTCCTTGAAGAAAAGGGGAGGAAGTCACTTCTTCGATACCCCCTTCCAGCACATCGTGAACACTATTACCGACTGCCGGTCTGAGCCGGGGGAAGTCGACACTTCAAGAACAGTCAAGGTGTCTCATGGGAATAGAAATACGGACCCACCCCCTCCCTCCTCCTATTGTTAAGTTCTCTTACAGTGGAGGAGTCCTATCTACCGGTCCGTTCTCACAACCATTACATATTGTCAACGTATTCTTTAGGAGTCATCCATTAATCACGAAACGCATTTTTCTTACCTTTTAAAAACCCCTCTTTCTATAAAAGATCAAGTAGACATTTACCCTGACCCTCCTTTTTCCAACTTGTGTTACTAACACTATGATGAACCCCTCTCTTTCTAGCCTGTGTTACGTAACACTATGATGAACCCCTCACTTTCCAACTGTGTTACGTACACACATGATGAACCCCTCTCTTCTAGCCTGTGTTACGTAACACTATGATGAACCCCTCTCTTTCCAACCTGTGTTACGTAACACTATGATGAACCCCTCTATTTCTAGCCTGTGTTACGTAACACTATGAATGAACCCCTCTCTTTCTAGCCTGTGTTACGTAACACTATGATGAACCCTCTCTTTCTAGCCTGTGTTACGTAACACTATGATGAACCCCTCTCTTTCCAACCTGTGTTACGTAACTATGATGAACCCCTTTATTTCTAGCCTGTGTTACGTAACACTATGATGAACCCCTCTATTTCCAACCTGTGTTACGTAACACTATGATGAACCCCTTTATTTCTAGCCTGTGTTACGTAACACTATGATGAACCCCTCTATTTCCAACCTGTGTTACGTAACACTATGATGAACCCCTCACTTTCCAAACTGTGTTACGTAACACCATGATGAACCCCTCTTTTCTAGCCTGTGTTACGTAACACTATGATGAACCCCTCTCTTTCCAACCTGTGTTACGTAACACTATGATGAACCCTCTCTTTCCAACCTGTGTTACGTAACACTATGATGAACCCCTCTATTTCTAGCCTGTGTTACGTAACACTATGATGAACCCCTCTCTTTCTAGCCTGTGTTACGTAACACTATGATGAACCCCTCTCTTTCTAGCCTGTGTTACGTAACACTATGATGAACCCTCTATTTCCAACCTGTGTTACGTAACACTATGATGAACCCCTCACTTTCCAAACTGTGTTACGTAACACCATGATGAACCCCTCTCTTTCCAACCTGTGTTACGTAACACTATGATGAACCCCTCTCTTTCCAACCTGTGTTACGTAACACTATGATGAACCCCTCTCTTTCCAACCTGTGTTACGTAACACTATGATGAACCCCTCTATTTCTAGCCTGTGTTACGTAACACTATGATGAACCCCTCTCTTTCTAGCCTGTGTTACGTAACACTATGATGAACCCTCTCTTTCTAGCTGTGTTACGTAACATATGATGAACCCTCTATTTCCAACCTGTGTTACGTAACACTATGATGACCCTCACTTTCCAAACTGTTACGTAACACCATGATGAACCCTCTCTTTCTAGCCTGTGTTACGTAACACTATGATGAACCCCTCTCTTTCCAACCTGTGTTACGTAACACTATGATGAACCCTTTATTTCTAGCCTGTGTTACGTAACACTATGATGAATCTCCCCTATTCTTGTTTTTTCAGAATAGGGATTCACTTACAAGTACGTCCATAGTTTTAAACTAATTGGATATTAATATTTTATTTTTATTAGTACTATGTCTTACTACCCACTCGGGCACATTAACTAATTACTCTAATGTGTTAGGAATAATGAAGGTTTGAATTAAGAGGAAATGTATCCACATTTGCTTGATGGTAAAAGGGGAAATATTCTAGGTAAAACCCACCTCAGTACACCCTACCAGGATTCTAACCCCGATCTCCTCGTAATCAGGGGTCCAGTGTATTTCGAGACTGATGCCTTAGACCATTTGACCACCGAAATGGGTGTATCTTATTTGAAATCCAATTCCCTTTTGTGTTGTCTTTATTAAAGCTGATGAGATTTCCTTGAATCAACATTTTGTTGTGTATTTCCTCGTCCTCGTAAAAGCGATAGCCAGATTTCTAAAAGCACCCAAACTTCTCTAAAATAATGGAAATAAAGTAATTGTTTTAAATATCAGTGAGAGGCCTAATTGTTCACATTCAAGCCCATAAATTACACTCTGTTTCAAAATTTTATAATCGTTTGATAAATCACTCTACGCATGCGCATTAGTTGAGGGGAGGGAGAGTGGTAAAACATTTAGAAAAAATATGTATCCAAATTATATACAATCAAGACTTGAACCCCTGATCTCTTCAACACCACCAATCCAGTAAAACACGAGAGTGACGTGTTAGACCACGTGACCACCCGAGTGTTTTTACAATATTATTACTAGTGTTACTGACCTGGTGGTCTAGAGGTAAGGTGTCGGACTTCTGTGCTGGGGTCCGGGGTTCAATCCTCGGTCCTGGCACAGATTTATCTGATTACCAAACCCTTCCTTCACCTCTGACAAGACATCTTGTGAATGTGGGAAATGCCAGGCCTCCACCGTGGTTCGGATTCCATGTTAAACTGTAGGTCCTCCATTTCATCTCACAATCACCCTACCATTACACATTAGCGTAAGTGCGTATAACCCGAACGGGTAGTAAGACGCGGTGCTAATAATAATAATAATAATACTAGTGTTAGTTTATAAGTATTGATATCAGGACTATATGTCAAAAGTGACTGCTGCAGATCCCGTGACTTGACGTATTAATACACGAAAATAGCTCCTGTAATTTTTCCAACTATCAGATAAGGTTCTTCCCTATGAAACTTGCACTGTAGAATGGGTTGTATGAATATCTCGTTGTTGTTGTTGTTGTTGTGCTCAGAGGTTTATGTCTAATGAAATCAGTGGATAACAGTCCGACAACTCTCCAGAGCTTCACCCATTTCAGCCCCTCATTGTTCAGATATCAGGACATTGTTTTCAGACCAGACCTCATTCTCCCCCCTATTCCCCGCGTGGTCACGCGTTAGAAAAGGATCCAGTCTCCTCGACAATACCTTCCATATCTCGACGTACCTTGACTTTATCCGGATTACACCCCACGTCCAGTAGCGGCAATTAGAGGGAGGGGGGAATAGGGGGTTCTTGCCACCCCACCCTTTTTTTAATAGCGAATTTCCAATTTAAATATATAGATATTGCAATGGCCATCATGGTAATAAACCCAGATCCGGAAGTGTGAAATTTGCACCGATCCCGACCTCTAGAACACTCCTACTTTCAATTCAAATGAGTAAATGTATGTGCTACGCAAGGAGGATGTAACATCAATGTATATTTAAAAGTAGCTGATGCCCGTCTCACCCCACATTTAACACCTAACTTAGGTAGGTAATACAGCTAGAACCAGACGTCTTAAGAGCCCGTCTCACCCCACAGATAACACCAAACTTAGGTAGGTAATACAGCTAGAACCAGACGTCTTAAGAGCCCGTCTCACTCCACATTTAACACCTAACTTAGGTAGGTAATACAGCTAGAACCAGACGTCTTAAGAGCCCGTCTCACCCCACAGATAACACCAAACTTAGGTAGGTAATACAGCTAGAACCAGACGTCTTAAGAGCCCGTCTCACCCCACAGATAACACCAAACTTAGGTAGGTAATACAGCTAGAACCAGACGTCTTAAGAGCCCGTCTCACCCCACATTTAACACCTAACTTAGGTAGGTAATACAGCTAGAACCAGACGTCTTAAGAGCCCGTCTCACCCCACAGATAACACCAAACTTAGGTAGGTAATACAGCTAGAACCAGACGTCTTAAGAGCCCGTCTCACTCCACAGATAACACCTAACTTAGGTAGGCAATACAGCTAGAACAAGACGTCTTAAGAGCCCGTCTCACCCCACAGATAACACCTAACTTAGGTAGGTAATACAGCTAGAACCAGACGTCTTAGGAGCCCGTCTCACCCCACAGTTAACACCTAACTTAGGTAGGTAATACAGCTAGAACCAGACGTCTTAGGAGCCCGTCTCACCCCACAGATAACACCTAACTTAGGTAGGTAATACAGTTAGAACCAGACGTCTTAGGAGCCCGTCTCACCCCACAAATAACACCTAACTTAGGTAGGTAATACAGCTAGAACCAGACGTCTTAAGAGCCCGTCTCACCCCAAGATAACACTTAACTTAGTTAGGTAATACAGCCAGAACCAGACGTCTTAAGAGCCCGTTTCACCCCACAGATAACACTTAACTTAGTTAGGTAATACAGCTAGAACCAGACGTCTTAAGAGCCCGTCTCACCCCACGGATAACACCTAACTTAGGTAGGTAATACAGCTAGAACCAGACGTCTTAAGAGCCCGTCTCACCCCACAGATAGCACCTAGCTTAGGTAGGTAATACAGCTAGAACCAGACGTCTTAAGAGCCCGTCTCACCCCACAGATAACACCTAACTTAGGTAGCTAGAACCAGACTGCACATTGTAGTGTATTTTTATTTCTACATTATACTTTCAAAAAACAGTGGAATTGAGATCATTTAATCAATCTTGCCATATTAAAAATAAGTTTAAACTACTAAATATATCCTAGTTTCATTGTTGTCCAATTGAATACAGCAGAATTGAGGTCCTCTTTTAAACATTAAAAACTTATTTAATTTAAATTTTGAAAATCTCAGCTATTGCTAATATTATTGGAATTTTTTTTTATTAACTAAATATATATAGAAAAAGTATGAAAATACAAACCAATGGTTTTAGGATCATTCATAGATATTACAGCTAATTTTATATGATTTTAAATATATAATTTATTATAATCTCTAAGTTTTTCTTTTTACTTAGCTTAAAATAAAATACGCATGCGTTAAAACAGTGGTTCTCAAACTTCTTAGTAACTTGGACCCTCTGACCAAGGAACAGTAGATTCACGGACCTCTGATGGGAAGCCAATTAAAAAAAAAAAAGGATGATTATAAATGTCTAATCATAATATAGTTTTAATTTAAATATAATTACATTATAAATGAAAATAAAATAAATGTAGGTATTATATTTGTATATTTATAATCACTTATATAATTAATGGAAGAATGTAACTGCTTGTTTGATTTTAAAACATCATTGAAATCTGTAGCAATTTGATCGACTGACCATTTCTTAAGTCTCATTTCCACATTCAGACGATTTCATTTCACATTTTTATACAAAAAATAGCAGAAAAGGTTGGCTCACACACATAATTTGGTGGAAAAAACATAAAATGTTTCAGCGCTTTTTCTGAAAGTTCTTTGTGCTGGCTGAGGAGAAAACTAATATGAAAAGCTAATTTCCAAATTTTCCTCTCAAATATCTGGGCACAAGCAGAAGTAGCCAACCTCCCACTTTTCAGCTTCACTTTCTAGCAAGGTTATTAATATGAGAAGGTTCCTCCATTTTGTTTAGTACAAACCAGCGATTCACCCTTTTATATAACATTTTATAAGATATAGGGGTATGTAAGGGATTCCCTGTACGAGCCTCGGGGTACACGAACCCCATTTTGAGAATCTCTGCGTTAAAAGTTTATGCACGTCCCCCTTACATCGGTGGTCACGTGGACTAAATGTCAGGCTTATCTAGTATGGTTTGATAGTTTACTAATGGTCCGGGTTCAAATTACGGGCCGGTGCGCCAAGTTGAATCGTTACCCCCTTCCTCTTTACATACAAATACGATACATTTATTCTAAAATCTATTTTATTCACCCCTACTCCATTAGTTTAGTTAAATGCCGGTAGCTCAGAGGGTAGTAATGGAGAACGGTGGACAAATAAATAACTTATTGTGATTCTTTTACAAGTTATAGAGAAAGTTGATATAGAGAAGACGTTGTTGAAGTAAATAAAGTAAATAAAAATGGATGAAAAATAAAACAAACCACATGGAAGGATTTATAGAATGAGCAAGCAAGATCTAATAATCGAGACAAATTGAAAAAAATTGGCAGAAATAGACAAAGATTGAGGCGGAAAATGAGATAGAAACGATTAATTCGGATAGTAAATAATATTTGGTCAGACATAACAATCAAAGCTAGTTGAATGAAAAGCAAATATAAAGAAAGTTATAAGAAGAATAAACAATTTTACGTAGGCCAAAACAAAAAGTATGTTTGGTAACTGAAAGAAAAACAAACGTTTGTAAGACAGTACAAGGAGAAATGAAGGCTGAGATATAATAAACAAACTGAAGATATTGGTTGGTTTCATTCATTGGATTGGTAATAAATGGTAGGACACAATCGCACAAACTTTCTCATATTGCGTATTATAGCTTACAAGTTAATTATCAAATATAGATTTTAAGTAAACTACCCTTAATTATGTTTTCCTCATAACAACAAACACTTCATCTTGTTAATCACAATAATATATATAGCCTATATTTTAAACCAAATTACTAAAATATATTTAACAAAATTCAAATTTTCAAATTATTTTTTTTAACTATCCTAAAATTATCTATTTAAAAAAATAAATAGTAATGTTATTTATCATGAAAAAGTGTCTCCACATTTCCATTTTTGATTCAATTTTCTAGATCAATTAAAAAAATAATTATATAATTTGTCGTAAGTAAATTAACCTTAAATTAATTTATTATAAATAAACAAATATATAATTATTACTATGATTATTAGCTAATATAAAATAGTCCCCCGATATCAAATTTGAAACAAATCGTTGGAGCTATTGTTTTAAAATCAAACTTTACAAAAATAAATTTATTGTTAGATACTATTGTATGATTTTTTTTTATAAAATAGAATCTATACATTTATTTATAAAGCAAACAACTTAACAGATACCCATTTTGAACCAAATCCTAGATAAGTAAAAAAAAAGTCATAGTAAATTACCCATAGCCGGATTGTCACAAAAAACATGTATACAGCTTTATTTGTCATGTTTATGTCAAACACTCCCCAGACATATATTTTAAGCAAAATCGTTAAAACTATTTTCAAAATAATTGGAATTTAAAAAAATCAGTCATCTATAAACCATCTATTTATCGAATTTTTACCCAAAACATGTATATAGGATTATTTGCAATGTCAAACACTACCAAGATACCAATTTGAAACAAATTTTTAGGGTTACTTTAAAAATATTTCCAGTTTTTGAAAAATTGTCATAAATAAATTACCCATAAATGAGTTTTTATATAAAAAAATACACTGTTTTTGTAATGTCAAACACTCCCAACATATCCATTTGGGACCAAATCATTACATCTACTTGTAAAGTATTTCAAATTTTTGAAAAAGCATGATCAGTAAACTGCCCTTAATTTGAGTGCTAGGATTAAAATAAAAAAAAGTCCCGAGGTATAGCCCTATAAAATCTAAATATCAAGTTTGGAACAAAATCCATATAAACAGCCGTATCGGTTGGATTCGTGGCCAGGGACAGACAAACCGGTAGAATAGTAAAATTCACTTTTTATTTTATTTCAACACCTCACTCGGAGAGAGTTTTGTGATCGTCAAAAAAATCGAACTCAAGATTTTGATAAATGTCGACGTTTCATGACTCCCTGAAACAGAAACAAAACAAAAAGTGTTTTTCGCGATGCCGTCTGTCTGCCTGTCTGTCTGTACCTCGGGTTAAAGCTGAAGCTACTTTACCAATTGTGCTAAAACTTGGTATCTGGGCTTTTCATAAGATCCCCCCCGAGGGACTTTTGGAATTAGATTTCTAACCTTAAATTTAAGGGCAGTTTACTGAAGCGCAAAAAGAGAAAATATAGATTTTCTTGAAATTCACTCTAACGATTTTGATAATATTAAACATTTAGACACTGATTATAAAAATTAACAAGATGGCAGTCCTCATTTTCTCGTGAAAATAAATTACTTTGAGAATTGAAGGTACTTTACGTGGGGGAAATTTTCCAATTTTGATCGTTTCTCCACAACTATTTGAGATACCAAATAACTTATCATTGTAAAATTGTAGTACTATTAAAGTTAAAAACATCTTTTATTTGAAATATATTTGTATAATAGAACCAATAGTTTCTGAGCTATAAGCAACAAAAAAATATATATATATATATACAGTCTATTTTTAATTCAGGTCTTTGAATATAAATTTGATTCTTATGCTCTTTGGTGGACAATTTTTTTTTCTCTTTTCTCAATTTTTCTGTAACAGTGTTCTTAGTTCCTAATGCCATAGCTTAGGTAAGTAACAGTGTGTATTATTTAATTTATGATTTTTGGTGTTGTATTTCTCCAACAATGTATATTATTTCTTTTTACAAATCTCAACGAATTTTCATTTAGTAAATAAAATAAATACCTATTTTAAGGATGGATAAAAGCGGGAGAAAGTCAGTGTGGTGCACCGTACAGCATAGCACTGGTATCGGGAGAACAGAAGAAGCTAGGAGGTGGTTGAGATTAAACTGCCACTACTGTAGTGACGTCAGACGATACTTCAGGGTGGTTAATTTAGGAGCAACGGTGACGTCACCGGATACTCTAGGGGTTAATTAGACCAAAGGGCCACTTCGCTAATATGGGCTAGAGTATTTTTGGACTTCAATCCTCCTTCAAACTTTCAAAGAGACCAAAATGGACCGTGCGAGGACTACTTTGACACAAACCTACGACTGAATGGGTAGGTGTGAGACAACTCAACTTGTGGTTAAAACAATGGATTTAATTTTCTAAGAGTGCCGGGTTTAAAACCAAGGAAACATGATTTATTGGATACGTTTTACGGAGCTACGGTAATATTCCTTTGGGGAAAAGACGTGAAACAACATTACTCAAAAACTCTTCCAAAGGCATACATTTGAAGTTGAACACTGAACATTCAAAGTCAGAGATTGCCTGAGCTTAATTTATACCACACTCCAGTGCTATTGTGTTTTCTACTAGCGCGACTCATCCTAGTGAACCATCCTTAACCAAATATAGGAAAAGCAGGAGGTCCAAAAAAAAAAAATTTAATAGGGTCAAAAAAAAAAGGAAAATAGGAACGAGTGCTTGGAGTTCTGAGCTTTGAATATTTTAGGCCAAACATTCGAAAACCAGACCTCGCAACTCCCACCAGTTGCAGAATTAAATATAGGAACGGTCTATCTCAAGAGTTAGTTAAAAAAGGAAAATTACCGCAGAATTAAGCTTACCATAAGAGAACTAACATATAACATAACTAAAAATATACCTAGGGTATGGTGGAACAATGTTATGAATTGGAGCATGAATTTGTGTCAAGTCGGTATTTATTTGACAGACATTCAATATTGTGAGAAAATATATATATGATAATATAATATGATAAAAATGATATTCACTAAATATCAGAGACGTTATAAAAATGTTCAAGTACTATTAACAAAATTACAACGTTTATATGATAGAAAAAATCAAGCATTTAACTTGAGTTCATTGAGTTACTAGAGAAAACTTATCGCCAACTAAGTTTTCCTTAAATAGTTAATTACCAAGAGTGTATTTCCCACAAACTCCCAGAATATAAAGCAATAAACGCTTAAACAAGCCATATAATATTTACCCTAAATTCTATCAAATTATTTACATTACTTAATGCAATTCCACAATTTTTTGGTAGTTCTGAGTTAATATTGGGACGTTGTTTGATAACCAGATCGTTTATTTACGTTAAATAAGTTTAATGTTCCCATGATCATGTTTTAAGTTTTACCCAACAAAAAGAAAACAATCTGAATAGTAACAACTTTCAAGATCGATAATATATTCAAAGACAAAATATCGATAACACCCAAAGGTTTATAATCGATCATTACCCAGGAACAAAATACATATCGATTAGCGATATAAACGCCTTGATCCTGCGACTAATTACATGAAAAAGGTAAGCACGAAATTTACAACTATTATATTATTTTTCATATTTTAAAGTTATTTAGAAAATGCCAAAAATTAATTTAGATAAAATAAAAGTTATAGAAGTCGAAAAAGAACTTAGATAATACATTTATTTTAATATAATCGAAGCCGGAGCTTCTCCTCCTCCAAATACGATTTAGTCCAAGAGTGACGACTGATTGCCACTATATATACAATACAACCTGAGGCATTGGATGACGGGTAAGGGGGTGGGGAGAAAGAGCTGGAACATTCGGGAACAAAATATTCGCATGATAACATAGCTTCTACAAAGTTCTTTACATTATATCGATCATCCTAGAATAGGGCGAGTAGGTTATCTTCGCGGCACAAGTTCTTTGCTACTCAAGGTCTTTAGCACAATTACATCATAACATTGAAGAACAGTCTTATTTTCGTCGCTGTTCCGAGAAGGTGTGTCTGATATTCACTCGCGTTAGTGTTCCATGTGGTTCCGGCCATCATTCAAATGGGGTAAGTTAGGATTTATTTATGTTTCCTCATGCAGTCCAACGCTACACTAGCTTATCTTTAAGGCAAACCCAGAATCCAGATAGTTGACCTGTAAAAAAGGGGACAGATACAGTATTTTAATCCTACACTTACGATCGTATTGAGGCTCGAAAACGGGGATTTTGGACTTTCAGGTTTATGTGCTCCGATTCTATTGAAATATTAAGAGAGTCTTATCCTTGCAGCGCGTGTGATAAAAGTGATGTCCTCGGTCGGATGTGTTATACGAACAATTCATTTATCTCTTATTGTGTAGACCTTTAGGATCACTAAACCTTCGTCCCACATCGAATTCTTTTAGCAACTACATACTTTTATAAGGTACTTCCCCTTTGATTGCATTTGTACACGGCTCAGCCCATGGATAAGAGGAAACAAGGAGTTAGTAGTTCTTGGACTAGAATTAAGAGGTATAGGTGTACATACAGAAGTACCAACTGGTTTAATATTTTACTTTCAGTTACTAAACAGCACTATTACAGGGGTTGGAAACTAGTCGATCGTGATAGGTCGGTTTCTCTCGTGGCAAATTTTGGTGACTCACGTAAGAAAAGTGCAACGGATCAATATTTGATCTTTGAATCGTCTAAACTCGTAAATATATCAAGTACCTTAAAATAATAATTGAGTGTGAGCAAAACTATCTTAATCAGTTATAATCGATATTTTTATAAGAAAATTTAATAGTTTTATAATAAAAGATAATTTAATTTATTATATTATTTATTTCTAGAATGGTGGGAATTAAGTTAATGAGGAAAGGTTGAATTTAGCGAATAAATAGATGATGTACAATAATAAAAACAAATAAATGAGAATATCGTTGGCCACTAAGCGCTATCTTTGATATCACGGCCACCGGGCCCTGGTTGTGGCTCCATCACGATTCGCTAAGACTGTACCATTTATTTGTAATATTGGCAGCATAAAGTAAGAGCAAAGTCACCGCTGACTATGGTATCAATGGTGACTCTTTGTAGCCGACAATATCCACAAGTCCATCACAGACTTTGCCTTAGAATATGAGTGAAGAATGACCCTGAGGACGGGATGATACCTGGATAGCTCAGTGGTAGAGAATTGGTGTATTAAGCCAAAGGTCCCGGGTTCGATTCCCATGTCCAGGTGTAGCTTTGCAATTAATTCAATATGATCGGTGACCTGGTGGTCTAGGGGTAAGGGGTCCGGGGTTCAATCCTTGGTCCCGGCACAGATTTATCTGATTACCAAACCCTTCCTTCACCTCTGACAAGACGTGTATTAATCACAACTTGTGAATGTGTGGAATGCCAGGCCTCCCACCGTGGTTCGGATCCCACGTTAAACTGTAGGTCTTCCATTTCATCTCACAATCGTTCTACCATTACACATTAGCGTGAGTGAGTATAACCCGAACGGGTAGTAAGACGTGGTAATAATAATAATAATAATAACTAATACGATTCAACCACAGCTGATGTCCGTAGTATTGTAATAATTCATCCCAAAGCTTCACTTTTCATATATAATCAATGTTATAGAGCGGATTTATTCCCTCACAATAAATAACTTTTGTATTTCCTAAATTGTTGTTCCTAGAGAATATGTTCTGTCAGAGAACAATTTTCTTGTCTGTCTTGTGTCTGTGTGTCTGCCTGGGTTTCTACTTGCTGCTACCACCCGCGCGACACCAATGTTTATGTTTATGCGCCGTTACACGGAACATGTAGTGAAGTATGTGCCTGGGCAGTAAAAGAAGAGTTAACTTCCTTTATAAGGTGACCTTTTAACCTCCTCTCTATTTTCATCTCCTCGTCTTTGACGCCGTAAACGGGCTGTGGCTTCGAGGAGCTCAACGAAATCAGTTTATTGTTCTTCGCTGGGTTATTAGAGATCGGAACCTGCCCCTGTAGACAACCCGCTCGACACGGTTTGCTTATTTCCCCCGTGGTTCAGTGTTCAAGGAGACTGACTACAGCTGCAAAGGATCATGGTTCCATCTTTGTTTCCATGGCTGATTGTATAGGGAGCCCACGTGAATGTATGCAAATAATTTATATATAATATTGTATTGTTTTATAATTAATCTTTAATATATTTCATATTATTATTCTTCAAATATATTACTGCTTTTTCTTGTATGCATTTATGTTTAACTTACATAACATTATAGTCGCGACTATCCGTGATTCGTTTATCCTGCTCGAAATGACGTCACTTTAGGTGCCCCCCGAGCCGAATAAATGAGTCGGATAGTCGCGACTATAGTGTATTTTGTAAGCGCACATCCTATGATAAATGAAAGTGACCTGATGGTCTAGTGGTAAGGTGTCGGACTTCTGTGCTGGGGGTCCGGGTTCAATCCTTGATCCGGCACAGTTTTATCTGATTACCAAACCCTTCCTTCACCTCTGACAAGACGTGTATTAATCACAATTTGTGAATGTGTGGAATGCCAGGCCTTCACCGTGGTTCGGATCCCACGTTAAACTGTAGCTCCTCCATTTCATCTCACAATCACCCTACCATTACACATTAGCGTAAGTGCATATAACTCGAACGGGTAGTAAGACGTGATGCTAATAATAATAATAATAATAATAATAATAATAAATAATAATACTATGATAAATGGGAACATTTTCACATATTATTTCTAGATCTTAAAAAGGACTTTTGCTAATTTCAATTTTTTCGATCTTAAGGGAATATTTTAAGAGTGAATGGGGGAGGTAAGCGGGAATGGAGAGAGTATAGAAAATCGGTTAGCTTTGGAAACCACTATTTATTTACGTATACACAACTCGTGAGCTAACGAAACTTTACGAAGGTAAAACGTGACTATGACGTATTCAATAATAATAATCCTCTCAAAGGGTAACGTACTAAGCATTAATATGTTTATCGCGTGCTATGAATAATTTTTATTGGGACTGTTTCTGAAATGTAGTCGAAAAAACAAGGGGAAGGGGGACCCTTTTCTGTTTGTAATTTTTCAGTACTATTTTTAGTGTCTAGTTTTGCCTCATTCACTTGATTCGGACGTAAAAAAAAAAAAAGCCGTTACAAATTCGTTGGGTGGCTACGAAACAAATCAAACCTTTACTCACGATTCGAAGTGTGGGGAACCAGAATTCAAACAACGGGGATTTGGAGCCCGGGACCTGCCCTTTCTTATTTATAGTGCGTGGGGGAAAAAACTCTCGGATAAAATAGACAAGTCCAAATTATACAGAGAGGGAGTTTTAGAAAAGACAGACGTATTTTGTTGAAGTTAACAGTGATAGCATTTTGCATTATTATTAATACTATTGTTATTTTATAATATTTATTGATAATATAAAAACAGTATGTATATCAAAATTGACAGATGCAGATCACATGGTTTGACATAAGAATAGGTGAAAGGCTATTTAATAGTAGCTTTTATAACTGTCAGCTAAGGTTCTTTATATGGAGATTAGTTTGTAGACGCTTATCTATTCTTAGGGAAGTAGGTTTTGTTTGAAGAAAGTTAAAATAATTCCTACCAGAAGCATTACTATTAATTGCGTCAAGTATTAGAGTAATTAAGGAAAGCACCAGCTACCTAACACTTGACTCCACTAACTGTGAATCAAATTATCCTTCTGATGACGATCCATCTGTATTTTAATAAATACAGATTAATTTTCACATTTAATTTCCCTTTCTTTCTTCATAAGCAACTGCATATTTAATAAGAAATCGAATGTAAATATTTAATAAATAACTAAGCATTAAAAAATTTTTTTTTACAATATCTTTATATTCAGATATTAGAATTTTAATAGCATTCTCACTCAATCTTTTATTTTTATATTGTTATTTAAAATTCGAATTTTAATTAACGATTGTTGAAAAGGGTAGAATTTAAATCTTAGCCTAAATAAAAAGTTTTTTTCTATATGTCATGCATATAGGAACCACCATTTTGATTTTTAAAAGTTTAGCTTAGGATCCATAATTAGCGACCCTAAAAATCACTGGATACTGAGTTTTACTTAAATTGAAAATATTTTTGAAGAAAATTTCCACCATATTTAATCCGACAATTTGTTTTTACAATTTTTAACTTCGGATTTGTAATCAATGACCCAAAAACCCCCGGGTACTGAGTTTAACCCAAATTGAAAGAAGCTTTTGACTTTTGGCCGTGTTTTTTGGTATTTGGCGCCACTCTGCCTGGCGTGACGAACGTTCAACGTGTATTTATTGTGCCGTTACTCATGTTGGTCTCTATGTTTATCTCCTTGCGAGTGTACATGGTGTTGCCATCTGTAGCCACGAGGTACAATTATAAAGCAAGGAAACATTTCAATATTATGTCGCGTTCACTCCTAGGGCGTGTGACAAATGGCGGACTAAACGCCCTCCTATTGCCGTTTTAATTATTTCACAGCATGGAGGAGGGGGGGAGGGGGGGGAGACAATTTTTATATTCACGGATGGGTATTGGTGTTTCCCTCACGGCCTGATAGTGACAGTACATCACAGATCCAACCAGTGAAAATACAGCTACCCCCCACCCCCTTTTCCCTACCCTCGTCACCTCTGAACCTGTACGTCAAACCCTTGAGAAGACATTAGTACCTATAGGCCCTTCTATTCTTTATACAGTCCAAACTTTATAAGAAGAGCAATTTAGAAAACACAAATATTGATAAAACGCACCTATTCTATATGGTCGTTTTATATGTACTGGACCCACCTCGGTGGCGTAGTTAGCTAACGCGCTAGTCGTGTTGAGTTCGACTGCTGAGGACGGGGAGATCGAGGTTCGAATCTCGGTCGGGTGAACTGAAGGTTTTTTCCCTAAATGGTTTTCCACTCTCCCTCCACACGTATGCGGGTACACTCCCTCTTAATTCAACCTTCCCAATTCCTAATCCATTAGCGTAATTAGTACTTAAGCGTATAACCCGAACGGGTAGTAAGACGTGATGCTAAATAATAATAATAATATATGTACTGATAATATCTGTAAAAAGTGTTAGCCTCAGATCACATGTCTTGGGGTTAAGCTCATGATATTAGATCTAGTTACGTTTCTATCTGTCAGATAAGGGCCTTCATATGAAAATCGAACTGTAGATTCCACTTTGTAAATCAAACTTCACAATCCCCCACACCCCTCCTCCCCACGTGCTGTACGTATTACAGCTCATCATAGGTATCTCCATATTTATACTAACGGGGTAGATATGAGAAGAGTAGGATTAGAGGAAGTGTACACCAGTTTGCGTGCAAGGAGGAGGTTTAAAAATAAATAAATAGGAGAAACAGCGCTCAGTATATCCGGATGAGATTCAGAGAGAAATCTGACCTCACAGTCCCCAGAAAACGGACAAGACGAGACTGACGTCTTTATCCGCGTAGCCACAGATGCGTAGCCTCCACTAAAGAGTGATTTAGAGTTGACTATGATTAAGGACAATTATGTTATCGTGGTTTATTTTGTGTCCTAATTGCAATTTAATAAAAACCAGACCCGGTTTAGTGGTCGAGTGGTCTTAGAAGGCGTCACTATCGCAATAGATTGGATTGCCGATGACGGGGAGATCGGGGCTCGAATCCCGGTCGGGTGTATTGAGAATAGTTTTTCTTAAATGGTTTTCCACTCTTTATTATTATTAGCATCACCGTGTCTTACTATCCGTTCGGGTTATACGCACTTACGCTAATGTGTAATGGTAAGGTGATTGTGAGATGAAATGGAGGACCTACAGTTTAACGTGGGATCCGAACCGCGGTGGAGGCCTGGAATTCCCCACATTCACAAGATGTCTTGTCAGAGGTGAAGGAAGGTTTGGTAATCAGATAAATCTGTGTTGGGACCGAGGATTGAACCCCGGACCCCCAGCACAGAAGTCCGACACCTTACCTCTAGACCACCAGGTCACCCTTTTCCACTCTTAAAACACGCAAATTCGGGTACACTTTATATAAATTCAACATTTATCATCCCTATTACATTAGTGTAATTAATCTACATATACATATAGCCCTAACGGGTAGTAAGTCACAGCGATAAAAAATAAATAAAATACATACTATCAACAATATCCCATATTGTTTAGAGCAGCTGTCGTGTTTTGTTTCTTCTCCTCTTAATCAGCTTCAACATTGTATGCGTATAACCCGAACGGGTAGTAAGACGCGGTGCTAATAATAATTTAACATTGTACAGATGGGTAACCAAGAATAGAACCTTGTACTCCTTGTTACATCACTATCACTAGTCTAATGTGTTAGTGATGGAATGGTAAGGGTTCAAATCCCGACCGTGTGTAATAAAGGGTTTTCCCCTTAATGGTACCCATTCACCATTTTATAAAATGCTGGTACCCTTCATTTACCCTGAAAAGTAGCAAGATTACCTTGCATTATTCCACCATGTTATAGCTTATAAGATAGAGTCATAGTGTTATACGTTAAGGTGAGACTGCTACCTTGATTGGTTCCACTATTGTGCAGCTTATAAGAAAGAATCATAGAGTAATACTTCAAGGTAAGACTGCTACCTTGCTAGGTTACACTGTGATGTAGCTTGTAGAATAGAGTCATAGTATAATACGTCAAGGTAAGACTGCCACCTTGCTAGGTTACACTGTGGTGTAGCTTGTAGAATAGAGTCATAGTGTAATACGTCAAGGTAAGACTGCCACCTTGCTAGGTTACACTGCGGTGCAGCTTGTAGAATAGTGTCATAATTTAATATGTCAAGGGAAGATGCTACCTTGCATAGTTCACATGTTGTAGCTTGTAGAATAGTCATAATGTTAATACGATAAGGTAAGACTGCTACCTTGTAGGTTACACTGTGGTGTAGCTTGTAGAATAGAGTCATAGTGTAATACTTCAAGGTAAGACTGCCACCTTGCTAGGTTACACTGTGGTGAGATTGTAGAATAGTGTCATAGTTAATACGTCAAGGTAAGACTGCTACCTTGCTAGGTTACACTGTGGTGCAGCTTGTAGAATAAGTCATAGTGTAATACTTCAAGGTAAGACTGCTACCTTACTTGGTTCCACTATTTTACGAGTTGTAAGACGTGGGGAATGGTTTTAATAAGTATTTGGTGCTAAAGAAAGTTTCATATAAATGGTTTATTTTAAAGATCGAATATTTAATTTTTACCAAAGTTTAAAACAATTTTCTTTCAAATACGTACTTACTTACTATTTTTACTGAGACGTTTAAAACCCGTCTCGAGTCCACCAAGATATTATAAAACGTAAAATATTTTACAACTCAAATCATTCAAATTTTTATGTAATAAACGTTTAGAATTTTTTTTTAGCTTTAAAGAATTTTATTTTTTATCACTTAATTACTTTAGATTGGTGATTCACATACGATATAAAAGAGTATGAAGGGCGCACACTATTTCCTGTCTTATAAAATATACATTTAATATCCTCACATTTTATGGCTTACCTCCAAAGCGTTCTCGTATATATTGGATAAAATAATATTATAAGAAATAAATGAAATAATGTAGAATTATATCTCGTCTTTGATTTTTACGAGAAATATTTCCAAATATCATTTCAAAATAGTAATAAAGAAACTCTGAATAATCCAAAACAAAACAAGTTGAAACAGATTTCAATATCATTTTATTTATTCGTACCGCCTCAATCCCATTGAATAACTTTGGAGTCTTCAACGCGAGGGCGCTACAATAGACGAATAAAAAAAAAGAATACACCTAAAAGTGGAAGTTAAAAAAAAGTCCAAGTGCTTCTGCTTGAAAAAAAATATTTATATTTCGAAGCACAGCTCGTAAGGGAAAAATAATGAAATCCAGCGTTCATTTGTTTTCTTTTCACCGCGTCGAATGATCACTATTGTACTAACACTAATTGTGTATGAATGAGAAAATATAATTGAGAGGATATCTACCATAATTTACAAGGAGAGAGAATAAGAACACATACAGAAGAAACCGCATCAGTTCACCAAACCGGGATTTGAGCCCCTACCTCCTCGTTATTGGTAGAAAGTCAATATGAGCCTGGCATTTAATGAACGTGCCCATCAATGTGTAGAAAACTCTTTTATTGTATGTACATATTATTCATTTATAATATCGTGAGTTAAAAACAAATGAGACAGATAATCATAAGCCTAGTGGGTACAGGGTATGTGTCTTGATCAACATATCTCTATTGGGCACAGGGTATGTGTCTTGATCAACATGCCCCTAGTGGGTACAGGGTATTCGCTTTGATCAACATACTATTAATGGGTACAGGGTATGTACCTTGATCAACATATCTATAGTGGGTCTAGGGTAGGCTCCTTGATCAACATACCCTTAAAGGGTACAGGGAATGTGCCTTGATCAATACCCTCCTAATGGGTACATGATATATGCCTTGATCAACATACCTTTAAAGGGTACAGGGTACGCTCCTTGATCAACATACCCTTAAAGGGTACAGTATATGTACCTTGATCATCATACCCTTAATGGGTACAGGATATGCGCGTTGATCAACATACCTTTAATGGGTACAGAGTATGTGCTTTGATCAACATATCTATAGTGGGTATAGGGTATGTGCCTTGATCAACATACCCTTGAAGGGTACAGGTTACAATTCTTAACACACATACTAAGACAAAGAGTTAAATATACGGAGAGGGTAATAAGTGGAAATTTACCCCTCTATAATGAAGAGGGTGTGAGGAAATCCCCCTTACCCTTAATTTATAATTTAAAGAACCAGAAACCTCGAATGCATCCAATTGGCATTGAAGTCCAGACTGGTCGTAATACATATAGCAAAGTAGCTCCTAATGGATCTTAATAGGTGATTAATGTCTGCCACTAAACCACATTTTAATATAATCTATTCCTAAAATAAGATAATCATCATATGCCTAAAACTTTTTCTTTCAGGAAAATTATGAATATTTCCCAAAATTATCTTCCTATTTCTTATAAAACATTACCTGAAATTTTGTGTTAAATAATTTATTTTTAATTTTCTTTTCTACATACTTAAAATAAAACCTGAAAATTGTATCGGATATTCGCGAATGTTATATCATGAATTATTATAAGAAAATAAAATCCCTACTCAAACTCTCTAAATTATATAATTATAACCAGTACACGGATTTTAAAGATGTCCCATCTTTTTTTATGCATAATAGACAAAGATATTAAAGTGTACTTAAGCTCAGTTCATGGTACTTTTGTTATAAGAATGTATATTTTGTAAGTTGGCAATTTTTAAAATTAATTTTAGATGTTTTTTCCTTGCTTTATGTTATTATTTTGTCATTCTAGGCATTTAAGTTGAATATATAAATCATCATCATCATCATTATAAACTGCTTACAGTCTGTGGCCGGATCAGTTTAGTAAAACGCTTCCATCTTGCTCTATCCTTCCATCATTCTTCCTTCCTTAATTGTTTCCATTACTATCCTCCCATCTCTTTCTTGGCCTCCCTTGCGGTCTTTTCCCTATATACTTATTATACATAATTTTCTTTGGCATCCTCTCCTTTCCAATGCTCAACACATGCCCATACCATCTCAGTCTTGCTTCCTCTACTATCTCATGTACTCCAACATCCTCATTACATGTCCATACCATCTCAGTCTTGCTTCCTCTACTATCTCATGTACTCCAACATCCTCATTACATGTCCACACCATCTCAGTCTTGCTTCCTCTACTATCTCATGTACTCCAACATCCTCATTACATGGTCATACCATCTCAGTCTTGCTTCCTCTACTATCTCATGTACTCCAACATCCTCATTACATGGTCATACCATCTCAGTCTTGCTTCCTCTACTATCTCATGTACTCCAACATCCTCATTACATGGTCATACCATCTCAGTCTTGCTTCCTCTACTATCTCATGTACTCCAACATCCTCATTACATGGTCATACCATCTCAGTCTTGCTTCCTCTACTATCTCATGTACTCCAACATCCTCATTACATGGTCATACCATCTCGGTCTTGCTTCCTCTACTATCTCATGTACTCCAACATCCTCATTACATGTCCATACCATCTCGGTCTTGCTTCCTCTACTATCTCATGTACTCCAACATCCTCATTACATGGTCATACCATCTCAGTCTTGCTTCCTCTACTATCTCATGTACTCCAACATCCTCATTACATGTCCATACCATCTCAGTCTTGCTTCCTCTACTATCTCATGTACTCCAACATCCTCATTACATAACCATACCATCTCAGTCTTACTTCCTCTACTATCTCATGTACTCCAACATCCTCATTACATGGTCATACCATCTCAGTCTTGCTTCCTCTACTATCTCATGTACTCCAACATCCTCATTACATGTCCATACCATCTCAGTCTTGCTTCCTATACTATCTCATGTACTCCAACATCCTCATTACATAACCATACCATCTCAGTCTTACTTCCTCTACTATCTCATGTACTCCAACATCCTCATTACATAACCATACCATCTCAGTCTTACTTCCTCTACTATCTCATGTACTCCAACATCCTCATTACATAACCATACCATCTCAGTTTTGCTTCCTCTACTATCTCATGTACTCCAACATCCTCATTACATGTCCATACCATCTCAGTCTTGCTTCCTCTACTATCTCATGTACTCCAACATCCTCATTACATGTCCATACCATCTCAGTCTTGCTTCCTCTACTATCTCATGTACTCCAACATCCTCATTACATAACCATACCATCTCAGTCTTGCTTCCTCTACTATCTCATGTACTCCAACATCCTCATTACATGTCCATACCATCTCAGTCTTGCTTCCTCTACTATCTCATGTACTCCAACATCCTCATTACATGATCCATACCATCTCAGTCTTGCTTCCTCTACTATCTCATGTACTCCAACATCCTCATTACATGGTCCATACCAGCTCAGTCTTACTTCCTCTACTACCTCATGTACTCCAACATCCTCATTACATGCCCATACCATCTCAGTCTTTCTTCCTCTACTATCTCATGTACTCCAACATCCTCATTACATGACCATACCATCTCAGTCTTTCTTCCTCTACTATCTCATGTACTCCAACATCCTCATTACATGACCATACCATCTCAGTTTTGCTTCCTCTACTATCTCATGTACTCCAACATCCTCATTACATCCCATACCATCTCAGTCTTGCTTCCTCTACTATCTCACGTACTCCCTAAGTACACCTTACAACACTTTCTTACACTTCAATGCACTCCTCTTCTCTATACAGGTCTCTACACACCTATTAGAACAACTCTCCCTTCTTTCTTTCATCTTCATACATTAAAATTAATCTCTAATTCCATCTTCTCTAAAGTCAACTTGGTATAGACTATATTTTAATAAATTTTTAATCACCCTACTGTATGTTTTTATTTATAAATGCATAAATATGCAAACATTGTATCTTCCCCCCACATGGTTGTCGGAATGAGAAGATATTGTAACTTTGTACCGTCTTTGCTTGTATGTTTGGGAAATCCACTTTCCTATTAAGCCATTACAACTAAGTTGGCGGGGGAAAGGGGTATCTCTCACTTCTCAAACAGAAATTAGTGAATCACTATTACTATTTACTACACTTCAAGTTTAGTGGTTCAAGGTTGTTCACTGCATACCTATACAGTATCTCTTGGTTTTTACTTATAAAGTGAATGTTTGGTTTATTCCTTGCGAGTTTTAGTTCAATTTTTTGGGTGTATTTTGTAGATTTAAATATTTTTTCAGCACCGTATTTTATTAACTGTTCAGGATATAAGTATTTGTACTAGTTGCGCTAATGAACTAGGGATTAGGAGGGTTGAAATTAGAGGAAGTGTACAAGCATTAGCGTAGATGAAGTGTGGAACACTGTTTTGGAAAAATCACTCTCAGTTCACCCTACCGGGATTTTAACCCCGGTCTCCGTATCATCGGTATCTCACTCTATTATGAGAGTGACAATTTCAGATCACATGACTTGACGTATTAACTCTTCAAGCTGTCATACAAGACCATTTTTCTTAATGAAACTTTGACTATAGTATTGAGTAGGCCTATATTGCATTTTATGCTCAGCAATAAATAAAGCAACGTTTTATCGTTACATTCGTGATTGCAATTTATTCAAAACGATAAATTTGTATTAATATCCACCCCAGTGGTTAAATGGTCTAAAGCATCAGGTTCACAATGAACTTGAGTCTTATTGACGGGGAGGTTAAGGTTAAATTTTCTCGTGCGGAGGGTGGTTTTCAATTTTTCAACTCCCCTCTTCCAGGCTATTGTGGGTACATTTATTCTAAGTTTCCCTCTTTATTTTCTAACACCCTTTAGTAGTTCTTTCGTAACTTGATATTGAACGTATTAATAATAATTTCAATTCAATTTCAATCTCCTTAGTTATGTTTCTGACCAACAGTCGAAATCCCTATAACAGGTCAGCACTGAAACAAACATAATTATTCAAGTGAGAATAATTAGTTAAGAAAACAATAACTAAATAATGATCAAAAAAGTAGGTCCAGGGTAAAAAATTATGTCGTGAAGAACTGAAATTAAAAAAAATATATTATCACTATTTACATAAAAATTATTATTATTATTATTATTATTATTATTATTATTATTATTATTATTACTACTACTACTATTAGCACCACGTCTTACTACCCGTTCGGGTTATACGCACTTGCACTAATGTGTAATGGTAGGGTGATTGTGAGATGAAATAAAGGACCTACAGTTTATCGTAGAATCCGAACCACGGTGGAGGCCTGGCATTCCACACATTCACAAGTTGTGATTAATACACGTCTTGTCAGAGGTGAAGGAAGGGTTTGGTAATCAGATAAATCTGTGCCGGTACCAAGGATTGAACCTCGGACCCCCAACACAGAGGTCTGACACCTTACCCCTAGACCACCAGGTCACCTAAAACGGAATAAATCAAAATTGTGTAGCGAATAAAACCAAGAATATTAATGATAGGGGAGTACCTTAAATAACTCTCTGAGTTTGGATATCACTTTGTGATAAAACTCAAACTCGGCAAATCTAGAGTTTGCGCTACGAATAAACGGTCTTGTCAGAGTCATGAAAGGGAATATTTACAACAAGAGCTGATATTGGAAATATTAAAAAACAAAAAAAAAGCATTGATAATATTAATAAAATAAATAAATTGTAATAATGACAATAATAAACTTGGCCTTGGAATTTGATAAAGTTATCGCTGTCCTGGTTTAAGCTAGTTTGTAAATCGTATTCTTGTGGATTTCAAATACTTTTAAAGAAGTGACCTCAGGTCATATGTTTGAGTTTAAATTCCGGTTTTGGGTCCCTTCCCTCACTCCCCCACCCCCTCGTCATTATGTCTTTCCAATATTTTTGATAGCTCCCCTTCCTACCCAACCACTTACCACTTTTTTCTAAATGTTCATTTTTGTTCCTGCTGACGTCATAAGTGCCCAGAGGAAGACAGGGAGGGGATGGGGGGGGTGTCTCCAGACATAAAACTAGCTGGAAAAGAGGTTCCCTAGGGACGCTATCAAATATTTACGGCCCTGGACTTTCAGGCCTCTCTCCTACCACCCGCCCCCTGGAATACCATCCCCCACCATATTTTGGTCTGAGTTCCCCCCTAGCACCTGGGCCCACGTTACTTTTTTGTATTTTACTGAGGTAGTGTTCAATACTATTCTCGGGTATAAAACACACACAGTGCTATATCAATGCGCGACTAACAAACTAGCTTATCCGTAGTTAATTTATTTGAATGGTGACCTGGTGGTCTAGGGGTAAGGTGTCAGATTTCTGTGTTGGAGGTCCGGGGTTCAATCCTCGGTCCCGGCACAGATTTATATGATTTTCAAACCCTTCCTTCACCTCTGACAAGACAAATTGTGAATGTGGGGAATGCCAGGCCTCCACCGTGGTTCGGATTCCGCGATAAACTGTAGGTCCTTCATTTCATCTCACAATCATCCTACCATTATACATAAGCGTAAGTGCGTATAACCCGAACGTATAGCAAGACGTGGTGTTAATAATAATGATTTATTTTAGCTGTGAGATGGTTAATTTTCTCACGGGAACCGTTCCTTTTATTTTTTTTTTCTAAAAATTGTTTCCATCTATTTAACTGAAATGAATTCACCCTAGATATTGCGAGTTCTTTTTTTTTAACACCGCGTCTTACTACCCGTTCTGGTTATAGATTTATGTACTAATTGTACTGATGCTACTAGGGAAGTTATGTTTAGATGAATTGTACCCGCATTTGCGCGGAAA
The DNA here is from genome assembly GCA_039000515.1 of Timema cristinae. Classification (NCBI taxonomy): domain Eukaryota; kingdom Metazoa; phylum Arthropoda; class Insecta; order Phasmatodea; family Timematidae; genus Timema; species Timema cristinae. The sequence goes on from JBCFYV010000001.1 coordinate 9,272,363, forward strand.
ACAATTTTATAAAAAAATACCCTCAGCATACCCGACTGAGATTATAAGATTATAGCACCTATTTCCTTGCCATCGGCAGTCTAGTCCAACACGAGAATAGCGCCGTAGACGATGTGGCCACTCAAGGGTGTTTCAAGTTCTTAGAGTTCATACTAAGTTTAATTCTTCCCGAGGACTTCAAAACCAGAAACATCACCAACTGTGTTATAATAAAGCAACGTTATTTTCTCACACCCTCGTATTGACTACAGCGCTCAGTGGTTGAATGTTTCACTAACCTCGGGTCTACTGTAGACCTGATATTTTAATACTTATATGTTATAATACTACCCTTCCCCTGGAATTCAATTACCTGCAATATTAAATTTTACTAACACATTTTATGAACAATTTACTGGATTTATTTTATCTCTTATAAATAATTACTCGGCAGTTAACATCTGACCATAGTTTCAGTAATTAATGTCAGAGTTCTATGGCAAAGTTGAGATTCCTATGAGTCATTTGGGATTGGGACGAGGTATTTAATACCACTGTGGGTCTGACTACCCTTCGTTTGACAAACCAAACCAACCAGTCTGGCCGGTTGATCGTCTCAATTCCTTGACAGCGTTTCTGACTCGAGCCACTGATGTATCACTGATATTGCACCGTCACGTGGACACGCACTACCAGACATGAATGTACAATGAATATGTCAATTGTCGCTTATATAGCCGGATCAACTTATTAAACCAATGTTTCCAAAACTTTCTCCACTCACGTATCTCCCCCTTTTTTTTTTTTACCCATTCAAGCTTTTAATTTAAAAAATCTACCATCATGTGGAATATAAAAGGTTGTTACAAATGATAATAAAAACCTAATTGTGTTACGAAGATAAAGAAAGTCTTGTAAATGTCCAAGACATCGGGTCAACATTTGCCTTCATTTTTTCATATAGATTACTAACTTACTCTTACTATATATATATATATAGCATTAGAACTCGAAAGATCGTAGCCACACTTACAAAAGTAAAACACCTATCTCTATCTTGTCTTAGTTCTATCCAGGCCACACAATTACTCCCTATCTCTATCTTGTCTTAGTTCTAACTAGGCCACACAATTACTCCCTATCTCTATCTTGTCTTAGTTCTAACTAGGCCACACAATTACTCCCTATCTATATCTTGTCTTAGTTCTATCCAGGCCTCACAATTACTCCCTATCTCTATCTTGTCTTAGTTCTAACTAGGCCACACAATTACTCCCTATCTCTATCTTGTCTTAGTTCTAACTAGGCCACACAATTACTCCCTATCTCTATCTTGTCTTAGTTCTATCCAGGCCACACAATTACTCCCTATCTCTATCGTGTGTTAGTTCTATCCAGGCCACAATTACTCCATATCTCTATCGTGTGTTAGTTCTATCCAGGCCACAATTACTCCATATCTCTATCTTGTGTTAGTTCTATCCAGGCCACAATTACTCCCTATCTCTATCTTGTGTTAGTTCTATCCAGGCTACACAATTACTCCCTATCTCGATATTGTGTTAGTTCTAACTAGTCCACACAATTACTCCCTATCTCTATATTGTGTTAGTTCTATCTAGGCCACACAATTACTCCCTATCTCGATATTGTGTTAGTTCTATCTAGGCCACACAATTACTCCCTATCTCGATATTGTGTTAGTTCTATCTAGGCCACACAATTACTCCCTATCTATATCTTGTGTTAGTTCTAACTAGTCCACACAATTACTCCATATCTCTATATTGTCTTAGTTCTAACTAGGCCACACAATTACTCCATATCTCTATCGTGTGTTAGTTCTATCCAGGCTACACAATTACTCCCTATCTCTATCTTGTCTTAGTTCTATCCAGGCCACACAATTACTCCCTATCTCTATATTGTGTTAGTTCTATCTAGGCCACACAATTACTCCCTATCTCGATATTGTGTTAGTTCTATCTAGGCCACACAATTACTCCCTATCTCGATATTGTGTTAGTTCTATCTAGGCCACACAATTACTCCCTATCTATATCTTGTGTTAGTTCTAACTAGTCCACACAATTACTCCCTATCTCTATATTGTGTTAGTTCTATCTAGGCCACACAATTACTCCTATCTCGATATTGTGTTAGTTCTATCTAGGCCACACAATTACTCCCTATCTCGATATTGTGTTAGTTCTATCTAGGCCACACAATTACTCCCTAATCTATATCTTGTGTTAGTTCTAACTAGTCCACACAATTACTCCATATCTCTATATTGTCTTAGTTCTAACTAGGCCACACAATTACTCCATATCTCTATCGTGTGTTTAGTTCTATCCAGGCTACACAATTACTCCCTATCTCTATCTTGTCTTAGTTCTATCCAGGCTACACAATTACTCCCTATCTCGATATTGTGTTAGTTCTAACTAGTCCACACAATTACTCCCTATCTCTATATTGTTTAGTTCTATCTAGGCCACACAATTACTCCCTATCTCGATATTGTGTTAGTTCTATCTAGGCCACACAATTACTCCCTATCTATATCTTGTGTTAGTTCTAACTAGTCCACACAATTACTCCATATCTCTATATTGTCTTAGTTCTAACTAGGCCACACAATTACTCCATATCTCTATCTGTGTTTAGTTCTATCCAGGCTACACAATTACTCCCTATCTCTATCTTGTCTTAGTTCTATCCAGGCCACACAATTACTCCCTATCTCTATATTGTGTTAGTTCTATCTAGGCCACACAATTACTCCCTATCTCGATATTGTGTTAGTTCTATCTAGGCCACACAATTACTCCCTATCTATATCTTGTGTTAGTTCTAACTAGTCCACACAATTACTCCCTATCTCTATCTTGTCTTAGTTCTAACTAGTCCACACAATTACTCCCTATCTCTATATTGTCTTAGTTCTAACTAGGCCACACAATTACTCATCATTCTATCGTGTGTTAGTTCTATCCAGGCTACACAATTACTCCTATCTCTATCTTGTCTTAGTTCTATCCAGGCCACACAATTACTCCCTATCTCTATATTGTGTTAGTTCTATCTAGGCCACACAATTACTCCCTATCTCGATATTGTGTTAGTTCTATCTAGGCCACACAATTACTCCCTATCTATATCTTGTGTTAGTTCTAACTAGGCCACACAATTACTCCATATCTCTATATTGTCTTAGTTCTAACTAGGCACACAATTACTCCATATCTCTATCGTGTGTTAGTTCTATCCAGGCTACACAATTACTCCCTATCTCTATCTTGTGTTAGTTCTATCCAGGCCACACAATTACTCCCTATCTCTATCTTGTGTTAGTTCTATCCAGGCCACACAATTACTCACTATCTCTATATTGTGTTAGTTCTATCTAGGCCACACAATTACTCCCTATCTATATCTTGTGTTAGTTCTAACTAGGCCACACAATTACTCCATATCTCTATATTGTCTTAGTTCTAACTAGGCCACACAATTACTCCATATCTCTATCGTGTGTTAGTTCTATCCAGGCTACACAATTACTCCCTATCTCTATCTTGTGTTAGTTCTATCCAGGCCACACAATTACTCCCTATCTCTATCTTGTGTTAGTTCTATCCAGGCCACACAATTACTCACTATCTCTATATTGTGTTAGTTCTATCCAGGCCACACAATTACTCACTATCTCTATATTGTGTTAGTTCTATCCAGGCCACACAATTACTCCCTATCTCTATCTTGTGTTAGTTCTATCCAGGCCACACAATTACTCACTATCTCTATATTGTGTTAGTTCTATCCAGGCCACACAATTACTCACTATCTCTATATTGTGTTAGTTCTATCCAGGCCACACAATTACTCCCTATCTCTATCTTGTGTTAGTTCTATCCAGGCCACACAATTACTCCATATCTCTATCGTGTGTTAGTTCTATCCAGGCCACACAATTACTCACTATCTCTATATTGTGTTAGTTCTATCCAGGCCACACAATTACTCACTATCTCTATATTGTGTTAGTTCTATCCAGGCCACACAATTACTCACTATCTCTATATTGTGTTAGTTCTATCCAGGCCACACAATTACTCCCTATCTCTATCTTGTGTTAGTTCTATCCAGGCCACACAATTACTCCATATCTCTCTCTTGTACTGATTATATCCAGTACACCTCATTACAGCCTTTCTCTATTTTGTATTGGTTCTATCCAATTCTCCTCATTACATCCTATCCATATCTTGAGTTGGCTCTATCCAGTTTACCTCATTACATAATATCCAGTCCACTTAATTATACCTAATCTCTTCCAGGACCATTCTAATGCTATTCTCCCATCTGCACCTGTGTCTTCCCAATGGTCTCTTCCCATTGTTTGGCAGTCAATACTCTGAGGACGGTCCTGGATTCTTCAATCGAGGCACATATCCTGCCCACCGTAAACTACAAGACTTGGTTCTCCTAACAATGTCTTGTGTTGTTGAGTACATGGTGTGTAACTCTTCATTATGTAACTTCTTCCCCTCCCCATTAGCCTCTCCCTTTTTGTGCCAACCATCTTCCTAAGCACCTTGTTTTCGAACACCCTCCATTTTTTCCGCCATGTGAGGCAAGAGGCCAGTTTCACACCCAGAGAGAACCACCGGTAAAATTATTGTTTTATGTATTTTTAAATAAACAAAGTGGTAATTATTGTTCTAAATCAACATCATGGGGAAATAAATTAATCACATTTACCTCAAACCCAAAACTGGTCCCCGAATTGGTGGTTACATGGTCTAAGGAGTCTCTCTCACAATATAAAGGACTGCCGATGACTGGGGAGACCATGGCTTCAATTCCCGGTCAGGTGTACTTAGGTTGGATTTATAGATAAACTTTCTCCTTATACTTCCACGCTAATGTGGGTACATTTTATACAGGCTTATATCTTTCTCATCCCTATCTCATTGGCGGAATCCAGTCCAACACGAGTGACGTTCTAGACCACGTGAACACCGATGCAGGAATAGATTTGTTAAGTTGGTACACACAGCGTTGAGGCGGTGTTCAGTGATAAGCTTAATTAGTGGTTTAACTGAGTTGTTGATTAGTCATAGTTTCTTTTAATATTTTGAAAACATGTCTGACAGCTGCTACATGTATTTAAACCAAAGCTGACGGCAGGGAAATTCTGAAATGGATGTTTGTGTCCTAATATATTCTTATATGTTCTGTATTGAGCTTGGTAAATTAAGTATAATTTATTTACCTAAGAACTTTAACCATTATATTGTTCTAATAAAACTCGTAAGAGAAAAGTGCCATATTTAAGATAGTATTTTACGGCAGCTTTTATCATCGCTTTAAGTTTATTCTGAACTTTTTGTAAATCAGTTTTAACGAACAAATATTATAATTTGGCCTGAAAAGGGTCATATTAGTTATTTCCGGAAGGGAGGACACGCTTACCTAAAAACAAGATAAGAACAAAAACGTGGTCACGTGAAAATCTTGAAGGTAAATACAGGATTTCAGACATAAACGTGGCTCGCTCGGCTCAAGTTTAAAATTGATTCAGCTTTGTAGGTTCTGCTTGACAGCATCTGCTTAAGAGATACAATCAGACATAAATAAAAATAAAAACTGACTCAATTCGCGTGCGCAGTTTAGCTAGACACAAGTAGACAATTGCCTCGAATTCTGTGAGGATATATGAACTAACTAGTTATTGAGAGCGGGCGTAGTGATACAATATGCTGTGTCACGACCAAAAAAACAACTACGATTTAAAAAACTTCCGTATTACCAATAACAAAAAATATGTGTTTATCTACCAGAAGTAGAACATGCATATAAATACATGTTTCTAGTTCGCATCGCTAAGCATCATGGGACATTATACATTTATGTGAATTTCTGCGCCACTTAAGGCTGGAATGTAGGGGAGGCGAGAAAAGTCAAGTGTTTTTATATTTTTATATCAACTCTTTTTCTTTTGTTAAAACAAATAAAATACTTCTCAGTTTTAAGCCCATAGATTAATTTTCTTCACCTGGTGATATCAACAGTTGTTGAATACCTGTAATGATCATAGCGGCGTTTAGATGAGAAACTTTTTAAATGAAGAGAAAAAGTTGTCATTAAATCCTAGGACACAGTTGACAGATATTCAACAATTGATATCACCATGTGAAGAAAATTAATCTCTAGGTTTCTACTCGGGAAATATTTGATTTATTTAAAAAAAAAAAAAAAAAAAACATAAAAACTACAAAAAAAAGTGCTCTTAACTCACGTTACCTACATTCCTACCTTAACTCACGTTACCTACACTCCTACCTTAACTCACGTTACCTACACTCCTACCTTAACTCACGTTACCAACACTCCTACCTTAACTCACGTTACCTACACTCCTACCTTAACTCACGTTACCTACACTCCTACCTTAACTCACGTTACCTACACTCCTACCTTAACTCACGTTACCTACACTCCTACCTTAACTCACGTTACCTACACTCCTACCTTAACTCACGTTACCTACACTCCTACCTTAACTCACGTTACCTACACTCCTACCTTAACTCACGTTACCTACACTCCTACCTTAACTCACGTTACCTACACTCCTACCTTAACTCACGTTACCTACACTCCTACCTTAACTCACGTTACCTACACTCCTACCTTAACTCACGTTACCTACACTCCTATTTTAACTCACGTTACCTACACTCCTACCTTAACTCACGTTACCTACACTCCTACCTTAACTCACGTTACCTACACTCCTACCTTAAATCACGTTACCTACACTCCTACCTTAATCACGTTACCTACACTCCTACCTTAACTCACGTTACCTACACTCCTACCTTAACTCACGTTACCTACACTCCTACCTTAACTCACGTTACCTACACTCCTACCTTAACTCACGTTACCTACACTCCTACTTAACTCACGTTACCTACACTCCTACCTTAACTCACGTTACCTACACTCCTACCTTAACTCACGTTACCTACACTCCTACCTTAACTCACGTTACCTACACTCACTTAACACTTATAACTCACCTTACCTTACCCACTCCTACCTTAACTCACGTTACCTACACTCCTACCTTAACTCACGTTACCTACACTCCTACCTTAACTCACGTTACCTACACTCCTTACCCTAACTCACGTTACCTACACTCCTACCTTAACTCACGTTACCTACACTCCTACTTAACTCACGTTACCTACACTCCTACTTAACTCACGTTACCTACACTCCTACCCTAACTCACGTTACCTACTCTACTTAACTCACGTTACTACACACTAACTCACGTTACCTACACTCCTACCTAACTCACGTTACCTACACTCCTACTTAACTCACGTTACCTACACTCCTATTTTAACTCACGTTACCTACACTCCTACCCTAACTCACGTTACCTACACTCCTACCTTAACTCACGTTACCTACATCTCCTACTCTTTAACTCACGTTACCTACACTCCTACCTTAAGTAGATTATGATCTACGTTTTCAGCGATCATGGGAAAAAAGTTTGAGTTATTTACAATTTGGAGTTCATAATGACTAATAATACCCAACATTCCTTAAATTGACCAATGGAATCATACGTTGAGGGTCTTCACCATTGGTTAGTATATTTTGATAGTAAGCCTACTTGGACCAGTATTTGAATCCCAGAATGGCCAATAGTTTGTCTTCACGAGGTGCAGGCGTATGGTTTTTAATTTACTATAATAGAGATCTAGAGATCAGACAGTTTAACTTGTGTTTTAAGGGTTTGTAAAAATATTATTTACAAGTCAAACTATATTGGGTGAAGTGGAGGGAAAAAAATATTCCTGGTAGCGTTGAATAACAACATTATGGAATGTTGTTCTTATTCAATCCAACATATCGCAGCTCTGTCGAGATAGATCGATCTATCGTCATTGATTGCTGATATTAGCTGGTATATTAATTGGCCAATGCATAGGTATGTTTTTAACGTTCAAAAAATTTAAAATCAATGTATGTATCATTAATATTAATAATGTTTTATTATTGTAGTTTTGGTTTTATTTATTTTAGTAAAGCTTCTTGCTTAAACAGCATAAACAATTTATATAAAAATGTTTTCCTTAGTGTAATAAGTTTTGAGATGTTTTCTAGCTATAAGTAATAAAATAATATTGGAAACATTGAATATTTTTTTTCGCAAAAAATATATTGTGTGTTATATTTACGTTTATTGGCATTTTTTTTTAAACTGGACTTGAACATAAACTTCACAAAATAGATTCATATTCTTATTTCTTTTAAATCTTATATTACAAGGAAACATTATTTATTTTTATATATGTAATATATATATATTAGCAGGTACAACTCAGTCGATATCTTGAGGAAACAAAAAATGAACAAATATACGTCTGCAAATAAGTAGCCTGATGACTCAATTTATGTCATGTTATTTTTTTTCTTGAGAAACGCAAGGCTTCTGCTATTTCTCATAAAACACTATAACGGAAGAACACTTGCATAGTAAAAATAAAATTAATACAACTATTTGAAATTACATCCCTGAATGATTATTATAACTGTCATATGGATATTTACACATGAAAACAAAACATCTAATGTAGTAAATAACAATAACATAAACATTTCTGTTTGCGTGCGATTTTACTTAAAATATTATTGTTTGCCAATCTTTTTTTTTTCCATAGCTGTGTTCGATTTTGAGACAAAAATCTTAACCTCCAAAAATTAATTATTGCGTTGTTATGTTGGCAGCAAATTGTTCATTTAAAATCCATTAAACAAGAAAACCTTTTAGATTTTTATAATATAAGTTTAAAAAAATTTGTAATTTAAAAATTATTATTAAAAAAATGTTTATTCATATGTTTTGCATTAAGTGTTAAACTTCTTTTAAAATTTGAAATTATTACCATGGCATAAATAACATTTGAAAAATGTATTATTCTTTAGTAATCAACATTAGTTTTCCCTCCGCAAGTGAACAAACCTTTTAAAAGCATTTTTTTTTCAATCAAAATATTTTGTGTGACGTCATTAAAACACAAACGGATTGGTTGATTTAATGTTGAATCGATTCTTATTAATCTCTGGTCGCCATAGCAACCATCGTCCAGCTGGTAAAGTATGTGACAAATAACGGACAATTAGACAGAACAATACTTGCTGCCAACCACAGAGCAAGAAACGTACCACGTAAAAAAAAAACACGAAATTTTGAAATATGATGTTTGGTTAATTTAAGTTTTTATTTTATAGTCTCACTAACAAGTTAGTTTTATAGTTAGTACAAAGTATTTATAAGTTTAGTGCTATCTCGCTGTAATTTCTCTTTCATGGTTTACTACCGAGAATGAGATGGCGAGACTACATGGATTACTACCGAGAATGAGATGGCCGGATTACACGGATTACTACCGAGAATGAGATTGTCGGACTACACGGATTACTACCGAGAATGAGATTGTCGGACTACACGGATTACTACCTAAGAATGTGATTGCTGGATTACATGGATTATTACAGAAAATGAGATTGCCGGATTACATGAATTACTACTTAGACTGAGGTTGCCGGATTACAATAATGTTTGCATTATTTCTAAGCAAGTTATATATATATATATATATATCCAAATATATACATTTACTATTGGTCTTAAATATTTTGAAAATTGTTGGTACAAATTTGATGTAATGTTCAATCTTACAACTATGTTACGTTCAAATTAAATATATACATTTGTATAGGCAGTTCTACCCAGCTTCAGTTGGAAAACTTGAAAGTGAGACTTTTTATAGTTTTGATACTCTGCTATTAGGCTCAGTACTAACTTTTTTGAGTGACATTGTTTGATTAAGCTTTGGATTCTGTAAATAATGATATTAATATGATTTTAATCAAATCGAACACATTACATATCTAACATAATCTTTTAACGCAGACAGAAATGGTTTTCTTTATTCTCTGAACTGTATATTTTTACGAACATGCTTTTAATAACAACACATATATAGATACTTATGTACTATGTACTAATAATCACCATATTGAGACAGAAACACTCGATTGCAACGGAGGGGATAAATAAGTTTATTTACTTTAATTTATGACAACCTTCTTGTGTGTGCTTCCTTAATCATTTTTTTCAATATTAGGTCAACACTTTTAATATTTTTTATTATAGTGTCCAGGCCATATCAGTACACAACATACATATTATATAACAATACTACATTCAACAAACACGCACACATTGGAAATTTCCCTTTTCTTTAGAAGTTTTGATTTCTAAAAGATTGGGATTTTTTTTTCTTTATTCCCTCAGGCAAAGTTTTATGTTAAAAGCTTTACATTGATTTTTGTTCTCCTTTTATGATTTTGACTAACATCCATTAATTTAGGCCTATATGATTGTAGAACTCCACATAATTTCATCCTTGTGAAATGTCATCTACAATACATTTACGGTAGGTACGTTCAAATATTTTATTTTATTTGAACATTATTGATTTAAAAAAAAATCAGATGTTAGGTTTTATTTTATGGAGATAAAGACTTCCATGGATTCATAATTCTTTCTATTCATTCATTACATTATTACTATTCACAGTAAAAATATATTAACAGTCTAAACAAATACTTTCATTATATCTAACAAGGTGTAATATTTTGTTTTCAAAATATCACACCTGTATGACGAAACGAAATAATTCATTTATAGTCATGGATGTATTTGTTTGGTTTCCAACTCAAAATACACAATTTATTTCTTTTTTCACAAAGCATTTATAGGAAGATCTATCCACCAATTAACACCAAATTCACTTTTCTTTGATTTCCTCCACAATTATTCTCAAATGTTTTGCACCATTTTAAAAAATACCATTTAAGTAAGATTTTATTCTTTATCACTAAATTGTTCACAGTTACTGGCTGAGGCATTTTATTAAAAGTCAACTATTCGTGATTTAAGAAACAAAGACTTAGTATACTCACACATTTATACCACTTGTATTAACTTTATAATAAAATATACACATCGAGAATAGAGCTGCTTGTCTCTTCGTACTTGCAATAACATTTCATTTGTTCATTTTTATAGAGTCACATGATTTCAACGTTCACAATATGTTCATAAATTACCACTTAATTTATATTTTAAAGTTAGGCTTATTTTTTAATTATATTTTAGAGAAATTAAGCCATGTGAGAACAATAAAATAACCGTTTAAACATTTTCATCATTTTTTTTTTTACCAAAGACAATTTAGGGATCATAAAAAATCTTGAGCTTAGAAAAGAATTAAAGAAAGTGAAAATTAGAATATAAATTTTAACACACACTAAAGATTGAGAACTTTTTTCTTTAGAAACATAGAAAGTGATTAAGACAAAACCAGCATACTACTAAGTGTCACATTAAGGCTTTTTTTTTTAATTACATATTTTGGTTCCCTAACTAACAGTTCTTATTAATTGAGATAAAAACACAAATATTATATACGGTAAACAACAAAGAAACACTCAATATTATGTTATACGATATATATTTAAATACTTTTTTTCAACTTTTTTTTTTAATCTTCTCCGACACATCTTATTTAGTTTAAATTGGAAAAAAATCCACTAAGTGCAACGTGCGAAAATGCTAATACATTTTTTTTTTAAATATAATATCAGAATTAACAATAGTGTGGCAGGATTTGTATCATATTTTTTATCACAATGTTGCAGTGCTTTGGTGAATAATAATAATAATAATAATATTACAACGTGAAACGTGCTTAGAAATATAGCTAAAATTGTGCTATCTCAACATGAATAAAAAAAATGGATTTTTTTATTAACTTTAAATAGAGATTAATATATTCACATTTTTTTTTTTAGTTTGGTGTGTGCAGTATCAACTTTTCGGTTGGGTGAAAAAGGTGCAGGATATTCAAATAATAACAATAATAAATTATAATTACTATAAAATATGAAGTACATTTTGGCGACAAATTGTGTTGCTTGTGTGTGTGTTTAGGGTATTGGGTAGATTATTGGGGTTAGGGTATGCTGGTTTATTTTATATCGGAGGATTAAAGGAAAAAACGGGGTTATTTTTGATCTATCACTATTGTTATTTATTTCATATGATTTTATAGAAATATTAGTCAAGTATGAAAGTAGAATAGTGGGACGGGAATCCGACAAATCTCGAAACCTTTATTTTTGTAACATTTCACTTTTCTCAAACATTTTCACGAAGAAGAGGCCTATTCTATCCGGTTGTATAGTGTGTATAAGACAAATATAAATATAAAATATTTTCTAGATTTAGTTTTGTCCCTATAATAAAAATAGTCTTTATTTATGAGTGTTTTAGTATTTCATCTCTAGTAATTATTCATGTACCGTACATTATTCCTTTAATAAAATTGAAAATGTCCTTTGTTCTATTATCTGTTATTTTTGTAGTTTAACCACTTAAATATTTTACCCTCAAATGTGTTAAATACAATAAACAATATTTTTATTATTCTATAAACTTTCAATTTATTGTATAATTTGTTTTTATCTTAAATTTTATCCAAATGCTATGACTTTTTTTTTTTTTAGAACGGACCAAGCTTAACGTAAGCCGTTCTATAATACTGTTTTAAATAATATCTTGTTTATTCTAAGAACTTAAAAAGAGAGATAATTATTATTATAAATTTGAAATTATTATTTGAGTCTTACTCCGGCAATTTAAAATAGTCATTAGTTATCATTATTAATATCAAAACCTACTAAAATTAATATATTTCAGTGTTTGAGTCTCTTGATCTGTAAGTAACAAATTATGAACAAAAGTTGATTTTATATTATTTTATTAGTTTATTGGAAAAATATGTTAAACGCAAATCTTATATGAATTTAAAAATTGTTCTCCATAATAATAATTGTCATTTTATTTTGCATTTATCTATAAGGTATTTTTAGTTTAAAAATCTAACAAATTTCCTAAATTGTTTAAGTACGAATCTTATTAAATAACAAAAAACAACTAAATAGTTACTTAATCGGGCAGTTACACAGCTCTGGTAGCTGTCTCTTCTCTATGGAAATTTCAAAGTGTGTATAAATAAAGTCAAGTATTTTTTTTAGTCAAATTATATTTCTCAGGTTTAGTTATTTGAAAACATGTGTATTTCCCCTACCTTTAAATAGTTGGTTGGTTTCATGCGTGTTCTTAAGAAAGTCTGAAAGGCATTCAGTGTGATCGACAAATTCCCACTTACAACATTTAATATAATTAGGTTTCAAAGAGTCATGTTACTCCATACGTATAAACACGTAGGAGCGCTGGTAAAAACTCACATTTATATTCAAAATGGTTGTAAACAATAACACATTTTGAGAAAAAATAAAAACAAAAGTTAAACAGTTCCTACAATCGTTAAACATTAAAAAATATACATAGTGATATTAAATAATATATTATTACTAAAAATAAAATACCAATATAAATTATAGATAAATTAAAAATAAAATATTTTCATAATAAATTGTTTATAAATACAGTTCATCCTAATAATACCTCTGCAGTTGCGACTAAACAATATTCTAATGAGCCATTTCTTAGTAACGCGTAGCCAAAAAACTAGACCCCATTTAACATATATTATAATCTTATACTCCCCCAAAAAATTGTACAGTTAAGAACACAAAAATAATTTAATCGTTTTCAAAACTTGAAAAAATTGTGTTCACTCCCACAACTAATTACATATATTTATGGAAATGCACCATTCAAAATATAATCCCTCTTGTGAACACAAATTTAAATGATCAAATCAAACCGTTCATAAGACTAGATTTAAATGTGTATTTAAAAAACAAATTAATACGTATTATGTATTAACTAAACAATTTATTGTGACTGATGGGAGAAGCGATAAGTGGATGCATAAACACAGATAAATTAATTGTTGTTGTTGACAACAGTAAATCAGTACCAAATTTTTCTTTCTTAACTATCCTCTTTCAGCAAAGTTAATTTATAGCAAATAATTATATTAATGACAATATTTTATCACAATCAGGTATTATTTATTTTACTAAAATAAATTCAAGATCCCAAAACACAGTATAAGTGAAATGTTCTTTCAAAGATCAATATGGCTACCAGTCGCTATATAATTACACCTCACAATCAATCGACTTATTTTTTTTCTCAATTTTCTCAAGTGTTTTTTTTTATAGCGCATTCACCAATATCTGATGAACAAGGAAGGTTTTATTTAGGGTTTATTTTAAAGTACTTAGATATTTAACTGCGAAGTTTTTCGATGGCTCAGAATTGGTTTGTAGATATGTTTCATTTTATGAAATACAATCTATTTCCCCCATTATTCGAGAATCTTCGTCTGAATTATCTTTATGTTGGCCAAAAATACAATCGTATACATTTACATTTCTATCTGTTGAAATGTCAATTATAATATTCTTTCAAAGTAAATTCCCCGTTTTGTCATGAAGGCGAATAACATTCATAAAATCTTTTAACTTAAGCAATACAATAATGTAGCTTAGAAGATAATATTTTTATTTGTTCATTTAAAAAATACTTATTTCACTTTCCAAATATTAAAACAAAGCCCTATTGTATACCTTCAACTTGTCCAGCCTCCAGATATAAGTTGTGATGCGCGCGATAAAAAAAAATCTAACAATTCTACCAGAGAATGTTTTTGCTTACGCAACATCTTTTTTGGTAAAGATGCACTATACAAAATTACAACACGAAACACACGAGCAATTACAACATTGATAACAACATTAAATATGAGATTAAAATACAGGATTTCGCGTAAGGCATTATGGGGCATTCTCTGGTAAAAAAATTATACGGTAGAGATTGTGGTTTCATTTAATTTCATTTGTATACCAAAATATAAATTTGATCTTTATAAATTACAAAGGAATATTATTTTCCATGCATTCTAATTTATTAAGGCAACACCAACTTTTGACTAGCGTTAGAAGCGACACACAATATTGGTTATGAATAATCGTTTGTTATATCGCTAAGCATAGATCCTAGCTTTTTCTAACACTAATACAATCCCAACCGTATTTACTTTTTATCTTTGGAATAAGATTATTTGATGTAACCCAACATTGTGGTGTATAATTTAGTCACGTGTGCGAACATTTTAAAATTAACATTTATATGCATGTATTTTATATTTTTAGTGCTTTGTTTGATTTTTTTCCACTTTCCTAAATTAACTATATAATTTATTATTGAATTAATGAATGGATATATATATATATATATGTTATAAATACGCTTTATTTCAAAACTAGGTGAGTTGCAAATATATTTTCGAATACGCCTTTCTTCCTCCTGCTGCTATAATTCCTTTCATTAAAAAGGCTTTTATTTAAAAAAAATCTTCATTTAACATGAATCATTAAAAAAGTTGTGTTGTATTTTAATATATTTTAAAAAAGCCAATGAAGATAATATAAATTATACTCAAAAAGTTATTGAAATCTATCGACAGATTTTGAAACCAAATAATAATATATGTTTATTGGTACGTTAATTATTCGTGAAGTTTAATGAGATATCTACTGGGGGGTAGTTAAGGGCAGTTGAGATAGTTTGCACCCCCACTCACACAGAGAATAGTTTTTAATTAAAATGTTAAAAACTGTAATATTCTAGATTTTGTTTAGTTTTCCAACTATCTTTCACCGAAAACTTTTTTTTTATACTTTAATAAATTGTAATAGACACACTTTCTTTTAAAAAAATCTGAACATTTGATACACATTACTAACATTATAGTTTGGTTTTAATTATTGAAGTAATAAATAATTTAAAAAAATAACTGGTGGTTAAATTTTGTTTGAGAAAATTATCGAAAATTGATGTCATCTTGCTAAAATATTATTAAAGCATTCTTATTATAACATTCAGCCAGAGAAAATCTGACACGTTATAATGAATAAAAAACGTAATTTCAAGTAGAAAAAAACTAAATATTCATTCAAAGTTTATTTGTGTCATAGAAAGTCCAAACAAAATCCTCTTCTTTAGTGAAATATATGTTCCTATTGTTCAGGAGATCCCGATATTGGCAGCGTTGGTCAGCGCCATTTTATAAACTGCTTGATCTACTTCTAAATCTCAACATTAGCCAGATTCCTATTTTGAGTTTTGAAAGGAGTTCAACTAATAACGTAGGTCGTAGAAGGTTGGCTGAGCGTACCCCGGGTTCGTTCAAGAAGATATCAACGTCCTGCCGAGGCTCTGGGCAGGAAGCCGAGAGCGGATGTGACGTCACGAGCACACAAATCTCTCACTAGATGGCAGTTGCGTCGGGGGACTTATTCTACTTGAATGTGGTTTTGTATATTCTTTTCCCCCCGTTACTTCCCCCACACGAATCTCATTTATATTATTCTTTCTAAATCTAAAATAAAAGTGAATCAAATCCCTAGGGTTTTTTTCTCTATAAAACCGAATGTTGGCAATCATGAATTCTCCAGAAGCACTGCATTGTGACCGCCACTGAATTAAGTCGCGATGTGTTTTAATTCAGAGCCGTCTCACAGAAGGTGCTGTTTTTATACTGATACCAACAATTATTATTTCCAGATTGTTTATTATATTTTAATTTGAAATAATGTGGTTTCGTTCCTCAACGTCGCTGTATGCACCTATTCGCTGAAGGAATATAGCAGATGTGAATAAAAGATTGTAGATGAACCTTATTTATTCAACTCAATTTATATGTTTATTCAATCTTTCACAGTAACTTTCGTCCACAGAACTCTTCAGTTAATTATTTGATTAATCGTTTATGGCGGTTTCACTGAAACCTGTCGAAGCAAAAACCATTTAAAAAGTTATCGGCTCATGTTCCCACCATACAGAACACAATCAACCAAAACACGGGGGGGGGGGGGGGGGGGGGGGGGAGTGGCACTCAGTAATGGGGCTGTTTACCATATTCCCCAGTGAGGCGAGGTTATCGTGTCGATCAAATGTGAATATTAAGAGAGAGTTTTATACCGAGATTTGTTGTAGTTTGAGAGCAGAAATGTTAATATTATTCCTTCGTCAATATTGTAGCGTTAATGTACAGCGTTTGCAATAAAATATATTTATTACTAGCCCCCTTCCCCGTAAACAAATATTGTAAGGAATCCTTTTAAACAAAGCTTCAAATTATCATGTCAATAAAAAAAACACTTTTTTTTACTTATTTTTTTGAAAATACAGTCCTACCATCACTGTATAGCCCCTCCCTCTTTTTATCCTCCCTCCTATTTTCATCTCATTCCTCTTTCCTCACCCCTACCCCCCGGTCCCCTTCACCAGCCCCACTTTCCCTTCAACAACTTTTTTTTCCAACGACTATATAATATACTATCGAAATTTTTATGAGGAATAAATTAAATTTTCAAAATAAAATATAGCCTATGTTACTCGCTGAAAAATGTATCTTTATATTGGTGAAATAATTTTTAAAATAGGTCCAGTATTTTTTGAGTTTATCCATTACAAAAAAAAAAATCAAATCTTTCCTCTTTATAATATTAGTATAGATTGATATAGTTTTCCACTCTGCCACAACGAGAATGCTGGTACATTTCGAATGAACTATACCATACGCAACTTACTCAATTATTATAATTAATATATATTTATACAACCTGAACAAGTATTTTGAAAGTTAAATTAAATATTGCGAGGAAACAGAAAAGTAGACTTTTATTTATATGATTATTATTTTAATACTTTAGATAATTATATAATTAGTAACGGCGACAGTTATTGTTGCTATAATAAGGATCTGGAACGTTCTATTCAGTTGATCTGTTTAGATTTAGAACAAAAGAATGAGTGGAGAATTGACTTTTAAGAAAAGTCACAAGTATTCAACTTGAGAGAGGACAAAAATTCTTCACATAAGTAAAATAAATAACCAAACAAACAAACGAACCTCTAACCACTGATATTGAAGTCTGATCATCACTTTACAGAGTCAGGCGTCTATTTATAGATATTATTATTATATTATTATTATTAGTTATATTATATTTATTGACAGAGCGTAGTGAGGTCTTGTTTAGACTTGTCCATTTGGCTCTTTGTCCAATGTTTGTTCCCCGATTAATGACAGATGCATTGACCAATTTTAACGAAATTTAGCAGGGACGTTCTTTGAGCCTAGGTCAATGACGTATGAACATGGTTTTTCGATCTCATTATACGTTTCAATAGCTGGCAGCTCAAAATAATTGTAGTTTAGTAACAAGTTATTGGAACTTTACATCCCGAGAAATCGGTCGAGTTCCCAGGGCGTGTTTTATTGCATATATTGTGAGAACGTTTTCTTTAACCACATGGACATAGGTTATTTATATTAATATATTGTGAGAACGTTTTCTTTAACCACATGGACATAGGTTATTTATATTAATATATTGTGAGAACGTTTTCTTTAACCACATGGACATAGGTTATTTATATTAATATATTGTGAGAACGTTTTCTTTAACCACATGGACATAGGTTATTTATATAATATATTGTGAGAACGTTTTCTTTAACCACATGGACATAGGTTATTTATATTAATATATTGTGAGAACGTTTTCTTTAACCACATGGACATAGGTTATTTATATTAATATATTGTGAGAACGTTTTCTTTAACCACATGGACATAGGTTATTTATATTAATATATTGTGAGAACGTTTTCTTTAACCACATGGACATAGGTTATTTATATTAATATATTGTGAGAACGTTTTCTTTAACCACATGGACATAGGTTATTTATATTAATATATTGTGAGAACGTTTTCTTTAACCACATGGACATAGGTTATTTATATTAATATATTGTGAGAACGTTTTCTTTAACCACATGGACATAGGTTATTTATATTAATATATTGTGAGAACGTTTTCTTTAACCACATGGACATAGGTTATTTATATTAATATATTGTGAGAACGTTTTCTTTAACCACATGGACATAGGTTATTTATATTAATATATTGTGAGAACGTTTTCTTTAACCACATGGACATAGGTTATTTATATTAATATATTGTGAGAACGTTTTCTTTAACCACATGGACATAGGTTATTTATATTAATATATTGTGAGAACGTTTTCTTTAACCACATGGACATAGGTTATTTATATTAATATATTGTGAGAACGTTTTCTTTAACCACATGGACATAGGTTATTTATATTAATATATTGTGAGAACGTTTTCTTTAACCACATGGACATAGGTTATTTATATTAATATATTGTGAGAACGTTTTCTTTAACCACATGGACATAGGTTATTTATATTAATATATTGTGAGAACGTTTTCTTTAACCACATGGACATAGGTTATTTATATTAATATATTGTGAGAACGTTTTCTTTAACCACATGGACATAGGTTATTTATATTAATATATTGTGAGAACGTTTTCTTTAACCACATGGACATAGGTTATTTATATTAATATATTGTGAGAACGTTTTCTTTAACCACATGGACATAGGTTATTTATATTAATATATTGCATTATTGAACACAATTGTTATATTCCTATTTAACTTGATCACTAAGGAGATATCATAGGAGATATTTCTATTTGAAATACAAAGATAAATTACAGGATACATTTAAACTTGAAACCCGAAAATAAATTTTAGGATATGTTTAAATTTGAGATTCAAATAGAAATTTTAGGAATGCAGTAACGATAAGAACATGTCATAATTCTAATCATGATGCGAGGTCCACTGTTCACATTACTACTAGTTACTATTGAGAGAGGAACCATTACTATTGTTCAGGAAATTAAGATGTTTTATTATTTTATAACTCTGCCACAGTGAGAAACAAGTGTCTACATTATTTTATCTTTAAATCGTCGGACAGCCAACCCTCTTTAAGAACGTAGTCACGATTCATACAGAAAGAAACGAACATAAGACTGTCTAAACCACCAGTGAGTAATCTTATTCCAAAACTTGACGGTAGCACTCAAGAAACCTAACTTTCTTTACCAAATTAACGAACTAGTAGCCACATCTCATTGTAAACAAAAATAAGTTGCTGTTATTACCTCGTTAGGCACTAAAAACAATTGATTTAATGCTTGTAATGGCTTGTCTATAGTCAGTCGTAACCGTAAGCGCAATCGTAAGGATCATTGTATCTGTTTTCTGACTAATAGCGACCATCTTCAATAAAATGATGGAAGACGCAATCTCAACCAATATGACTCAGTCATATCAAAGTTTATAAATATGAATATAAATTCAAAATAAACATAATATAAATTTGAATGATGATCATTAAAACATTAAAAAAATGTAAAAGATCTACCTGTATAATTCCACTACTTTTGTTCTAGACCAAATATATATTAATTTTAGTTGACTACTGTAGTAGGCCTACATCCATATTTTTATTTTATTGGCTGAATGGTATCTTACGTAGATACGTATACGTAAACGGTTTAAACGGTTGTGCTTACGTTAAACAGACAATATAACGACTCAATGTAGACGGGCCATAGTTAGTCAAGCCAACTTATATAAACTACAAACATAAAGTGTCGCTACATAGATAAATAAGTTGAAACTTAATTTATTTAAATAAATAATCGTTAAATTAATAATAGAACAAAGAAATAATCACAAAATACAATATCACAACATTTCAAAATTAATATGGAATGTTTAATTCCTTGTTGTAAGCAAAATCTTTTAAAAGAAACAGATCACGCTTGTGCATTATATCCAAGGAATAAAAAGAGAATAACTATTAAAAATAGTTTTTGAAATGTGGAAACCTATCTTTTTATATTTGTGGTTAGTAAATTATAATTATTTTATTTTATAACGAGATTATCTCGTGAATCGATACAACTTTTTGTTGCAAACAGAGTCATTTACAATAATTTTAACAAGTAGCCCTCTAATTTTTTTTAATGAAATTAAAATTTGTGACAATATGATTTTATGCAATGTAAGTAGATACTTAATTAGCTCAATATAAACTTTTTGATACTATATTTCAATGAATGTTTAAAACAAAAGTTTATTAAATTCTAATGTGTGTCTAAATAAATAAGTAAAGTCGTTTTCATGAAATATGGTTAATTTTTCATTCCTTGCTAGGAAAGATTTATGTACTTGTCTGTACCATGTGTACGTTGCTGATACCAGACACAAAACTTGTTAATGACCTTGGGCTACTAGAAAAAAAAAGAAACCCGTGGTAATCAAAGTTGTTTAAAATATAATTAAATATAATTTTATATAAATTCAAGTTGTATGTTTTACTTGTTAACATTTTCAAATTTAGAGATTAGTTTTTCTCACAAGTAAATTTTAGCTTGTACTTTCATTGCTGTGAAGCAAAGTTTATAAATTATATCCGTGTCTATTGTAAATGGAATTCAAACAAAACAATTATAAACCATTATTTCTCAAAACCATCAAATTTCAATATATAAATTTGATTTTATGGATTAGATTTTTATATAATCCACCATTGTCCAACTAAATAAATAAATAAGGATACATGGGTAGTAATTTTTAATTTGAGTTGAAATCTTTCCAAATCACAATTTAAAGAAAAATTTCACGTAAGTCAATTTTAAATATATCTCAGTTAGCAATGAATGAACAAACCAATAAAGTAAACCTTTTCATTACTTGTAATCAACTAAACGTAATGACAATGTTCTATTTATTTAATTTGTTATAATTGACAAAATATCTTTCATAGTGTTAAAACAAAATAATTTATTCATATTAATTTTTCTAATCTCGTTTTAGATTAAAATTTTTTTAACGCTAAGACTCGACCGATGACAGTGTGAAATGTAATATGTAAACAACGCAACAGAAACAATTCTAATAATTATGATAAAAGAGGGCACTTCTTCTGAAGACGACCAGATCTGGTTGAAGCTCAACAAGTCCTTCTAAGACGACCAGATCTGGTTGAAGCTCAACAAGTCCTTCTAAGAAGACCAGATCTGGTTGAAGCTCAACAAGTCCTTCTAAGACAACCAGATCTGGTTGAAGCTCAACAAGTCCTTCTAAATGACCAGATCTGGTTGAAGCTCAACAAGCCCTTCTAAGACGATCAGATCTGGTTGAAGCTCAACAAGTCCTTCTAAAACGACCAGATCTGGTTGAAGCTCAACAAGCCTTCTAAGACGATCAGATCTAGTTGAAGCTCAACAAGCCCTTCTAAGGCAAATCCCAATCAATTACCTCAAAAATATGTTATTTTGATTTCTTAGTTGCACCCATTCCGTCCCGCAAGGTCACACAACTGGTTTGAAAATTGATTCTGGACTCTAAACCGCATGGGACATTACATTACCTAGATCCAGGTGGACATCGCATGGATCCGGACGACACATTCGTTTGTATCCGGACGTTACATCTGGCTATACCCGGATGTGATATTCATCTAGATCTAAATGATACAATCATCTAGATCCGGATGTTACATTCGTCTAGATCCGGACGTTACATTATTCTAGATCTGAATGATATATTCATCTATATCCGGATGTTTCATTTTCTAGATCTGGAAATTACATTCATCTAGATCCGGATGTTACATTCGTCTAGATCCGGACGTACTTCTTCTAGATCTGAATGATATATTCATTATATATGGATGTTAAATTTTTCTAGATCTGGAAATTACATTCATCTAGATCCGGATGTTACATTCGTCTAGATCTAGATGTTATATTTGTGTAGATCCGGATGTTACCTTCGTCTAGATCTGAATGATATATTCATCTATATCCGATGTTTCATTTTCTAGATCTGGAAATTACATTCATCTATATCCGGATGTTACATTCGTCTAGATTCGGACGTTACATTTAGATGCGATTACGTGACTCGGGCAGATAAACTTGAGATATTCGCAGTCAACGAACAGATGTGGACAATCCAAACAGATCTGGACATCTTTCAGTCTGGTTCGTGCCTTGTTCAGTGAGACTGTATTTGAACGTAAGGCAGAGTTTAAAGTTAGAACCGTATGAACGAGCCTGGAGGCTAAGTGAATCTCGACCTTATCACTTCACGATGCCACAGTCGACAAGATTTGTGGAGGGAAAGGATAGAACAGCCCAAGAGTGTTTGTATTTATCTG
Source organism: Timema cristinae (assembly GCA_039000515.1). Classification (NCBI taxonomy): domain Eukaryota; kingdom Metazoa; phylum Arthropoda; class Insecta; order Phasmatodea; family Timematidae; genus Timema; species Timema cristinae. Next base: position 9,295,617 of record JBCFYV010000001.1, read on the forward strand.
TGTTTTTACCGTTTCCTTTTTATATTCTTCTGTATGGTAATTAATAAGTGAGGTACAACAGTAGATAAAAATAAAAGTAGATATAATAATATATATATTTTGCTGTCTTGTAACTGGGCTGCTAAGGTTGCTATATTAGCGCCCTCTCGCCCATCTTAGGAGGGCATCTGCCAGAACATCCAGATGCGCTTTTGTCTGAAAACAAAAACAAAAGAAAAACATTAAAGTTTTAGCTGTGGATTAGGAAATTAATTTTTACTTTTAAAATTTAAATAGCATATTTGTAACAAAATATAGAAAAAACAAACATTGACACCTTATTTGGTTGAAAATCACAGTGATAAATTCCACGTAGAAAATCATAATAATAAATACCACGTGTAAAATCACAGTGATAAATGTCACGTGGGTGATCAAGATGGTAAATCACATGTTTAAAACTACTCCCAGTGCTAAGAATAGAACTCGGACCTCCTTATGACCGACAACCTAGTATTCTAACGACCTGACCAAATTTTTAGTGTAAATAAACAAGCCGTACTTGGAGATCTCCGACCAGTGATATACAGGGTGGCTCACAGAAAAGTATCCCGCATCCTATATCCAGCAGGAGCCTCACTCTGAATTGGAGGAGGTCAATACCCTTCCACCCATATTGTGACGTGAAGAATGAGTCAATAAAGCTTTATACAAGAAGTTCACTTGCTCATTCTTCATGTCACAATAAGGGTGGAAGGGGATTGACCTCCTCCAATTCAGAGTGAGGCGCCTGCTGGATATAGGAGGCAAGCTTCTTTTCCGTGGGCCACCCTGTAGTTACTGTAATAGCTCGGCGCGTAAACCTGAAGATTAGTATCAAATATTGCTGCTACCTTCCCACTGGGAATCACAAGACACATGCACACACCTGATATAATTACTTGGCGGTTACCTTAATTAGCTATTCCAGCATGTAAATTAAAGACAATATCTTGGTCGGAGATTGTTTATTTAATAAATATATAATTGTAGTAAGTTCAAGCAGTATCAAATGTAATCATTATGCTCTCAGTAATTTGGTTGGGAAGATGTTACCTGGGGGAATACTGCAAGAGTAGTCTAACTGCCACTAACAGACACAGATGAAAGGTGTTTTCTTACGCCTATATTAGGTACAGTTAAATACTGGCATGTCTTTTAAAAATAATACCGTTATTTATTCAAAATTAAAATATTGAATTATTTCATGATCATCAAAATAAGAAGTTTAGTATAAACAAATGTAATTATAAAAATAAGATCCATACTTAAATATAATTTACCGTCGGATTTACTCGTATTTAATATATTCGCTTTGCTCGTTGGGTACTCTGCCCCCAAACCCCCAAGTGGTTTTCTTTGTGAGTGGATGTAAATTAATGTAATTCAAGAACCGTTTTTTTTGATAGGTCTTACCGTTTAACCACAAAAGACCTCCAAAGAAAGGTCCGCACCGACTTTAAAGTTGCTCTGCCATTTTGAATTTTGTTCGGGTTTAATTTTTTTTTCAACCTTTTGGAATTTTCCCGTCGGTTACAGGCTAGACGCTATAATTTTGGCAAATTTCAAGTTTCTATCTCATCTGGAAGTGAGTATGTCAGCCATGTGGCTTTGAGTATAATAATAATAATAATAATAATAATAATAATAATAATAATAGTTTATCATGTCTATGTGATGATTATTTTAAATAGCTACCACCATAGTAGGAATTTTTCAAAGGTTAGAAGTAATTTGTTTAGAACTAAAATCAAATGGGTTAAATAAACAAATTAAATCTACATATCCATTTTGAAGTATTTATTAATTCATGAATAATTTAGGCAATTTTATAAACTTAATTTTTTAACGCATTGATGTTTACATTTTGAAAGTTTGTTATAATTTGAGATACCAAATGTGTTAGCAAATACTCACCACTTTGCAAACAAAATAATGTTTCAAAGGTACGTTTAAATTTGCATTTGACAGGAATATCTCAAATATTTATAAAACTTACCGTGGGGCATACTACTAATATAAACCTGTAGAGTTGGTTCGGTGGTAGCGTGTTTAGCTTTGATCCTAGAGTTTGGGGTTCATTTCTCATTGATTGCAGGGAATACTGTTCAAAGTGATCTACCATTCTCTTTCTTCCGAATAAAACCGCCCTTACTCACACCACTGATCAACAATTTGCTACCCACCTCAGTGTTCAAGTGGTCTAAGGCGTCGCTCTAGCAATAGACTTGACTGATTATGACGGGGAGATCGGGGTTTGAATCCCAGTCGGGTGTACTTGGGGGTGTATTTTCCTAAATGGTTTTTCACTATCCCTGTCCATGAAAATATGTCACACACTTCCTCTAAATATAACTTTCCTAATCCCTAAAATACTATCATAATTAGTAAATAAGCTTATAACCCAAACGGGTAGTAAGACACGTTGATAAAATATAATAAATAGTTTTTTTTTTACAATTGAATGCCTCACCAGCAAGCTATAAAGCTTATCAACAGAGTGAGGACTTACGCTTTTCAAGGACGCTTGTTCAAACCTCTGACAGACTACTCAATACAGAAGAACGCTGGTTGAACAAAGAATGAATCCTCCATCGTTTCGACGAATCTCTCTTTGCAATATTAGTGGGGATTTTTTTTCGTATTTTTGTTAAGTAAGTGATGCACACTATTCTGAACTAGTAGATTTTGATTGGCTATGAAAGGTTTCGTTTATTCTAGACTTCTAGCTAAATCCTCCAACTCGATGGCTGAAACAAAGATTTAGGGGAGATGATATCTGATACACATGCGTACCACGAGAAACATTAAATGTAGGATAAGAATCTCAACCAAGGACACATCAAATATTTACCCTGTTTGAAATATCAGCCAAGTAACGAAATAAATACTTAAGTCTTTCCTCTGGAGAAAATCAGATTGAAATAATTTCCATATTAAGAGAAGAAATACAAATCAGATCATTTTATGAATATTGGCATCGAGGTTTGAACCATTGTATCGTTGCCTCACGAGACAATTTAATTTGATGACATCTTAGCTTTCCAAAATAGCTTTGAGGAATGTTTAGTCTAGTTCAGGACATATAAGGAATATTGTCTCGATGGAAAATACGTGTTCATTTCTGGCTGATGCTACACTCCGAATGAAGGCGTTTTTATTCTCTACCGATTTATTTTCAGTTGATCGTGAGTGAAAACTACATCGTAGTTAAAACTAGATTTTCGAGGTTTCTAAAATACTAAATGCATCAAGTTCATACTTTATAATGTTATTTTAGTGACCAAAATAACTTTAATATGACACAATATACTCTTAATATTTCACGTCTTGACTGTAGAACATGAAGGCCTGTTTATTCTCTACTCACCGTCTTGTAGAACATGCAGGCCTGTCTATTGTCTACTCACCGTCTTGTAGAACATGCAGGCCTGTCTATTGTCTACTCACCGTCTTGTAGAACATGCAGGCCTGTCTATTGACTACTCACCGTCTTGTAGAACATGCAGGCCTGTCTATTGTCTACTCACCGTCTTGTAGAACATGCAGGCCTGTCTATTGTCTACTCGCCGTCTTGTAGAACATGCAGGCCTGTCTATTGTCTACTCACCGTATTTTAGAACATGCAGGCCAGTCTATTGTCTACTCACTGTCTTGTAGAACATGCAGGCCAGTCTATTGTCTACTCACCGTCTTGTAGAACATGCAGGCCTGTCTATTGTCTACTCACCGTCTTGTAGAACATGCAGGCCTGTCTATTGTCTACTCACTGTCTTGTAGAACATGCGGGCCAGTCTATTGTCTACTCACCGTCTTGTAGAACATGCAGGCCTGTCTATTGTCTACTCACCGTCTTGTAGAACATGCAGGCCTGTCTATTGTCTACTCACCGTCTTGTAGAACATGCAGGCCTGTCTATTGACTACTCACCGTCTTGTAGAACATGCAGGCCTGTCTATTGTCTACTCACCGTCTTGTAGAACATGCAGGCCTGTCTATTGTCTACTCGCCGTCTTGTAGAACATGCAGGCCTGTCTATTGTCTACTCACCGTATTTTAGAACATGCAGGCCAGTCTATTGTCTACTCGCCGTCTTGTAGAACATGCAGGCCTGTCTATTGTCTACTTACCGTCTTGTAGAACATGCAGGCCAGTCTATTGTCTACTCACCGTCTTGTAGAACATGCAGGCCTGTCTATTGTCTACTCACTGTCTTGTAGAACATGCGGGCCAGTCTATTGTCTACTCACCGTCTTGTAGAACATGCAGGCCTGTCTATTGTCTACTCACCGTCTTGTAGAACATGCAGGCCTGTCTATTGTCTACTCACCGTCTTGTAGAACATGCAGGCCTGTCTATTGACTACTCACCGTCTTGTAGAACATGCAGGCCTGTCTATTGTCTGCTCACCGTCTTGTAGAACATGCAGGTCTGTCTATTGTCTACTCACCGTCTTGTAGAACATGCAGGCCTGTCTATTGTCTACTCACCGTCTTGTAGAACATGCAGGCCTGTCTATTGTCTACTCACCGTCTTGTAGAACATGCAGGCCTGTCTATTGTCTACTCACCGTCTTGTAGAACATGCAGGCCTGTCTATTGTCTACTCACCGTCTTGTAGAACATGCAGGCCAGTCTATTGTCTACTCACTGTCTTGTAGAACATGCAGGCCAGTCTATTGTCTACTCACCGTCTTGTAGAACATGCAGGCCTGTCTATTGTCTACTCACCGTCTTGTAGAACATGCAGGCCTGTCTATTGTCTACTCACTGTCTTGTAGAACATGCAGGCCAGTCTATTGTCTACTCACCGTCTTGTAGAACATGCAGGCCAGTCTATTGTCTACTCACCGTCTTGTAGAACATGCAGGCCTGTCTATTGTCTACTCACCGTCTTGTAGAACATGCAGGCCAGTCTATTGTCTACTCACCGTCTTGTAGAACATGCAGGCCTGTCTATCTTCGTCCTCTCCACTAGGGCAGTCTATGAAGCCGTCACAAAGCACATGGTCGTCTATGCAGCGATACCTCCCCATTCTGTCAGGGGTAGGACATGCAAACCTCTCCATGCCATCCTCCGCTGGGGGGCATTCTATTGGAGAGAGGGACAGAGAACACACACACACGTTAGTTAGTCTGTATCACCATGGGGAAAAGTCAGTAAAACGTGGATATATATTCCCTGACATCATGCATATTGTCTCTTTTTGGTTAGAATCGACGTATCTAGAACTCACAATTATGTGGATTCCTTTGCCTGATAGCAAAACTATTGTTCAAACAACTTAAATATACAGTGCAATTTACACAGGAAGGGCTTGATCTGACAGGCAGAAAATTACTAAATCTACTTTCACATATTCATACGTCAAATCATGGGATCTGTAGCTGTCACTTTTGATACATATTATAAATACCTATAACACACACAAAAAACACTTTTGTACAGGCTAACAATATATAATAGGGACTACAAAGTTATTTTGTTATGATCAAACTAATTTTTTAATCAACATTAAATTTTATGTAACCAGTACAAAACTGTTTTTTCTGTGGACAATATTAATATAGTTGCAGTCTGGTCATGATTGATTTTACTGTGTAACCCGTCAAGATAAAACTGATATTATTATTATCAGAACCGCCGCTTATTACTAATAATCTATAAGAATTTCTGGTTCTTATCACCCAACTGGGGTTGCTACCGGATGAATCCAGAGAGGTAAATTTGATCATTCGTTACCAAGAAACTTTCTTAATACTTGAATACATGTTATACTACAACACGATTCGAAACAAGATGTTTTGGTTACGATCCAAATCACTACTCAGAATTTTGACAATGGCTAGTATCAAAAGTTATAAAAACCATTATTTAACAAGCTTGTACACTAGTAAGTAAAAAAAATACATTGTTTTATAGTAATTTTATCTAAGTAATAGATAAACGTGTGTACTTTATAATTACATTAAACTAGCTCGATATTATTGTAGATTACTGTGTCACATAAACTAGAGGTAGAGGGTTTAAATACTTGTCACGGATACACTTGTAAGAAAATATGAGTCATGTCGTCAAGTGTTGCTAGAGTAAGCAGAGCTTGTTAAAACTGAACCTGTAATATTATGATTTCCTCCCACACGGTCTCCATTTCAACACTCTGACCTAGGCTCTGCTCTATATACCTCACATGGGAATGTATGTTCGTTGATACCTGACCAATGAGTGTTCTACTGAGTGATGAGAACAATTCACAGGTACAGTTTAAACAAGCTCTGCTCTACATACCTCACATGGGAATGTATGTTCGTTGATACCTGACCAATGAGTGTTCTACTGAGTGATGAGAACAATTCACAGGTACAGTTTAAACAAGCTCTGCTCTACATACCTCACATGGGAATGTATGTTCGTTGATACCTGACCAATGAGTGTTCTACTGAGTGATGAGAACAATTACCAGGTACAGTTTAAACAAGCTCTATTCTACTTACCTCACGTGGGAATGTATGTTCGTTGATACCTGACCAATGAGTGTTCTACTGAGTGATGAGAACAATTCACAGGTACAGTTTAAACAAGCTCTACTCTACATATCTCACATGGGAATGTATGTTCGTTGATATCTGACCAATGAGTGTTCTACTGAGTGATGAGAACAATTCACAGGTACAGTTTAAACAAGCTCTACTCTACATACCTTACATGGGAATGTATGTTTGTTGATACCTGACCAATGAGTGTTCTACTGAGTGATGAGAACAATTCACAGGTACAGTTTAAACAAGCTCTGCTCTACATACCTCACGTGGGAATGTATGTTCGTTGATATCTGACCAATGAGTGCTCTACTGAGTGATGAGAACAATTCACAGGTACAGTTTAAACAAGCTCTGCTCTACATACCTCACGTGGGAATGTATGTTCGTTGATACCTGACCAATGAGTGTTCTACTGAGTGATGAGAACAATTCACAGGTACAGTTTAAACAAGCTCTGCTCTACATACCTCACGTGGGAATGTATGTTCGTTGATACCTGACCAATGAGTGTTCTTCTGAGTGATGAGAACAATTCACAGGTACAGTTTAAACAAGCTCTGCTCTACATACCTCGCATGGGAATGTATGTTCGTTGATATCTGACCAATGAGTGTTCTACTGAGTGATGAGAACAATTCACAGGTACAGTTTAAACAAGCTCTGCTCTTCATACCTCACATGGGAATGTATGTTCGTTGATACCTGACCAATGAATGTTCTACTGAGTGATGAGAACAATTCACAGGTACAGTTTAAACAAGCTCTGCTCTACATACCTCACATGGTAATGTATGTTCGTTGATACCTGACCAATGAGTGTTCTACTGAGTGATGAGAACAATTCACAGGTACAGTTTAAACAAGCTCTGCTCTACATACCTCACATGGGAATGTATGTTTGTTGATATCTGACCAATGAGTGTTCTACTGAGTGATGAGAACAATTCACAGGTACTGTTTAAAATAGCTATGCTTACGCTGGTAACAAGACACAAAACTTTATTGTTTAAAATATATTAACTACAAAGCTATCGTCAAAATTTGGTAGTCACTAGATAATAAACTCTAGAATATATTCCTAATTTCCACGACAATTCTCCCAGTAGTGGCAGAGTCTATGGAACTGTAATTCAGAGGTAAACCATCTCACAAACGCTTAATCTAATTACATATCACAAAGCAACAAAGCAATTATCACTACTTTTGGAGTTACATGTGTTAACTTGTGAGAGAAGATGTAAGGTTAAGTGACTTAATTGATAAAGAGTATTTTTAACTCGTGTAAGACAAACTTCACAGTAGAATGTTAAATAACCAAGACAAGTATTTAAGGGAATCAAAAACAACACGCCTCTTCCTAAATACACTGTATTTGTATATAAATGCAACCCGCAGTATATGAATGTGTTAAGTGTAATCTATATAATGTCATGGATTATTTTGAATTAATTTGTTAAGAATGAACATGTGATTTGTTTTATAATTCCCCAGTTTAAATAAGACAACCTTAATCGCAAGTACAGAAATATGTTATCTCGCATCCCTCTCTTTCTCTCTCTCTCTCTCACTCTCACTCACACACACACACACACACACACACGTGGCGTTCTTTTATGAGACTCTTTTTAAATGAAGATAAAAATGCTGTGATCTCTTCCGCTATGCTCATGACATATAGCCAAGAACTGTCTAGATTATCATCATATGAAGCTAGACCAATAAATATCAGCATACAAGCTGACTATCATACCCGTTTGTTAGGTGAAAACAATTCAATCAATATAGATTAATTGAAAAGTGACACATGGGCAATATAATCAAACCCTGTACCTTTAACATAGAGCACCACGGCTGTACCACTGATCTATCCCATGCTCATGGTCGTTCTTTGCCCGTAGTTTGAATCTGAGATGGACATTTTGACCATAATGGCAAATATTCGCAGCTTGTGTGTTGATTCTTATTGTAATTTCACAACCTTGCATTGTACATTTGGTATATAACATTCCTCCAACGTCACATATGGATGTGCTATCTGACATCTCGCGATACTATTGGCCGCTCTTATAGAGCTGACACCTACACATATCCATCACAGACTCTGCCTTAAAATATGAGCGAAGAACGACCCTGAGCATGGGACTAATCCTGGAAAGTTCAGGGATAGAGTATTAGGGAGCTAAGACAAGGGTCCCGGGGTTCGATCCCCGTGCCCAAGTGTCATTTTTCAGCTGATTTAAACTAAGTTTCTATCGAGGCAATCTTTTTTTTGGGGGGGGAGGGGTGGCAAAAAGTTATAAAAACTGTGCAAATATGGAATTTAATTAAGTTTCCTTCAATCCCTTAAAATATCAAAATACTAGAATATCTTAAATTAATTGATATCTTTGACAAATACAGGAGTTATAGGTGAAAATATTAGAAAATGAATTAATAAATGTAGAAAAGAGGTGTATGATATGGGGAAAACTTTGTGGGGGTGTCTCTTAAAAGTACAGGATGATTCAAAAGTCACACAACCCAAAGATAATAACTTATATTTTGTGCCATGAATTCGGCATATTGTTAATTTATTCGGCACGCATGATTCTGGAAAACTAAGCACAAACGATTGTTGGCATTCCATGGATGAATTGACCCTAAGATAATGTTCCGAAATGAAAACACACTCTGATCGTGAACTCAACTGGATAGACCTATTGTATATCTCAAGGTCACACGGCCTGCATAACACCCGGTCAACATTACAGTGTTGCCATACATTTAAACAACATGTTCATTTTCCATGTTCTTCTTCGAGAAATATCCTTTGAAAAACAGGGTTGCACGACTTTTGGATCAACCTGTATTATCCTGAAATATGAATACACGTTAAAAAAAAATAGCGCAGTTAACACTCAAGTGATATTGAGTGCAATGATTTTCCATTTAATATAAATATATAATAGGGGGAATAAACCAACAAAGTGGGATATAAAAAAAAAGCGTCATAAAACAGGGAAATGGCACGAAGAATAAACCCAACCGCCCACGCGCGTTCTCTTTATTTTAACAATTCAATCTAATTGTTTGCCTTGATCCTCCTGCGTATCCCCTTAACCCCCAGTTCCCACTTGTATCACTCTTTCTCTCTCACTCATATTAGTTGCGAATGAGGTAACTGTTTAATTTTCATTTATTTATTTAACACGCACTTTCTGAACCGATTGATTACATTAGCACAAGAATATTAAACCACCTAGTTTGGTTCTAGAATAGATACAAAACCCAATCCCCGGCCATTAATTCGTCACTATCATTTGACCATTGATACATTTTTCGGCCATACCAGGAATCGAACCCAGGCCCCTTAGCTCAGTGGACAAACACGCTACCAGCCGAACCGAAATGAGGCAAAACATTGGCCGACCAACCACACCTTGTTAATAAATTAGAGCTTGCAGTTGTTCTTTTGTTGCATGTCAACAAATAATCATGAGAGGATATTACTTCAACAATAATAGAAGAGAAGGGGTATTTGATGTTCTTGGATTGTAATTTTTTAAAGAAAAAAACTCTACGTAATTGATACTAATAGAAGCTTTTATAGTGATTGTGTGGCTCATTGGTTGTTTTTTTTCGCGAGGAATATACGGACATGAACATTTTATTTCTCAGCTGATTGAACGTATGAATACATCATTAATCCAGGCCAAAGGCAGTGAGAGTATTTTATTTATTATAATATTTTCCTTATTTTCATCGCTTGGATAATTTTTCTAAACCGGTAATCACTCACCCACCCCGTTCCACTACATCGATAGAGTTTAAAACCACATCGGTGGCGTAGTTGGTTAACGCGCTAGTCGTGTTGAGGTAAGAACGGGAAGATCGAGGTTCGAATCTCGGTCGGATGAACTGTGGGTAGTTTTACCTAAATGGTCTTGTGAATGTGTGGAATGGCAGGCCTCCACCGTGGTTCGGATTCCACGTTAAACTGTAGGTCCTTCATTTCATCTCACAATCACCCTTCCATTACACATTAGCGTAATTGCGTATAACCCGAACGGGTAGTAAGACCCGGTGCTAATTAGATTAATAAATAGATAGGGTTTTAAAGCGTACTTATTTAGTATATAGCATTAGGAACTCGAGAGTTCATTGGCGGACTTAAGAAATTACACCATATATTTCTAGCTCTGTCCAGTTCACCTCATTACACCCTATCTCTATCTTGTGCTAGCTCTGTCCAGTCCACCTCACTACACCTTATCTCTATCTTGTGCTAGCTCTGTCCAGTTCACCTCATTACACCTTATCACTATCTTGTGCTAGCTCTGTCCAGTTCACCTCATTACACCTTATCTCTATCTTGTGCTAGCTCTGTCCAGTTCACCTCATTACACCTTATCACTATCTTGTGCTAGCTCTGTCCAGTTCACCTCATTACACCTTATCTCTATCTTGTGCTAGCTCTGTCCAGTTCACCTCATTACACCTTATCACTATCTTGTGCTAGCTCTGTCCAGTTCACCTCATTACACCTTATCTCTATCTTGTGCTAGCTCTGTCCAGTTCACCTCATTACACCTTATCACTATCTTGTGCTAGCTCTGTCCAGTTCACCTCATTACACCTTATCTCTATCTTGTGCTAGCTCTGTCCAGTTCACCTCATTACACCTTATCTCTATCTTGTGCTAGCTCTGTCCAGTTCACCTCATTACACCTTATCACTATCTTGTGCTAGCTCTGTCCAGTTCACCTCATTACACCTTATCTCTATCTTGTGCTAGCTCTGTCCAGTTCACCTCATTACACCTTATCACTATCTTGTGCTAGCTCTGTCCAGTTCACCTCATTACACCTTATCACTATCTTGTGCTAGCTCTGTCCAGTTCACTCATTACACCCTATCACTATCTTGTGCTAGCTCTGTCCAGTTCACCTCATTACACCCTATCACTATCTTGTGCTAGCTCTGTCCAGTTCACCTCATTACACCCTATCTCTATCTTGTGCTAGCTCTGTCCAGTCCACCTCACTACACCTTATCTCTATCTTGTGCTAGCTCTGTCCAGTTCACCTCATTACACCTTATCTCTATCTTGTGCTAGCTCTGTCCAGTTCACCTCATTACACCTATCTCTATCTTGTGCTAGCTCTGTCCAGTTCACCTCATTACACCTTATCTCTATCTTGTGCTAGCTCTGTCCAGTTCACCTCATTACACCCTATCTCTATCTTGTGCTAGCTCTGTCCAGTTCACTTCATTACACCCTATCACTATCTTGTGCTAGCTCTGTCCAGTTCACCTCATTACACCCTATCTCTATCTTGTGCTAGCTCTGTCCAGTTCACCTCATTACACCCTATCTCTATCTTGTGCTAGCTCTGTCCAGTTCACCTCATTACACCCTATCACTATCTTGTGCTAGCTCTGTCCAGTTCACCTCCTTACACCTTATCTCTATCTTGAGCTAGTTCTATCCAGTCCACCTCATTACACCTTATCTCTATCTTGAGCTAGTTCTATCCAGTCCACCTCATTACACCTTATCTCTATCTTGAGCTAGCTCTATCCAGTCCACCTCATTACACCCTATCTCTATCTTGTGCTAGCTCTGTCCATCCCCTCATATTTTTATCACTACAACGTTATTTAAAAAAAAGTGTATCACTAAAACATAAAGTTTTATTTGGGAACGTTCATATATTCTCACAAAGAAATAAATAACCTTCATGTTCCGGTCACTTGTTTTATTCTATTTTTTTTGCCCCTATATCCTACGTGCGGCAGACTTGTGTGCGTTGAGACCACAGACCGCCAAATAATCTTGGCACATACAATAGAGACAGAACAAAACAACTTGTTGAAAAAAAGAAATGTTTTGACTCTTCATTCTCTAGTAAATAAATATTAATTTAGAGAATGGTTATTTTAATGATTTAAATTAAGTGCACGTTATTACCGGCTCATTGTTTTACTTTGTAGCTTGGTTAACAGAATATGCCAATAGGCTCTCAACGTGGGAGTGCTAACTGTACAAAGAAAGCACCACATTAGCTATTTACTGTACCAAATAAGCACACGTTGGCCACTAAACGTACGAAAGAAGCACACGTTGGCCACTAAACGTACCAAAGAAGCCCAACTTATGAAACGCCATTGGAAACATACCAAAGAAGCCCAACTTGGCCATTGAACGTACCAAAGAAGTCCCATAACTAAAGTGTGGCCATTGAACGTACCAAGGCCAAGTACATACGTCGGCCATTGAACACATTGAACTACCAAAGAAGACAACGTTGGCCATTGAACATACCAAAGAAGCACGTTGCCATGAACGTACCAAAGAAGCCAACGTTGCCATTGAACTACCAAAGAAGCCAACGTTGGCCATTGAACGTACCAAGGAAGCCAACGTTGGCCATTGAACGTACCAAAGAAGTACAACGTTGGCCATTGAACATACCAAAGAAGCCAATGTTGGCCATTGAACATACCAAAGAAGCCAACGTTGGCCATTGAACGTACCAAAGAAGCCCAACGTTGGCCATTAACGTACCAAAGAAGCCCAAGTTGGCCATTGAACGTACCAAAGAAGCCCAACGTTGGCCATTAACATACCAAAGAAGCCCAATGTTGGCCATTGAACATACCAAAGAAGCCCAATGTTGGCCATTGAACTCCAAAGAAGCCCAATGTTGGCCATTGAACATACCAAAGAAGCCCAACGTTGGCCATTGAACGTACCAAAGAAGCCCAATGTTGGCCATTGAACTACCAAAGAAGCCCAATGTTGGCCATTGAACTACCAAAGAAGCCCAATGTTGGCCATTGAACGTACCAAAGAAGCCCAACGTTGGCCATAAACGTACCAAAGAAGTGTTGGCCATTGAACATACCAAAGAAGCCCAATGTTGGCCATTGAACATACCAAAGAAGCCCAACGTTGGCCATTGAACGTACCAAAGAAGCCCAATGTTGGCCATTCAAACGTACCAAAGAAGCCCAATGTTGGCCATTGAACATCCAAAGAAGCCCAATGTTGGCCATTGAACATACCAAAGAAGCCCAACGTTGGCCATTAAACGTACCAAAGAAGCCCAATGTTGGCCATTGAACGTACCAAAGAAGCCCAACGTTGGCCATTAAACGTACCAAAGAAGCCAACGTTGGCCATTGAACATACCAAAGAAGCCCAAGTTGGCCATTAAACGTACCAAAGAAGCCAATGTTGGCCATTGAACTACCAAAGAAGCCAACGTTGGCCATTGAACGTACCAAAGAAGCCCAATGTTGGCCATTGAACGTACCAGATGACGCCAATTAGTAGACAGAACGTTAGACTGCATTAAGAGATGAACAACCAAACCTACATCAGTCAAGATTTCACTTGGCGGTATAAACTCACCCGTCCAAGCTATCCGCATATTTAAACTAACAATTTAGGAATAATAATTATTCTGGAATTTAGAGGAAATGTATCCGGATTTATGTGGTGGGGGTATTAAAATTATCTACGAAAGAGCAAGGATTATTATAATTATTAATATCAAAATTATTAATACATATAAAGATTATTAATATTTATCATTAATATTAATACTCTTTTAAAATATTAATGTTATAATATTTAATCGTTTATACGTATAGTTTTTACTAAATAAAAACATAAAATATTAAGTTAGACCCCTCATAGCTCAGGAACTGTAGGGATTTGAAACCATTGAATCACTATTTATATGTTTAAATTATACACTTTTTAAAATTGGGCAGGTTATTGTAGTCGTGAAATTTTCCTAATTCAAGATTATGATGAAAATTTAATTTTGATTTGCCCCAAACCCAAAAAATATGTCTTACAATTTTGTATGCTCCCAGGGTTACAATCTAAATAGTTTGACGGATTTCGTTCAAACTTGTTATTTATATGTTAAATGGGTTTATTTCAGATTTTTTTTATCCTATCCCTTAATTTAAATGTAGTTTACTAATAAGTGTTTTTTTAAAGATCTACTTTTTTTGTTAAATAATTACTAGAGTTTAATGTGCATGTATAAAAGACTTGAGAGGATCTGGCGGATATACAGGGTGACAAATAAACAAGTCCTAACAAGAGTGGGTGAGAGACGAGAACAATGTTGGATGTAATTCTTCCGTGCAACTCAAACTGGATCAGGTACATCCTTATGGGGAACTGTCTTCTGCACGACGTCATAGAAGGAAAGGTTGAGGGAAAGAGGAACTTAGGAAGGAGGAGGATTCAAATATTGGATGACTCGGAGGAAAGAAGATAATCCTAGGAGATGAAGCTGGCAGAGAACAGGGTGCATTAGCGGTCTAATTATACTGACAAAAGGAATGGACCTGTCGTGAGACAGAACATCTAATAATAATAAATAATAATAAAATAATAATAATAATAATAATATAAAATGTGTTAGTCTTTAAATTTATCCTTAAATATCGATACAATAAATTTGCACAACTTTAGATAACAGATTAATTAAAATGTGTTTTTATTCCCTCTTCGTTAATTTATATACCGACCGTTTGAAAGCAAACAAAGTAATAACGTGATGAACACGTAAATACGAAGGGACACTGTTTGCTCGGTAAAGAACGCGGGTAATACCAGGGTAAGAGTGAATCCCCTTACCCCTTTCATCATCCCCTTACCCCCCATCCTCTTAATTATCATCATCCAACGAAATCCTGTAAAGCCTAGCATTGGAGACTCGGACACGTCGTTTGGTGGCTGGGAGAAGGGAGGGGGGGGGAGGGTTACACCATTGTCTGCCAACCTTACAGAACAAACAGAAGAAATATCTACCTTGTCTCTATCGACATGGGGAATCCCCCGCGGGGACATTGTCATCTGAGGGGGAAGGTCATCCGAACAAGTAACGTTGACAGCCGGCAGGAGAACTTAATTATGGAATAAATATCGGTGGAGGAGAGTTGCTCCCACCCCGGATTCGACTCGTGGAAAGTTTTGTTAAAAACGTGGGGTAGTTTTTTTTTTCGTACACAAATCCTATCACCCGCCTGGGCTATCCACATATTTTACACTAATAAGCTAGTGATGAAGAAGATACGATTTAGAGGAAACACCCTTTAATTTGCGTGGAAGTAGAATAAAAAAAACACACATTTTAGAGAGAAAAAAACCACCCTCAATATACCCTGCCAGACCTTGACTTCCACGTAAACGCAAGACCAGACCAAGAGTAGGAGTTGACGCTTTTTTTCACCCCCCCCCCCCCCCCCCCCCCCGTAGTATGAAGAGAAAGCTCTTGACATTAAAACTTCTTTCCTGGCATTTGTTACTATCTTGCTCTCAACACTTAGAGGGGATTATCCACGCGGACGATGAAGCTCAGATTAAACAATCCTCTGATTTGATCCTGTTCTCCTCCAATGAGCTATCAAGGTCTTGAGCAGAGCCCTTCATTCCCCTTCCCCCTACCCCTCTCCAAGCCGTTGTTTACGGCTGCCCTGCGAATCACAGCGATGCAGACACGCGATACTAAAAGGCTATTAGCCTGTTTCGTCCATCCTCTATAGCTTCTTGGTAGTCTCCGGTAACCGGAAGTGGGTGGATCGACCTACTGGGCCGATGATAATGATGATGAGATGATGATGATGATGATGATAGCTACAGGTTTGGACACGCGGCTAGTTTGTCTGACTTTGACTGGCAAAGTCTGGGTTCAATCTAAGAACAATCCAGAAATAATATTTATGTCCCAGACTAAATTTCTTCCTCCAATTTTGCCTCCAATTTGTTAATTAGATTAATGAAATTTTAAATTCATACGAAATAAGTAAAATTTTCTATTATTGATTTATCCTAAACTGATACCTGATGTAAACAAAGCCACGTGGAAGTCTATTCTCTGATTGGTTACTGAACGGACCTCAATGGTGTTCTTTCACTAAATAGTTACATCCTTTGTTTTGTATGAAACGTGTTTTAAATAACATTAGAAAATTATTATAACTAAAACTATCCCTTCATTTTATTTAGAGATAATACTTTAAGCTTTGCAAGTGCTATTCGAATACCAACAAACTCCTGACTCGGTGTTGAGGGACCCCATGGTCAGTCCTTATCGCATGTTAACGTCAATTCAGCACGTAAGTCGACAGTTCATTCGGCAGTGTTAAGGGACCCATGGTCAGTCCTTATCGCATGTTAACGTCAAGTTAGCAACGGTCAGTCGACAGTTCATCTCGGCAGTGTTAAGGGACCATGGTCAGTCTTATCGCATGTTAACGTCAATTCAGCAACGGTAAGTCGACAGTTCATTCGGCAGTGTTAAGGGACCCATGGTCAGTCCTTATCGCATGTTACGTCAAGTCAGCAACGGTAAGTCGACAGTTCATCTCGGCAGTGTTAAGTGACCCCATGGTCAGTCCTTATCGCATGTTAACGTCAAGTTAGCAACGGTCAGTCGACAGTTCATCTCGGCAGTGTTAAGGGACCCCATGGTCAGTCCTTATCACATGTTAACGTCAAGTCAGCAACGGTCAGTCGACAGTTCATCTCGGCAGCGTTAAGTGACTGTGATTGTGGCGTTTGCTGAGTCCGGCCAGAGTTTTGTTAAATATAAGACAGGAAATTTTAAATCATTAAAAATACTAAAAATTCGTAATGACTTACTTTGCTATGGTACTGAATATACATAGTCACGCCTGTTAAAATATTGCACTAGTATTCCACCGATCATGTAGGTCCTTCGTTTAGTGATATGAGAATGTTTGTTTATTTCAGGTCACAGGTTAGGATGAATTAATAATAGTCAAGCCAATCAGTGGGTAGACAGACAGACAGACAGACAAAGCTGTAAGACATATTTTTGGGGTTCGAAGGAACATTTTAAAACGTGAGGACCAATCATAATCTAGATAAAAAAATTCATTATTACAAATTTATGTATGCTAACATAATCCATTATTTAATAACATTCAGGATTCCTAATATTTAATTAGATAATATCCGGTGGCTACGACAAGAAGTATTGTCATTAGGTGTCTTTTTTTTTTAGATTATGTTAGTTTGTAAAACGTGTTTTATTTAATATCTGTGTCTAAGAAATTCTCTTTGAATTATTAATTATAAAGATAGGACACATACATACAAACATATGGTATTTCATACGTGTGAATCACACAAAAATCCCCAATTCATTTTAAAACTTAAAAGTTGCATATACATCATTTTTGCAGCATAGCTACTTTCTTGAAAATAAAATAATTCAATTTTAAATTTCTATATCCAAAATGTTGGATAGACAACAATTATAGGAGACCATAGTTCGATAATTTGAGGTGATACTGATGAATATATTTCATACCTGTGCAAGTTTACGTCCTATTGTCCCACAGTGGGTACTAAGGGTACGTGCAAGAAGACCAGGCGTGCAGCTCTAGGTAAAGTTGTTTTACAAGTCAAGTATCGATGTAACAGGTGGGTTTAGAAAGCGGACGTTTAATCACCTCTATAAAAAAATAGATCAAAATAAGCAAAAAGCTGTTTACGACCCTAAAATACGATCTGACCTTAGTCGTTGTCGTTTTGACTTGATGTATTGTTTTGCATCGATCATTCTCATCGCCCGAAACGTGATACCTAGGTTTTATGTTAGGCTCCGGATACCCCCTCTGCCCCCATAGATACCCGGCCTCAGGTAGAATATACCAGTTAGAGAGAGATAAAGTGAGTGAGACGGATGTATCTGTATCGATTTTGAATGTCCAGAAATAGGTATTCATTAAATTATGTATAGAAGTTGAAGTGGTTGGTCGGAGGGGGACGGGGGTGAAGAGGAAAGGGGATTGGCTGACCACGTGGGGAACCAGTTCAGTCAGATGTTGTTCTAATGATGAGAGCTGGGTAGGATGAATGTAATTAACTCTAATGAGAAAGGTGTATAGATAGAAAGATAGACTCGTGGCAGGTAAATGAGTAGTGTTACACTATTATAGTGGAAACCAAGAGGCCTGGCTTCATATACTGTGCGACTCTCAACCCTCTCGTTTTTTATCTTGCTCTAGATAATTATGGTGCAGATAATTAATCTTCCTTCCTTATCATCTTGTTACATAAAAGATGCAAGCATCTACATCGTCTCTTAAGGCGTCACTTTCGCAAATGACTGGGAGGTTGGGGTTAGAATCTTGGTCGGATATACTGAGAGTATCAATTGTTTTCCATTCTTCTTCCACGCAAATGCTGGTACGTTTCCCCTGTATCATACCTGATTAATCGATAGCCCACTAGTGTATATATAATGGACAACCAGAATTGATCGTTATGCAACCTTTGTTTTCTTAAATTTCTATTCTTATTTTGATGGCTTAAATAGCTAAGCGATTATATTTGTTTTTAATAATGTTCATATTTGCTTTGGTAAGGAGTAATAAATGACAAAATTATATCTTCTTTATTTTTATTCTCTTCTCGATATTTGATGGTAGTTTAGTCTTCTATGCCGACATATTCCGGTGTTATCGATGTCACACCATCTACAGGTCTGAAGAAAGCCATTGTAATAATTGCAACAAAAAAAAAGTATATAGATATGACAATAAAATTGTAAGGTTAATCAAGTTAAACATCCCTCTGGACTCTCTCCATGTTTAATGTTTAAATTTATACCCTTACAGTTTTATTGTAATATTTCTACACATTATTTCACAATTACAATAGTTTTCTTCAGACCTGATGATGGTGTAACATCGATGTTATCACCGAAACATGTCTTTATAGAAGACAAAGCTACTATCAAGAAGAATGGAATATAATAATAATAATAATAATAATAAAATAAAGAATAGATATTGTTGTTATATTTATTAATTACGGTTATAGCTGAATCTAAATATCATAATCTTTGAGTTTAAAAATAACACCTGGACACAGGAATTGAACATGGGTTGTTTGGCTTAGTACATCCATCGCTCTAACCACTGAGCCATCCAGGAATCGTGCCATATCCAAGGTCATTCATTCTTTACTCATATTTTAAGACAGATTATGTGATGGCCATAGATACATCTCAGCTACATATGTGTGATCGATTAAGATAACGCAACCATCATCGACTTGATAGTTGGCTTTAAAGCTGTCAATAGTACAATTACAACTGTGCGAATGCGCATATCAGTATTCATCGTATCATTCATTATTCATCATATCAGTATTCATCGTATCATTCATTATTCATCGTATCATTATTATGAGTCATTTAATACAGTAGTAAAGTTTGGCAGTTTAAGTCAAGACTGTCTGTACTATAAGTAAAAGTTCAAGTAACATTACTATAAGTAAGTAAATAAAGTATAGTTACTATAGTAATTTATTAATTTTTTAAAGAAGCTATATTTAACATTTTGTGAAAGACTTGTTATCGTGTTGTACATTTCCAACTAATCTTGGGGTTGGGAGGGAGGGGGGAACAAATTATATCTCAAGTAAAAACGCGGAATCATTATTAAATAAAATAACTTAAGACGTCACTGTTTTTTCTCTAAAAAGAAAAAAAAGAAATAGTGAAAAAAAGAGTTTAAACTAAGCCACTTTACAAAACGACATTCACTGAACAGGTAATTTTTTTTTTCTTTTTGCTGCGTGTAAGGTTGTCCACACTGCTCTTCTGATGACGTCAGAGCTCACGGGCACAAAAAAAGAAAATGTAATTAGCCCCTCGAGCTTCGGAAAGTCACGTCTCGTTGAACCGATAGAGGGAGGGGAGGGAAGCAATTCCGTCATGGATGAAAGAGGCCAAGGAAGTTACATATCACTCATCTTTCACAGTTTCTAACTTTTTTTTTTTTAATTTCACTTCGACATTTATAGGAGAAAACGGAGGAGAGAAAGAAGTTTACCCTAGCGTTAGTTGATAGCGTAATTTGAGCGTAGTTTATTTAGGCGTAGGTGAACTAGCTAGTTTAAAATATAACTTCTCACACAACTTATAACCTGGTCTAGTCTTTGATGTTGTCATAACTAATATTTAATGAATATTTACATTTCATATTTGCGCGTGTTAACTGGGAACATATTATTAAGGATTAAGGTGTCAATGAGCTTTCTGATATAATCTGAGAAACATAAATTAATATTTTCTCGCGTTTCACGTTTCCTTCTGAACTTTCAACAATGTTTACATTTTAGGGGTGAAAGAGAGAGAGAGAGAGAAGGTGGAACTCGGAGGAAACGCACAGTACATCTGTTTACCCTGAAAATGTAGCAAGTTTACCTTGTATGTTTCCACTATAGTGGAACTTCCAAGTGTCTACCGACTCACGTAAACCATAATACATGACTTGATCACGACATATACATTACATATTCATGACAACATATCATTAAGAATAAATAGTCATACTGAATGCCCAACCACGTTTTTGACATTTCTATAGTTGTTCTCTATGGCTCTTTCTTACTATATTTTTTTTCATTTCTAAGCTAAATCATAACAGGGATATTTTTTTTAATTTAAGCTGAAAAATACTATTAATATCTGCAGAGTGAATTGAATCAAATAATTTATAAGATTAAAGCTTACTTTATGATTTGTTTAGTGGATTTCATTATCAAATTCTCATTTCATGTATTTCGTAAAGTATATGAATAGTAGACATCCTGTTATAGGAAAGGGCCATAGTGTTTCACGTGAAGGTAAGACGTCTACCTTTTAGGATGAACGGAGTGTAGCCTATTTTGGTGGCTGAATGGTTTAAGGCGTCATTCTAGTGTTGGAATGGCTTGCTGAAGAATGAGAGATAGGGGCTCGAATCTTGGTTGGGTATAATTAGGGTAGTTATCCTAAATGGTTTCCCTATTATCCTTCCAGGCAAATGCCATTGATTATCTTTAAAATTCTTCCTTCCTAATCCTTACCTTATAAGAGTAATTATCAATGTATACGTATAATATTAACATGTGGTAAGATGCGGAGATAAAAAATATAACTATGGTGTGTACACGTATTTGCGTGGGAGAGAGAGAGAATGAGAAACAATTGAGGTGAGTAAAAACACCCTTAGAACACCCTGGTGGGATTTGAGCCATGACTTCTTCCCATCACGGGACAAAACAGACTGAATGCTCCTTTAAAAGTAGATCGAGATTCCACGGGCGTAGGTTTTGTAATTACTGTTTCAGTTTTAAGACACATTATTTATGTGGAAGACACATGCATATGAAACTTTACAGAAACTGTTGGAATGATTATATTGGGGCTCAAAAATGAATAAAAATAAGTATTTGAATGAGCCTAGAGGAACAAACCTCCCTGTCTCGATGCAACGTAGTTCGATAACCTCAAACGCGCAAACGCAATTTCGACCACCGTATTATCCGATCCTTGGCAATCGTTGGTTAGAATTTGGGTTTCATGTGACCACCAAGCGCCCCCCAGACTCGACCGACATCTGTGGCTCCACCAGTGATTACTCTTAGCTGGATAGGGGGAGAGGGGCGGGGGGGGGGACATATACTTTGTACAGGATCAACAAATGGGATTATGACCACCATATTATGGAAATATATATAATTTGCTTTTGTCATCAAGTACTAATACCCTTTGGGGATTTACACATATAGGATATATTAAACTGATGGGGTCAGGATGTAGGAGGTTAATTGGTGAGGAAATAATAATTATTTTTTTAGCATCTCGTCTTACTACCCGTTCGGTTGTACGCACTTACGCTAATGTGTAATGGTAGGGTGATTGTGAGATGGAATGAAGGACCTACAGTTTAACGTGGAATCCGAACCATGGTGGAGACCTGGCATTCCCCACATTCACAAGTTGTGATTAATACACGTCTTGTCAGAGGGGAAGGAAGGGTTTGGTATTCAGATAAATCTGTGCCAGGACCGAGGATTGAACCCCGAACCTCAGCACAGAAGTCTGACACCTTACCCCTAGACCACCAGGTCACCCGAGTTGCTTAATTTAAACTGTTATATGTTATAAGTTGAAATTGAGAATATGTTTCATCATCACCTGTGGTCACGTGGCTAATTTCATATGTTCTGGTTTGCCCGGGACGGGAGTCCGAGGTTTGAATACCAACAGGTTACACGGTGTTTTATTCCTTCCTTCACGTAAATGTGGTTAGTTCTCTTTAAATTCCACCTTTCTGACGCTATTAGGGTAACCATGTGGCCATCCCGGACGGGTACAGAGGCTTCACGATATAGCGCCTCTATAGAGCGTACAGGGGTTGTACAGTCACATTTTCATAGGAAGGACCTCTTGGAAAATACCTGTTTTAATCGTCGCGTCTTACTGTATGTTCAGATTATACGTATATAATAATAATTACTATATATGAGTAGGGATGAGTAAGGAAGTATTTTAGAGGTAATCTACCCGCATTTGCATAGAAGGAGAGTGGGAAACCGTTAGTGAAAATCACCCTTATTAATCCGACCAGGATTAAAACCTCGATATCTTCTCCATAAGGTCAGTCCAACATGAGGCTGACGCCTTAGACCATTCGGACACTGAAGCAAGTTATTAGAAAATAAAAACTTAAATATTATTGCAACCAACATTAAACAATATAAAAGACAAAAGCCATGCTTAAATATATTTTAAAGAGCGAGCCCTATTGAGTAAAATTTCTTCTCGTTATCAGGAATTCAATATATGCTCATATGTGTTATAATATTTTAAGAATATTAACCATATTATTATTAATAATAATATTATTATTAAAGAAAATTTCATTCAATAATAGAATAAATATTATGTTTCCCAAGAAATTAATGAAAACAATGTTTATAAAACTAATCTACCCTAAAATTTATTGTAGATCTAGATATTTCGAACGACCATTTCTTTAAATACATTTCATATAAATGCTTTAAATTAAACTTTTGTTTCAACAGGAACATATCGGAGAAAGAAAACCCTTCAAACAAAAGCACTTGTACCACTTTTGCTCCCAAGTCAATGACAATCCTGAAAAAAGTGCTTGCCAAATTTAAATCTCTGTCTGTGAACGCCAACTTCACTTTTGAAACTTTTATTGGGACTTGACAGCTTTTGGCTAGAACCACTAGCGCTAACGTAGTCTTCCTTCACTTAAACACTCTACCCCCCTCCCCTGCTCACCACCACCCCAGCCTCCGTGTAAGCTGAATTTCACAAAATACTGTTTCCTTCATACTTTAGGCTGTAACCATACTTTAGTTGAACGTGAAGTTTTGAGCTTAATATTTGATTAAATGGCAATTGCCACATATAAATTAACCCTAAGTTTCTTTGCAGAGAGCATGAACAAATTGTGTTTTAACACTCACTAGGAAACATTTAAACTATAATTTCATGTGATAGCTTATCAGTGAAAAGTTGTCGTACTCTTTAAAAATAAAATCCGCCTCGGTAGCGTAGTTAGCTAACGCTCTAGTTTCGTGTTGAGATAGACTGCCCAGGATGGGGAGATTGAGGTTAGAATCTCGGTCGGGTGAACTGGGGGTGTTTTTTCCCTAAACTGTTTTCCACTCTTCCTCCACGCAAATGCTGGTTGACTTCCTTTATATTCAAACTTCCCAATCCCTAACCCATTAGCATAATTAGTACTTAAGCGTATAAACCATACGGTAGTAAGACGTGGTGCTAAGAATTCTTATTATTACTTAAAAATAATCAAATTTTAATTAAAATAAAATTTTTAGGTGACCTGGTGGTCTAGGGGTAAGGTGTTGGACTTCTGATCTGGGGGTCCGGGGTTCAATCCTCGGTCCCGGCACAGATTTATCTGATTACCAAACCCTTCCTTCACCTCTGACAAGACGTGTATTAATCACAGCTTGTGAATGTGTGGAATGCCAGGCCTCCACCGTGGTTCGGATCACACGTTAAACTGTAGGTCCTCCATTTCATCTCACAATCACCCTACCATTAAACATTAGCGTAAGTGCGTACAACCTGAACGGTTAGTAAGACACGATGTTAATAATAATAAGATTTTATAAAATCAATACTATCCTATTTAAAAGCAAAACTATATATATATATATATAATTATATATATATTTGGATTAAATTGCAAAACAATTTAATAATCATACTATTTAATGTATGTTATTTGTTAAAATGAGATGTATTTTTTTACCCCATCATATTTCTATAGAAATGTATATTATTTTTTTCACATATGTCACGATTTATAAATTAATTCTGATACAGAAGTGACAAAGTCTTTGCAGTGAACCGGACAATTTATTTTATATTCTAAAAGAATATCAACTCCATAGAACAGCCCTGAATAATATTCAGGTATACAAACCATCCACCTTGATGTTTCTTACTGAGTCGAGCTGTCATTCAATGCGGGTCAAAGCTGTCATCTATACTTCCATAATCTGTGTTTTAACACTCGTCAGGAAAGATTTATACTGTGTTTCTACCACAGTTAGGACAACCATGATTTCTTGTGACAGATACTGTCGCTAGGAAGTAGGAATATTAACAACATATTGATATAAGAAAACTTCAATTGATTAAAAATAAGTGATATTTTCATATTTATGTTTTAGTAAACGTTATATTAATCAAATATTTCAATATATTTCAAGTATCGTACTTTGATTATTGTGAACAAAATAAAATTTAATAACCATTTATTTATTTTTATTATACTTGTCTATTTTAAACCGCAGCCATCTTAATCCCACCATTCCATTTCTCCCAGAGAAATTATTATTATTATTATTATTATTAGCAGCGCGTCTTACTACCCGTTCGGGTTGTACGCACTTACGTTAATGTGTAATGGTAGGGTGATTGTGAGATGAAATGGAGGACCTACAGTTTAACGTGGGATCCGAACCACGGTGGAGGCCTGGCACTCCACACATTCACAAGTTGTGATTAATACACGTCTTGTCAGAGATGAAGGAAGGGTTTGGTAATCATATAAATCTGTGCCAGGACTGAGGATTGAACCCCGGACCCCCAGGACAGAAGTCTGACACCTTACCCCTAGACCACCAGGTCACTCTCCCAGAGAAGAGGCAATTCAATACATCAGATGACAACAGTTATATCAGTATAATTGATATCTATGTATCGTAGCTTTTGATAATTTACCTCGTGATAGATCAAATGATAAATATATCAATATGTTATGTGGTTTTTTTGTTCGTGTAAAGATCACGTGAGCGTTTTTTTCATGGACCTGGAACTTATTGGAGTGTCAAGGTCATCGTCACATCAGATGAATGAAGACCAAGCAAGCGTTATTCGTCCCCCTCACCCCCATCCCTAAGTGTGTATCAACAGTCCCACAACCCACTTCGGTGTCCGCATAGTCTAAATCGCCATTCTTGCAATAGATTAGACTGCCGATGTAAGTGAGATAAGGGTTCGAATATCGATCGGGTGTACTGAAAGTGGATTTCTGAAATGTTTTTCCACCCTCCTTCCAAGAAAATGTGGGTATAATTTATAGAAATATAACCTTTATAATCCCTAAAGCCATTAGAGCGATTAGTACATAAGCGTATATACAGAATGGGTAGTAGGACGCATTGCTAAATAAAATACAATTATTCCCCATCGGGAAATCAAACTCAGAACCTTTAGATCAGTAGGCGGATGTGCTACCACTATCATCATCGTACAAGTATAACGCCTAAAGTTATTGACTTGGGTGAAAGATGAATGTAAATCCATGATGGAGGGTAGTAGGTTAACAGCCACACATATATCTATCCTCAATT
Organism: Timema cristinae; assembly: GCA_039000515.1. Taxonomy (NCBI): domain Eukaryota; kingdom Metazoa; phylum Arthropoda; class Insecta; order Phasmatodea; family Timematidae; genus Timema; species Timema cristinae. Next base: position 9,321,915 of record JBCFYV010000001.1, read on the forward strand.
CAAGGGCAATACATACAAATAAAGTTCGAAGAGTAACAAAGTAACAGTAAAAGAGATGACCCGTTCTTGTATTTAACATTTATTTTCAACCTCGTTACATCTGCGACCTCTAATTTTGGTGGGAAGCCATTCCCTAAATTTCCACGGTTCTGTGTCGTCAAATTGGGTGTTGATCCGCCGTCACCTTCGAATAAATCTGAGGGTTGTTTAACGGACGATCGTAGACCTAACCCACAACTATAACAAGTCTAGACATTGTGCAGTTTCTTTGCTGTGAGGGATTTAAGACAAAGCAGATCTTTTCAACAAAGAATCTTTTATAGAATAAAAATTACCAATTCAATAGAATGATATTTTATGATATTTTATACTGCATGTATATATTTATAATAACTTCTATATTTTATACAAAATAGCATTTTATTGAATTCGGGGGGAAACCAATATATTCAAACTAGTGACCCAAAGTGTTTTGAATTGGACAAAAAAAATAATTATTTTAACGAAAAATTGTTTAAAAGACCTAACTAAACCAAAATACCGAACCACCGTGCACACACACATTTATATATATTATATATATTATTATATATACACGTGCTCCACGTCTTACTGCCCATCCAAGTTATCCGCTTATTTACAATAACGGGATAAGGATGAGGGAGGGATAATTGATATGAAGTGTACACGCATTTACGTTTAGGGAGAAGTTTATACCATTTAGAAACTCCCCCCCCACCCCTCAATACACCCAACCCAATATTGTTACTAGCAATAAATATAAGAATGACGCCAATAAAGGAAATTTAAATAATAATAATGATAATTATTATTACTATTGGTACCTAAAGCTAACTTTATGAACCAACGGTGACGGTTTGTATCAGTCCACAAATTAGAATCTAAGTTATTATTATTATTATTAATTATTAAGCACGCTATTGTGTAATGGCAGGGTGATTGTGAGATGAAATGGAGGGCCTACAGTTTAACGTGCGATCCGAACCACGTTGGGGGCGTGGCATTACACACATTCACAAGTTGTGATTAATACACGTCTTGTCAGAGGTGAAGGAAGGGTTTGGTAATCAGATAAATATGTGCCGGGACCAAGGATTGAACCCCGGACCCCAGCACCGAGGTCCGACACCTTACCCCTAGACCACCAGGTCACCAGAATCTAAGTTAAACTTAGACTATCTACACCGCCCAGCCGTTGATTCAGCTCTGTGAAAGGAGTAACCCACACTTCACAATGTTATTTTTTTCGCCTTACCGGGAATAGAGTCCAAGACTCTTAGCTTAGTATTAAGACACGCTACCGACTTAGACTAAAGTGTCAGACTTCATTTTTTTTATCAGCGCTTCTTACTACCCGGACAGGGTATTCGCATAATTGATAGCTACCCTGAAGGTGTAAGGATAAGGAAGAAAGCATTTTAGAGGAAATATACCTGCGTTTACTTGAAAGGAGAGTGGGAAAACATTTAGTAAAAAAACCGCCTCAGTAAACCCGACCAGGATTCTAACCCCAATATCCCCGTTTGTCTCTGAGACATGTCCCCCGGTCGTGTTGACTCAGGGGAGCACGCAAGCCATGTCCGTTTGTTCTATTTGTGGGTCAAACCGAGTCGAGAGACCGAAATGTCTGGGGATGTTTAGTTATTTAAAATCTTTGGCTGGTCAATAAGGGGTTAATAATTCACTTGCCATTGATCATTCTTAGAAAGGGCTTTTCCAAAATTCAAACCGAGGGGGCTATTGAGATGGTTCTTTACTTCTATTAAGGTGGCTTTAGAGTCACCGCTAGTTAAGGTGGGAATACATTCACCTTTATTTAAGGTGGCTTTAGAGTCACTGCTAGTTAAGATGGGAATACACTCACCGTTATTTAAGGTGGCTTTAGAGTCACCGCGAGCTAAGGTGGAGAGTAAATCATCCTGACCTACTTCAGTAGCCGCATGGTCTAATGCGCTACTCTCGCAGTAGACTAGACTGCCAATGAAGAGGAGATCGAAGTTAGAAGCTCGGTTGGGTGTATCAAGGGCGTTTTTATTTCAAAATTGCTTTCCACTCTCCCTCCACGAAATTGGGGTACACTTCCTATAAATATAACCTTTCTGATTCATAAAACTATTAGCGTAATTTGTACATGATCGTAAATCCTAAACGTGTGGTAAGACGCGGTGCCAAAAAAAACACTAATCTTGAGTTAGAAGAAAAGTTTTACAAACATATTCAAAAAACCGTTCCTAGCATTCTGTGTTTCTAAACATCGATAGAATACATTTCATAACACAATTCTATTAACATCGAGATTTCCAACATTTGGTTCTACTCTGGAAAAATATTTATTCAGACTTAAATGTGCTTTTTTTTTTTTTTTTTTTTTTTCAAAACAATGTTATTATAATATAATTGGTGACCTGGCGGTCTAGGGGTAAGGTGTCAGACTTCTGTGCTGGCAGCCGGGGTTCAATCCTCGGTCCCGGCATCCGATTACTAAACCCTTCCTTCACCTCTGACATGACATCTTGTAATGTAGGGAATGCCAGGCCTCCGCCGTGGTTCGGATTCCACGTTAGACTGTAGGTCCTCCATTTCATCTCACAATCACCCTACCATTACACATTAGCGTAAGTGCGTTTAACCCGAATGGGTAGTAAGACGCGGTTCTAATAATAATAATAATATAATAATATAATTAATATCTATTCTTCCTAAAGTAAAGTTTATTTTCATTAGTCATATTATAATCTTCTCTCTTATCTATTTTGTTATCTCGCTGTCGATTAGATATAAATATATCAATAACTTGTCTGTGCCTTGATAATATCGACAGGTCATATCGAAGCGTGTAAGGTTGAAGACGTCAGAGGTTCAGGAGTAGCTCGGGGGTGGGGGGGGGGAGGGGGTAACCTCGATTGTTGACCTCGTCCCTGCACTTCAACCCTTCTTTCCTCATGTTGAGGGAGAGGGGAGGGTAGGGGGTCCGGGACAGAAATAGAACCCATACCAGCAACACGTAGCTCTCTATCAGTGACCTCCCTCCTCCTCCCCTTCCTCCCACTTCTTACACTCGTTTAACTGCATGCAAAGGGGAAGGGAAAGGAGGGTTTAAGAGGTTTTAGTACAGACCTTGTTAAGAAAAGAAAGGATCAATTAATCTGACAGTAAGACGGGGTGGAATTTGTCAATGTCCATGATGAAAAAGGTCGTATTACAATTAATTTGTGGAAAACATTATATTTTAATAATTAATAACATAATGAGAAGAATAGTTAAAAAAATATAATTTGGTTGTAAATTAAATAAATAAATATTATATTATTGAAAATAAATACGTAAAAGATGCACAGTATATAAAACATTCATAATATTTTAAGTAGTACTATAAGGCAATTAATTATATATGTAAATAATTTGAAATATAAAATAAATTAGATATGTATATTGTGAAATTTCCAACTAATGATTTGAAACAATTAAGAACATTTAAGACATGCTAAAAAATACAATCATCTAAAATAATATATAATTTAACACATTCAAAACATTATAATTATTTAAAGTCAAGGAAAATATTAAGACCATAATTTTTGTTTGTTTATATAAAGTCAATGTTGGATGATGCTAGAATTTAATTAATATTTTAATTGATGGTGGAGGGAACGACTGTATTTAAATTTTTGTAATTAATGAAGATAAAGTTTATGATTCTTGAGAATGAATATTTCCTTACCTGATTTCTAGTTTCTGGTTAATGGTTGCTTTTGCTGGATAATTGATTCCCGACTAATTTCGATGCTCACTGTCTCAAGTCTAGTGAATTGATAAATGTGATGAATTTCACGTCATATTTTTTCACAAATATGACGCGAGACTCGTCACATTTATATCTAGTTAATTTAAATCCAGCCCCAGAAAGACAAAGAATAGTTCTAACGTGCTTAAAATGTAATTGAATTATTATAATTTAGTTGGTTGTGCCACAATCAGGCTCAATTAGTATACACTACTTACTAAGGCAAATGTAATATTTGTGTTAATTGGCTAGATTGGTTTTATGTGACTTGCACTGATTAACCTAAAACAACAAGGGAGCTATCTAGGTATGGTTGGGGACACGTTTCACAGTTATAATCTTATAATTATTGTTACTCAGACTGTTAGCATGATCTAGATAGAGATCCGAATGCTTACAATATTATTACAAATTCTCGTGAAGCTTATTATTATTATTATTAGCACCGCGTCTTACTACCCGTTCGGGTTGTACGCACTTACGCTAATATGTAATGGTAGGGTGATTATGTCTTATGTTCTATACAAATACGTGGCTGAATGAATTTCAACCAGATATATCGCAAATGTTGACGCCGTGAGATAAATTACATACTATATTTGATACAGATATGTAATGCAGGAGGTATTCTATTTCAAGTACAAGGCTGAGTGAAATTCCAACAGGATCTAGCTGAAATACAAACTATGTTATATAAGTGCTATGATATAGTTCATATAACTATGTGATACGTAATTTAATCACATTCAAGGCCGACATTTTTTCACCGTTACATAAATTATTCTACTAGACCACATTACATATAATACATTTTTTTTAACATTACCCAAAGTTGTTATCGAGTTGTGTGGTAAAATAGGTATTCAGGCTCCAATAAGATAGCTATATAGTGTGAGCTACTTAACCTCAAATAATATTAACTACTTGTAGATTATTTTGAAGTTTGACTTAAAATAAGTATTTATATAGAGCTTATATTTCACACATTCAAGGGGGAAAATTTTTTGGTGTTATATAATTTATATGTACATATTTTTTAAGGATTGTGTTTCAAACCAGTTCTTGATATTCTTTACCTGTGGCTCAAAACACAAGTGTTCATCATCTGCCCAAACAAGTTGATACACAATTATATATTTCTCCAACAATAATATACTAGCATGAACAATATATATATATATATAGAAAGAAGCACGGGCTGATAAATATTCCAAGTATTTGTGATGGATAGTATTACAATGAACAAACTTGTTATTGCAGTCAGTGGTTTGGAAAATAATTATATCTAACAGAACTCAAAATCCAGACCCCGAAATATTAATAATCGATATTTTAACAGTAACGAGAGTAAAATAAACAAGAGAAATCACATTATGAATTTCTTGATATTTTTACTATATCAAATTCAAGTAATGAATGCAACTTGGAAACAAAAAAAAAGGGGGATCAATTCTTGTTTCGAGATTTTCATTACTCAGGGCTGATCTCTTGAATATTGGCACTGTATCCCTGGTTATTCACAAAAATTATTAAAATAAATGCCACTGTTTCAACAACTTACAAAAATATGCAAGACAATTAGATAACGTCTAGACTAGGTATATGTTCTAGTATGAAAAAAAAATTAACCTTTATAAAAAATCAGAATAGAAATAAATCTTATTTTTAAACCCGAGTAAAAAAAAAATGCCTAGTTTTTTGTTGTATGGAACAAAACGAACTATTTGGTCAATATAACGAAGAAATATCTCTAGACGGTGGACCATATTAGTCACAATATCTGAGAGAAACATCTCCAGTGGGTTAATGTGTCTCGTGTCTTCATTCCACCTTCGCTTGAATTCCTAGACTAGGATGTGTTTCAGACCATCATATAACGGGGTTAACGTCTTCTTAGGGAGGCTTAGTGTCCGATGCTAAAATGATACGTGAACCAAAAATAGAATTCTGTATTATCAGTCGTAAGGGTTCAATGTCAGATATATTGACTACTCAGTCGGGAATAAAGGTAGATTATCTAGTTGTATTCACGTAAACAGATTATGTACATTCCATTATAATTAAGACCAGTGAAACAGTTTTATCTAATTTAAATACAACCCATTTATTAAATTCATATTTTAAAATGAAAGAGCTAATTAACGGATCTCAATAAGCTGCTATAAAATGCAGTAAACTGAATATTGGTGCGTTTCTTTGTTCTGTACTATTCTGGTTAATTGGTTCTGTGAGATGGTTTTATTAACATTCTTGAGGTTACTTTAGCGAGTCGACTACAGATATGAACTGTATTAAATCATCGTCACTCAAAACATCAAATCCTGGAGATTGAATGAGATGACATCTCGTCACTATCATTCATATCAGTAGACTATTCTTTCGGCAAGTGATTGTTTTTTTTAACGTGCGCCACTTATTAATACCAATCCGGGATATCCATTTAGTCTACACTAATTGATCATTGATGAAGAAAGGCAGGTTTCAAAGCAAGTGTGGCCACTTTTTCTAGCGCATAAGTAGGAAATTCTTAGAAAACTCAATTTGCATTCCTATCGATGTGCATGAGTTTTTATTGATTTAAAAATAAACAAACATACTGATTTTCACTGCGTCTTACTACCCATTATGGGCATTAGCAAATTAATTAATTACGGTAATTTGTTAAGGACGATGAAGTTTTTGAATTTAGAAGAAGTGGAAAACCATTAGGAAAAGAAAACCTTAACAAACCCGACTGTGATTCAAACTACAATATCTCATTAATTGGAATTTCAATCTATTGTAAGAGTGATACCTTAAACATTCAACCACTGAAATGGGTAATATTTTCTTTTCAAATAAAAAATGTTTTAACTATTGTAATGTAAAATTTCCCAAAATTCTTACTTAGCAGATTTGGTTCTAAATTAAAGTGTTTCTTAAATCCTTTTTCCACTCAAAGCTTCAAGAATTTTCCGTCCCAGACATTTGCAGTTTCCTCTGTCTTAGAAGTCGCTGTCGTTATTTCTTCCTTCCGCGCACTAAATTGTTTAATGAGCTGTTTATCTGCAGCAGTGTTTGATATGTTGAGGTTTGAAGGTTGAAGATACTATTGATAATATCAGAGTTTTCATGCTTCTGTCTTGAGAAACCATGAAATATTAACTATTTAATATGGCTTTAAAAATGTCAAATAATGCACCCAAGAGTTAAAAAAAATACTACTAAAAATGTAACTAAGATTTGTATTTAAATTTACCTTGTATTGATTAATGTTTCCTAAAAAATATTTTATAAATATATAAAATTTGTTTAAAATACCGGTATTTTATATATTTATATACACTTATTCTTAATTGAATTACAAATTGGATATTAATATTGTGAATCAATACAAAAGCTATGTTGTGCCATTCCTTGAGTTACTTCTCATATTTTATGTCTACATTAATTAACATAACATTTATTTTTTTGATAGTATAATTAAAAATTTATATTTATACAACTCTTCAAAATATGTGTGTGCTAAATATTAATAAAAAAATTGTTTTCTAAGTGACTCCAAACATAATTATATCCAGTTTAGGATTAAAATGAAATTTAGAAGTTGAATTCATAAGATAATTTCATGTTTGAATAGTAAAAGGTTGATTAATTTTGATACACTTAAGATACACAGGATTTAGAAGAAATTTGTAGATATTTTATTTGACCGAGTGGATCAAGGTTCATTTCATAAACATTCATTTCGACATTCCATTCAAGCCTTTGTAAAGTTCATTTTTCACCCAGAAATCTTTCATATTGCGTTCTCACAATTGCGCTGTTTCCTCACAAAATGACTACCGAATTCATTCCTAAAACACTCTGAATTATATCTTTAGGTACCGATCATCGGTTCATATCTCATATAAAAAAAAAAAATTCCCCCATGGTTCATATGCATTCAAGACTTCATTGAGCTCATTCCAAGACTCGACTCTCACGTTCTTGTCTTCAGCCTCTATCGGAGCTTAACTAGCTACCAACATAATTCAACAAATACCTATTTTCATACATACTCATGGAAATTTAGATGATACCAACTCATACCTTATCACAAACAGCTTAGTTTTGGGATTAGGATTAAAACTATTCCCTGACATCTCCTTTCCCATTCATACACACTTGACCACTGTGCGAGGCTACCATCAATCGTCATCAAAACATCTTTCCCATTCATACACACTTGACCACTGTGCGAGGCTACCATCAATCGTCATCAAAACATCTTTCCCATTCATACACACTTGACCACAGTGCGAGGCTACCATCAATCGTCATCAAAACATCTTTCCCATTCATACACACTTGACCACAGTGCGAGGCTACCATCAATCGTCATCAAAACATCTTTCCCATTCATACACACTTGACCACAGTGCGAGGCTACCATCAATCGTCATCAAAACATCTTTCCCATTCATACACACTTGACCACTGTGCGAGGCTACCATCAATCGTCATCAAAACATCTTTCCCATTCATACACACTTGACCACAGTGCGAGGCTACCATCAATCGTCATCAAAACATCTTTCCCATTCATACACACTTGACCACTTGTCGAGCTTTCTAATCAATCGTCATCAAAACATCTTTCCCATTCATACACACTTGACCACAGTGCGAGGCTACCATCAATCGTCATCAAAACATCTTTCCCTTTCATACACACTTGACCACAGTGCGAGGCTACCATCAATCGTCATCAAAACATCTTTCCCATTCATACACACTTGACCACAGTGCGAGGCTACCATCAATCGTCATCAAAACATCTTTCCCATTCATACACACTTGACCACAGTGCGAGGCTACCATCAATCGTCATCAAAACATCTTTCCCTTTCCGGTTTGTTTCCCATTCACGTAGAATATTAATTTTTCTTCCAAATAATTTCCTCTAACAATTTATTCTCTTACTAAATACTCCTCTCGCATTACACGTTAAAATAATCCATGTTCTCGCCAGCTTGTCAACAAGTTTAACTTCAGCTGCTCATCATAGCTTTGGTCATCCTAAGATAATATTGTTAAGTTTCTTTAAGTAATCAATTTAGAGTAGACCCGGTTTCTAGCCTTGGTCGTACCCACACCCATAATGGTATTCGCTGCTCACGGTAAGGATGTTTTACTGATAGGTGTTGGATTATTATTATTATTATTAGCACCGCGTCTTACTACCCGTTCGGGTTATACGCACTTACGCTAATGTGTAATGGTAGGTTGATTGTGAGATGAAATGAAGGACCTACAGTTTAACGTGGAATCCGAACCACGGTGGAGGCCTGGCATTCCCCACATTCACAAGATGTCTTATCAGAGGTGAAGGAAGGGTTTGGCAATCAGATAAATCTGTGCCAGGACCGAGGATTGAACCCCGGCCACCAGCACAGAAGTCTGACACCTTACCCCTAGACCGCCAGGTCACCTGATAGGTGTTGGAGTATTTTAACTAGTATATCACAATTACAAATTGTTGCTCAGTCTTTCCCTGAGCACGCTTGCACTATTTCTACAAGCCAGTACATTATTTCTAGTGTCACTACTACTAGGAGGTACCAACACAGCAAGACATAAATTCCCAAATAGAATTGAGACATTATATTAAATCCATTAATCCATGAAATGCTTTACAAAATAAATTCACATAATATTTTACAATAATAATTAAAATACGCCCATTTATAGCTCTGTTATAAATTTATCAAGCAATATTTAACCTAATAGCAAATATAAACAATTCATATATTACTTTTATTAATCAAGTACTATATAAAAGAAGGAAAAATACAAGTTTTATCGTTTATTTGATTATTTAATCAGTTAGAATTTAATGTGTAAATAAAACTAGTTTCACGTAAATTGATTATAAAATTTGAATCAAAAATTATAATTACGTTTATTCTAGAAAGTAATATGTTTTTTAAATATTCATTCGTCGCTATTTCAATTTCCATTAATTCTAGAATTAATTTATTTCATGGTGCTTATACTTAATTCACACTAAATATATACGATCAATTAATTACAATTGAGGGTGATTACTAATAATTAATAATTACTTTATTTATCCTGTTTTATGCATATTACGATCCAGTTTTGATTTTAATTCCAGGTTAATAACAAAACGAAAATACATATTGTGCTTTCGTGTGTTTGAAATCATAATCTGGCCACACAGGTAGGTACTTGCCAGTCTCACTCAGTGTTATTTGATGATGACATGGGGGTGGGGGGTTCAGAGCCCGGCACGATGTATTGAGATGTTTCCCCCTCCCCGCCTAAATTATGATACCTTCTCTTATGGGAAAATGCGGGTGTATTTCCTCTAGATTATACCTTTCTCATCCCTGCTCCATTGGTGTAAACGTTCATATAACCTAGACGGGTAGTAATACGTTGCGTTTATAATTAAATTAGAATAACTGAAAGGAACTTAAGGTAATCTTTTTTTTTATTTGTGCAATCTCGACAGTTATATTATTTATTTATTCGTGTGAGCGTGAGAAATCTCTCAAACATTTTAGTGATCCTTGCAACGGATTTGGATGAGAACACTCTTGATGACACCTGGAGGTGGGAGTAATCCTTCCCTTGTTAATTAATACTGACGTACGCCCACTCTCCCCGGCCACCCCCTTCACACAACCAACACGGTGTTTAATGTGCTGTTGATTGATTTATGTTCGTGTTGTCAGTGTCGTTGTATGAGTGGTTCGGGAGCCTGATTATATATGTATCAGTACCAGGGGTCACCTTAAAAAATGTATTCGTATTTATGGTTTTGTTTTTAGAACCGCGTCTTACTATCAGTTCGGATTATACGCTTATGTACTAATAAGCTCATAGTTTTATGATTAGATTGGTTATTCAAAGGAAATGTAGCCTCATTTTCGTGAAGTAGAACGGAAAACCATTTTGGTAATACCTCAATACACCCGACAGATAATCAAACGCCATCTCCCCATCATCGGCTGTACAGTATATTTCGAGTGTCATGGCTTAGACCATGTGACCACCGAAGATAGAAGTTCGGTGTGCATTGGCAAAGGGGCAGAGGTTGGTTAAGGGTGAGTGTGATTAGTGTTGAGTTAAGGGTGTAAAAGTAAATCTTTAACCTTTTTTTTTACATTTTATTTCTTTATTTAGAAACCATATGTAATAAATTTTTGTAATAAAATAAAATTTTCATTGATTAAAAACATCTTTGTCAGATTTATTAAGTTTGTTTGTAATATTACTAATAATAATTATTTAATATTAATTAAAATGAACTTTTTTCTTTTGTAAAGTAATGAAAACTCCGAAAAAATATTTATTTTAAAGCAAAGTTTGTGAATCAAGACAGAACCAATTATTTGCCTACAAAAAAAAAAAAATCAAAATTCAATTGTAAATTTTTAAATGGTTTTCTAAAATTCGTTTGACAAGAAATAACACGTTAAATGTCACAATATTATATATATATATATATATATATATATATATATATATATATATATATATAACTAGTGGACCCGACAGACGTTGTCCTGCCCGAACGTTGGCTTTTCGTTTGGGTGGCATAATTGATTTCGATAATAAAACAAACACTATGTGATCATCACAATTACAAATTCACAATGAACTCCAATTAGTGAGTTACACAAATATTAAAAATTCAGGGTTTGTCAAGACAACATACAAATAAAACATCTTTTCTTTCCTCAAAATCAACTATATTGAGACAATAGTACATTAAAAATACTTTGTTTCACAGTAATGGCAATACTTTCCCATTCCGTCTGTGTATTTCTGAAACTAATAAATTTTACTTAGAATAGGAACTGCTAGACACTTATACATACATGGTATCCATTATTAAAAATAATAATATATGGAATAGTGATCCCTACAATTTTTGGAATTTCGCCCACAACTCCACAAATATCAGCTGTATCGAAAAAAATTGCGAAGCTTGCTTACAAATTTGTATGCTGGGTACAGCTAATTGTCCTTTATTGACGTACCATCAAATATGACAAATGTCAAATTACTTTTAATTGTTTCTATTTTCATAGTGCAAAACACATACTGTTTTGGGCCTAGAACCTTTACGGGCTTAAGCAGAACAACTTACCTATATACGTACCATCTAAATAGTATGTAGTTGTTGTACGAAGTACATACTATTTCGATGATACGTACAGTCAGCTGCATAGAAACCTCACCCCCTCTTATACCTAAGGTTGTGATGTTATAAAAACGGTCCAACAAAATCAATAAAGTTAGTTTTGTTTTTATCTTAATTCGAGTTGATGAACAATGTTTTTCGTATAATCCCTGAGGTGTATAAATGAACAGATTGATATGTAATCTAGTTAATCAACGATATTAATTTTTGTTTGAAGACACGTGCAGTGATATCATGGCGATGCATTACTGTTTGACCTGGCAATAACAACATTTTAATTTATTTTCAGTTAGGATTGCACGTAAATGTTATTAACAAATCTAGTCGGCCGCGCGCGCACACGAAAGTCATGGCATCTTGAATGTATTCTTGATTATGACGCGGCTACCAATATATGATGATGAAAGAATATATGCGGTAACGATGTAATTGCTATTAGTGGTTCCATCAACGTTACCGACGTTACCGACCATAGGGTCACGCAAATGAATGTACTCCTCAGAACGCAGCTTCGCTTGATTATACTTGATGTACCGTAATCGCTCGCTTTCAATTTTCGGATACATATCAACGATGTATTGATGAAACAGCTGGAGGCATCAGAGAATGTTGTTGTCTTCATTGGCACGAATCATCAACCGATATGCGTAGAAGTTCATCGCGCTCACTTTCTTGTTGGTTTCTGCACCAGCAAAGTAAAAATATAAATAAGACAAAAAGAAATTAATCTTACAGAAAAAGAAAAAGTAAATAATATGTAGAGTGTACCTGTCACTAGATTTATTTGTTTGATGTTAAAATGATATCCATCTTGTCCTTCCCAAAATATCAACGGATATTGCAAAGCGTCGTAAGAACGATGACTGTCTTGAATTGTGTGAACCGTGTTATCTCTGTGTTGGATCCATATATCTCGACGTTCATATGCATCGCCAACCATAAAAACTGCAACTTCATTAACGGTGTGTGAATTTTATCGGCCCGCATGCTCTCCAAATCGTGCTTTGTCTGCTTTATTGACGATCATGTAGTTGTCGTTTTGCAGTCTGTTTGAAACGGTATAAAACAACTGGACCAACTGGTAGTGATTTCGCAAAATCAGTTCCAAATTCGCCACAATTTCTCGCTCCTCCATCTGCTCGATGGGTTGTACTGGCAGCGTGCGTTTATTTGTTGCTTCTCATCGCCCATGAAGTAGATTTGCAAGAATTTTGGATCGGCATCAGGAATTGAGATTAGAGAACCTATTTGATGATATACTTGGCCCTGAATCTTAAACTTTGATTCAAAATTGCGACCATCCTAATTCTGAACGATTTTTGTTGCTCCAAATGATGTCATTTGGAAGCAAGAATTGAATTTGTGAATTTTACGCAAAAACAATTTTGATTGAGGTGTGGCTCCAGCCAATTGTGTTTTCAATGGTTTTGGCGGTGAATTCAATGGTGGAAGTACAACTTTTCCAGACGCGCAGCAGAAACCGGCCGATTCACCTTTGTATTTGAATGCATGGCAGGTTGTCATTCTTTGTCCATAGCGCCGCTGACAATTTGTGAATGTGACGAATAGTCGTTGTCCGGCTCATATTCGAACGCAAGACGCAGAAGTGATGCGCGTGTTAATGCGCGAGGTACTTGCAGGCGCTGTGGTTCATGTGCTCTGTGTGCGTCAGTGGCTCGTTGACGCGCCTGTCTTTGTGTCAATGCATTAACTCGAAGGCATTCGTTGCGTTGATGTTGACTTTCATTTGCACGGTGTGTTTTTAACATGGACTCTTAAATTTGCATTGTCTGTCAATTGATCTTCTGCCGTTCGATTTAACCGACAGGTGTGGATTATTTGTGAATTCTGTGTACGTCGATCAATATTTCCTTCTCTTCCACAAAGACGTGGCATTGTTCTTTAATAAACACACAACACCTAAATATAAGCAACTTATATTTGAATTTTATGGATTACATGTTTTTTTTCGATGAAACGTTTAACACTCAGTAAATTTTATAAAATCATCGACACAAATAAGCACTTAAAATAAAAAAAATTCAAGTTAGATTGATTGTCATTGAATACGCATATATATAATTTAAATTTATTGAAGATCATGTAAGATATTCACTTCAACACAGCACCTTACACATTTTCACAATGTATGTATTTGAGTACACTTGATGAAAAATACACTCAATATTCACGCGATTGTGATACATGGATTATCGAAACACATCGTACAGAACATGAAATTTAAAAACAACGCCAAGCCACGACGCAAGAGACTTGCGCATGTATTGATGCGTACGTCAAATACCACAGAATTCGAAATCAATGCCACCTATGTTACACAAACATAACTATGAATTATTCTCAGAAGTTCAATTATGCGTACGTCAATACCACAGAATTCGAAATCATTGCCACCTATTGGTACACAAATATAACTATGAATTATTCTCAGAAGTTCAATTATTCACTATTCAGAAGGTTTTAACGGTCAATTATTCATGTTATATTCATTATTATATATATTGGGGAGGGGGGGAGTGAAATTGTGAGGTTACATGTTCTGATATGCAAAAAATCTTTAAAAAAATCCCCTAAAATAAATTCCCTAAAAAATCAAAATAAATCCTAGAACCCGATTGCAGCGCCACCTACCGGGTTCAATTGTAAATCAAAACCATCCATGGACCTACACAAACACACACAAAAAATTTCATCAAAATCGGTCCAGTCGTTTAGGAGGAGTTCAGTGACATACACACGTACAGAAGAATTATATATATTAAGATTATGACCGCCTCTGTTGGATAGTGGTCAGAATTTCTGGCTATAAATCCAGAGGTTTTGGGTTCAATCCCTGGTGCATCCAAAATGTATCTGTGAAGCTTTTGGTCTAGAACGGGCTCAAACTCAGTCTCTTGAGGACAAATGAGGAACTACTTGAATAAAAAAAGTAGCAATTCTGGTTTATAAAACAGATTGACAGCCGAAGGGCTCGTTGTGTTGACCACATGACACCCTTTATCCATAAATGCTGTCACTATCATCGCTAACGGTGGTGGCCGATCGATCAGTATTGCTCGCTTGTAAACTCGTACCATGGAGTTAATTTACTACATATTACATATATAGGATATAACTAGAATAAATTTAACCTATTTTAATATTAAAATTAATTTTTCAACTCACGTTTTAGATAGCTATATTCCACAAAATATTTAAAATTATTTTTTTAAATAATAAGTATTTTATATTATCGATTTCAAATTGATTTCATTGAATGATAAATTTAAGTTAATGTATTTTACACAATATTAACTTGATCATGATTAAAAAAACTTAGGAATAAAATAACTGATTGAACTGACAAAATAGTACTTGAGATTAATCATAATATAAACATTATTTTTTAGGGTAAATTAAATGCATCTATTTGGTCTTTGTCTCTCTAATAATCACCGAATGGTTTTGACCATTACTAAGGCCAGTATAAATTAGAAATATGTAAAGATAAAATGAATAGTTTGTATGTTTCTCTGTCATGTGCGTTGCGTGATATATACCACAGGTTGAGGTCTGACATTTTAAAAATAGTAGCCCCTGTACACCAAAATGTGCAACTTTAAGCAGGAATTTTATAATTTTTATTTTTTTATTTTTATTATTATTAATAATAATAATAATAATATTTAGCACCGCGTCTTACTACCCTTTCGGGTTATATGCTTTAAGTACTAATTACGCTAATGTATTAGGAATTGGTAAGGTTGAATTAGAGGAAGTGAACCAGCATTTGCGTGGAGGGAGAGTGGAAAACCATTTAGGAAAAACCCACTCCAGTTCACCCGACCGAGATACGAACCTTGATCTCCTCGTCCTCAGCAGTCGAGCTCAACACGACTAGCACGTTAGCTAACTACGCCACCGAGGCGGGTTTTTATTTATTAACTAGAAACCGGGTCGGGATCAAAAAATGAAGAATTTATTTTTGTTTGTTTGAAGCAAACAATAACTCGCGTGGCTACTCGGGGTACTTACTTATCCAAGTAATACACACTTTACATTACTTTAACCTAAATCAGTGTGATATCTCACTGTGTTCCCAATACTCCCCTCCCTTAACCTAAATCAGCGTGATATCTCACTGTGTTCCCAATATTCCCCTCCCTTAACCTAAATCAGTGTGATACCTCACTATGTTCCAAATACTCCCCTCCCTTAACCTAAATCAGCGTGATATCTCACTGTGTTCCCAATACTCCCCTCCATTAACCTAAATCAGCGTGATATCTCACTGTGTTCCCAATACTCCCCTCCCTTAATCTAAATCAGCGTGATATTTCATGTGTTCCCAATATTCCCCTCCCTTAACCTAAATCAGTGTGATATCCTCACTATGTTCCAATACTCCCCTCCCTTAACCTAAATCAGCTGTATATCTCACTGTGTTCCCAATATTCCCCTCCCTTAACCTAAATCAGTGTGATATCTCACTGTGTTCCCAATATCCCCTCCCTTAACCTAAATCAGCGTGATATCTCACTGTGTTCCCAATACTCCCCTCCCTTAATCTAAATCAGCGTGATATTTCATTGTGTTCCCAATAATCCCTCCCTTAACCTAAATCAGTGTGATATTCACTGTGTTCCCAATACTCGCCTCCCTTAACCTAAACAGTGTGATATCTCACTGTGTTCCAATACTCCCCTCCCTTAACCTAAATCAGTGTGATATCTCACTGTGTTCCCAATACTCCCCTCCCTTAACCTAAATCAGCGTGATATCTCACTGTGTTCCCAATATTCCCCTCCTTTAACCTAAATCAGTGTGTACTCACTATGTTCCAAATACTCCCCTCCCTAACCTAAATCAGCGTGATATCTCACTGTGTTCCCAATACTCCCCTCCCTTAACTAGAAACATCATCCTTTAAGCTAAAGCCTCTGCTTCACTTGTCCCATTTGACCCCTATAAACCCAGATCGGCGTAAAACGAACCCAGGGGTGAGACGGGGTGTATTGAATGTGTTGAAGTGGTGGATCATTTTAATGCTCTCAACTTTTATTTGCAGCCCACGCGATGGAGGAAAAGCACTTGTATTGAGGGTTTAATGACTTTAATGATATCGATCGCAAACATTGGATTACTTTGACCAATTTTGTTTTGTGTGTTACTATTCAACGCGCGGGGATGAATAATAATAATAATAATAATAATAAATATAATAACATATTGATTTGTTATATATTTTTGTGCTTCAAACGGCGATAATTTCGTTCAAATACCAGTATTCACCCGAATTGGTGGTTGAATGGTCTAATGCATCACTCTAGTGTCGGATTGGATCTCCCATGGTGGGAAGATTGGGGTTAGAATCCCGGTTGGGCATACATAGGGTTTTTTTTCCTGAATGTTTTATCACTCTTCATACACACAATTGCTTATGCGTTTCTTCTAAATTTCTACCTCATTAATCTATACTCAATTAGCATAATTAATGTATGCGTACAATCCGAATAGGTAGTGATTGCTGTATAGGTTTAGATATTTTGCGAAAAAGGGTGGAGGTCAATTTACAATATCAAGGTTTATTTTAACTTCCCTTCTTTGTTAAACAACAAATAAAACAATGATTAATACATAAACAATCAAACAAAATATATTAAAGTTCACACTATAAAAAATACACAATACATTATTTTATGCGTTACTACATACCTTAAATAATTTTAACGCAGACTTCCTAAAGAATAATTTGACATGTAGACATTTACAAGTTTTGAGTGAACATCATTAATTGTTTGGTCGTGTTTAGGAAGTTCCGGTCATATTTTAAATTAATTAATTACAGTAAGTGATAATACAGAACACGTATTGGTAAATATTTTCAGTCAATTATAAATATACATTATATTCAACTTTAACTTCAAAATATAAGTTATAAAAACAAACACGAAAATGTGTAATATATCTACTAATCCTGATAGTGCCCAACTTTATTTACTGTACACAGAGTGAACAAAACATCTAATAAACATAATATAGTTTAGTACATCAGTAAGCTATCAAATTACTAGAAATTTAAAAATACAAATAAATAATATAAGTTTTGGAAAGTAGACCTTGCTCTCTCCATGTTATTATCGTTACACAAATCTTAACATTTATCTTTGTAATTCAAGTTGATATATTTCCCAATTTCTTCTTAGATTTGAAGTAGATATTTTACTTGGTTATCAAGAAAGGTAAGCGTCTTATCTTGAAAGTTACACTATATCATGTCGTATCAACTGAGCCATAGCAGAACCATGTAAGGTAAGCTATAGTTACCTCCTCTTGGCCCATTTTACCACAGTGAGGTCTGAAACCACCGCAACACTTTGAATCGCATTATTTCAGTCTCCGCTTTAGGGTTTTAACGAAGTCCTTGCCTCTCGTATTAAGTGGGAGATAAATAGAATTTGTGATAAAATGGAACCGTTATTTACATAATGATGCTCGTTTTAAATTAGGTTTGTATCTGTTTATTGATTGGAGAACCTTTCAATTGCACGTGTGACACAGAGCTCATTAGAACAATATATACAAACTATAAATCTTTATCACCCTCAGGGCTTACTGGGATAATAGCCCTAATAAACTTATTATCACTCAGCAATAATTAATAATAATAAATATATTTGATAACCATTCTTTGTATTGAAAAATTACCTATACACGGGAATTGAACACGGGACCTTCAGCTCAGTACGCCAATGCTCTTACCACTGAGCTAATCAGATCTATTCTTTTCTCAGGGTCATTCTTCAAACATATTTTAAGGCAGATTCTGTCATGGACGTGTTGAAATCGTCAGCTACATAATATGTGTGATCAATTGATCACGAGCTATTATATAACGCAGCCATCTTCCACTCGGTAAGACTTCATTTTGCCATACAACGATAACTGTACAAATGCTTATATAATGATGTATTATATAGTTAACCTATTATATTTATTGGGTGACCTGGCTGTCTAGGGGTAAGGTGTCTGACTTCTGTGTTGAGGGGTCCGGGGTTCAATCCTTGGTCCCAGCACAGATTTATCTGATTACTAAACCCTTCCTTCATCTCTGACAAGACGTGTATTAATCACATCTTGTGAATGTGTGGAATGACAGGTCTCCACCGTGGTCGAATTCTACGTTAAACTGTAGGTCCTCCATTTCATCTCAAATCACCCTATTATTACACATTATCGTAAGTGCGTATTACCCGAATGGGTAGTAATACTCGGTGATTAATAATAATAATAATAATAATAATAATAATAATAATAATACATATTTTTAGTTACAGTTATAGCCGCATATAAATATAATATTCCTTAAATTGAATGATGTGGCTTCAGCTGTACTTAACAAATATAATAGCGTGGCTATTTAATCCATCAAATTTGATCAGGTTTAACTTTGATTTATAAAAGTAATCGTAACAAATTTCGAAATATTATTTCTGGTGCATAGCGTTTTTTTTTTACCACATGTACAGTACAGGACATCCGAATATATTTTACAGATACTAATTAAACGATGAGGAGGAATGAATTTAAAAAATATGTATCGAAATTCGTGTGTTACGTGAGTGAAAATATTTTCGAAAAACCATCTACAGAACAGCCGATCGGGACTTGGTCCTTAAACTATTTTTCCACCGTCAAATTAGAGCAAAATGGTTTAATATATGCATACACACGAGAGTCTCAAAATGTTATTTGCTTCGTTATTAATTCATACAGATGATAGTATGCATAACATGAAAGACCATCCAATTATATTTTCTATAACTAAGTAAAACTAAATCATTATCTAATATTGTTACAATCTAATATTTCAAGATGCACGGTAGCGCCGTAACGTATTCTCATACTACCTTTCAAACGTTTCTGTAATGCGGGAAACGGTGCTGACAATACAGGCGCTAGCATCTGGATGTACACATTTGGAAACTAATATTTCACCCCACTAAGTCACTATACGGCCCTTGTGAGATTAGTTCCATTCACTACAGCTACGTTATATTTTAATTGGTGCAAAAACAACACAAAACCAACTATTGATACATACTATAATTTCTAGAGCTACATCAAAGCGACCGGTGGGTTTGTGTTCTAAACCTTGTTGAAGTGTTCATAATTTAACTGAAGTAATTGGTTTCTCTGTAAACACGCATTTGATTACATTTACTATGAATACAAATTCAAAGCATGACTTTGATTTAAACTGAATTATCTGAATTAAACAAACTTTTTCAACTCAATTAGATTAATAAATTGGGTGACCTGGTGGTCTAGAGGTAAAGTGTCAGACCTCTTTGCTGGAGGTCCGGGGTTAGATCCTCGGCACAGATTTATCTGATTGCAAAACCCTTCCTTGGCCTCTGACAAGAAGTTTATTGATAAGAACTTGTGAAGGTGTGGAATTCCAGTCCTCCACCGTGGTCCGGATCCCACGTTAATCTGTAGGTCCTCCATTTCATCTCACAACCAACCTACCATTACACATTAGCGTGCGTATAACCCGAACGGGTAGTAAGACGCAGTGCTAATAATAATAATAATAGATTAATAAAAAAGCAATGGGAATTGGGAAATGTAATGTATTCGATTCCCAAACTTATTATGTACAAATTTTAGAAAACATAATTAGAATAGTATTAATTTAAAAAGTCTTTATCAAATGGCAGTCTGATAAAAGCTTTTAATCCTATTTACCTGGCTATTAGGACAATGCATAAAATATATGTCGTGCAAAGATGGTTCTATTTTATGGAAACTAAATTAATGTTTTACAAGAATTTGAAAGGAGATTTTTCTAGTATTGACTTTAGCGCTAGTTAATAATTTTATTATACTGTGAATTGTGGAATGCCAGGTCGCCACCGTGTTCGATTCCACGTTAAACGTAGGTCCTTCATTTCATCTCACAATCACCCTACCATTAACATTAGCGTAAGTGCGTAATAACCGAACGGTAGTAAGACCGTTGCTAATAATAATAATATAATAATAATAATATATTTTATTCTTAGCATTGATTTTTAGTAAACAAGACACGCATCAGTGGGTAGGACGACTACGTGTCAGGCTCACACTGTCTGGTTGGCCATGAGCGGGGTGTCTGGATTCAAATTTCAACCATGTGAGCTGATAACCGGTTTTTACTCAATGTTTTCTCCCTCTCCCTCCAAGCAAATACAGATACACTTCGTTTGAGACTCTACCTTCCTCATTCCTCAGTGAAGTAATTAAATAAGGACAGCCTAGACTGGTAGTAGGACGGGGGGGATTAACGGGGTGTTAATATATTTTACACAGTTTTATGACACATTTTTATAATATATTCAATGTTTTCAAAGAGAATAATAACTGTTTTTATTTACCATTAATATATGTTTATTTTTATAAAATTACAATTTGTACACTTGACTAGTTAGAGCCAAGACTACCACGCTCGCTAATTACATTTCCCTCCCCGCATGTTAATTACATAAATCTAAGAACTGTTGTCATTCCAATTAACTTCTCAGCCTTGGTCCTAAATATCAAAAAATATTTACATATTCCCATTAATAATTTTTTTTCTATTTTGTCTTACCCAATAGTATATTAACCCTGCCCCCTGTAGATAATACTGCACTTTTATAATTGGTTCGAAGAACTACGGGACTAAAAACCAATCAAGTTCAGTGATGCAATAATGTATTTGTCCTTTTTTCTGTGCATGCGCTGTTCATTAGAGTTGATTCAACAGTGTGGTCACTCCCTCCCCCCCTCCCCCCCTCTTAAGGCACGTTCCTCTGAGCCTAGCTAACATTTATACAGTAATTACATTACAACTACTTCATAATGCAAGCAACATTTCTAAATTAACTTTTTTTTTCACAAAGCTTAAAAGAAATTTAATCATAACGAGGAAAGTGATGAAATTAGGGGCTGAAGCAGGTTTGGTATTAATGTTGTTTACCTTTACAAATAGAGTATTTTTATTTATTCATAGAGATGTATATACTGTAGATTCCGATCACCCTAAAAGGTGACAGTCTTACCTTGAGTATCGCCCTATCTTATAAGCTACACCCTGATCACTTAGTCACGGGGACGGACAGTATGGACCAGGGTCCTTTAGACCAGTAGTCAGTCTCTCTGACCACTAATTCACAGACAGTATGGAACCTGCGTCCTTTAGACTTGTAGTCAGTTGTGGTATTTCATAAAAAAATATGTATTTTATATAAATTATATTTTTCTGTGTCTAGTATCAGTGTCTTCTGAATCTTGTTTACATAACAACAGTTAATGTCAAGATGTATAAAAATTGTGCTATTGGTTGGGCACCACTTCTAGGATCTAGGAGAAATAAATTATTAATAATAATAAGAAAAAAATTACCTCGGCTAATTCAGACAGTGGCACGACGACTCTCAATATTCGAGACCACTGGGGAATACTTAAGATAAAACATGAACAATTGGAATAAAAATGGATTGTTGAAATATAATGTAGTTTAGACTACAATAAAAAATAAATGTATAAAATAACAATTATTGGAACTTTTGTAGGTTTATTATTGCTTCCTTCTTTACCACATACCAATCCTACCTATGGGATTCAGGATAGTTATAATTCTAATTTGATAAAATAAAATAGTATTGTTGAGACAAAAGGAAGAAGAAAACAAAAATCAATACAATTATTATTTAGACATAAAATGAAATCTTAATTAATTCTCTGAATTAGATAGTCTTTCTGAAAGTTCTTACATGAATTCTGATATTTGATAAAAGAAAAATATAAATAATCATATGACTTTAAAGTTGAAGAGTTGGCTTGACCTCACCCATGAATTAGTCCAGGCTGAAACAACACCAACTTCAGAAATTTGTTTCACTTCATTAATGTTGACTCGTCCACAATTCTTTAAAAAATAAACAGACTAGCTCTTGCACATCTACTTAGCTTTCCATTTGCCACTCGCACTTTACTTTACAACCATTAATTTACTTTAAAAATAAATTAAATTAAGAGCTCCACAGATTCAGCTCCATGTTAGACCAACACCGAGGAATAAGACACAGTCTCCTACGGAAAGTCTTCCAAAATCAATTTTAAAAATGTTCTATTTTTTTTTTACTTCCAAGTCCAAAGAGAAAACTAATATATTAAACCAAAAGATAAAATGTTGGCTATGGCCTAGGGATAAAAATCAAATACAATGCAGGTTTAATATAAATATTGAAATATATCCCAATGAATGTGAACAATGTTTTCCTAAAGAATGTATGGAACCAGGGTCCTCTAGATCTGTAGCCAGTTTTCCTGACCACTATGGTATGAGAATGAATATTCATGTCTCCATTAATGTGGGATACATTCAAAATATCAAATATTATTATTATTATTAGCACCGCGTCTTACTACCCGTTCAGGTTATACGCCCTTACGCTAATGTGTAATGGTAGGGTGATTGTGAGATGAAATGGAGGACCTACAGTTTAACGTGGAATCCGAACCATGGTGGAGGCCTGGCATTCCCCACATATTATTATTATTATTATTATTATTATCATCATCATCACCACTGCGTCTTACTACCCGTTCGAGGTATACGCACTTACGCTAATGTGTAATGTAGGGTGATTGTGAGATGAAATGGAGGACCTACAGTTTATCGTGAGATCCGAACCACGGTGGAGGCCTGGAACTCCACACATTCACAAGTTGTGATTAATACACGTCTTGTCAGAGGTGAAGGAAGGGTTTGGCAATCAAATAAATCTGTGCTGGAACTGAGGATTGAACCCCAGATCCCA
This sequence comes from Timema cristinae, assembly GCA_039000515.1. Lineage (NCBI taxonomy): Eukaryota > Metazoa > Arthropoda > Insecta > Phasmatodea > Timematidae > Timema > Timema cristinae. Next base: position 9,345,766 of record JBCFYV010000001.1, read on the forward strand.
GCACAGAAGTCTGACACCCTACCCCTAGATCGCCAGGCCACCGAATTATCAAATAGATCTTAATTTACGTTGTCTCCAAACTCTTTTGATATCGATCTATAGAAATCATATGAACGATCCAGTCAAAATATCAATATCTTCACCAGATCTATTAATACGATGTTAGGTAAGATTCCTAGATTAATGGTTGAGGGACATATATGGTTTGAAAAAAAATGGGATGGGGAGGGAGTGTAGAAACGATAGAAAGGTGTCATAAATGATTCAATAAGGAGTTTGTGAGGTCAGTGACGGTTTTAAAACGATCTCCCGACTCACTCACACAAACACATATATCATATTAAGGCAAGCGAGTCTAGGTTCTGTTTTGGAAACGGTCGCTGGCGCATCCATTATTCATGGTTGGTGTGGTTTGGGGATCGGGGGGTGAAAGGGAGAGACGACATGAATACCTGTGTTCCCGGGCGTCATCGGATTGAGGGAACAAGCGTCATAGAAGCGTCGGCGTCGTCATTCACTGCACAGAGGGATTTACCTCCCGCGTTTCATAGGGCGCATGCGTTGATGTCAGGATGGTCACATATATTGTTTGAATTTATGTTTTTTTTATCACGCTTTTTTATTTCTCGTATAAAGAAAGTATAGACATTGTGAACATTTTCAAACTCCAGAATATTGTGAATATTGACGTTTTATGTGCCCCTGAATTCAAAAATGGTTAGTGGATTTTGTTCCAACTTGATACTTAAATTATATATGGTCATAATTTAGGGATTTTTTTTAAAATTTCGATTCTATTCCTCAAATTAAGGTTAGTTTACTGATGACCAATGTTTAAAAACTTGAAATCTTTTAAAAATATACTGAAAAAAAGTTTGGTTTAGAATGCATATCATATAGACAGTGTGTCATTTGATTAACACAAACGATTGACTCCCCCCCCCCCTTAAGAAGACTTATTTAAGGTAGTTTACAGAGAACTTGTTTTTGAAATATATTTTTTTCAAACTATAATAGATTACACGAGAATGTTCGTACGATCCTTTGTTAATGTTTCTTTGACGGGGCAAAACACAGTTTCTTCATATTTGCTATTTAAGAATATATTTGTTGTAATTATAAATTGTACGAGTCGTGGAATTATTTTTGTAGTTTCTCAACATATTTATCAGATTAGTAATCAAGTGATACAAATGATTTAATATTATAATTTTAAAACACCTCACAGTTTGCGTTTTCACCCCTCGTCTTATTACTCTTTCAGGTTAGCCGTATTCATTAATCACTCTAATGGAGTAATGATAAGCAAAGTAGAATTTGAGATAAAATGTATCCGCATTATGAAAAAACACCCTTACCACACTCTACCAGGCTCTAGCCACGAATGACGTGATATACCATGAACTACTAATTAGTTTTAACTATCGTATTTTAAATATAGCTACTTGACACAAGTCTCGTCTGATATCTGTGCGAGGGAGGTTAGGGTTCGAATCCTACCAGCGTTTACTAAGCTCTACTTTTTTCCTAAACGGTTTCCCACTTTCCTACCGCGTAAGTGTGGGAACATTTCCTCTAAATTAATACTTCCAAATCACTAGCCTATCGAATACTCCGGACGGGTAGTAAGACACAGATAACCTAACAGAATCAACACCGGTGGGCTTGCGGACTAAACGTTAGACTCAACTAGGTCTTATTTGTCAGTGACGGAGTGGGATGGAGGTTCGGTCTCGGCGTATTATATTGATTTGATTTATCTTCATATATGGTTTTACGCTCCTCCTACATGCAAATGTGGGTACATTTACTATCAATTTTACTTTTATTATTCCTAGCTCATCAGTTTAAACATGTGAGTAGCCCAGATGGGAGGTAAGATGTGAATATATATATAATTTCCAATTCCTGTTCTGTTCCAAATCATTATCTTACTCAAAGCTATATCTAATGTGAAAAACCTTAAGTCACTCGCATCCTGTCATCTTTTTAGAATTTCAAAAATGAAGTTTTAGAACTCTAAACGGAACAGTCTTCAAGATGAAGCGTGTCGTTTATTTTATGAAGCTTATTTCCTCCTTCAGGACCAGCGGAGAGTAGACTATATATATACAAGTAGCAAAAGGGTAAAAAATAAACCATCTCCCAACATTTCAATCCTCTGGTTTCGTACTTCTAATGTAAAGTAATCGAACTCTTAGAAGATTGATTGCCTGTTTTCATTGTCAGAACTAAAAAAAAAACACTTTAAAATACAAACATTCTGTGAGGGCAGATTTGTATTCAACACCCAAGAAGATATATCTATAGAGTTGAAAAACACCCCGTTTTGTATTCTTGGATATAGCTCGTTTTACCACCCCGCTTTACAAGTTGAACACAAAAAGCACTTGACACGGTTTGGAAGTATAAATAAATGTTTTGGGGGGGGGGGGATTCAAAACTGCACACATATATTCTACTCCCTTCAAACCCATGTTTGTACTTTTTGTTTTCTTTGTCGCGATTTATTTTTGTTTGTGTAGAAATTGTTTTAAATATATCATCCTTGAAACGTATGTTAGGAAAAAAAAAAATGATACGGTGTGCACATCACACAGTTTCTCTCTCTTTTATCTTAAAATTGAGACATTTACGAAATAATATATATTGTTGCAGAAACACTCCACTAATAATCATCAATTAAATAAATGGTATGGTGTGCACGGCACACAGTCTCTCTCTCTCTTTTATCTTAAAATTGAGACATTTACGAAATAATATATATTGTTGCAGAAACACTCCACTAGCATTCATAAATGATATAATATACAGTGTTACAGAAACATTGAGAATAGATGAGCATCTCTGGCCCCCAAAGAAATAATAATAATAATTATTATTATTTTATTTTCAAAAATCTCCATTATTTCTATATTTGCCTGTAGTCCAGTAACTATTGGTTCTATAAAAATATATTTCAAATAAAGGATTTTTATTTTTATTAGTACTACAAATTTACAACGATAAGTTAGTTCGTATCTCAAATAGTTGCAGAGATATGGTCAAAATTGGAAATGTATGCTTATGTAAAGTACCCTAAAAATTATTTTCATGGGAAAAAATAATGATTTCCATTTTGTTTGTAATGTTAAACAGTGCCTAGAAACCAAATTTAATCAAAATAATTAGTGATTATTCTGAGAAAATTTGATTTTTTTTTCTCTTTATGTCCTTTAGTAAACTCACCTTAGTTTTAATTTTAAATATTTAATTCCAAAAATCCCCTGGGAGGGACCTTATGAAAACACTAGATACCGAGGTACAGACGTAGAGACAAACGATATTATGAACTAATTTGTTCAATTTCAAGAGGTCGATATTTATCACAATCTTTAGTACGAATTTTTTGACGCTCACAATACTTTCTCTCCGAGGGAGAAATTAAAAAAACAAACAAAAAAAGAACGTGATAGTAATAATAATGACGTTTTCCCTCAAATACAAGTCTAGTCAATCAACATCTCCATGTGTGTGCATTACAATTGTGATTAAGTGGGGTTTAAGGATATCGCTGACACAACTATATTTCTTGAGAGTCATTTAGGATATTTTTGAACTTGGTAAATGATACATTTTATTAATTTATTTATTTTACTAAAATTTAACTAGATAGATACCAGCCGAAAGAGGAGACTGAGAACAGGGTACATTGGGGTTATAAGTTCACTGACAAAATGAATGGCCCTGTCATAAGACAGAACACCTCATTTTAATGGTAATGATTATAATTAAGATGCCGACATTATATTTTCATTACAATTTTTCTACCCGTTTGGGTTGTACGATGCTTTAATTACGTTGATATAATAGTAATAAGGAAGGTAGAATTTTAGAAGAATTGTGCCCATATTGTGTTTAGAAAGCGTGAAAAACTATTTAGAAAAAATAAACCCTCAGTACACCCGACCCAGAATTTGATCCCTAATTTCCTCGTAACCTATCCAGTCTTTATCGAGAGTGACACATTAGACCACGTGACCACCGATGTGATTATTTTAATAAACCATATTGTTTATTAAATAGTAATGATTTATTTATTTTTTAAGCTTTTCTGTGTTAAATAAGACTTTAAAAATCAAAATTAAGGGAGAGGCAGTTGTGATTAAAACCCATTAATAAAAAAAATATTCCACAGAGTGAAAAACTGAGCAAAGCTTTAAATAACTTCTAGACTAGTGGGAGAAAAAAATCAGGGGAGGAAAGCTCAAATAGCTTCCAAGTTCATCAAATTTCAAAAATGTCTAGGGGAGGACAAATACAAATAGCTTTTAGATGCATGTCATTTTGAAGAATTTTCAGGTGAGAACCACCTAAAATAAACTATATTCTGAAATTATTCAAATTTAAAAAATTTATCGGTAAAAGACCCTTTCAAAGATTATCTTCTAGAGGTATCTAACTATCGTAAAAAATTAAGATGAGGATCACTTGAAATAGCTTCGAGGAGTATCCAAATTTCAAAAATGTCTGAGTGAGGAACACTTTAAATGGCTTATAAGATAATCTATACTAAAAAAAATAAAGGCTAAGACTACTAATAGCTTCTAGAGTGACAATTTTTCAAAAAAAATTTGAGGGAAGGTCACTTCAAATAATCTCTAAAACTATCTGATTATAAAATTTTTGTAGAGTATGACCACGGTCTAAAACATACCTAAGACCAAATATGAATGAAGAACTATTAAATGGCTCTAAACAGAAATCTAAGATTGTAAGTATTTATGTTATTTATAATTATGACCCGCCTATGAAAATGATTTGGATCAGCCCCGGTAAATACTTTATATTTACATGTTGCAGCCAACAAAATGTGTTTTACTGTAAATGAGTGTAAAATTTATAAAACTCATTCAACTGTAATTTAATTGTTGTGAACATACTACATCTCCCTACTGATAGTTTTAAACACTCGCGATTAATCGGAGTTTCAACTAAAGCCATATTTTAATAATATTTTTCAGGAACTTACGAGCTTCCAGAAACTTCTTAGATAAACTGTACCCCCAACCTCATCCTGAAAAACAGGTTGTATATATTGGATTCACGTGTTACTAACCTCTTAGTCCATTTTTAAACTTACAATGTAGGAGTGATGAAGGACTAATTCAGAAGAAATGTACCAGAGCTTACATTGAAAGGAGAGTGAGAAACCATTTATTAAAAACCGAATGAGTACAACATGCCAGTATTTTAACCCCAAACTCCCCATCAATGAAAAACTTGATTTCCTTTAATAAAGGCTCTAAAAATTCGAATGTTTTATGCCATACATTCCATACAATGCGGTTTAGTGGATTGTTTCCAAGGCAAGCAGAGCTTGTTAAAACTGTACCTGTGATATGTTTTCCTCTACATTGTCCCCATTTGACCAATCATACTTAGGCTTTGATCTACATACCTCACATGAGAATGTATTTTCGTAGACACCTGACAAATGAGTGTTCTACTGAGTGATGAGAACAATTCACAGGTACAGTTTAAACAAGCTCTGCTCTACATACCTCACATGGGAATGTATGTTGGTTGATACCTGACCAATAAGTGTTCTACTGAGTGATGAGAACAATTCACAGGTACAGTTTAAACAAGCTCTGCTCTACATACCTCACATGGGAATGTATGTTGGTTGATACCTGACCCAATGAGTGTTCTACTGAGTCATGAGAACAATTCACAAGTACAGTTTAAACAAGCTCTGCTCTACATACCTCACATGGAATGTATGTTGGTTGATACCTGACCAATGAGTGTTCTGCTGAGTGATGAGAACAATTCACAGATACAGTTTAAACAAGCTCTGCTCTACATACCTCACATGGGAATGTATGTTGGTTGATACCTGACCAATGAGTGTTCTACTGAGTGATGAGAACAATTCACGGTACAGTTTAAACAAGCTCTGCTCTACATACCTCACATGGGAATGTATGTTGTTGATACCTGACCAATGAGTGTTCTGCTGAGTTATGAGAACAATTCACAGGTACAGTTTAAACAAGCTCTGCTCTACATACCTCACATGGGAATGTATGTTGGTTGATACCTGACCAATGAGTGATCTCTGAGTGATGAGAACAATTCACAGGTACAGTTTAAACAAGCTCTGCTCTACATACCTCACATGGGAATGTATGTTGTTGATACTGACCAATGAGTGTTCTCTGAGTGATGAGAACAATTCACAGGTACAGTTTAAACAAGCTCTGCTTACATACCTCACATGGGAATGTATGTTCGTTGATACCTGACCAATGAGTGTTCTACTGAGTGATGATATCAATTCACAGGTACAGTTTAAACAAGCTCTGCTCTACATACCTCACATGGGAATGTATGTTCGTTGATAGCTGACCAATGAGTGTTCTACTGAGTGATGAGAACAATTCACAAGTACAGTTTAAACAAGATGTGAATATTCTGGCAACATTCCAATCCATGCCACTGGTTCCATAACACCTAAAGGTACTGCCAGGTGTAAATCACAAGCCAAGAATAGAAGCATTGAACGGGATGTGAGGCGAGGACTATTTATAGAAAGATATTTCTGTGATCGTTCATTCCAGCCATGGATACCACTTTACAAGCCTTAAATTAATGTGAAATATTTACTTTTCTAGATATCTATCAGGACTCAGCCGCTCAAGCCTAAACTAAGAAAATAAAACTATTTAGAGAGGAAACAACTTTTTTTTATTGCAATAATTTGGTGATTATTCTTAACCTACCGTATTAGTTGAACTGACATTAATATTTTGACCTTCCACCGTCGGTAACACAAAGGCTTGATGACGCGATATATTGACGGAGTATTATCCATGGACTTAGAGTTCGGTTTATTCTTAGAACTTTCAATAAATTTCCTTTCTAAGTTTTGAGAAATTAGAATAAAACTTATATTAAACGTATCGATATAACCTTTAAAAAATATAAAGAATTTATTTCCAGGATTTCACACAAGGTAGGCGGGATATTTACCAAAACAACAACAGCAACAAACACTTTTGTATCACGTGATTGATGACTCTTAACATGGAAAGTTTGGTTACATATTTTATGCATCCCGTACTATTTATAAAAGAGTTTTCTCTATAGTTCCGCCATCAGGGAAGATTGATTCCTTGTAACGATATCACAAGATGAATACCCACTCGCTATCTATTTAACAAGACCAACATGACAAGAAAAAAAACGTTGGTCTGTTGCTGTTTTCTTGGTTGAGGTGGATGACAAATGAGTTTTTATTTTATCCATGTTGGTAATATGTACTTGTTGTAAAACCTTAGGATACGTAAATAAGGTTTCTATTTAGAGTATTCGTTCAATATATATAATATATTATAATTCTGAGTCTTACCACCTATATAGTATATCTGATAGCTGCATTTAAACCCGAACTGGTAGCAATGGGGTTCAAGACGTAAGTCCTGCAACGGACTGAGATGCTGATCACTAGAAAGCCCAGATTCTACCCTCAGTTGGGCGCAACTGGTCTGATTTTGTATTACCTCTCCAAGCTAATGCAGATGCACTTTCTATAAGTTAACCAACCAGTCGTTCCCTATTGCTTAGAATAGTCTTGTCATTTAATGAGCTATTTATAGAAAATACTGATTTTTAAAACCCAGGATAAGGAAGATAAATATTAAGGAAATGTACTTTTTGATATATGGTAGTTTAATAATTCATTTTGGAATGTTTTAAAGATAGCAGGTTTTTTTAAAAATACGACACCTTAGATTAATATAATATTTAGCACCGCGTCTTACTAACCGTTCGGGTTATACGCTTTAAGTACTAATTACGCTAATGGATTAGGAATTGGGAAGGTTTAATTAGAGGAAGTGAACCCGCATTTGCGTGGAGGGAGAGTGGAAAACCATTTAGGAAAAACCACCCCCGGTTCACCCGACCGAGATTCGAACCTCGATCTTCCCGTCCTCAGCAGTCGAGCTCAACACGACAAACGCGTTAGCTAACTACACCACCGAGGCGGGTGACACCTTAGATTAATCGATAGCATAGCTGTCTACTGAGTCAAGGGTTCCGGGTTTGATTCCTAACGTGGCCGAAATGGTGGCGAATTGTGGGTTTATTCTTTCATAGTGATAAATTAATCTCCTGGGACAGATGGTTACCTGTACTAGTCTTAGATTAGATTATAAGACGATAGGCCTAGCAAACTGGTGGTGGAAAATATATGGTTTGAATAAAAACACGCCCAGACCATAGGCTGGAAATAGTAATGAATGGAAAGTAAAGTTTTTTTTGAAAAGTTCGTTCCCGCTTTTACTATACGAGATAGTACATACAGTACAGTTTGCGTAGGAAGGGATTTTCTGAAAATACGAACACCTTGCGGTCAATATTGATAACATTTTACTATATTATTATTATTATTATTACTATATGTGTTGATAATATCTTACCACCTGTCTGTGGTCTTGTGGGTCAGAGTTCCTGGCTACAGATCCAGAGATCCAGAGTTCGATCCCCGGCGCTACCAGATTTATGTGAAGCATTTGGTCTGAAACGGGTTCAAACTCAGCCTCGTGAGGACAACTGAAGAGCTACTTGAACGAAAAATTAGTGGGCCTGGTCTAGAAAACTGAGATTAACGACCGTGGTGTTAGTTGTGCCGACCATATGACACCCTATATCTGCAGGAGTTGACACTATCTTTGTTAAAAGACGGTGCCAGCCCAGTTGGTATAGCTTGATTGCATGATGATGCAATCAAGTTTTTTTTATAATATCTATCAAAAGTGACAACCATAGACTTGGCGTATGAATACTTATGACAGAAAGGTTATTTTTATGCTCCACGTCTTACCTACCAACCGGTCAGACTATCTTCCCATTTACATACAAATACTATACATATGAGACGTAGAAATGAGATTAAATGTAGCCGCATTATTGTGTAGATTAGGAAAAACATTCAGGATAAACCACCTCTGTACATCTGTGACCTTGAATCGAACACTGACCCCTGTTACTGTACATCTCTGACCTTGAATCGAACACTGACCCCTGTTACTGTAAAACAATACCAGACATTACAGACTCCATTGGCCACGTATCCCCCAATGTGAGTGCCATTACATATTCATTACTCTACAAACGTGTAAATAAACTAATTATAGCTACAATATAATCTTCATAAGTAGAACCTTATCAAGCAGTGATAGAATTATTATTATTATTATTATTATTATTATTATTATTAGCACCGCGTCTTACTACCCGTCCGGATTATACACACTTACACTAATGTGTAATGGTAGGGTGATTGTGAGATGAAATGAAGGACCTACAGTTTAACGTGGGATCCGAACCACGGTGGAGGCCTGGCATTCCCCACATTCACAAGATGTCTTGTCAGAGGTGAAGGAAGGGTTTGGTGATCAGATAAATCTGTGTCGGGACCGAGGATTGAACCCTGGACCTCAGCACAGAAGTCCGACACCTTACCCATAGACCGCCAGGTCACCCACTAACATTAATAATCTAGTAAAATGTTATCAATATGGACAGCAACAAATTATGTTTGTATTTTCTTAAAAGGCTCTTTTAATGAATGTCGGAGTGTGCTCTTATGTATTTTTGGTTTAAGATTCTTATAAAATGATCGAATAATAAAAACTTTAGCCTTAACGAACCTTGGAGCAGTAAAACGGTTCTATTTTACTGTTTACATAAATAAGAATTAACATTTCTTGAAGGGTGAGTGTGGGTTTGAAGGTCGGAGGGGAGGGTTCTTATTAGTCCGTGACCACTGAGGCAGAATGTTTCTAGAAGCCCGAAGGCTGATATTCTCTTACAGAATATAAATTAGTTTTACTTTACCTTTTCAGTCTCTTTTTGTTTGTCTCGTGGGATGAAGCAATAATCTCATCACAAATGAAATAATCTAATTTAAAATATAAATATTTTTTTAGCATATAGAAGTTTGTATTCTAGGTTTATTTTTAATTATTATTTTTTTCTAAATCTTGTTTTCAAATTATCTTTCTCGCCTTGGCTTTAATGAAGAAAATAAAAATAGATTATAAATGTACTAGAGATCATTTCTCTACGAGTATTGAGAATAAATGATTTTGTATCTCTTGTAATGGTGGACAAGTTGTCTGAGGAGTAGACTTACATTGCACTTAATTCACCGTTGATGAGGAGGTCAGGGTTTGAATAACGGATGGCTAAACTCGAGGTGGTTCTTCAACGGATATTATAACAATGTGTTTTTTCATCTCTCCTCCAAGATAAGATTAATACACTTCCACTTAAAATTCCCTACTCACTATTACTCTTCATATTTATAATTTGCAATCAATCTTCAAATCGGTTTGTTACAGTTCTCCAATCCTGGACAAATCCTGTGTCTGATTGGTCAAATGTGGACAGAGTGAGCGAGAACATGTCACTAATACTTACATTTATAACAAGCTCTGCTTACCTTGGCAACACTCCACGGCACAACATTTTGGTGTATAGCAATTGTACAGTAGATTAAATATTCCTATAAAATAATCCCTCTCTACACCCTATTCCAAATTACTTTTATTAATTATAATCAGTATGCATTTTGAATGAAATAAAAATATAAATAAAATATATTATTCAGTATACATATATATTCAATGCAATTTGAAACGATGTCTTTTTCTATCTATCCTCACTAATAACCAAAAGAACCCGACATGTGTACAATATCTAACTAAATAATTTAAATAAAATGGCTTGGACACTCAAACTATATTAGAACGTTTCATGTTCAATATTAAAATCGATAAATGATTTTTTTTTAAAGGGTAGTTTTCCGAAATGTAGCTAATCTTCTTCTCACGCATTGGTTGGTTTTATCACCTCCTTCTTTATCTATTCCCTTCCCCTCTCCCTATTATTTTCACACCCGCCCACCTACATTTTACACGATGTGTTGTTGTTGTTGTGTTTATTTTTTTGGCCCAGGGTAATTTTCTCGTAGCCTGATTGTTTCAACCCCGTGGAGGGATGCCTGGAAAATAATGTTATAAGGAGTTGGAAGGGGGGGGGGGGGATAAAGCCTCGGGGGAATCGTAAAATGTTGGGGAAGTTGATTTCATTTTGTGCCAGTAATAGACGTTTCTTTCTACGTTGAGCTGGACTTTGCTTCAATTGATTTAGTTGAAACAGGCATATATATATATAAACTCACAATAGCTTTGACTGTTGATGATGGTTGTATCGGGGTTCGAGTTCCAGTTAGGTGTACAGAGGGTGATTTTTCTAAACTGATTTTACTCTCTCCCTCCATGGAAATGCGGGTATACTTCCTCTAAATTCAACTTTTATATCCACTAACACATCTGTGTATTAAATTCATAGGCGTGTAACTCAAACGGGTAGTAAGACTATATACTCTAGCTTTACAGGGTCACATTTAGTGTTACAAAAGTATATGTGTGTTTTTACCTATCCCGGATGTATTTAAGTAACTTGCGGTGAAAATAGAGCAACCGCCTGTCTTTTCCTCATTCCCTCTCTCTCTTCTTCACCGTCCTCGATTCTACGATTGGAACAAACGTTTATTTTTAGACCTTCGTGCAACAATTTTGATATCGATTTTGTCCCCCCCCCCCCTCTCTCTCATGCCCCCCTTAAAGCCACTCTAACCCCCAATGCCAGGCAGGAAGCCGAGTCAGTCGTAGAAAAGAGCCACCACCGTTTATAGTCGACTCTTCCAGGTGGTTACGTCTCGTCATCTGCCCCTTAATGATATGCAAACGGTGGTGCTGTACGTAAACGTTTCTTTTCTGGTAAAATAAAACGTCGGGGATTTGACGGGCCCCTCTATCTGCAATTTATTTTGGGATCAAAATTGATAACATTTTACCATATTACTATTGTTATTTTATGTGTATTTTTATTATATATATATAATGACAGCTGTAGATTACATGGCTTGACGTATGAATACGTGAAAGTGTGTCTCTGATTCTCAGATAAGATTCTTGCTATGAATACGTGATGAAATGACCGTCTTTATTTTCATGTGTGCTATTCTGCTTTCTTCTATTCTGATTGCTTCTATTCTGCTTTCTTCTATTCTGATTGCTTCTATTAATCATTAGAAGATCGAAGAAAATAAAAAATAAGTTTTCAAATTTAGTTTTCGCTTATGTTTTAGAGCTTTTATAATGCTTAACAGTGTTTAGATAAATATAATTGTAGTACAAAATTAACAACTTAACTCCAGATAGTTAATTAATAAGCTATCTTAATTCATTATAGCTAAAACAAACAAATTTAGTTGTTACGTTTATGTTTACTGTAGTTTATAAGGTTCGGATTCGTAAACTAACTAATCTGGTCTGGCTTTAATTACAATAAAACGTATTATATTCCAGCTGAAGATGTACTAATAATAATAATAGTAATAATAATTATTATTATTATTATTTATTTTTATTAATATTTATTAGCACCGCGTCTTACTACCCGTTCGGGTTATACGCACTTACGCTAATGTGTAATGGTAGTGTGATTGTGAGATGAAATGGAGGACCTACAGTTTAACTTGGGATCCGAACCACGGTGGAGGCCTGGCATTCCACACATTCACAAGATGTCTTGTCAGAGGTGAAGGAAGGGTTTGGTAATCAGATAGATCTGTGCCGGGACCCAGGATTGAACCCCGGACCTCCAGCACAGAAGTCAGACACCTTACCCCTAGACCGCAAGGTCACCTACCCTGACGAAATAACACCCCTAGTGTATCTGACTGGGTTTTGATCCCCCCTCTTCCTGGGTACACTTCCAACCGTTCTAATGAGGTCGTCACGGGGGTTGTGTGTTAGCGACAGTTGAATGGGACAGGCTTACAGGTGGCAGAATTGGAGCTAAGGGTGTTGACGGAACCTACAATTTGGCGCCTACCCCGTGATCAGATGTATTGATTGGATGAACACCCGAGTGGGGACTAGGAATAGAGGGGGCAGGGCACGGGGTATATTCTGTCGATCTATCAGGAGAAAACTAGGCGCTCTGAAGTAATTTATAATCATAGACGTATCGTATGTATATCCTACAGCCAGTCCCACCACCAGGGGGAGAATATGGGTACCATAAGTACCATTGGAAACCGGGTTACTCTGGATCAACAGTTTCGTAGGAAAACAAGAGCAAAGCAGAAATATAATCACTGACGAGCTATAACCCAATCATTGGCGTTGTCAGCTCGTTGAGACTTTAAATAACTTCAGTTTTTCCTTTTCAGCGAGGCAACATCAGCTTGGAACACCCAATAAAAATTTAAAACCAGCCAATCATATCAGTGCGCATGCTCCTACAAAGTGATATATACAAGCAGACATCTGAGTCTACTGTTGTGGGAAGATTTTAAATAACTCGTTGAATGGTAAGTGCGTATGTGGTTGTTGTTTTGTTTGGATTTACTTCACTACTTAATAGAATATATTTATCACATATATCGTGATAGTAAAATTAAATATATGTTTATCCCCTATAAAATATATTATGTAAGATATCAGCTGATTCTAGTTTGTGTTGCAAAGCATTATGGGTCAACATACATTTCTGCCGGTGGGTGAATGGCTGCGAACTCCAGAATATTTGTATCTGTTTCAGACAATGTGTGAATCATGCTTTAATAATTGAAAACTTATTTTTCGTTTATGTTTTTACCACCCTGTCTTACTACCCTTTTGGTTTATCCACAGGTACTAATCAGGCTAATGTGCTAGGGATGAGGAAAGTTTTTTTTTTATGTTTCCATTCTTGGTACACCCGATTGGGATTCGAACCCTGATGTCCCCACAATCGGCAGTCCAGTCTATTGTGGTAATGACGCCCTAGACCAATTAGCCACCAAACCAGGTAACTGTGTTATTAATATTCCGTTATTCTTGACTCACCGACAAATGAATTTGATCATTTTAAAACTGTTAAAAAAACGGCGCTGCATTTTATCTAGACACTATTTTTGTATCACTAGCATAGAGCTAGTAATATTTATTTTCTATACTGATACGAGCATTGGTTTGCTCATTTTTATCTTCCCTTTGCTTTAAATATAACAATGTGTTTTTTTACATTTCTCTGTACCTTTGTTGTTGACTAAAAAATTCTTTTTTTAATTAAAATTAATAATCTCTTTAATACCGTTTAATTCAATAGGTTATGGGCCCAGATACATTTCGTAAAGAGTAAATTTTTGAGTCTAAAATGAGTGAAAAAGTTATTTTCAATTTTAAAAGTTTATGTCGTTTTATTTTGTCGGTATTCGTTATTCAACCACTATGCCGTTTGAGTCGGTGGTAAAGTTGTTGCAGCTTGTGTAAGTTTTCTGTTCGTGTGAGATCATTGTAGCTCCGCTAAGATCGTCACTGAACAGCAAAGTATAAAATAATAGTTATAATAAAGTAGACTGTAAAAGAAATGAGTGACTCAATGTCGGTGATTATAACCCACAAGCAAAATGGTAGCAACTATAAAACGTGAAAGTTTCAGATGGACGCAATATTGCGTGAGTAGTGTTTGATGGGATACGTAACTGTGGATATGAACGAAAATGCAACAACACAAAAATCAGAGTTTCGAAATACAAATAATGGCAAGGGGCGGTTCTGCTATCAACCCTAGAGAATGAAGAAAATCTGAATGTTTTAATTTCACCACAGCAAAAGAAATATATGACAAGTTGAGTGCCAATCACGAGAAAAAGAGTGAAATGGATGTTATGACACTATATAAGGAATTATTTTAGTCTACAAAGGACAGAAGATGGGCCAGTAACAGCTTCTGTGTCCAAAGCTGTGAAGCTTTCCACTGAAATTGAAGATCAAGGTGAAAAACTTTCTGACAACATAAGGATGATGAGGACCATCAGTGGTCTGGCACCACGTTATCAACATTTAAAGACAGTGTGGTACAATATAAGGGAAGGAGAGACTTTAACAGCTTGCTAGCACATTTACACCAGTAAGAAGAACATCAGAACAAGCAAAGTGAACTGTATAGTGGAGCACTTTCCTCCGGAAAGGAAAATAAAGTTCGAGGCTTTGGACAAGTAACAACAATTCAATTGAAGACCAAAAGAAGATAACAAACGGCCATAGTTTTGAACAAGTGGGATACTGGCATTGTGAGTGCCCACAGTAGAAGAATAAAACGTCAGTTGGGTTTCATGGTAATGTCAAGTGAAATTACAAATGGTGCTTTGCAATACGTGTGGATCATTGATTCGGGTGCGTCAAAAGCACATGACAAGTATAAAATAGTGGTTCAGTGAACTGAATGAGAGCTCCTCAGGGAAACACGTGAAAGTTGCTAATGGTGCAAAGTTACCGATCTGTGGACACAGCTCAATCCACATCTCAATGCGGAATGGTGGTAATTGGGAGCCGTGTGTCTTAGAAAACATACAGTATGTTCCTTGTTTGGGGACAAACGTCTTTTATATTGGGACAGCAACGTCACGAGGTTTCATGATGGTAGAAAGACAATGCGTAAACGAGTTACAGTATTCTGATGGAACAATCGTGGTGATTGAAGTGAAAGACAGTGCCAACCAATATCGTTTGGGGTTTCGCATGTACAGTAGCCCCGTGGCTTCTTTGGTGCTGACTGATAGCTCACAGCTGACTTCTGACAGTCAAAATTTAGGTATATACCTAAATTTTTATTGTCAAAAGTGACAGCTGCTAAACACATGTTTTTTCAGATCATCTGGTTTAACGTAGGGATACGTAATTTGGTCTGGTAGCTTTTTAAAGCTGTCAATTGCCAGCTGTGAGATGTCAGTCAGCACCAAAAAAGCCATGGGGCTACTCTACAGTGAAGTAGTGGGTACGTTACCACAGTGACGTCACTCAAAAGGTGGCATCAGAGACTTAGACATTTGAGCGTGAACACAATAAAAACGATGTTTGTGAGTGGTGTGTCGTTCTCCGAAGAAAATAAGTTTTTGTGGAGACTGTGTAGTGGGAAGATTCACCGAATTTCCCATCCAACGCCAGATGAACGTCAATGTCGCCCCGGTGAAAGGCTTCACGTAGATGTATGTGGTCCCATGAATACATCGTCAGTGGGAGACTACAGATACACTTTTTTTTTTCAAAGATGAAGATGCAAGTTTCCAATATTTGTACTTCCTACTGCATAAATCCAAAGTGAGCAACAAGATAGATGGCCAATTAAGGGCAGTGGACGCTGTAACTGGGAACCAAATCAATTCAATGAGAACCAATAATGGACTGTAGTTTTTGAACGAAGAAGTCTCAAAATTTCCACAAGAACATAGTTTGATACACGAAAGAACGTCACCCTACAAACCGGAGCAAAACAAATGAGTCGAGCGAAAATATCGCACCATCCTAGAATCAGCGAGAACGATGCTGTAAAGTTTGCTGTCAGAGGCAGTAAGGACAGCTATTTTCATCCTCAACAGAACTCCGAATTTACGGAATATGAGCAAGAACCCTTTTGGAGCAGTGGTTTGGGTAAAAACTAAATTTGAGTCCCTTGACAATCTTTGGTGTGGAGGCATATATTCATGTGCCAAAAGAGTTCAGAAAATTTAAATGGGATGCGAGAGAAAAGAAAGTTTACCTTGAATGTATGAGTCCACAACGAATAAATGCAAACTGTACCATCCAGTAACAAGATAAGTGGTTGTGGATTTTACTTAACGTGAAGCGGTTGGATCACTCTTATATGCAGCAATGGTGTCTATTGCATATCAAGTGAGCGTTTTTTAGCAAGTTTTGTTTTAGAAATTCCAAACTCTGAGCATGTGGAATCAGTGAAGCGAGTCTTGAGATATCTGAAAGGAACACCAGATCGTTTACAATTCATAAACATCGCCGATTGGATATACATATGTGGATTTTGCTGGTGTGAACACACGTCAGTTACTGACTGGTTTCGTCTTCATCATGAGCAGTGGACCAATTACCTGGCGCAGTCAGGGACAAGAGAAAGTAACACTCTCAACCACTAAATCAGAGTATACTGCAAGTTATGAGGGAGCAGGTGAAGTGTACTGGATCCGTTTGTTGCTCACGGACATGGTTGAGGAATGTGTGAATTCCACATTTATTAAATACTGACAACCAAAGCACACTCAGACTAATTAGGAACCCAGAAGTACATGCCAGAACGAAGTATTTGGACGCGCAACTTCATTTCATCAGAGAGGCCAATAAAGAAAACATTGTGACGGTGCGATACGTAAGTAGTGATGAGAAAATGGCGGACATTCTGACGGAGGCATTAGAAAGAAGTAATTTCACCAAAAACATAGTGCAAATATACAGCGAGTGGCAGTGTTAAAAATAACCGGTGCTACATATTATCTAGAGACTATAGAAGTAACATATTTTATTTTATATACTGATACGAGCACTGCATTGCTGATTTTTAGTTTCTCTTTGCTTTCAATGTAATAATGTGTTGTTTTTTGACATTTATATGTATCTGTGTTGTTGACTGAACGATTCTTCTTAATTAGACTTAATGATCTTTTTCATACAGTTTAATTCAACAAAAACAACTTTTTCTAACTTTATTTGCTGATATTTCTCAAGAACATATAAATGGCTCAGTACACTCTTTTTCTTCACAACAAAATGCTTGTAATATTCACGGAGTCTATGATCTTTGTATACATATTTAATTTAGAACAGAGCCTGAAAATAATTCACACTCAAATAAAATTCAAGTATTTCCTCGTGTATATCATATTTCAATCTTCAGTTAAATAATCATTCTCGTGGATTGATTTTGTTTGATAAAATTGTAAACAAAAAAAATCTTCCCACGAATTAAAAGTCAGGATCATCTTGCCTGGCTTATGGTTCAAATCTTAATCAGAGGTATTGAATTAAAGTTTTTCTATAAGTAATTTCCCACTATCTCTCACCAATCAAACGTCAGTACATCCCTCTAAGATCTGGCTTCCTTATATTCCTGTCTTGGCTTGGTTCAAATTCATAAAGCCTGAACGAATAGGGAGCCACAATGGAAAAAAATAAATTATAGCTCATATAATAATATATATTTGTTATAATTTAGAACTAGGACATCCAAACAAATAATGTATTTGAATCGCCCACGATTTGGACAACTAATACTAAACGTTGACTTCTCTGTCCCGTCTATTATACGTCTATGACCATTTTAATTGAATGCACATATTATACAACAGTTGTAATTTTCTGGCTGCGCGAAAATCAAATTTTCCCAACAAAAATAATATTTGGAAACTTTATTGGCTGTGAAAGGCTTTTCAAAGCTCACTTTCATCGGCGTGTGGGATGTGTGTTCAATAAAAATAAATATTTATGACCCTGTGATAGAGGACTCTTTTTTTTTTTTCATTCACGTGCATCACAAAGAAAACTATCGATTGTAACAATGATGCAGTCATGGGTAATGTTTCTCCCTTTTAGGTTTTTAGAGTGTTTCATAATAAAGTGCTGTTTTTTTTTTGTTACTGTCTCGGTTTTATGTTAAACTATTCGTTAGGTGTAAAATCGTCTAAGTCAACTTTATTGCTGGTCAAACTCACATAAACAATTGATATAATACAATTTGATCATTTGAGTTCGTTTTATCCTCGCACCTCTACAATTGTTTAATGAGGGAGAATAGAGAACATATACTGTCCAATTTCCATAAGATGGGTCATTTTTGACAGATAGAAAAGTTACCAGATCTACTTTCACGTATCCCTACATCAAGACATGCGATCTGGAGAGGTATTTTTGATAGATATTATCAATAAAATAAAATACTATAGTAAAATATTATTAATATGGATTTTCCTTTAGTGATAGGTGATTAGTGTTAGTTGTTGTCCTAGGTTAAGTTATTCTCCAAGCTATACGCTGATATTATCGTCTTTATTTTTTAATCAATTAAAATTTGTACTCCCTAGAGATAATTATTAATTTTACTTTAATTAGATTATGTTTACATTAATTATTTTCTTACTAAACTTCAATTTAAATTAATATATTTGTATACCCTATAATACCTAAGCATTATCGAATTATTATGTAATATTATTTAAAGTATCCTTATAAAGAAATATTTTTCATATATTAGATTTATCCTAGCTAGAATCTTTCAAAATTAACTGTGATAGACACTTAAATTATTTCGAAAATTAAATACTAATTTTTTTTATAACTGTGGAATTTAAGTTAATTTTAATAAATACAAATTAACATTGAAATTGTAAAGAGAGCTTAAGATTTTGTCCATACCACCTGTCCTAGATATCAGAGCAATAACTTTATATAAGTTAGGGATGAGTAAAGTCAAATTCAGAGGAAAAAACCCCACATTTGTGTGGAAAACTATTTAGAAACAAAAACTACACTTTACTACATCCGATCGAGTTCAAGCCACGACCTCCTTTGTCACGTTCAAACCAGACAAGACGATATTGACGCCTTTTCCTTTCTTAAATATAAGGTTCGATAAACAATCTCTTCTTTGTGTTTTTAGATCGAATCTAGCTGCGGGAAATATTTCCGTTCCCCTCGCAATGAAATGTAAGCTACGATTAATTTTAATTCTCACCCGCTTCGTTGGTTAAACCGTCTAAGAAGTCACTCTTGTGATAGTTGGGTCTGCCGATGACAGGCAGATCCAGGATCGAATCCTGCACAGGTGTACAAAAGGTTTTTCCTAAATGGTTTTCCAATACCCCTCGAAGAAAATGTGGATACACTTCCCCTAAATTCAACGATTCCCATTCCTAACACATTAGCGTAATTAGTACAGGGGTGTATAACCCTATATATTAGTAGGGCATGGCGTAACACAATTGTATTTATCTTTGCGATTAATATTTGTGTCTTCTCAAACACTGATGTATCTGTGTACAAAGATAATTACAATAATAATATTAGAAACATTCCCTCTAGTAGCTTATTCCTATTTATTTCTTTGAAATCATTGAACTCAGCTACGATTCCACTTAAATTCCAGTTTCCTTTTAAATCCAATAATATTGTGTATTAACTTTAAGAAACCGTATCAAATATTTATTTTTCTCTCCATCCTGAGTTTCAAATTTCCCTTGGTTATTCTGTATGAAGCTAAAAGGTAAAATGAAAACTATATGAATTTGTTCCGCATTTTCTCACAATCCTCTCCAGGGCTTCGGATCTTATTTTAAGCTTTCTCTAACTTGATCTGCAAAGTTATCCTACCAAACACTTCTGTATTCACCTTTTATAGAGTTTCCTTTATCAGTCTCTTCCTCGTAACGCTTTCTTTTATTAAAATATTTATATTTATGCTATTTTTTTATATATCTTGTGTTGTCATCAACTACATGTTTCTTTTTAAAGTTACCGCGTATTGATATTTCGTGTTGAGGGAAAACCCCATTTAGAGATAGCAGTTAGGAATATATTTATCAAGCAATTACAAAAGTTACTGAAACTATTTTTCACCAAACCAACACTCTCAATTTTGAATCGAGCACACATATTTTTTCACCAAACCCAACACTCTCAATTTTGAATCGAGCACATATATTTTTTCACCAAACCCAACACTCTCAATTTTGAATCGAGCACACATATTTTTTCACCAAACCCAACACTCTCAATTTTGAATCGAGCACACATATTTTTTCACCAAACCCAACACTCTCAATTTTGAATCGAGCACACATATTTTTTCATCAAACCCAACACTCTCAATTTTGAATCGAGCACACATATTTTTTCATCAAACCCAACACTCTCAATTTTGAATTGACACACATATTTTTTCACCAAACCCAACACTCTCAATTTTGAATCAGCACATATTTTTCACCAAACCAACACACTCAACTTTGAATCAGCACACATATTTTTTCATCAAACCCAACACTCTCAATTTTGAATCGAGCACACATATTTTTTCACCAAACCTAACATTCTCAATTTTGAATCGAGCCATATTTTTCACCAAACCCAACACTCTCAACTTTGAATCGAGCACACATATTTTTTCATCAAACCCAACACTCTCAATTTTGAATCGAGCACACATATTTTTTCACCAAACCCAACACTCTCAATTTTGAATCGAGCACACATATTTTTTCATCAAACCCAACACTCTCAATTTTGAATTGGACACACATATTTTTTCACCAAACCCAACACTCTCAATTTTGAATCGAGCACACATATTTTTTCATCAAACCCAACACTCTCAATTTTGTATCGAGCACACATATTTTTTCACCAAACCTAACATTCTCAATTTTGAATCGAGCACACATATTTTTCATCAAACCCAACACTCTCAATTTTGAATCGAGCACACATATTTTTCATCAAACCCAACACTCTCAATTTTGAATCGAGCACACATATTTTTTCACCAAACCCAACACTCTCAATTTTGAATCGAGCACACATATTTTTTCATCAAACCCAACACTCTCAATTTTGTATCGAGCACACATATTTTTTCACCAAACCTAACATTCTCAATTTTGAATCGAGCACATATTTTTCACCAAACCCAACACTCTCAACTTTGAATCGAGCACACATATTTTTTCATCAAACCCAACACTCTCAATTTTGAATCGAGCACACATATTTTTTCACCAAACCTAACATTCTCAATTTTGAATCGAGCACATATTTTTCACCAAACCCAACACTCTCAACTTTGAATCGAGCACACATATTTTTTCATCAAACCCAACACTCTCAATTTTGAATCGAGCACACATATTTTTTCACCAAACCCAACACTCTCAATTTTGAATCGAGCACACATATTTTTTCATCAAACCCAACACTCTCAATTTTGAATCGAGCACACATATTTTTTCACCAAATCCAACATTCTCAATTTTGAATCGAGCACACATATTTTTTCACCAAACCCAACACTCTCAATTTTGAATCTAGCATACATATTTTTCCTATGAATTAGAATCTATCCAGAACAAAATATCATTCTTTTGGTGAGGAATGTGGAACTTAGAGAATAAATAAGATTCTAGAGCAAATGTAACCACATTTTCTTGGAATCAAAGGGAGAAACCATTTAGTAAAAAAAAACACCCTCAGAACACATGATTGGGATTCCAACACCGATCCCCCGGCATTGACTGTTAAATCTATTGCAAGAGTGACGCCTTAAACCGTTTGACCACCGAAGTGGGTATAAGTAGTTATATTTTAAATTATAAAAAATAAGTTTATAGGAAATAAATTGTTAAAAGGATTGAAGTTTAGATTCGAATATTGGATTTAATTTCATCGAATATAAATAAATTGGGATCTATTTGTTTTTAAAATTTAAAGAAAAAACTACTCTCGAATAATAAGATTCGAAATTTCGAATCGAACTCTAATATTAGTCAGATTCTGAATTTAATTTGAAATCGTCTGACATGTTATCTAAGTGAGTAGCGTGTCTGCCTACTAAGCTAATACACCCGGGTTTGATTCCCTGCGTGGTAAAAAAATATGCAATAATTAAATTGGTGGCTTACCTCTTTTAAAAGTGATACATTTATGGCTGGGGTACTGGGTGTTGTGTTTGTTCTAGATTTAAGTTCGTGGATAAGTCATGTAGTGATATAATTAGTTAGTTTAGAAAGTGCACGTTAATGTCCTCAAAAAAGAATATTTATGAGATTATGTACACCGTGTTTGTATTTTGTAAAGTGTTCTTCCTAACGCATCCTTATTGTGTTTGCTTTTCGTCAGAAGAAGGGGAAGGAGTAAATTAATTTAATTAAATCCAAAGAAGGTTTAAGCGCTCTTCCCTCTTGGCGGTGGAAACTGGAACCAACATTTCAAAGCGACGACGGAAAGAGAACATGTCATCAGTTTTGCTCCAGGCTGTGAATATTTCTTAGCTATTCAAGGGATTCTGAGAGAGGTTTCTTGAGAAATATCTCCCTCACATCTGGCTATTTCTCAGCCGTGTTGAGGTTGGTTTACAGAAAGTGAGTGGTATTGAGAGCTCTGAGGTAAAGTTATATTACACAATATTTGTAAAGAAGAACAAGATGGAGAATTTGAAGAAGAGATGTGGAACATGATGTGGTGGTATCTTAAGAGCTTTAAAGGAAGATTTTGTCACGGTATTTATAAATACAATTCAAAGTGTTATGGTTGGAGTGTAAGGGACATCATAAAAGGGCAATGTTTTTGAAGTTTTTGTATCAAAAAAATTATTTTGTATCAAAATAAATTAATATTTCTTCAGTAGAAACTAAAGTGTAATTTTCATCACATGTTGGTATCAACAGTTGTTGAATATCTATCGACGACATACCGGAATTTAATGACAAATTTATCTTTTAATTTAAAAAGTTTTATCATCTAATGCTGCAATGTTCATGACAGATATTCAACAACTGTTGATAATTATCGCCCTGTGAAGATTTTTTTTTAGCACCACGTCTTACTACCTGTTCAGATTAGACGCTTATGTAATAGCTACTCTAATGGATTTAGGGATTAGGAAGGTTAAATTTAGATGAAGTGTGCCCAAATTTTCGTGGAGAAAGATTGGAAGAGCATTTTGGAAAAAAACAACTTTCAGTACACCCGACTGAGATTCGAAACTCGATCCCTCATCATCAGCAGTCCAGTCTACTGCGAGAGTAGTACGTTAGACCATGTGGCCACCGAAGTTGGTCTGAAGATAATTAAACTCTTATGTTACTACTGGAACAATATCTTATTTATTTTTGATCAAAAAATTGTTTGCTATAAAAAAATACCTTCAATAACACTGAACATTTTATCACGTCCTCTACAATCCCACCTTAATGTTTACTACTTATGTACAGGCCAATAACAATAGGAAAGGATCTTGAAGATAGAAAAGTTACATGATATACTTTCACATATTCATACGTCAAATCATGTAATCTGCAGCCGTCACTTTTGATAGATATGATCAAATATTAATAATAATATAGTACAGTTGATCTCCCTTCTTCCATTGGCCTAATCTGTCAGGATAGCTTGCAGGGCAGGGTAGGGTTAGTGTCAAGCTAGAAGGTTGATTTAGAAATTATACTGATGACTTGTTTTTTTTTGTTTTATTAGTAGTACTAGGAGTTAATACAAAAATGTGATGTAACAAGGTGTTAGAAAAATGTAAAAGAACGTGACGTATGAGCTCGTGAGAGAACTGGCTTGATGAGGAATACTGACTGACACCCCTCGTGACCTCTTTAGAGACTCTAACCCGGTACCCTGAGTACGATGGTTTCCCTCCAGCACAAGTACCCAAAGTTCTGTTTGGTATGATCCCAGCGATGGGCAGGGTGACTACATCCCGAAAGATCCCCGATAATAATAAATCAAAAAACTTGTATAGTCCAATCCGTCCTAGTTAGTTATAACGGGGGCAAACGTTGTTATGAATTGTCAGTTTTCTTTCTTAATGTTTACTAACTCATTACATAAGTTTATATGGCCAGTCCTTTCAGTCACGTGATTCCAACAGTGTTATATTAATTTAAATAAACATATCAATCTAACTCAGGGTTGTGACAGTACAATATTATCAATGATGACCTGAAACACATCTGTATGTTCTAAAAGGTTCTTCATAATAATCAAGTAGTTTAAGTAAGAAATCAAACCTGGATCCTTTGAATCAAATTAATATTTTATTATTATATGACGTGCTTTGTCTTATTGCTTGTTTGAGCTCTTCACAAACTTTCACGAATGCTAAAAAAAAAGGGTTGAAAAGACACAATTTTGAGAGGAAATGCAACCGAATTTTCTTGAACTATTTATTAAAATCCATCTTAATGAAACTGGTTGGAATTTGAATGGTTACCCCCACCCCACCCTCTCCTAGTGATTTATACCAGATGGGACTAAGAACAATGCCTTTATCTGCATGCGCATCTGTGGAGGTGGTGGGTATAGTCTTGAGTTGAAAACCCATCTCTTTAAATTAAAATTTATATATAAAACGATATTTTTTTTCTTTTACCATAGATAGCGTTGAGAATGAAACACTAAGGTAATTGTGTTCAAACCTCACCTTAGGTCTAAATATACTTCATTTTGAATTCCACTGTTTAATACTGGGCTTAATGATGGGAAAGAACGAGAAAGATAATTGCTAGGAAGTGTGCTAACGTTTGCCTCGATAGAGAATAAATACCCCTTGTGTTGAAATCTAAAACACTTTCGGTTTACTTGGCATTAATTAGAACTCAATCCTTGGCCTAGTAGCAGTCTGACACACCAGTAGATGACGATTAATTCGGAGCTCACTACACGTTGGTCTCAATTCGCAGACAATAATAATCAACCCCCGCTATAAGAGTGGCAAGATATTATTGGGAACAGAAACATTTATGAACACTTCCCAAACCCAAACCCATACCGTTCCTAGAGGAATCGCGTATTTGAGCAACAGGTCACAAGATCAATGCCAGAACAGATCGATATTCCAACATTCTCTCTCTTGGGGGTTTCTCTTGAAAAGCTGAATAATTTATGTGTAGGTCTTGATCAAGTATATTCCACGTGTGTAGCCAGTACTTGACACTTTGAACCACATGTGGAGTCATGTACTTGACACTTTGTTCCACGTGTGTAGCCAGGTTCTTGACATTTGTTCCACGTGTGTAGTCAGGTACTTGACACTTTGTTCCACGTGTGTAGACAGGTACTTGACACATTGTTCCACGTGTGTAGCCAGGTACTTGACACTTTGTTCCACGTGTGTAGCCAGGTACTTGACACATTGTTCCACGTGTGTAGCCAGGTACTTGACACTTTGTTCCACGTGTGTAGCCAGGTACTTGACACTTTGTTCCACGTGTGTAGCCAGGTACTTGACACTTTGTTCCACGTGTGTAGCCAGGTACTTGACACTTGTTCACGTGTGTAGTCAGGTACTTACACGTCTGTTACACGCGTGAGAGAATTTATTTATGAATACATTCAGGAATAAACTAGAACGTTTTATCTTATTCCTTGCAATCAATAATATATTTCCTGTAAATTCTACTTTATAATATTTGCACAATACATACACATATGCTGAAAGCACGAACAAGTGGTAAGACGGGGAGTAAAAAAATCGTATTCATGTAAAACTCATCTTTCCATAGCCTTATAAAGTAGCTGTTGATTAGTTCGTCCCTAGTGGTTGACTTCATGAAAGATCTGATGAGATGAATAAATGTATGAGTTCCAGGCCAATTAGTGGAGAGCGCTCTTATTATAATATCTCATGGACTGTATACACTTCTATTTTACTACATAATATTTAACTCGTAATTATTAAGAATATATTAATAAGTGTAATATTACGTTCTTATAGAACAATTATTATTCCTAGCAAAGTAAAGTTTTTAAAGTTTTTTCGTTCCTTATTTCGGTAGGCAATGCGTCTTCTTGCTTAGATTAGAGTCCTGAGTTCGATTCCCAGCGTCGTTGTAAAATATAATTACCTGTTAAGTTGATAACGGCATGTAAAAATAATATTTTATCTGATCTATGGCCAATTTAGACGGTAGGTCATGCGCTTGTATAATTAGTTGGTTTAGAAAATGCATGTTACCATACACTTAATAACATATAATTGTCACTACCCCCTTTACTACGGACCTAACGTGTCAGGATAATTTGTGGGGAAGGGGGGGGATGGCGGCAAATTATTTGTGTGAGTTTGTATATTTATATAAGGTTTCTGTTTTATGGTTTATTAATAATGGGATGTTAAACAGATGTTACAAAAAGATATAAATACTTTTAATTAGGAGCACGTGAGATAACTGGCTTGGTAAGGAATGCCTAAACTATGGTTTGACTGACACCTACACAGATTCAATCCCGGTACCTTGGGTAGGAGAGTTGCTCTATAGCACAAATACTCGGTGACCCGGTGTTCTAATCTTAGTGTCCCCGAAAACGGGCAGAGTTACCCCCCTGAGTAGATATTATTTTGTCAGCTCCGATAGCTATAAACAGAACTATGTATACTTCAAACCGACCCAATGGCTGAGACAACGTGGACAAGTTGTTTTGAGTTGTTAGCGGTTTCGACCTAATGTATACTAACTCATCATAACAATTTAACTAGACCAGTTATTTCGCTCGCTTATTTCAACACCATTATGTTAGTTTTAAACAAACATCTCCCATCTATAGCAGGGCGATTACTTTTGGGGGGGGGGGGGGGGGGGGAATGAAAATAATTCATATATATCTGAACGGGTACTCAACATATAAACCTGATTAATTATATAATAGATGGGATTTAAAAAAATATCCACACCCATGTTTCCCTAATAATTTGTATTATTAAAATGGTGGCGTAGCAAGAGTTCTAATGTTCATCATCCATATTTCCTAGTAAATGTTTTAGAATTATAACAGATTTTTTCTTAAAGATCAGATAATATCTGCTAATACACCTACATAATAAAACAAATAAACCAATAAAGATGAAATAATAGACCCAATACCTCTTTAATACATATATTAAGATAGGTGTGCTCAGTAATTTATTGGGAGAATCGCGGATACAAATTTAATAAAAATATCACATTATTTTGCTGTCTATAAACAAGCTGTAAGTAGGAATATATACAGGTAAAATTAATTTTAAAGATACCGTATAATGTAAGAAAGTTAACGTTTGTAATGTTCAATTAATTGTAAAAAATTATAAAAGCTGAGGAGTTGCAATTTTCTTTAGATTACGGGTGTAGTGATAACAAGTATCAAACCAATAAGTTATTTATCTTTATTACAAAACGAACATTTATACTAATGTAAAGTAATCTATTGCTTTGGAATATATTATAAAAACAAAACTAACACGTTATGTGGGTAAAGGTTTATTAACATTTTTACATTTAAATTAAAGCAAACACATTTTGTTTGGTGTAATATAAAACCCAATAGGCTACTATATTTTTAATTACTATACATATATGCCTTTCAAAACAACTAATAAAATATTTTTTTTAAATAAACTTCTCTTTCAGTTTAATTTTCTTTTTACAACTTAACTGTGTACAAAACAAAAGCTATCCATGTAAATTCCTTATAAAATAAACTTTTATAGTCATTTAGGAAAGGGTGAACGCGAGGGAAATAATAATAATAATAATAATAATAATAATAATAATAATACTAATATATAAAATTTTCTCTTTGAAGACAAATTCTTTTTATTCCTTTTTATTCCTACATATTTAATGGAGAGACTATCAAAGTAAATGATGCAGAGTTGAAAGTAATGAGATAGCTCTCTATCTTAAAGAAACTGTAACTGTCTCGCTTTTAAATTTACAATAATTGCTCTTATTACTTCAAACTTTCTAATATTACCTTTTTTAGAGAAAGGGTGCGACTACAAAAAAAAATATTTGAAACATTTAATTTTTGTCGATGGTTGTATACATTTTATTTACGTAGATCCTTTAAGCTATATTATTAAATAACTACAAATATTTAATGATCTACGAGGTCAGACTTTAAATAAACTGTATATTTATCAATCTACAAATTATTTTGTTACTAACTATATCATAAAGAATATTACTAATCTTTACTAATTTGTTAACTTATTTGATATTTTCTTATAAAATTAAGTAAAGATTTTATCTACAATATTAATATAATAAAAATTGCTAGATTTACTTAAACTATGCTAAGTTGAATAATTAATATTATTTTATATTTTTTATTAATACTGTTTATATTATTATTACTATTAATTATAAAATGTATCGTTGTAAATAATATAAAACAGTGTTATCATAATCAATAGAATTTTATCAAATATTTATTTTATACAGTGTCAGAAAGCATATCTTGCTTCATTTGTAAAGGACTAGTTAAATATTTGGATTAATGAGGCCACCACTGGAGCGTTTATACACGTTTCAGTCGTACACTGCGTATAACCCGAACGGGTAGTAAGACGCGGTGCTAATAATAATTCAGTCGTACAGAAATCCCACTCTATTTAACAAATGGTTTGTTATTTAGAATTATGGTTCACACCAAACTTAAAGTGAAGGGTAGTAGAAACCTATTATCATTGTTTGAGAATCATACATTTTCAGTTTTTTTGTTGTTTGTTTTAAAACATTGAATTGATTGTAGACAGTTAGCTCAATAACGTTTTACAGGAAATGTCTCCTATCTGGGAACAAATTAAATGGCTATAAACATAGATCTCGCCTTGTTCAGACAAAGGATAAAATATTAGTGACGTTTTATATAACTTTAAGGGCTCATTTAGAGAAAATTCGTAATAATGTTAGAATATGAACAATCGTTCAAATATTTAAAGAATATGTTTATATTTAAACACTGTAATCAACTTTTTATTTCTAAAATAATCTACTAAATTATCTTGTAGTTTTTAATTTGTATTTGTCAAAAATAGGGTTCCTCATAACATGGAAACTATCTATAGACCCTAATAGTTCAAGTCACATGGAGGATTTTAAAATAAACCCTATAAATTACAGTATTAATTTTAACAACCAAAATAGAAAAATCGTGTTGGTTAGCATCAAGATTATTAATTACTTTTACCTAGCACAACATATCTTAACAAGTGTTTGACACGTTTCGGTGGTTGTATTGTCTAAGGCGTCATTTTCACGATGGACCGGACTGCCGATGACTGGAAGATTGAGGATCGAATTATTATGGTCAGTTGTACTGAGATTGGATTTACTAAATGGCTTTCCACGAAAATGCGGACATTCTTCCTGTAATTTAAACCTTTCTCAACCCTAAAACATTACTGTAATTATTTTATATGAGTATAGCCCGAACGGGTAGTAAGACATGGTGACAGACACAATTAAATATTAAAAATATTAATATACTTGTAGTAAGATTAACTGATTGAAAAATAGCTGTATGTATACAGCCTTTCATATACCAACGGCTGCAAGTATTATTATTGTAACTCACTTCAAGAGAGTATAAGTAATGTAAGTTATCTACATTAAAAATATACTCAATTAATAGTTAAATTTACGACGAAATTATCTAATAACAACCTAATATTTAATATTTTATAATAAATATAACAATAAAATACTAAATTCATTTGTACAATTATTTTTTTTAAATTATACTATCCACCCCACATTTTTTTTAAACCAAAATTCAGCTACAATTAAACGCCTTGCAGCTGTCGGTGTATTTTATTTATTTTAAAATGTATATTTGGACACCAGAATTGAACGTGGGACCTTAGGACCGGTTTCATAGTCAGCCTTAGTACGCCTAAAGTGTGCCACTGATTTAAATACAAGATTACACTCATCTAGACTATAGTGGAATGGGCTAGTTTCACATGCAACATTAGCCCATTCCATTCTGGTTTAGTTTGGTGCCATCTTGTATTTAATGTAGTGGCACACTTGATATGGTCGTACTAAGTCTGACTATGAAACCAGTCCATAACATTCTGGTTTAGTTTGGTGCCATCTTGTATTTAATGTAGTGGCACACTTGATATGGTCGTACTAAGTCTGAATATGAAACCAGTCCATTCTATTCTGGTTTAGTTTGGTGCCATCTTGTATTTAGTGTAGTGGCACACTTGATATGGTCATACTAAGTTTGACTATGAAATCAGTCCATTCTATTCTGGTTTAGTTTGGTGCCATCTTGTATTTAATGTAGTGGCACACTTGATATGGTCGTACTAAGTCTGAATATGAAACCAGTCCATTCCATTCTGGTTTAGTTTGGTGCCATCTTGTATTTAGTGTAGTGGCACACTTGATATGGTCATACTAAGTTTGACTATGAAACCAGTCCATTCTATTCTGGTTTAGTTTGGTGCCATCTTGTATTTAGTGTAGTGGTACACTTGATATGGTCATACTAAGTCTGAATATGAAACCAGTCCATTCTATTCTGGTTTAGTTTGGTGCCATCTTGTATTTAGTGTAGTGGCACACTTGATATGGTCGTACTAAATCTGAATATGAAACCAGTCCATTCTATTCTGGTTTAGTTTGGTGCCATCTTGTATTTAGTGTAGTGGCTCACTTGATATGGTCGTACTAAGTCTGAATATGAAACAGTCCATTCTATTCTGGTTTAGTTTGGTGCCATCTTGTATTTAGTGTAGTGGTACACTTGATATGGTCGTACTAAGTCTGAATATGAAACCAGTCCATTCTATTCTGGTTTAGTTTGGTGCCATCTTGTATTTAGTGTAGTGGTACACTTGATATGGTCGTACTAAGTCTGACTATGAAACCAGGTCATAACATTCTGGTTTAGTTTGGTGCCATCTTGTATTTAGTGTAGTGGCACACTTGATATGGACGTACTAAGTCTGACTATGAAACCAGGTCATAACATTCTGGTTTAGTTTGGTGCCATCTTGTATTTAGTGTAGTGGCACACTTGATATGGACGTACTAAGTCTGACTATGAAACCAGGTCATAACATTCTGGTTTAGTTTGGTGCCATCTTGTATTTAGTGTAGTGGCACACTTGATATGGTCGTACTAAGTCTGAATATGAAACCGGCCCTTAATCTAAGCGCATCAATGCCCTACCACTGAGATATCCAGGTCTCCTCCTGTGTTCAGCTTCATTCTTCTCTCACAGTTTAAGGAGAAGTCTGTTACAGACGTGTGTGGGCATGTTGGTTGATAAATAGCACAGTTAACTTTGACTCAGTGTCGTACTTAATGCAGACATTTCGCACAAGTTTATTTATAAAGCTATCACACCCGATATCATATCTGAGGGGAACTGCAGGTCTTATGGAGAAAAGATTTATCTCCGCGCTCTCTCTCTGTTAACTGTTGCCAAATATCCTCACTTTCAGTTATGTTGAAGGTTTGTGTGCTGAGTTAAGAATGAGCTACTGGCAACATCGACAAACCAGCGTTTACAAAATTATCTTATTTTGAGGGGAGACAAACCCAGGAAAACAAGAGAATAACATAACTGTTCCCCAATAGTCACCATGCAGTTCCCTCATCGATGATATCCAGTGTACCCCAGTTGTGTTCGAGCACTGTCCACTCAGCTACAAGTGAGAGAGAGAGAGACGTTATTATATCAAAAAGAGAGAGAGAGATGCACTTGAGAGAGTAATAGTAAAGGAAATGTCTAAAGAAGGCAATGATGATAGTGTTAGTAATAAGAAAGGGGAAGAAGAGCTGCTCTTGTCCTCCCACCCCCCTCCTCCTGCAGGAACTCGTCCTACCTTGGCAGACGCTCAAAGCGGCGCCGAAGCGTCGGGTGAGGCAGACCCTGGCGAGGCTCCCAAAAACCGGGGGAAGCGCCGGTTTGTGGGAGGGGAACGGGGGCAGAGGGTCCGACCTTGGGTGACCTAGGGCTCCAGAAGACATCCTCACATCTTCATATCCTCTCCTCCGAGGACGCTGATGGCCGCGAGCAATATTGCTGCTGTTCATTTGTTTACTAAAGGATAGCACTTTAAGAGCACTTTGAGTGAACGCACCCACACCAGTGTTTGTGTGGACTAAGGCGTCAGTCTAAAATCTTGGCTTGGTGTACTGAGGGGTTCCTAACTTTGTCACATAGAGAGAGTATTATATTCTGCATTACGCAACTTAGACCTGACGTGTGTGTAGGTGATATAACATATTGTAACCTTTATTATTCCTGGAAAGTCGAAAGGAAGAGAGTGTGTGTGTGTGTGTGTGTGTGTGAGTGTGTGTGTGAGTGTGTGAGTGTGTGTGTGCGTTGTGTGTGTGTGTGTGTGTGAGTGTGTGTGTGAGTGTGTGTGAGTGTGTGTGTCGTGTGTGTGTGTGTGTGTGTGTGTGTGTATGAGTGTGTGTGTGTGCGTGTGTGTGTGGTGTGTGTGTGTGTTGAGTGTGTGTGTGAGTGTGTGTGTGCGTGTGTGAGTGTGTGTGTGTGTGTGAGTGTGTGTGTGAGTGTGTGTGTGTGTGTGTGTGTGTGTGAGTGTGTGTGAGTGTGAGGGAAGGGTAGACGAACAAACAGCTTGACCTTTCTTCATGCAATGTGCGATGTCCTCATGGTTTATTTGCCCGTAATGGTTTGACCTTTCCCCGTGGGAATTATCCGTATCAGTGGGTCAACGTCTCGTATTACAGGGTGTCCAGTATGTCTCGTATTACAGGCTGTCCAGTATGTCTCGTACTATAGGGTGTCCAGTATGTTTAATACTATAGGGTATCCAGTATGTCTAGTACTATAGGGTGTCCAGTATGTCTAGTACTATAGGGTGTTCAGTATGTCTAGTACTATAGGGTGTCCAGTATGTCTAGTACTATAGGGTGTCCAGTATGTCTAGTACTATAGGGTGTTCAGTATGTCTAGTACTATAGGGTGTCCAGTATGTCTAGTACTATAGGGTGTTCAGTATGTCTAGTACTATAGGGTGTCCAGTATGTTTAATACTATAGGGTGTCCAGTATGTCTCGTATTACAGGGTGTCCAGTATGTCTCGTATTACAGGGTGTCCAGTATGTTTAATACTATAGGGTGTCCAGTATGTCTAGTACTATAGGGTGTCCAGTATTTTTAATACTATAGTGTGTCCAGTATGTCTCGTATTACAGGGTGTCCAGTATGTCTCGTACTATAGGGTGTCCAGTATGTTTAATACTATAGGGTATCCAGTATGTCTAGTACTATAGGGTGTCCAGTATGTCTAGTACTATAGGGTGTTCAGTATGTCTAGTACTATAGGGTGTCCAGTATGTCTAGTACTATAGGGTGTTCAGTATGTCTAGTACTATAGGGTGTCCAGTATGTTTAATACTATAGGGTGTCCAGTATGTCTCGTATTACAGGGTGTCCAGTATGTCTCGTATTACAGGGTGTCCAGTATGTTTAATACTATAGGGTGTCCAGTATGTCTAGTACTATAGGGTGTCCAGTATGTCTAGTACTATAGGGTGTTCAGTATGTCTAGTACTATAGGGTGTTCAGTATGTCTAGTACTATAGGGTGTCCAGTATGTTTAATACTATAGGGTGTCCAGTATGTCTCGTATTACAGGGTGTCCAGTATGTCTCGTATTACAGGGTGTCCAGTATGTTTAATACTATAGGGTGTCCAGTATGTCTAGTACTATAGGGTGTCCAGTATTTTTAATACTATAGTGTGTCCAGTATGTCTCGTATTACAGGGTGTCCAGTATGTCTCGTATTACAGGCTGTCCAGTATGTCTCGTATTACAGGGTGTCCAGTATGTCTCGTATTACAGGGTGTTCAGTATGTCTAGTACTATAGGGTGTCCAGTATGTTTAATACTATAGGGTGTCCAGTATGTCTAGTACTATAGGGTGTCCAGTATGTCTAGTACTATAGGGTGTCCAGTATGTCTAGTACTATAGGGTGTCCAGTATGTCTAGTACTATAGGGTGTTCAGTATGTCTAGTACTATAGGGTGTCCAGTATGTCTAGTACTATAGGGTGTTCAGTATGTCTAGTACTATAGGGTGTCCAGTATGTTTAATACTATAGGGTGTCCAGTATGTCTCGTATTACAGGGTGTCCAGTATGTCTCGTATTACAGGGTGTCCAGTATGTTTAATACTATAGGGTGTCCAGTATGTCTAGTACTATAGGGTGTCCAGTATTTTTAATACTATAGTGTGTCCAGTATGTCTCGTATTACAGGGTGTCCAGTATGTCTCGTACTATAGGGTGTCCAGTATGTTTAATACTATAGGGTGTCCAGTATGTCTAGTACTATAGGATGTCCAGTATTTCTCGTATTACAGGGTGTCCAGTATGTCTCGTATTACAGGGTGTCCAGTATGTTTAATACTATAGGGTGTCCAGTATGTCTAGTACTATAGGGTGTCCAGTATGTTTAATACTATAGGGTGTTCAGTATGTCTAGTACTACAGGGTGTTCAGTATGTTTAATACTATAGGGTGTCCAGTATGTCTCGTATTACAGGGTGTTCAGTATGTCTAGTACTATAGGATGTCCAGTATGTCTAGTACTATAGGGTGTCCAGTATGTCTAGTACTTTAGGGTGTTCAATATGTCTAGTACTAAAGGTGTCCAAGATATCCCAGGGATCACGATAAACAATCTCTTCACATTGAAATGTTTTTTTAAATTAAGTATGCATTGTTGAAGTGAACAACATCTCTATGAATGACTTGAGTTTGAATCCTGGTAGCTCGTTAGGCCTCATTTAAACGTTCAAGGAGGTTAACTTTGGTTTTAGAGGATTTCATATCGATTACAGATTACG
Organism: Timema cristinae; assembly: GCA_039000515.1. Taxonomy (NCBI): domain Eukaryota; kingdom Metazoa; phylum Arthropoda; class Insecta; order Phasmatodea; family Timematidae; genus Timema; species Timema cristinae. The sequence continues at coordinate 9,381,045 of JBCFYV010000001.1, forward strand.
ACAAAAATAGTTTATTTCGAACTTACTGGTCCTGTTATCTTTATACGCATGCAAAGGCATGAATCTCGTTAAGTATGGTTTTACGAACAAGGGTAGTAAAACGTGATGCATGTAAAGAATTAAAAAAAGAGCACCGAGCTAAATTAGGCTGACTTTTAGTCACGAGGTTCCTGGTATGATATCAGATCAAGCTGGTAAAACTTTTATATTTGTTTATATGCTCGTTATATTACCAATATTACAATATTCCCTGTGCAACTGTATGTTATTTAATGGTGTATAACTGTATGTAGTCATATTAGGTTATGTTAGTTAGAAAGACGTGTTCTCATACATATCTGATTGCCAAACCCTTCCTTCACCTCTGACAAGACGTGTATTAATCACAACTTGTGAGTGTGTGGAATGCTAGCTCTCCACCGTGGTTCGGATCCCACGTTAAACTGTAGGTCCTCCATTTCATCTCACAATCACCCTACCATTACACATTAACGTAAGTGCGTATAACCCGAACGGGTAGTAATACGCGGTGCTAATACTGTTCTCATACATATTTGTGTTTAGGAAAAGAGCACTTAAATGTACGCTAAGATTAAGATAGAAAAATCTTTCTAATAAAATTAACTCATTTAAAAAAAAAAATATATATATTATATATATATATATATACATTAAGATACAAACTATAATTACTACAGTTACTATAGTTACTATTGGTTGTAACAAAGTTTTAAGAAATCCGTCACCACTGCCCTTAACTTGAGAACTTGAATAAAACTAAAATAAATTGTCCACGAGTACGACTACTTAACATCCAAATATCGTTCTAGAACAAAACCTATCCAACTATTCATTCTTTAGCTCTAGCGACAGATAGAAAGAAAGAGAAATTTAAGCCCCATTTTTTTGTTTTGTTTTGGTGGGACATAAAACCTTAAGATCGATCATAATATTAAGGTAGAAAACGGTCACGATTACAACCCCTTTCTCTATATGAGAGAGTAAAATGTATTTGTTTATAACATAATAGCATTTTATATCAAATATTTTGATATATATTCATAAATTAAGATATAATTATAAAAGAGTCTATACTAATCCAAAAAATGGTTAAATTGTTAAACCGCTCCTTATAAAGGTACAAAGCCAGCAGGATTACACAAATTATGTAAATTACACCGAGCGATAAATCGGCAGCGAATAGGCAAGTTCGCAAAACCGCCACGAGAGCTGGTGTGTCATGAATATTTATTTTGTTTACAAGCAAATTAGCATACGTTACGTAGTTCAATCTACATATTTTCTTGTTTATATATTAAGGTAACAAGAATTTTGCATTGTATATCATTCTTGTTCTTATTTTTTTTAAAGTTAGATCTCTTAACAGCTTCTTATAAATGGACATAACGGGGATATGTGATTAATAAGTTTGTGCAGTAGGGGGGTGGAGGGGAAGTGGTGATTTGACTTGCATATTAATATGAGATACAGCTCAGCATCAATTAAGATAGAATGGAAACTACCGGAGTTAACGTTTGATTGAAGTTACAAAGAGTTAACGTCTGATTGAAGTCACAAAGAGTTAATGTGGGAATGAAGTCACAAAGAGTTAATGTGGGAATGAAGTCACAAAGAGTTAATGTGGGAATGAAGTCACAGGGAGTTAAAGTCTGATTGAAGTCACAGAGCTCTAACGTCTGAATGAAGTCACAAAGAGTTAACGTGGGATTGAAGTCACTGAGATTTAATGTGGGATTGAAGTCACAGAGCTCTAACGTCTGAATGAAGTCACAAAGAGTTAACGTGGGATTGAAGTCACAGAGATCTAATGTGGGATTGAAGTCACAGAGCTCTAACGTCTGAATGAAGTCACAAAGGGTTAACGTGGGATTGAAGTCGCAGAGCTCTAACGTCTGAATGAAGTCACAAAGAGTTAACGTGGGATTGAAGTCACAGAGCTCTAACGTCTGAATGAAGTCACAAAGAGTTAACGTGGATTGAAGTCACAGAGCTTACGTCGAATGAGTCACTGAGATTTAATGTGGGATTGAAGTCACAGAGCGCTAACGTCTGAATGAAGTCACAAACATTTAGTGTCTGATTGAAGCCCACAAAGAGTTAACATGGGAATTGAAGCCACATAGAGTTAAGGTAGGATGAAATTAACTAAACATGTGCAATTGTATTCAGCAGGGGTTCTCAAAATGTGCGTCGTGACGCCCTGATTCGTCACCGGTCTTGTTCTGGGGCATCATGGCTATAAGGAAAAACTCACTCACTTGATATGAGTGTTCCTTGAAAATTTGCCATGACGTCGTGCGCAACTTTCTCCCTTACAGACTGAAAATGGACTGAGCCACTATCAAGATTTTATTTTAAGTATGGGGCAAAGGGCTGTAGCACGTAAAATATTATATTTGAAGGGCTGTGCGGGCTCAATAAGTTTGGGAACCCTTGGTATACAGTATTGGTGGTTTGAATTATATGTTATTATAAAATGATAGCACCCTCTTAATACAGTTTTTAATTAATTTATTTACTTAATATGAACTAATCCCAAACCTCAAAATAATGTTTTCCCATTCAATTAACACTTTAAAAAGAAACACAACTTTACTATTTAGTAATATATATAATTTAATTTGCTCACCAACGTTACTTCATTCCAAAGAATTAGAGAATCCAACACTCACCTGAAATGAAACAAAATAGACATTTCAACAACATCTTTAACCACTTTTGCTACATACATACATAATCACGCCGTTCCCTTACAAGGTAGGCAATAAACTGTACATATAGCTAATAAAAACAACCCGTACTTAATCCAGCCTCACTAATTTCTCCACCTTCCATATCCTTTTTTACTCCTTTTGGCTTCAACAACATCCATATACCGAGTTATATATATTCTTTTGTTCTCAAAACTCTTAATGTTTCTTTTTTCACACATTCGTCTACAATATTTAGCCACGTCTTACATGACCTACCCCTTCCTTTTGATCCACACCTCTACCTTCATATATTAGTTCGTCACTCAATCCACTCTCATCCTCTCAACATGTCTAAACCAACGTAAGACGCTTCTTTCCCATTGACCTATTGTATTCCCTTTCAAACCACACTCCTTCAGCACCCATTCATCACTGACTCTGTCCATATGAGTTTCTCCACATACTATTTCTTAGATATCTCATTCCAACCACATTCACATTGCTCTTGTGTTTCTCCTGATGACAAACACACACTTCACATCCATAAAACAATGTTAGCGATAGCACACTTTTAGATACTGCCAAATTTACTTCTTTTGAAACTTCATTCTTAGTAATAGTCCTACTTACATCCATCTACTTTCCGAGATACATTCATCCATATTTGGATTTCCCCACCCATCCTTCAATATTACAGATCTTTATGCCTAGATATACAAAATCGCTCTCTTGTTATAACAGTTTTATATTTATACGAAGCCGAAAATCATTTCCTGATACGTCATCATCAAAAACTATCTCTTTAATTTTTGAGATATTTATACGAAGATACATTCTGCCTGTCAACATATCTAAACTATTTAACGCATTCTACAAGTCACCCTCATTCTCAGCCAATACACCACAATAATTGCATTTAATAACGATGCATACAAACCATACTTTCTAAGAACATTCCAAAACATACTCCTATTCACCCGATCAAACGTTTTCTCCAATTCAACGAGTGTACAATTCACTTTCTTCCTTTGAATGTGTTTATAAAATGTATAATTCAATGTGTGCTTGTTAAATAATAAAGCAAGAATGTGGATTATAATTTTGACATTTTGAATATTTTATTATAATAGTGAAACATAGGTTTTGTTTGTAATTACTCTTATAAATTTACAATAATATTTATATTTAGAAAACTGATTTACTAATAAATGTATTGTTTTTTTGGCTTATGACTCGCTTTCCTATCTACAATCCAATAATTTATATTTATTTTACCGTATATATGAGTGGTTCATATTTCTCAGGGATTTAATTTATCTACTGAAATTTATATGTGAAGGTAAAAATAGTTTTTTTATTTGATTAGTAAAAAAGCAATAAAATAAACCATGAATGTAGAAACATAAAACATAGAACATATTTAATTGGAATACCCAAACAAATAATTATAATAGTAAAAATACAGAGTTTATCCTTGCAAGTCCTAATGCGCCTTTGGATGTATCTACAAACACTGAGCATGCAATTAATTTGCAAATTTATTTTTAAAAAAAGATTTAATATTGAGTAACATAATTTTTTAAGGAGTTAACTATAGTCAAAATTATATGATAAATTAAAGAATATTTTGTTTTTGATAGAGGTAAAAAAAAGTACAATTAAAATTATTGTTTGTTACTTTGTTGCCACACTGAGATATACTATTATTGGATCAAGTTATCAAACATGATAAAAATTTAGCCTGGTTATTTTTGCCCATATATAAGTTTCAAATATAGACACAAAAACAATATTTAATGAATATAAATGAGGGAAAAAATACACACACAAAATCTTCCCAATTATTTAATTTTTTTTTCAGTAGACACCAATAATTACTCAAGTTAAATGAATTATAAAGAAAAATTAGTTTTATTCTATTGTCTCAACTTCTCACTCTTACAAAACTCTTGAGGTGAGGAATCCAGCCTCCGTGGTTCGATCTCACGTCAATTTAGTTCATTATCCACAATCACCCTACCTTACACATAGGTAAGTGCGTATAACTGAACGGTAGTAAGACGCGTGCTAATAATATAATTATATATGTCTTATTATTTTGCCCTTATAGTTCTGCATTTTCTGAGCACTTCGTTTAAAATGACATTCTCTACCACCTTTGTGACTTCTCTAATCAAACAAAACTTCACCTCTCAAAAAAGAACAAAACTTTACAAACTTTCCACTTAACAGAAATACCGGGGTCCCGTACATTTCTACATTTATTTGTTAACATTGTTTTGATTGTGGGGTACAATAGTGGAATACACTAATTAAATTTTCTACATTTAGAGATTCGTGCAGTTTAAAATAGAAATAATGTTGATCTCTAAAGTTATTAAAGGTGAACAGAGTATAATTTCGAAAACAAATACAAACACTGGAGTGAAAGCAGTCAATAGAGAATCACATCATTCAGAACAAATTCTTTTACATATTAAAAGTAGTTAATTAATACTTTATTAGAACCCTTCCCGAAATCAATAAAGTAATATATATTTATATCATAATAAATGTAGTTACAATAAAGTAACTTTTATATTTTATAGAAGGTGATAAGGGTTTGCGAAGACCACTTTTAAATGTGAAGCTAACCTTGAAACTTTGAAGAAAAGTTGAAGTCAAACTCGAGGGCCTATATTAAAAATGAATGCACAGGTTTACTGATAATATTAGTAAATTATCAATAAAGTTTTAATATTTACTTATATCATAGAGTTGATAAAATTAGTTTGTAAATTTTACACATGCACGTATTTTTATGTACATTTCTATGATAATAATTATAATTAAATCCTGTTTTCATTTCCCACTTTCCATATCAGCCAATTTTAATAATAAAGAAAATGCAAAGAAGCTATGAAAAACTTCTGTGACAAAACGCACTTGTAAATTTGTCACAGATAATTCCAAAGATATATATAAATTATTTATATTATATATATATATATATATATTATATAAAATATAATATTATGGACTAAGCAAAACGTGAGCTGGGATGATACAGCACAAATAAAGCGATTTCTCTGCTTCATACCAGTGACCTTAGTGTCATTTCTTTATAAATAATTTTACATTTGACAAAATTAGGTTGGCGATGGTGAATTTAATATATTAACATTAACCTGCTCGCTTTTAATCTATGCTTACGTTATGGTAGTTAAATTATTAGTTGGTGTTAAAATTCTGTTTAGTAGGTAACGGTTTTAAAAATGAATGATCAAATATTGAAATATGTAATATTTAGTAAGATAAATGTAATTGTTTGATCATTTATCTACGTTTTATCCTTGCTTCGAAATTTTTCAATATGCGAAAGTTATTGTAGATGTTGAAGCTTCACGCTAATTAGAAAGTGATAAGTTTTGAAAATTATATACGACTCTTCATTAAAATCTAGATTTTTTTTTAAATAAAAAAACAACATTGTAACAAAACTATCTTAAACGTTTCAAATAATTTATTTAAGAATTGGTAATTTTAATTATAGAATATGATTATGATATATATTAATTCTAATTGATTTTAAGCTAAGAATGAAATATACTAAATTATATTGAAAGCTGTATGAATTAATAAACAAAATAATAATACAATTTTAATGATTTAAATAGTTAAAAAATGTTCCAAAAGCAATAATATAAAAACACATATTTTACTACATTATAATCAAATGTTCTTAAAATTATTAGGGAAATATCTGTTAAAATCTCTATCGAAATAAACATAAAATATTAAATTTGTGAAAAGTCCCAGATATTCCTCTTATTCAATTGATGTTTAGCTGACATGGTTTTTTTAAATCAATAATTTGATATGTTAACTCTATTTACCCTAAAAAAATAGAAGACTTACCTTGACAGATTACACTATGGTGCAACTTATAAGATTTCTACCTTGCTTGGTTTCACTATGTTAGAGCTTATAAGATAGTGGCATAGTGTCATAAATCAAGGAAAGGTTGTTACCTTGCTTGTTTCCACTAAGGTGTATCTTATAATATAGGGCCATAGTGTAATCAGCCAAGGTAAGACTGCTACCTTGCCTGGTTCCACTATGGTGTATTTTATGACAGAACCATAGTTTAATCATTCAAGGTAAGACTGATAACTTCAAGAGTAAACTAAATGTATACTAAACAAATTATTTATATTATTTAAAATATATTTATGACCTTGAAAATATTGCTGTCAAAATAATAAAGTTTTGCATAAATCTTACAAGAAAAAAAAAGCCAATTGTAATACAAATGTAATAAAATGCCAACATGTGAAGTGTTTCGTCTAAAAGCATTATTTCCCCACACATATAACATTTAAATTACAAATTTAAGTTGTTTCCATGGTCTAGACATTTGCACGCAGTTTCAAATCAACGCGTCTATTCAAATGAAGTATTTCCGACCAGCCCGAGCCTCTGCATTTTTCTCACGCAATGATATAAACAACAGTGCTTTATTTTGCATTACAGTGGAACCTGGGTAGTTAGAACTTGAAGGGACCAGGAAAAAAATTCAAACTATCCAAAAATTATAATCAAATACATTTCTTAAAAGGAATTCTCTTTTCCACTTCCTTTATCACCGCTAATTTTTTCGGCCAAAGTTAATGCGTTATAGGACTGTGGCTTGGACAGTGACATCATGATACAAACACACCAACACACAAACACTAAAGTACAGTATGTACTAAACAAAACTAAAACTAAACAAAAACCAAACAACAAAATAAAACTCGCACGTCACAAGAATATCGCTACGCTCAAATCATAATAACTACGCAGGTAATCGCTCAAGCGGTTGTTAACATTGTTTTAATACAAAATTCATGGGACCGGGTGAAAAATTCGAGTTAAAGACGATTTCGAACTATGAAAGTTTGAAATAGACAGGTTACACTGTATAATGTTTTAATATCTGATTTATTATTCAAAAAAATCACATTCACCAGAGCACTGAATACAAATACATGGTGTTTTGTTTAATAGTCTCCGTTATATTACTACCAGTTTGACTGCACGCATATTAACTAATTAATTACGCTAATGTGTTTAAGATGAGGAAAGATGAATTTATAAAACGTACACCTCAATTTTCTTGGCAGGAAAATGTATTAAACCCGAATGGGATTTGATCCCCAATCTCCTAAGTTCAGTCTACTGCTATAACACGCAACCACTGTGAAGGGTTATTGTACTGTGAGCTTCCTTAATTTATCGAAAAGTGTATAAAACATGTTATATTTATTTCAAAGGTAAAAAAATTTAGGTGCTAAATAATGAATGAAGTTTGATTAGATACTGCGTTATAATTACGTGGCCAGAACTTAAACACATAATTATGCAAAGTGATTCATTTATCAAATATAGCTCTCATAATTTGATTAGCACGCATATAATTTAAAGTGTGGCGAACTATTTAGAAATATCTACATTATCAACTATCCATAAACACATTTTCTTAATGTAACTTATAGATAATTTTTACATAATATTTTAATAGCTTTTAAATAACTATTATTTTTTGTAGACTTATTAGAATAATAATAATAATAATAATTTCCAATTCAATTTTTTATATTATAGTGCTGGCCAACAGTCGTAAGATCTATAACAGGCCAGCACTGAAAGTACACAAGTACCTTACAAATACATATATTTACACGAGCAAATAAAATAAACAAAATTGGCTAAATAATGTTATATAATTATTAATAGTTATAAAAAATTAATTAATAATGATAATAATAAAAAATAGCAATATTAACAAAAAACTAAAAAGTGGTTAAAAGCAGTAACAATATGCAAAAAATAAATTAGAATATTATAAATTTTAGATATTATAAGCAGAACCTCTTAGTGATACATTATTGATAAGGGATTTCCTTAAATAACTCTCTGAATTTAGCTTTTCTTTTATGATAAAAGTCGAATTAGACAAATTTAGAATTGGCGCCATGGATACAACGACCTATAAGAGCTATTGAAAAAAATAATTTAGGATTACGAGAAGCCTGATAAGGGATATGAACACCTACATGATCAAGGGCAAATTTACAATAAATTTTGCTATTGAATATATTAAAAACAAAAAGGGCATCACAATAAAGTCTACGTGAGAAGAGAGTTTTGAGCCTTAAGAGGTTTCGAATTCGGTCATGATCATAAAAAATCCTATTACCAAAGTATTTATCATAGCACGCAGCGACAAATTTTCTCTGAACGTTTTCCAACCAAGAGAGTCAGTTAAGGTAATGGAATTCCAAGCAACAATAGCATATTCTAACTTAGATCTAACCAGGGTGTAGTACAGACATAAAAAACAGTCAACTTTCTTAATTGATGATGTAATAAATGTAATAAGTACAAGCAATTTCAATGACTGGGAAATTACATGGTCAACAAGCTAGTGGAAAAGAGTTTGTTATCAAGAAGAACACCAAGATCATCAATATAAAGTGTGCGAACTATGTTTTCATTGCCCAATTTATAAGTAAAAAGAAAGGATTAGTTTTCCTAGTAAAGTTATAGATTTGGTCTTAGATTTATTAATAGACATTCCATTTTCAAAAGACCATTGTATAATACCATTTACATCACTTCTGTAGCTCTATACATTCTGCAATTGATTTGATAATTTTAAATAATTGTACATTATCCTCAGAGTAAATAACTAGACGAGTTCTAATATTTACCAATGTCATCAATAAACACATTAAAGAGAAGAGGACCTAAATTAGAACCCTCAGGTATGCCACAGAGAGCTAAAAATGTATTAGAGGTGTGTGAATCAATTTTAATAGTGAATGATCTGTCATGCAAATAACTGCTGAACCAATTTACATATGATTGAGAAAGGCCAAAATTACTAAGTCTAGAGAGAATGCTGACTTTGGTCAAAATAAAGAGCATCAACCTGACCTTGGGTAGAGACTTGAGGGGCAACATGCCCAAGAAATTCTACTAAATTAGTGACAGTAGATTTATTTTTTATAAAGCCATGTTGATTATCTGAAAATTTATTTTTAAGTTGTTGGAAAGTACGCTCATGTATGATTTTCTCAAATACTTTGGAGAAAGTGTTTAAGAGAGAAATTGGTCTGTAATTACAAGTTTTTGTTTTTGCCCCTTTTTTTTATAAATAGATATGACTACAGATTGTTTCCATGTAAGAGGAAAAGTTTCATTTGACAGGCTAATGTTAAAGATATAGGCTAACAAAGGGATAAAAATGCTGTCACAGCATTTAACAATAAAACTTGGAATTCCATCTGTCCCGGCACATCTAGATGAAATCAATTTTTTATAGCACTAGCAACATCCAAGGACGTAATGTTGCAAGGATACAAGGGTGCGCTAGTTTCAATAACGGAGTGGGGTAAGACAGGAAGGGCTGAATTATAAACGGAATGAAAGTAGCTCCCAAACTCATTAGCAATTAATACAGGATCAGCAATAATCCTGCCATTAATTTCTAGGTTAGACGGGGAAACTTTATTCACACGATTATTTTTAACAAATTTCCAAAATTCCTTGGGTTTGCATTTAATACTATTTTCAATTGAGTTCATCCAATTGGCTCTGTCTATAATCAAAGTAGTTTAAACTAATTTACGAAAGTGAAATAAATGTGAATAGAATACACCATTATTTGTTTGTTTAAACTTTTTGAAAAATAAAATTATTTTTTTCCTAATATAGTATTTAAGAGTAGAAGAAAACCAATTTGGATATTTGGATGACTTAAGAATGGTATTTGAGGAATATGCGTTCTGATTTTTCTTTGGACTATATTGGTCAAATTATCTACAGCAAAATTAACATCCATAGTAGAATAAACACAAGACCAATCAGCAGTGGCCAGGTTATTGTAAAGATTAAGGTTATAATAATAATAATAATAATAATATAAATAATAAAATATATGACTTTCTCTTATACGTAAGAACATATTTGTTTGTCTAGTCTTCCTATCTCACGGCGTTGTTATTAAATACCGCCTGCTATTATAAAAGAACTTGTCCCATGCAGCATATCTGTGTCACAGTTTGTCTAACCTTTCTATCTCACGGCGTTGTTATTAAATACCGCCTGCTATTATAAAAGAACTGTCATGCAGCATTTCTGTGTCACAGTTTGTCTAACCTTTATCTCACGGCGTTGTTTTTAAATACCGCCGCTATTATAAAAATACTTGTTCCGTGCAGCATTCTGTGTCACAGTTTGTCTAACCTTTCTATCTCACGGCGTTGTTTTTAAATACCACCTGCTATTATAAAATAACTTGTTCCCGATGCGCATTTCTGTGTCACAGTTTGTCTAACCTTTCTATCTCACGGCGTTGTTTTTAAATACCGCCTGACTATTATAAAATAACTTGTTCCATGCAGCATTCTGTGTCACAGTTTGTCTAACCTTTATCTCACGGCGTTGTTATTAAATACCGCCTGCTATTATAAAAGAACTTGTCCCATGCAGCATATATGTGTCACAGTTTGTCTAACCTTTCCTATCTCACGGCGTTGTTATTAAATACCGCCTGCTATTATAAAATAACTTGTTCCCTGCGCATTTCTGTGTCACAGTTTGTCTAACCTTCCTATCTCACGGCGTTGTTATTAAATACCGCCTGCTATTATAAAAGAACTTGTCCCATGCAGCATATATGTGTCACAGTTTGTCTAACCTTCCTATCTCACGGCGTTGTTATTAAATACCGCCTACTATTATAAAATAACTTGTTTCCCCATGCAGCATTCTGTGTCACAGTTTGTCTAACCTTCTACTCACGGCGTTGTTTTTAAATACCGTCCTGCTATTATAAAAAACTTGTCCGTGCAGCATTCTGTATCACAGTTTGTCTAACCTTTCTATCTCACGGCGTTGTTTTAAATACCGTCTGCTATTATAAAATAACTTGTTCCGTGCAGCATTTCTGTGTCACAGTTTGTCTAACCTTTCTATCTCACGGCGTTGTTTTAAATACCGCCTGCTATTATAAAAAACTTGTTCCTGCAGCATTTCTGTGTCACAGTTTGTCTAACCTTCTATCTCACGGCGTTGTTTTTAAATACCACTGCTATTATAAAATAACTTGTTCCGTGCAGCATTTCTGTGTCACAGTTTGTCTAACCTTTTATACTCACGCGCGTTGTTTTAAATACCGCCTGCTATTATAAAATAACTTGTTCCATGCAGCATTTCTGTGTCACAGTTTGTCTAACCTTTCTATCTCACGGCGTTGTTTTAAATACCACCTGCTATTATAAAAAACTTGTTCCGTGCAGCATTTCTGTGTCACAGTTTGTCTAACCTTTCTATCTCACGGCGTTGTTTTAAATACACCTGCTATTATAAAATAACTTGTTCCGTGCGCATTTCTGTATCACAGTTTGTCTAACCTTTCTATCTCACGGCGTTGTTTTTAAATACTCGCCTGCTATTATAAAATAACTTGTTCCCATGCAGCATTTCTGTGTCACAGTTTGTCTAACCTTTATATCTCACGGCGTTGTTTTAAATACCGTCTGCTATTATAAAATAACTTGTTCCGTGCAGCATTTCTGTATCACAGTTTGTCTAACCTTTCTATCTCACGGCGTTGTTTTTAAATACCGCCTGCTATTATAAAATAACTTGTTCCGTGCAGCATTTCTGTGTCACAGTTTGTCTAACCTTTATATCTCACGGCGTTGTTTTTAAATACCGCCTGTTATTATAAAATAACTTGTTCCGTGCAGCATTTCTGTGTCACAGTTTGTCTAACCTTCCTATCTCACGGCGTTGTTATTAAATACCGCCTGTTATTATAAAATAACTTGTTCCGTGCAGCATTTCTGTGTCACAGTTTGTCTAACCTTTCTATCTCACGGCGTTGTTTTTAAATACCGCCTGCTATTATAAAAGAACTTGTCCCATGCAGCATATCTGTGTCACAGTTTGTCTAACCTTTCTATCTCACGGCGTTGTTTTTAAATACCACCTGCTATTATAAAATAACTTGTTCCGTGCAGCATTTCTGTGTCACAGTTTGTCTAACCTTTCTATCTCACGGCGTTGTTTTTAAATACCGCCTGCTATTATAAAATAACTTGTTCCGTGCAGCATTTCTGTGTCACAGTTTGTCTAACCTTCTATCTCACGGCGTTGTTTATTAAATACCGCCTGCTATTATAAAATAACTTGTTCCATGCAGCATTCTGTGTCACAGTTTGTCTAACCTTCCTATCTCACGGCGTTGTTTTTAAATACCGCCTGCTATTATAAAATAACTTGTTCCGTGCAGCATTTCTGTGTCACAGTTTGTCTAACCTTTCTATCTCACGGCGTTGTTTTTAAATACCGCCTGCTATTATAAAATAACTTGTTCCGTGCAGCATTTCTGTGTCACAGTTTGTCTAACCTTTATATCTCACGGCGTTGTTTTTAAATACCGTTGCTATTATAAAAGAACTTGTCCCGTGCAGCATTTCTGTGTCACAGTTTGTCTAACCTTTCTATCTCACGGCGTTGTTTTTAAATACCGCCTGCTATTATAAAATAACTTGTTCCGTGCAGCATTTCTGTGTCACAGTTTGTCTAACCTTTCTATCTCACGGCGTTGTTTTTAAATACCGCCTGCTATTATAAAATAACTTGTTCCGTGCAGCATTTCTGTGTCACAGTTTGTCTAACCTTTCTATCTCACGGCGTTGTTTTTAAATACCGCCTGCTATTATAAAATAACTTGTTCCGTGCAGCATTTCTGTGTCACAGTTTGTCTAACCTTTCTATCTCACGGCGTTGTTATTAAATACCGCCTGCTATTATAAAAGAACTTGTCCCGTGCAGCATTTCTGTGTCACGGATTGTCTAACCTTTCTATCTCACGGCGTTGTTTTTAAATACCGCCTATTATAGAAACACTTCTCTCACACAACAGAATAGTCCGGTTTGAATACTAAAGTGTACAAATTTTTACAAAAGAAAACTAACTGGTATTCTAATATATTAATGTATTATTTAAAACCTGCATAATAAATAAAACATAGAATACATACTTAGTTACATTTGATAAATTTGACTTAACTTTCTTAGGTACTATGTTTGTAACATTTTTTAAATAACTATTTCATGTTAATAGTAAATCACATCAAATTCACAAAATAAATTATTTCACGCTATGTAGGATATTTTCGACTAAATTGTGTGTTCCTCAGAATAACGAATAAAGATTTTTATATATATTAGCATAATGCGTGAATAGTTTGCCTAGTGTGTCATTTACCACATAATACATGAAGGGTGACCTGGTGGTCTAGGGGTAAGGTGTCAGACTTCTGTGCTGGGGGTCAATCCTCGGTCCCATCACTGATTTATCTGAATACCAAACCTTTCCTTCACCTCTGACAAGACGTGTATTAATCACAGCTTGTGAATGTGAGGAATGCCAGGCCCCCACCGTGGTTCGGATCCCACGTTAAACTGTAGGTCTTCCAATTCATCTAATAATCACCCTACCATAACACATTAGCGTAAGTGCGTACAACCCGAACGGGTAGTAAGACGCGGTGCTAATAATAATAATAAATAATAATAATAATAATAATAATAATAATAATACCTGAACTACAGTCTAATTTTAATAGTAAAAAGCCTTTAAGAAAATCTAATCTTTTTTTATTGCTGTCAACACCGATTTTTTACTTTCTCGCTACCTTACAGGTAGTGAAAGTATTGTGATCGTCAAAAATATCGAACTCAAGATGTTGAGGATTGACGACATTTCACGACCCCCCGAATCAAAAAAAAAGTTGTTTTTGCAACGCTATCGGTTTGTATGTTTATTTAACTATAACATTAAGAATAGTTTAATAAAGGGTGAAAAGAGAAAAAAATCTATTTTTTCAAAATAGGCTTTAACGAGTTTGATTAAAATTCGTATTCAGGCGTTGACTAAGATTTTAAACAAAATTGATATTTTCATTTTTCCATAAAAGAGATACTACTTAAGTTTAAACGCAATAATTCTCTAATTCCATAGATTAAGTAAATAATAAGTCTTTCAAGAAGTTGATGTTTTTCCTTTAAGCTCTTAGGGGAAATGTTTGTACAGCACAAGTGGGGAGTCCAGGAGTTTCGTGAGGGAGGGTTCTCCCATCGGGATCGGGTCAGGGGAGAGAGGGGAATCTCAAGAAATTTTGATATAAACATACTTAAAAATTTGAGAGTAAATCTTTAAGTAATTTTTTCAGTGTAACACTAAACTTGAGAATAATCTTAAAATGAAGGGTATAACTCGAAATTTGCGGTTAGTATTGAAATGTATTAAAAGCAAGTAATAAGAATATCAACAAATAGTGCTTATTAAGAGGGAAATAATTTGGAATATCATAACAATTGATATATAAATAGTTTTTTGGTTACTAAATCAATCATACAAAATAGATGGAACTATTCAAATTTCGAACAATAGAGCTTTAACTCCACTCCATGGTATTTAGCTAGTTATTTCTCATTCTAACTCAAAATGTTACCACTAAACCATACTAACACGTTATGTGGGTGGTATTATTCAAATATTTTGTTTAAAGCGCGTTATTTCAAAATAAATTATTTTAAAGATATTTACTTATTATTAATCATTGAAATAGTAATATTAAAAATGATAAAATAAATTTAAACTTAAACAAGGTTGGTGCAACAACGTGAGAGGTTCTTAACTTAAATTTTGGTGATTTCATTAATACTAATTGTTTTCACCATTTTAATACTCAATGTGATTGTCTTAAGTATTTATAATAGTTGACGTACATTAATAATTTAATAATTTTATTAATAACAATTTTTAAAAATAAATCTGGTTAGTGAGATATTATTACATGACCATAAAATTAGTAGTGACTTTAACATTGATCTTATTGTTTTAATTTATTTCAGGTGGAACGCCCCCCTAAACCCCCTTCCTGGATCCAACCCTGGTACAACAATGATCCATCTATCTCATTTTAGACTCAATAGTCAATATTTACCTATTTTATTGGTCAAAATTTTTAAAAGAGAAATTTAATAGCAATGCGATAACCATAGGTTGTGCATTCCCTAATAAAATGCTGAAAATTTTAACCGAAAGTCAAAATTTTAATACGAAGTGTTGACCTCTTGGGACCCAATATCCATATTTTTAATTGGTCCAAATGTACAAATGAAGAGTTTATTCTTTAAAAATAAAATTATAAAATATTAAACCATGATTCAAAAAATGTTGTACGCATGTATAGCGAAATTTGTTTTGGGTTCACTAGTGTATTATATTGATAATTTTAGTTATATCTCCATTTTTAAACAATAGAGCGAGAAAGTCCGTGCGGGGTTCTGTATCATTTAATTCACTATATTATCATTGCTATGTTATATGTATTGATAATATCTATCAACATTTACAGCTGTAAATTACATGACTTGACGTATGAATGCGTGAAAGTATACTTAATAATTTGCTTAGCTAGCATATAAGGTCCTTCCTAGCAAATTTGGACTATACTTTTCCCCAAGTGTAAATGTGTGCCCACTTAAAGATTAATGCTCTTTAGGAACCATTTACTATCCCGTTAAATAAACGTCTGGATATGAAATTTACGGGTCAACAATTGGTTTTAATTATAATTTATGTTATTTATTTGGTAACAAAATCAACAATATTTATTATGAAATAATATTTACGACGGTTCTTACACACTAGTGGCAAAAAGTCAGCCACTTGTCCGTAATATCTTGGTTCAATTCTAGCCTGCAACTGTTTTGAATTTTATAATAAATCATCCACTCACAATTCATTCTTTAATAGTTGGATTTGTGGTCATACGGTCTAAGGTGTCTCTCTCGTATGGGACTAGATTACTGAGGGTGGGGGGATCAGGGTTATAATCTGAGTTGAGCGTAATGAGAGTTTTTTTCCCTAAAGCTTTCCCTCCCCCACGCAAAAGTGGGTACATTTCATCCTATAATTCTACCTTCCCTACTCAATCATCGCAATTAATGAATGCATATAGCCGGGACAGGTACAAAGACGTTTGGGGCAAATTATTTATCGGACCAAACCTACTTGACCTAAGGCTTTCTCTATAATGAGAGGTGGGTGAGATGAGGTGTTTTGAACCCATACGACCTTCAGCAAGGGAGTGCGACAGGTGGCTAATATTTCTCACGCCACATTACATTTTCAAATCTCATCATCTAGTGTAAGTCTTCAGATTAGCTTGAGAGGGAGAAACTTGTGTCGCAGGAATGACTATCATCAAATTGGGAGAGAAGAGAGTGAGGAGAAAAAAAGATGTAATCAGTCTAGAATAGATTATTTTTAATAGTTATGTCTAATGCTTTCACCTTCTCACCGGCCTTTGTCTGCTATGATTATATGATGTGATTAACGCGGATAGAATCTCTTGTTAAAGACGTTTCCTGCTTAGAGATTTAGAAGCTATTTGGCGAAGCGAACTACATCTTAACTTGACTCACCTAAGCAGTCTAAGCACTATCACACTTGGACGTCAATGTGCGAAATAGAAAGAGAGGAAATAAAATTAGCATTTCCCTCTGAGAGGCCTTTTGTTTATCCACTAACAACACTACCCCTCTTCCTCTGACGAGCTTACACACTCCGACCCACCCTATTATATTTACGACTTGAAAACTGTGACTTTTTTTTTAAATTACCTTTTCTTGTTTACTTTTCTAAATATACACAAGTTATACTACTATGGATATTTTTAATCTACATCCTGGAAGGAAGATTCCTACAGGACATTTTCGTGACCAAGCCAAATAAGCTAAGTTGTTTCTAAAAAAAAATACGTTCACAAAAAATAAATACTTCAAGATAAAAATAATAATTTTGTGATAATGTAGGACTATTTTTTTATAATTATTTAAGAATGTATGGTATTTGTTTCAACGTTATAGCTTTAAAACTCATTGAATTAAACGTTAATTCATTAACGTGGGAAATCCTAGCTTGACCTACCGTTACGTCATAGGTAGGCATAGCTCTTAAGGTTCCATATATTTCTCCGGCTGAAACGAGGTGGATAATTATTTTGGGTTGTTAAAATATCGAACATTGGCTACATTTACAATAGGAAAGGGGGTTGACAGAAAGTATTTTAGTGTAAACATAGCCTGAAAGTCACTATACAATTATTTGGTAATCCTATGCTGGCGGCCGGGGTTCGATCCTCGGTCCCGGCACAGATTTATCTGATTTCCAAACTCTTCCTTCACCTCTGACAAGTTATCTTGTGAATGTGGGGAATGCCAGGCCTCCACCGTGGTTCGAATTCCACGTTAAACTGTATGTCCTTCATTTAATCTCATAGTCACCCTACCATTACACATTAGCGTAAGTGCGTATAACCCGAACGGGTAGTAAGATGCGGTGCTAATAATAATATTTGGTAATCATTATTAACAATAAAAACTTTAATCAAATGAGTTTAACAATATTTGCCTAAGGATTAATGTGTAGTTGGTATTTTTTGTGACCAATTATTGCAAGAACAAAATATTTTAATTAAACTGTTTTGTTATTTATCCATGGCTGTGAATACAAACGATATTACAGAACATGAAATAATAAATTAAAAAGTAATATATTCACATTAATTTGGAGCATGTTATAACATGCCACCAAAATAAATATTTTGTATAACTTATAGAAAGAACCACACGAAATGTTAATTTCACAAATAAAGCGTTTTTATTTTTTAAACCGCATGAGAACACAACCTAAGTCTGTTTGTATGACATCAAAAACCGGCCCTGCTTTAGCTGCTTCGCTATATATTAAATTGTGAAGAGAACGCAGCCATTTAGAATCTCTCATTTGTAAAGCATTTTTATGTGATCCTAGGAGGCCACTTACCCCCCTTTCCCCAAAAAAGAAAAATACAAACTGTTATTTTGTTACTTTCATGTTTCAATAATGTAAAAACGACTTAAAGAAAAAAAGTCACATATGGTCTTGAGGCTAATGTGGCTTGTTAACTTTTCCTATCTGTCACCATATGGTGTAGGTGTTTCTTACCACCTCTCCTACCGTAGATATGGTGTAGGTGTCTCTTACCACCTCTCCTACCGTAGATATAGTGTAGGTGTCTCTTACCACCTCTCCTACCGTAGATATGGTGTAGGTGTCTCTTACTACCTCTCCTACCGTAGATATTATATAGGTGTGCACTGGTTGTCTTGACGTCACTCCAGGATACAGAAATCCAAGGTCCAATAACCAACCAAGTGAGATCTTACATCCTCTCTCCAGGAGAATAGTGGTACATTTCTTGGAGCGGAGACTTGAGAGCTTGGGAATTGCTAACTATGTATTTCTTTTACGTGTAATACTCTTTTTTTAAGTCCGTGACCTTGGGATAAACAGTCAAGCTGTAAATTACCCGTATCGATGGTCACATGGCCTCAGGCGTCACTCTCGCAATCTAATGAATTGTCAGTAGAAGGGGGCTAGAGTTTTAATTCCATTTGGGTATATTGGGGATAGTTTCCCCTCTATGGTTTCTCACTCTCTCTCCACGCTAATTTGGGTATAATCTCTTTAAATATTTACTTAATTAGTGTATGTGGAGTTCTCGTGGAACGTGTAGCGCCAGAAAGAATACGTTCGTAATAAAATGTACTAATATTAATAAACCAAAATATTTTTATTTGTTAATAAATGTCGCTTTCACTCGGGAATCTTCAAATTGATCTGACTAAAGACATGCGGTTGGAACTATAATAAAGAGGGTGTGCTTTATTAAAAATATTACCTATTGTTAGATCCTTCTTTCGTTGAAATATTTCCTTTCCTTTTTATATGAGAAGAATTGTATTCAAATCCTGAGTAACTAGTTTATCTCGTTGACGCTAAGCCAACCCTGCGAAACTTGGTCACAGATACCTGCGTGTGACGTGTGACACAATTGTTTGATCTCGTCTGTGTCGTAGAGCTGTACTAATTTAATTGCGTGGCTGCTGTTTAAAATAAAACCGGCTGTAATTAGTTTGTATGGACACGTTTAAAAAAAGGGGGAGTAAAACAAAGCAGTGACACTATCTTGGTGTCGTGGAGGGGTTGTGTGAAGTGTGTGACCGGGGTAGTTGTGTGAATTGAGTGACTGGGGGAGTTGTGTGAAGTGTGTGATTAGGACAGTTGTGTGAAATGTGTGACTAGGGTGATTGTGGAAAGTTTGCGACTGGGGGTTATTGTGTGAATTATTACCGGGATAATTATGTGTGATAGCAATGCATGTGTGTGACGACAGTACCATGTGTGATGACAGCGACAGTGTGTGACAACAGTGACAGTGTGAGATGACAGTGACAGTGTGTGATGCCAGTGACCATGTGTGATGCCAGTGGCCATGTGTGATGACAGTGACAGTGTGTGATGCCAGTGACCATGTGGGATGCCAGTGACAGTGTGTGATGCCAGTGACCATGTGTGATGCCAGTTGCCATGTGTGATGCCAGTGACAGTGTGTGATGCCAGTGACCATGTGGGATGCCAGTGACAGTGTGTGATGCCAGTGACCATGTGTGATGCCAGTGGCCATGTGTGATGCCAGTGACAGTGTGTGATGCCAGTGACCATGTGTGATAGCAGTTGCCATGTGTGACGACAGTGACAGTGTGTGATGACAGTGACCATGTGGGATGCCAGTGACAGTGTGTGATGCCAGTGACCATGTGTGATAGCAGTTGCCATGTGTGACGACAGTGACAGTGTGTGATGACAGTGACCATGTGGGATGCCAGTGACCATGTGTAATGCCAGTGACAGTGTGTGATGCCAGTGACCATGTGTGATGCCAGTGGCCATGTGTGATGACAGCGACAGTATGTGCGTGCAAGTGTCAGAGCATGTAGTGTCACTTGTCGTTGATACCGGCAGCTACCGCCCGCAGCAGCACATGTACGCTAGATTGACCCAGCTTTGAACTCTGACATTTTGGTGTGGCTGCAGCAAACAAGGACGGAGATAGAGACAAGAGAGAGAGAGAGATAGAAAACCACCGGAGGGAGACAGAAGGGAAAATAAGTAATCAGGGAGAGAAAAGTAAACAGTCTAGAATAAAAAAACAACATATCGAAATTATGATAGAATAGACAGATAACAAAATAGGGCGATACATAACAGACAGCAATAAATAAATTAATGAAAATTGAATATTTACTAACAGCAACATGTGGGGGACAAACCTCGGTAGAACAACTCAAGAGCACATGAAGAAATCCTAAGGAAAGTAAGAGTAAAATTAGCTATCGTTAATAATATTAATATTATTATAATTATTTGGTCACCAGGTCTCACCACCCGCTAAGGTTATACGCATATGAAATAATTACAATAACATGCGTACCCGAACTTAAGTGGAAGGAGAGTGTAAAAACCATTTAGGTAAGAGCCCCCCTACTCCCTCAGTTAACCTTACCTGGGACTCGAACCTTGATATCCCCGTCATCGGAGATATAGTCTATTTTAAGAACCTTAGACCTGTGGTTCCCAATTACCTTCCAGTCAAGAATCCCCCAAGAGGATCTTTCAGATCAGTGAACCCCCGTTCTTTCTAATCGTTATTCTATGTATAGAAAATAGCGCCCCCCCCCCCCCCCACTACCCCAACAATAATAATTCATGTTAGAAAATCTACAAAAATGAGAATTTGGCAAAGTAAATCCGAGACAAACGTGTTTTTACATACTTTTATTTTTACCCTAACTCTAGTTGTAATAATAATAAATAATAATAATAATAATAATAATAATAATAATAATAATAATAATAATAGTTAAAAAAAGGTTAGTTAGGCCTACATGAAACTTTATAAATAATGCAAAAGTTTGAATTTATTCATTTTGATCTAATCTTAGTGAGATAAGTGAAACCTTTTCTTTTTCCTCATCACTTCTTGAAGGTCAGGTTGAAGGCTGGACACTGACTCGAAAAACCGAATGCATGTCAAATCTATCTCTATGATTTTTTTTTTCATGTATCACTGCGCAGGTGGGTGAGGAGGTGGAGAAGATTTTTGTTGATTAAGATTAGGCCTACTGTTGTTTAATTATTATTTTAACTTTTTATTTAGTTACATGTTGGTGGTTGTCGCGTACCACCTTTTGAGAACCACTGCCTTAGACCATTCACCCACCTAATGTAGGTATTCATGTATTAATTTTATTTTTTTCATTCTTACGGGTCCGTGGTGTAGTGGTCAGTGCACTTGACTACGAGTTTAAGAGTCCCGGCTGGTACCTTGGATATTTTTTTTTCCTTCCGAAAGTGGAACTATTGCAACAATCACCAGGAATTGGTTGATCATATTTAAATGAGGTTTAAACGTCCCCACGTTCCACTCCCTCATGCTCACTATCACCCTCATCCTCATCTCATAAGGACATGGAAAGAGCCTCTACGGAAAGGATGTACGATCAGTACATTCGGGATTTCGGTGGGTAATGGGATATTAGTATGGGCTAATCCTTCCACAAACCAAGCTTCAGGTTGATGTAGCCAAGACGCGCAGTAAATATAACGTTTTATGATAAACATACACAAAGATAAGTTATTATTTGATAAAATGGTCTATAGATATGTCTCAAATAAGTTTAAACTTGGTTTTGGATAAAGAATGGAAAAGACGTGCCCTGATGTCTCTGTGCATTGCCTTATCTCCTAGTGATAAAGAAACGGGTAACGCTATACTGACCGGCAAACAATTGTCTATAGTAGGGATACGGGTGTGCAGGAACAGTGGTCAGGGTAAGATTTAGCAGGGGTTGTACTCGTGGTATACTGGCTCAAATGTGCCGACACCGATCGACCGACCGATACTTATCGTAAGCAACGAATACCATCATGGGTGTGGGTACGATCAAGGCTAGTAACTTTGTACAAGCTACTCGGTTGGTGGACCCCACGTTAACAGTAAGATCAAGCAACTAGCCAGTGTAAAGAGTAATATACACAGGAGAATTAAATGTAATCTCTAGGGATTTATAATTTGGAAACACTTTATATCGAGCCCGTTTTTTGAGTCACAAAAACCTAATAAAATATTGTAAACAAGGGCGAGAGTAGATAAATGATCTCAAGAAAATAGAAGGTAATGGCTCATTAAATAGCAGTTTCAGTAAAGCCATATAAACGTTTGGCAATAGGTTATAAAAACCTGTTTATTCTCAGACAACACAAATTTAAATAAGGTAAACAATTTGAGTAAATACAATAACGAAGGATATGCATGAACCCTTCAAAAATATATTATTTTGATAAATTAGGCCTGTGCCAGGACATAAGAATTACAAATTTGAAAGTTAACATAGGCCGTCTTGAATAATAAATGTCAAAAGATAGTGAACACATAGGCAAGGGTATATATAGTCTCGACAGTCCACAAGATTCAAAAGCTAAGATGTCAATATGCAAACACAAATAAATGTCAGGTAGATACCCACTATAAACATAATAAATTGACTCACACTAAAATACTATCAAATATGGTCAATAAGCTCTCACCCAAACGTGAATCTGCAATATCCCTCCTAAAATCTAAGTTCTACGCTAAAGTGAGTAAACTTAAGCAATAACAAGGTAGAATATATAAAATTGTTCAACGTTATAAAAAAATAGAGTTCTGCGCTTAATTGTACACTCTACTCGTCTAACCAAAAGTGGCATTAACTAGCCTGTTGACGTTCCCGAGAAGTGGGCTAGTTATAGTTCCAGACATAAGTAATTAAGTTAAATGCATAAAAGAAAGTTTAATACCGCTAACAAGACAATTATGAGAAATATTATCATCCCAGACATTATTTAGAGGTCTTACCTAATTTAAATTAACAATTAAATTACATGTTATAAAGATTTACTCTTCATGCAAGCATTTTAAACAGAATTTAGAAAATAGAACGAAGGCATAAAGCGCAATCTAGATTCACGTGAAATATAAACATAGATCAGAAGTTTGACATCTGAATTGCCCAAAAATAAATTTGGGATAAATAAACTTCCCAAAATATTATTTATAAAAAAATATATATTAAAAATTGAGCCGAAACGTAATTTGAACATTGTCCTGCATAGTTTTAAAGAGCTAGACTAAAATTAATTTCCAATTAAAAACCATAAAATAAATAAATAGAACTAAAATAAAATAAATAGAAATAAAAAGAATTTAAACTTACATTGAGCATTAGTAAGTCTCTACAGCTTGATGGACATCAAATAGTAAATTACATATACGAACACTGGCTATTTAAACAGTCAATTTCAGCGGGAAAAATTGGTGGGGGAGAGAACACATGATGCCAATCTTAATGCGGTCATCAATATCCACTCACAAAGCGATTTTACACATACACATACACACTGCTATGTTCGTCCGGTGATTTGAGGTGTGGGACAGCCAGGAGAAATTATCACTTGTTTCCCCTAGCTCACACGCTTGCGCATTGTCCAGAACCAGGGGAAACTACGCTCTGGTGGGTGTATGGGTGTATTATGATACTGCACACAGTTCAAATGTTTTTGTGTTCACCCCATCCAGATGGGTGCAGTTTCTCAATTTGGCGCGATCGTGACGTGCGGGATCCAACGATGAAATGGAGTAAGTCCATGAAATATTCGGTGACGGGGATTTATTGTTACATTGTACAGTTGTCATAGCATAACCCGGTCTATTATATTTAAAATCGCCACGATAAACTGTGAAGGAATAGCTTTGGATGACCAAAACTATTATGGGTAGCTGAGATTAAAACTGAAGGGCCCATCGGTTGACAAATTGGTGAGAATATGGACTATTAGAACGTGGAATGTGAGAGGAATGTGTGGTTAAGAGAATGAACTGTTAGATGAAATTATTGGAAAGAAAATAGATATTATGTGTCTATGTGAAACCAAACGGAAAGGGAAAGATGTTTTGATGACGAGTAATGATGGCCTGGCACTGTGATCAGGTGTGGATGAATGGGTAAGGAGAAGTCAAGCCTTAGGTTTAATGCTAAGCCAAGCATCTAAGCTGTTTGTGAGAAGGTACGATTTGGTGTCATCTAGATTTCTATGGGTAAGTATGAAAATAGGCATTTTTATGATTATGTTGGTTGCCAGTTATGCTCCGGTGGAGGGTGAAGACAAGAACGTGAGAGTGAAGTTTTTAAATAAGCTCAATGAAGTCTTGAATGCATGCAAACAGGCTGAACAAATCATTTTGTTAAGAAATATGAATGTATGGATGGTTACCTAAAGAGAGAATTCAAAAAGAGTGTTAGGAAAATATGGTGATGACAGGGTGAACGAGAATAGGGATGAATTAGTGAGTCTGTGTTTATAAAAAAAAAGTTTATTTGTATCTAACACATGGCTTAAGCACAAATATATTTACTTGTAAATATGGCAAAGGGTTGATTAGAGAACGATGATTGATTTTGTGGTGTATGACGAGGTATTCACAAGCTTAGTGAAGAATACTAGGGCTGTGTGTGGAGCTGAATGTGGAACGAATAACTTGTTAGTGATATTAGTAGTTGAATTAGGTAGGAATTTTGTGAGTATGCAGCGCAAACGTATTAAGTGAGTAAGAGTGAAAGTGTAAAAATATCCGAATAAAAGTGTGAGAGCATAATATGAAAGATTGTTGAGCGAAATATTATTTTTTCCAAAAGCATGACTGGAGTGTCAAAATAAATACTATTGATATTGAAAGTGCTTGGAACAGAATAAAAGATATGTTGTTGAGTGCGTGAAAGTAGTGTGTGGATCCGTGGTGGTGGGAAACTTAAAAAGAGATGCACGGTGGAATGAACAAGTGAAATAAACTGTGAGAGAAAAGAGAGACAAAAACAAACTAATGATTGTTGTGAAGAGTGAAGCAGAATATAAGAGGTTGTGAGACTTATACTAAGAGAAAAATATGAATGCAAAGAAATTAGTAAAGGATAGTAAAGACAAATGAGATTAAAAGGAGAAAGAATGAAAAAGGATTTTGAAGGAAATAAGAAGCTTTTTGGAAGTGGGTTGTTTAAGTATGGGGGCGTGGCATGACTTGCCAGATTGAGTGATTTGTTCAATGTGTGTGCTGGAGTTTCAAACATTCCTAATGACTGGAAGAATGCTTTCACTATTCCTTTATATAAAGGCAAAGGGAGTAAGAGAAAATGTAAGAATTATAGGGATATTACTTGGTTGAGTTTTCCAGGCAAATTTTTTTGGAAAGTTTTAATCGAGGGAGTAGATGAGCAATGTGGTTTTATGACAGGTATAGGTTGCATGAACCAGATATTTGCATTGCAACAAGTGATTGAAACATGTATTGCAGTAAGGAAGAAAGTTTATTGTGCATTCGTTTATCTGGAGAAAGCGTACGATCGAGTGAAAGGAGTATGTTATGAAATGTTCTTAGAAAGTATGGTGTGGATACATGGTTAGTAAATTCAATCACGGCAGTGTATGATAGAAGTAAAGCGTGCATTAGGGTGAATGGAGCTTTGAGCGAGTGGTTTAGCAGTGAAGGGGGTGTTACACAAGGTTGTATTATATCATCATGTTTGTTTATTGTTTTCATGGATAAGTGTATGAGGGATGCTTATAAGGACTTGGTTGGTGTAGAAATGGACCATGTGAATGTGAGAATGCTGTTATAAGCAGATGACGCCATAATAATGGTTGAAAAGGAAAGGAACATTCAGAATGCATTAAATCGTTTAAGTGTTGTGAAAGAATGGATCTTCATTTAAATCTCTCCAAAACTAAGGTGATGGTTTTTTTATAAGTATAGATAGGAAATTATTGTCAACTTAGTACAAATGAAACACTGTTAGAAAAATTGAATGGTTTTGACTATCTGGACATAATTTTTTTGTAATAATGGAAGGATAAACGGTGAAATCGACAGACGGGTGAATCAATCTCGGAGAGTAGTTGGATGTGTGTGAACTATTATAAAGAATTAAGTAGAATCGAAAGAGGCAAAGATGGCAGTATTTAAAAATGTGTAAACGCCAACATTGTTTTATTGATATGAAGCGTGGGTTTGTCAGGAGAAATACAAGAACAGGGTGAATTTGGTTGGAATGAGATATATAAGAAATGTACATGGAAAAACTTGTATGGACAGATTCGTAAATAAATGGGTGCTGAAATAGTGTGGTTTGAAAGGGAATAAACAGGTTAATGTGAAACAAGTGTCTTAAGTTGGTTTGGGCATGTTTAGAGGATGAGTATGGATATAGAGACGAAGAAAATATATGAAAGTTGAATGTGTGGATCAAAAGGAAGGGGTAGTCCATATAAGACTGTAACCTTGTTACAATATATAAACATTAAGAGGTTGTCTCACTCACTAGCCTGGCCCCAGTTGACCCGTCTCAGAAACAAACTATAGCTCCACAACACATCGTGGCACTAGTAACATTGTACTGAAGCGAGGCCCAATGTTCATCTCCCGACGCTAGAGCCGTTCCGCATCCACAGAATAAAAAGAAGAGTGATATGCAGGGACTCACTGTCCTATATCAGCCGCACTCAGCCAACTCATGGAACTGTTCTTACGCGCACGTCTGGTGACTTAGAGCATGTTATTGTATGTTCTAGACGCGTGGTCTGCCCCCCCCCCCCCAACCCTATCTACCTTTTATTGTTCCCGCGCCTCGAGAGCACGTGGCATATTTTTGAGGTATATAATTATGGTGTGTCTGTGTTGAAGGCACATATTACTTACTGGCTACAAGGTGAGTGACATTGCCAGAGGCTGATTTAAACATAAGGCTATTAAAAATTCAATTTTGGCTTAAAATGTTCTATTCTATTCAAAATTATGGTTCTGGAGTAGTAATACTTAAAACTTATTAATTAAACCATTTGTTCAACTTTTATTACGATCCTTATAGGGGTTTTTGGATCCTGAGTCTTAGTTTGAAATTTTTCTTATCCGCTTAACGGGGGAGTTTTTTTTTTTTGTACCCTTTGGGTACCGCAACTTGTGATGGTCATTTAAACCTGATAGCATCATTTACCAGATCTTCTTATTTTAATATTTTATGGAATTATTTTGATCTTGTTATTTATTAAGAGATTATTGATCATTGTTGACAATGTATAACGTTTATGAGTTCTAGTCAATGAAGGGGCTGCAAGTCGGTGAGGCTATACCACGGTCTTGGCTTTATTTACTAATATTGTTCTTTTCAAGCCATTAAGGGCATAGTTTTTGATATTATGACCTTTGTGAATAGATTCTAATATGTCTAATATTCTAATACTCAGTCGGGAGGAAATTTACTAAATGAGACTATATTGTTATTATTTGTCCTTTGGGGACCGTCAGTTAGGGTAACTTTACTCATATATGTATTTGATGGGTCGCATTCCTGATTGATCATTTTTACCCGGATCTTTCATTTGATTATTAATTTGTTACTATGGCATGAGAAATTGATATTAGTTTGAAGGTCAATTTAGTATAGATTATTAAGTGTGTTTTTAGTCGCCATTTATGGGCAAAAGTGTTGTATTACGTCAAAAATTACTTTTGACCAGTCGCCTCCAGTGTTTGATGCCTTTTGGTCCAATTATACGATTGTTTGCCTCTAATAGACGTGGCTAAATGTTGTAAATGAATATGTGAAAAAATAAACATAAGAGATTTAAGAATAAAGGAATATGTCATACTCAGTGTGTGGATGTTGTTGAAGTGAAGGGAGTATGCAAAGATAGGGAAAAGTACGGAGTTGCTGTTTGAACTATAATATGAACAGTTTCTTGCCTACCCCGTAAGAGGATGGTGTGATTATGTATGTATGTGTATATATATATGTGTATGTATGTATGATATATATGTATGTATGTATAGTGTATGTATGTATGTATATGTATGTATGTATGTATATGTATGTATGTATGTATGTATGTATATATATTATGTATATATATGTATTATATATATATATATATATATATTATGTATATTATATGTATGTATGTATATGTATGTATATATATGTATGTATGTAATATATATATGTAATATATGTATGTATTATATATGTATGTATATATATGTATATGTATGTATATAGTATGTATGATATTATTTATGTATGTATTATTGTATGTATTGTATGTTGTGTGTGTATGTGTGATATGTGTGAAAAAGACATGTGGTAATCATGTGGGAAACAGCCCTCAAAGCACTTGACCAGATTTGATCCCCGACATATTCGTCGACTGCAACCATATGCTAGCTGAATCTAACATATTCTACTACTTGGCCACTGTACGGATAGTATCATTGCTGTGCATAGCTACAGTAATAACATGAAATTATAATCTAAAATAAATCAACGGACAATCAATACTATAGTATTGCATTCAATACTATCGTCTAATCCAAGAGGTAAATAGAGTGATGAGATTCAAAAAAGATTATCTGCACCGTCGTTCATCTGGAGAGAGGAGGAAAATAGGTGCAACTAGTCAGGATTTGACGTCGTCAACTAGGGTCAAATTATGAAAAGTCTACCTGAATTACTTTATGTTAACGCTAAGAAAGTATTGGTGATCGTCAAAATTGTCCACCTATATTTATGAGTGATAACTATTGTTGTCTATATGCACTGAACTAAAAAAAAAAAAATGGGTCATAAATTTTGTCTGTTTCTCTGTTCCTGAGGCTATCGTCAAATGATTTATGAATCTGTTCAAATTTGTATTGGATGCTAGATGGTATCTATCAAGAAGAAATTGTGATTTGAATCTTAGCTTTAAAATTAAGGATAGAAAACAAACGAATATTTGTTTGAAATTTTAAGTTTGTAAAAATGGCAATATTGTCCGAAATTTGTTTATTGTGTTCTATATTATTAATAAAAAAAGCTTGTTTTTATGCGGAAATTTTTTTTGGTGGAAGTTTATTGATATACATTTTTTTGAGATTTTATCACAAACTGTAAAATACTGTGTGAGGAAGTATATATGATTGTGTCATACCTTTAGATTTTTCTGTTTTAGGGTAGTTTCTTAATAATACACAAAACTCCTTTAGTATTTATAGTTTTACATATAGTGCAAGGGTAGGGATGAGATTAGTAATTTAGAAAATGTATAATTGCATTATAATAGGTTAGAGGAATTAGGAGAAACACTGGTAGATCGTATGTAAAAAAACTATAAGCAATGCTCTTGACTAAACTTCGAACCTCGCTCTCCAAGTCACCCGAAACACAATATACAACGGGCCTAACCCTTTATACCGTGTATTCACAGCCACGGGTCACTGTTCTATTAAAATACATTATTATTTATAATTTGAAATACATTAAAATAATATCACAGCTAGATATTATAAAATAAATGTCGGTATTCTCCTTTTGTAGGTTTAAGTTCAGTTGTCACCTCGTCACATTCCATTTTGTCGGAAACTCTCGTGTTTGTGACGTTATGACCACACCCATTTTCCCCTTTGCTTTGCCTTTATCGGCCTGACGCAGTGATACACGCACAAAGGTCACCTATAACTACCCTTTCCCCTTTTGCGCTCACCCATCTTTGTGAAATAATTTAATTTTTTTTTTTTTGCGTACAAATGACGTAAGAAATTTGTTTCTATTCTTTTTTTCATTCATTATATTTTGTTCAAAATTGGTATCAGGGGACTATTTTACACTAACAATAGTAATGTTTATATATTCATCCAAAATAAATTAATTTAAGGGTAGTTTACTCCAAACCAATTATAGAAAATTTGATTTTTTTTTTATATTGACCTCAAATATTAAATTCAAAATGGGAATCTTGGAATAGTTTTTTATGATTAATAAGTAAAGGTTTATGTTTTTACAAATACATAATTTAAGAATAGTTTATAAATAATTTTCAAATTTTTTTATTGTTATTAAATATATTTGAACAATTTAGTTTAAAAATTATATATATATATATATATATATATATATATATATAAAGTGTGATTATTGTGGTTAACAAAATTGTGTGTTTGTTTTAATGAGGATAACTAACTTAAGGGTGTTTTACTCAAAATCTCTGCTAGATAATTTTTTACGAAGCCATAATACACAATATTAAAAAAGTTCGTGCGATTGTGTTATACAATTTTTTGTATTGTGTATTTGTTTGAGGATGTGGGAAATATTGTTTTGTGTATTTGTTTGAGGATGTAGGAATTGTACTGTGTATTTGTTCGAGGATGTATTAAGGATTGTCATGTGTATTTCTTATAGGATGTAAGAAGGATTGCAATGTTTATGTGTTTGCATGTCGAGGAAGGATTGCTATGGGTATTTGATGATGTAGGAAGGATTGCCATGTGTATTTGTTTAAGAGTGTAGGAAGGATTGACATGTGAATTGTTGTAGGACATAGGAAGGATTGATGTTTATATTTGTTTGAGGATGTAGGGAAATTTTGCTATATGCATTCAATTGAGGATGTAAGAAATTTTGTGGGGTGTATTTTTGTGAATTCATATTTCCCAACAGTTTTGTTTGTTGTAAATAATAAGTTTAAAATAAAAGCAATGTATATAATTTCACGCTTTAAATCTAAATCTAGTGTAGCCTTAAGCTTTATTAAATGCAAATATATTTTCCATTATTTTCCAGCTCACTGAGAAAGAAAATAAGGTATATGAAGATATTGGTTTCGTTTATGAAAGCGTATACATACAAAAAGCACATTGTCTCGTCTTGTATAATAAATCCAAAGCTTTGTTGAATTATTATACACATTCTTTAAAGGGGGCGGGGGGGGGGGAATATCAATCTATTATGTTTGGTAATTTAAAAATCAGGTACTATATTGCTTTAAAGTTATTTATGGTTTTGAAACTTGATTTCTTACCTCATACAATGAGAAAAAATGTTGGGGGGTCGAAAAAAAAATTATGCTAATGTGTTAGCGGTTTTGTAGACTATTGTTGAATTTAGAGGAATTGTAGACGGATTTGGGTGGAGAGTTGAGTGTAAAACCATTTATACATAAACTCTCTCAGTACACTCAACCGGGATTCAAACCCCGATCTCCCCGTCATTGGCATGTCATTATAGTACAAGATTGAGATCTTTGTACAGTCGACCACCAAAGCTGGTGACCAAATTATTAATACCTGTATTAAATATCACATTATTTCCTCTTAACCTAAATTTATATTTTTTTTGTGGGTAGAATAATTCTTCCAGAAGACATCCAATGACTAAAGTTTTTTTTTATCCTACGTCACCCGCAGACTAGATTCTGTCCCGGAAGTGAATCATCAAAGACCATCCTGGTCCGAATGAGCGGACCACTTTTAAAGATGAAAATAACTCAGGTCAGTTCATTTTGAATCTCTTTGGTCGTTTGCGCACGCTCCAAAAAGAACTTCTCGCCCTCTCTCTCTCCTCCACTCTCTCTCTTTCTCTCTCTCACACATACACACACACACACACATTCCCAAAATTCCACCGCACTTAAAAGTTGTATGACCTTCCTTAAGGAATGCGTCATAGAAAAATAATTACGTCTTTTAAAAATTATAGCTGCGTGATTTCTAGACCTGTTTCTTAAGAAATGGAAGTAGCTCACTTTTATGTGCCTTTTTTTTTTTTTTTTAATTTTATATAAGTGGGAAATAGGAGAAAGAGGGAGGGGAGGGGCATCGAACACTGACAGTAAAACTTTATGCGTCATTAATTACGTGTCATAAAAAATATTACAATATTGCTACACATGAACTAATTCGACTTATTTCTTCTAATATTTTTTTATACGTAGCAGAATGTTGGTATAATGTAGTCCCAACACGCTAGTTATAAGCACCATTTGGGCAAGAGAGGCAAGGGAACTATTTTTAGATTTCTTAAAAACACGCAAATTCTCTGCAGATTTCGTGACAAAAGGGAGCACTAGTAAATGGATCCAATGTTTATAAATATATTTTCAAAAGAAAGAAAAAAAATAGTATTTTTAGTAAAAAAAAAACATCCTGTGAAAATGTTTATTTTTCATATCACATATTTTGTTTTGTTATAATGTTGCCGGTTATGGCTCAAATAACCAAATTTTATGTAAACGTTACTGTCGCAAATAGGTTGACCGTATCTATCTAATTTAGATGTGTATCTGTGATTATTTATGAGCGAAGGGTGTGGACCGTATTACACCCTCGGTAGATCCGCCCCTCAAATTAGCGCCCCTAGAGCGTGGCCAATGATTATGACCACCCTTGTAACATACAATAAACCTCCTTTTCCTTGTGAACGGGGAAAAGGAAAGATTAAGAACAATTAATTTGCATTTCTCCTCGGTAATTTCAGGTCAGGGCGTAGGGAGAAGGTATTTCTGGAACGGTTGATATTTGTTTCTTCTTTGAACCTTTGATCCAAATTTAGCCTTAGGTCTTTAAAACGCTGTATTTCACCTAATCTAGGGTTTGTATGTAAACTTTGTATTTTACCTAATATGGGGTATGCAAACTTTGTATTTTACCTAATATAGGGCTTTCAAAAGAATTTTTTCGCCTAATAAATGATTTGAAAACTTTGTATCTTACCTAATTTGGGGTTTTCAAACTTTGTATTTTACCTAATATGGGGTTTGCAACCTTTGTATTTTACCTAATATAGGGCTTTTAAACGCAGTTTTTTATGCTAATCTAGGGTTTGAAACTTTGTATCTTACTTGATATGGGTTATGCAAACTTTGTATTTTACCTAATATAGGGCTTTCAAAAGAATTTTTTCGCCTAATATATGATTTGAAAATTTGTATCTTACCTAATATTTGGGTTTTCAAATTTGTATTTTACCTAATATAGGGCTTTCAAAAGAATTTTTTCGACCTAATATATGATTTGAAAACTTTTTATCTTACCTAATTTGGGTTTTCAAACTTTGCATTCTACCTAATATGGGTTTTTCAAACTTTGTATTTTACCTAATATAGGGTTTGCAAACTTTGTATTTTACCTAATATAGGGCTTTCAAACGCTGTTTTTCGCCTAATCTAGGTTTGAAAATTTGTATTTTACCTAATATGGGTTATGCAAATTTTGTATTTTATCTAATATAGAGCTTTCAAACGAAGTTTTTCACCTAATATATGATTTGAAAACTTTGTATCTTACCTAATCTGGGATTTTCAAACTTTGTATTTTACCTAATATGGGGTTTGAAAACATTTTATTTTACCTAATCCAAGCCTTTAAAAATCTGTATTTTTCCTAATCTAAGGCTTGTAAGAACTTTATTCTCCTTTTTAAACATCTTATAATCCATCTATTCTCAGTCGTCGTCGTCTCCTCCAACAAAGAATTGATACTTTATGAATGGCAACAACCCCCCTTCCCCCCCTAATCTACTCCCCGAACACAAGACACACGTCGGAGAGCTCCTGAATATTTCATGACAAAACACGACCCCCAACATGATCGACGCCGTGTGATGCCACTTCAACTCTCAGGGATATCTAACCCAAGTGCAATATAAGAGGGTGGAGTTTGAACGGGCGACCCTTCCATTCATCTCCAGAGCCATGGGCCGGGGGGTGAGCATCACATGGGAACTAAGAGCTGAGTCACGCGCTCCCCGGTGAGCGTCGGGACGTGCCGTGAAACCTGGGCGAGGCGTCGGCCGACCACGTACCACGTAGTCCATCGCTTCCGAGGAAACTTTACAGGTTTCTCCTTTCAGGGTGAAAAAGTATGGTAAAATATTACTGGTCCTCGCAATATTTTTAAATTATTCTTTTCTGCTTGAATTTTTTAAAAGGAAGATACTTTTTTTTGCTATACTTAAAATGTTGGATGTTCAAATGATGTTGGAGGACAATTTTCGAACCCAGTCGGCGATTAAAGGGATGTATTCAGGTATGAAGAACTTTACTGAAGGCTAGAACCATTATTAGGCCTTCTTTTACATATTCATATGTCAAGTCATGTGATCTGCAAATTTCCAATAAAATATCAGTACCTAATAAACAACAATAATAATAGCTGAGAGGGTGCCTGGCGGTCTAGGGGTAAGGTGTCAGACTTCTTTGTTGGTGGTCCGGGGTTCAATCCTTGGTCCCGGCACAGATTTATCTGATTACCAAACCCTTCCTTCACCTCTGACAAGACATCTTGTGAATGTGGGGAATGCCAGGCCTCCACCGTGGTTCGGATTCCACGTTAAACTGTAGGTCCTTCATTTCATCTCACAATCACCCTACCATTACACATTAGTGTAATTACGTATAACCCGAACGGGTAGTAAGATTCGGTGATAATAATATTATTAATAATAAGAGCTGAGCAGCTTAGGTAGATTTTCAGCCTGATACTGCACCTTTTGTAAGTGCTTTATCAAAATTTGCGGCTTTACGGTTTATCATACAAAAAAAGAACCAGAGACATTTATTTTAGTTAACTAATCCATCGAAAACTTTTACTCGAAATATTTTGTGATTTTAACAATGATAGAAAGCTATGATAGAAATAATAAAAAATATTATCACTTGTTATTTCTTAAAATAACTAAGTAATTATCTACTAATCGTAAACTTTTATACATTCATGTTAAATATAATTTAAAATTTAAAATAAGTAAATTGAAATTTAAGTCAGTGGTTTATGATATATACTGAAGTGGTGGCCATCTTGATGATGTCATAGCTCCTGCCCGCGTAGGAATTATTTTGGCCTCCATATCTGAAAATGCATAACTTAAGTAGGTCTAAACATGTTCAAAACGTCATGCTTGTATCAAAAGGTCCAGTATCAATTCCCTACGCTACTCAGCTAAGTGAACTTTTAACAGTATTAGCTGAAACAAAGTTTGTATTTCATAAAAGTTTTTTTTTCTCCGACCAGAAGTATGCTTATTTGTATAAATGTTTCTCTAAAAACGTAGAACCTCCAAGTAGTTTGTGTTAGCGATAGGTCTTGTAACCAAGATTTGAGTTAGTTAGTATGTAAGACCTGTATTTTATTATTCTGTGACCAAACTCATTTTTAAAATATACTAATACCATCGTGTGCTTAAGACTCAAGTATTACTCACGCGCAACTATTATACATTTTAAATCTTAATATTATTCTATTGTTTTATGATGATTTCTTCAATCAAATCACCACTCACGTGATTGATATAATTATGTTGAGTGTATTGAGGAACATTTTCCACAGTAGGGCCTTGCGACCTAGATGATCGTTGTGAGTCGGGGGGGAGGTAGGAGGGGAGTACCTATATCTTAATACATAGACACATAAAACAGTGGACTTTAGGGGTGGAACTGTTAGCAATTACTTACGCATAAATTTAAAATTATTGTAATCATCTTACTGATTATAAACTGAAAATAAAATAATAAAAATTATTGGCTCGAGAGTCGAGATATTTTATCTAAAATTTCCAGATGATTGGATTCCAGGATAAGGGATGTGTGTGTATTTGCAACGCCTCTGATTATATCGTTGCAGTATCAACGTATCTGGTCTACAGCAGACCCGCTTAAGTGAAACACTCAATCACTGAGCGCTGTAGTCAATCAGTTATTATGACTCCCTGTACTGTATCAATAGTTACGTCTCCTCTGTACTTGTTATCAATAGTTACGTCTCCCTCTGTACTTGTTATCAATAGTTACGTCTCCCTCTGTACTTGTTATTAATAGTTACGTCTCCCTCTGTACTTGTTATCAATAGTTACGTCTCCCTCTGTACTTGTTATCAATAGTTACGTCTCCCTCTTACTTGTTATCAATAGTTACGTCTCCCTCTCTACTTGTTATCAATAGTTACGTCTCCTCTCTACTTGTTATCAATAGTTACGTTCCCTCTCTACTTGTTATCAATAGTTACGTCTCCCTCTCTACTGTTATCAATGTTACGTCTCCTCTGTACTGTTTCATAGTTACGTCTCCCTCTCTACTTGTTATCAATAGTTACGTCTCCCTCTGTACTTGTTATCAATAGTTACGTCTCCTCTGTACTTGTTATCAATAGTTAGTCTCCTCTTACTTGTTATCAATAGTTACGTCTCCCTCTTACTTGTTATCATAGTTACGTCTCCTCTCTACTTGTTATCATAGTTACGTCTCCCTCTGTACTTGTTATCAATATTACGTCTCCTCTCTACTTGTTATCATAGTTACGTCTCCCTCTGTACTTGTTATCAATAGTTACGTCTCCCTCTGTACTTGTTATCAATAGTTACGTCTCCCTCTCTACTTGTTATCAATAGTTACGTCTCCCTCTGTACTTGTTATCATAGTTACGTTCCTCTACTTGTTATCAATATTACGTCTCCCTCTCTACTTGTTATCAATAGTTACGTCTCCCTCTACTTGTTACATAGTTACGTCTCCCTCTCTATTGTTATCAATAGTTACGTCTCCCTCTCTACTTGTTATCAATAGTTACGTCTCCCTCTGTACTTGTTATCAATAGTTACGTCTCCCTCTGTACTTGTTATCAGTTGTTCGTATTCCAACTGTTCCTTTCCATATTTGTGTTTATAAACTGGGAATTATCGCCTAAAAACAATAATGAAAGAATGAATAGCGTCGGCCCAAGAACACACCATGGCAGGATCGATGCGGGTTCAGGTCTTCTCATATTGAGCGTCGGGACGCTAGTAGCGGGCGAGCGTCGGTATGTGACGTCAGTCGTCAAGGTACTTTAGTATATAACCCCCTTCCTTCCCCTCTTTACTCTTATTGCCTCGGTGGAACATCTTCACTTGCAAAAGTGGGTGGTTTTTGTTTTTGTTTTGTTTCCTCGCGATTTTCCGAAAGTTGGAAGAGAAAGTTTTATTTTTAAGATTCACACCGTGAGCCCCCGGGGATGGCTTTTCTTTTCACGCGCGGAGATCTTGACGATTGTTGGAGGGTAATAACATAGTTCATCCCTCGTCTGAACAGACATGGACCACCACTTTAAGGGTATCGCCTACCTGACGCTGCTGTATTTCTCATGAGAATGACAGTTCTGAAATTTTCAAACTAATAAAACATTCCTCCATTATTTTAGAACTATCTTATATGATCTTTTTTTTTCTGTGTTTTTCTTATCAGCGTGTCGAACTGATCGTTCGGTTTGTACATACAAGCGATAGATACATTAATGTAGTAGACATAAGAAAGGTATAATTTAAATTAAATCTAGCCGAATTTGTTTGGTACAAGAGTTAGAAATAATTTAGTAAGTAAAAACACCCTCAGACCAAGCAACCGGGATTTGAACCCCGATATCTCCATCAGTGCCAGTCCAGTCTATTACGAGACTGACACATTAAGCTGTTTTACCACCGAAGCAATTCCCTCTAAAATCGATTCCTCAGATTATGTTAAGAGCTCTATAGCCGGTAGATTAGCAAAATGACATACAATAGACAGTAATAGTATTATAGTCCCTAGGGAATACCTAAAGAAATAAATTAACTGAATCTAGAACTGGAAGTATGGCTTAATCAATTAATGAAGTTCTTCCTCCTAAGAATTAAAATAACTAAATATAACAGAAGAAAGGAAAATACAGTAGTATCAGTAGAAAAGCTCAACAAAGATATCAGTGAAATAGCGCAGGGAAGATATTATAAGTAGAGTAGCCCAGGGAAGATATTAAAAGTAGAATGGCCGAGGGAAGATATTATAAGTAGAATAGCCAGGGAAGATATTATAGTAGTGTAGCCCAGGGAAGATATTATAAGTAGAATGGCCGAGGGAAGATATTATCAATAGAATAGCCCAGGGAAGATATTATAAGTAGTGTAGCCCAGGGAAGATATTATAAGTAGAATGGCGAGGGAAGATATTATAAGTAGAGTATCCCAGGGAAGATATTATAAGTAGAATGGCCGAGGGAAGATATTATAAGTAGAATAGCCCAGGGAAGATATTATAAGTAGTGTAGCCCAGGGAAGATATTATAAGTAGAATGGCCGAGGGAAGATATTATCAATAGAATAGCCCAGGGAAGATATTATAAGTAGAGTATCCCAGGGAAGATATTATCAATAGAATAGCCCAGGGAAGATATTATAAGTAGTGTAGCCCAGGGAAGATATTATAAGTAGAATGGCTGAGGGAAGATATTATAAGTAGAGTATCCCAGGGAAGATATTATAAGTAGAATGGCCGAGGGAAGATATTATAAGTAGAATAGCCCAGGGAAGATATTATAAGTAGTGTAGCCCAGGGAAGATATTCTAAGTAGTGTAGCCCAGGGAAGATATTATAAGTAGAATGGCCGAGGGAAGATATTATAAGTAGAATAGCCCAGGGAAGATATTATAAGTAGTGTAGCCCAGGGAAGATATTATAAGTAGAATAGCCCAGGGAAGATATTATAAGTAGTGTAGCCCAGGGAAGATATTATAAGTAGAATAGCCCAGGGAAGATATTATAAGTAGTGTAGCCCAGGGAAGATATTATAAGTAGAATGGCCGAGGGAAGATATTATCAATAGAATAGCCCAGGGAAGATATTATAAGTAGAGTATCCCAGGGAAGATATTATCAATAGAATAGCCCAGGGAAGATATTATAAGTAGTGTAGCCCAGGGAAGATATTATAAGTAGAATGGCTGAGGGAAGATATTATCAATAGAATAGCCCAGGGAAGATATTATAAGTAGTGTAGCCCAGGGAAGATATTATAAGTAGAATGGCTGAGGGAAGATATTATCAATAGAATAGCCCAGGGAAGATATTATAAGTAGAGTATCCCAGGGAAGATATTATAAGTAGAATGGCCGAGGGAAGATATTATAAGTAGAATAGCCCAGGGAAGATATTATAAGTAGAGTAGCCCAGGGAAGATATTATAAGTAGAATGGCCGAGGGAAGATATTATAAGTAGAATAGCCCAGGGAAGATATTATAAGCAGTGTAGCCCAGGAAGATATTATAAGTAGAATGGCCGAGGGAAGATATTATCAATAGAATAGCCCAGGGAAGATATTATAAGTAGAGTATCCCAGGGAAGATATTATCAATAGAATAGCCCAGGGAAGATATTATAAGTAGTGTAGCCCAGGGAAGATATTATAAGTAGAATGGCTGAGGGAAGATATTATCAATAGAATAGCCCAGGGAAGATATTATAAGTAGAGTATCCCAGGGAAGATATTATAAGTAGAATGGCCGAGGGAAGATATTATAAGTAGAATAGCCCAGGGAAGATATTATAAGTAGAGTAGCCCAGGGAAGATATTATAAGTAGAGTAGCCCAGGGAAGATATTATAAGTAGTGTAGCCCAGGGAAGATATTATAAGTAAGAGTATCCCAGGGAAGATATTATAAGTAGAATGGCCGAGGGAAGATATTATAAGTAGAGTAGCCCAGGGAAGATATTATAAGTAGAGTAGCCCAGGGAAGATATTATAAGTAGAGTATCCCAGGGAAGATATTTAAGTAGAATGGCCGAGGGAAGATATTATAAGTAGAATAGCCCAGGGAAGATATTATAAGTAGTGTAGCCCAGGGAAGATATTCTAAGTAGTGTAGCCCAGGGAAGATATTATAAGTAGAATAGCCCAGGGAAGATATTATAAGTAGAGTATCCCAGGGAAGATATTATAAGTAGAATGGCCGAGGGAAGATATTATAAGTAGAATAGCCCAGGGAAGATATTATAAGTAGTGTAGCCCAGGGAAGATATTATAAGTAGAATGGCCGAGGGAAGATATTATCAATAGAATAGCCCAGGGAAAATATTATCAATAGAATAGCCCAGGGAAGATATTATAAGTAGAGTAGTCTAGGGAAGATATTACCAGTAGAATAGCCGAGGGAAGATATTATCAATAGAATAGCCCAGGAAAGATATTATAAGTAGAGTAGCCCAGGGAAGATATTATAAGTAGAATGGCCGAGGGAAGATATTATCAATAGAATAGCCCAGGGAAGATATTATCAATATAATAGCCCAGGGAATATATTATAAGTAGAGTAGCCCAGGGAAGATATTATAAGTAGAATGGCCGAGGGAAGATATTATCAATAGAATAGCCCAGGAAGATATTATAAGTAGAATGGCCGAGGGAAGATATTATCAATAGAATAGCCCAGGGAAGATATTATAAGTAGAGTAGCCCAGGGAAGATATTATAAGTAGAATGGCCGAGGGAAGATATTATCAATAGAATAGCGCAGGGAAAATATTATAAGTAGAATGGCCGAGGGAAGATATTATCAATAGAATAGCCCAGGGAAGATATTATAAGTAGAGTAGCCCAGGGAAGATATTATAAGTAGAATGACCGAGGGAAGATATTATCAATAGAATAGCCCAGGGAAGATATTATAAGTAGAGTAGCCCAGGGAAGATATTATAAGTATAATGGGCCGAGGGAGATATTATATAGTAGAATGGCCGAGGGAAGATATTATCAATAGAATAGCGCAGGGAAGATATTATAAGTAGATGCCCGAGGAAGATATTATCAATAGAATAGCCACGGAAGATATTATCAATAGAATAGCCCAGGGAAGATATTATAAGTAGAAGGCGAGGAAGATATTATAAGTAGAATAGCCCAGGAAGATATTAT
Organism: Timema cristinae; assembly: GCA_039000515.1. NCBI lineage: Eukaryota > Metazoa > Arthropoda > Insecta > Phasmatodea > Timematidae > Timema > Timema cristinae. Next base: position 9,422,351 of record JBCFYV010000001.1, read on the forward strand.
AAGTAGAATAGCCCAGGGAAGATATTATAAGTAGAATAGCCCGAGAAGATATTATCAATAGAATAGCCACGAAGATATTATAAGTAGAATAGCCCAGGAAGATATTATCAATAGAATAGCCCAGGAAGATATATAAGTAGAATAGCCCAGGGAAGATATTATAAGTAGAATAGCCCAGGGAAGATATTATCAATAGAATAGCCCAGGGAAGATATAATAAGTAGAGTAGCCAGGAAGATATTATAGTAGAATGGCCGAGGAAGATATTATCAATAGAATAGCCCACGGAAGATATGATCAATAGAATAGCCCAGGAAGATATTATAAGTAGAATGGCCGAGGAAGATATTATAAGTAGAATAGCCAGGAAGATATTATAAGTAGAATAGCCCAGGGAAGATATTATAAGTAGAATAGCCCAGGGAAGATATTATCAATAGAATAGCCACGGAAGATATTATAAGTAGAATAGCCAGGGAAGATATTATCAATAGAATAGCCCAGGGAAGATATTATAAGTAGAATGGCCGAGGGAAGATATTATCAATAGAATAGCCCAGGGAAGATATTATAAGTAGAGTAGCCCAGGGAAGATATTATAAGTAGAATGACCGAGGGAAGATATTATAAGTAGAATAGCCCAGGGAAGATATTATAAGTAGAATGGCCGAGGGAAGATATTATCAATAGAATAGCCCAGGGAAGATATTATAAGTAGAGTAGCCCAGGGAAGATATTATAAGTAGAATGACCGAGGGAAGATATTATAAGTAGAATGGCCGAGGGAAGATATTATAAGTAGAATAGCCCAGGGAAGATATTATAAGTAGAATAGCTGAGGGAAGATATTATAAGTAGAATGGCCGAGGGAAGATATTATAAGTAGAAGTAGCCCAGGGAAGATATTATAAATAGAATAGCCAGGGAAGATATTATAAGTAGAATGGCCGAGGGAAGATATTATAAGTAGAATAGCCCAGGGAAGATATTATAAGTAGAATAACGCAGGCGAAGAAAGCTTTTCAAATCAAGAAATCATAACTAGCCTCGTCAATCATAAATTTGGAAATCAGGAAAAGGTTTTAAAAGGGATATTTTTGGAGCGTTGCGCTTTATGGATGTGAAATATGGACCGTTGTTGCAACAAAAAGGAAACGATTAGAATCGTTTGAAATGTGGTATTAAAAAAAGAATGTTGAAAACATCATGGTATCAATTACAGAAGTGTAAATGAAGAAAGGAACTTTTGTAAAGGTATACAGCAAAGAACAGTCAACTTGGTAGGACATATATTGAGACATGATAGTGAGAAGAAGATAATTATAGAAGAGAGGTTGAAGAGGGACCAAGGTTGGAATACAAAATCAGATAGCGAGCAATGTTGTAAGAAGAAGATACAAAGAGGTAGCACATTTGGTCCATGATAGCCAATAGTGGAGGCTGTAGCAAACCAAGAGCAAGATTGATGATCTAATGATGAGTGTGATAGTAAAGTATAGGTTCATACGTATGTATAGCCTGTTAACATTGATATTATTTAACATAACAACATTTATTATTTTAGTGAGTAGGAAACATGTATTGATGAACATTCTGACTAAGGTATCAGTCCTGTCTTGGCTGATTTACCACCGATGAGTCGATCGGGGATCTAATATATACTGGATGTACTGAGGAGGTGTACTTTCCTATATGTTTTTCCCCTTTCCCACCAGGTGAATGTAGGTATACTTCCTCTAAATTCCACCCTCCTCATCACTAACACATTGCCTTAGCTGGTAAATATGCGTACAACCCGAACGGATAGTAAGACGCGATTTTTTTTTTAATACCTTAAAAACAGTTCCATTAATCTTGTTTTTTTTTTTTTTTTTTTTTTTTTTTTTTTTTTTTTTTTTTTTTTTTTTTTTTTGCGTTTTACAATTTGTTTCTGAACCAAAGAGCAGAGATAGAAGCTCTGGTTTTGATCCTAGTAATGCACAACCAAAACTTCTGAAAACATGTTAGGGATCAAAAGGTCTACACTTGTTCCATTAGACCGTATTATTTGCTATTCTAGCTGATTACATGTAAACTTCCACCGCTTTCCCCGTCTGTCCTATGGAGGTGATGTATTGAGTGATTGATTCGCGATTGATTTATATCGATTCTTGGGACTCAGAAGTAAAACCAGGCAAGTCAAGATTGTAAAGGAAAATTGTAATTCTTCGTGTTGTAATGAGGTTTGCATATTTACTTTGGTCAGACAAGTTTAATTTAATGATCATAAATGTACAGTATAACCGGCGAAATGTCATTAGAACAGCGTGAACGGTGAACAATACCTAGAATCATGGAAATATATTACTGTCGCGTCATTTAGAGCGATAACATGTACTATTTATAGTTCCATCTCTTTATGCGACTTAGGGTACGTTATAAAGCTGTTAACTTTGGCAGATAAGATTAATGTTCACAGATAATGATAAATATAATTAATTATTATGCGGACCTAAACTACGCCTAAACGTACTTCTAGAGGAGTGTAATCTATTATATCTACTGCACAGCCCTAACAACACGCTTCATCGTAGCTCTAGAGGAGTGTTATCTATTATATCTACTGCACAGCCCTAACAACACGTTTCATCGTAGCTCAAGAGGAGTGTAATCTATTATATCTACTGCGCACACCTAACAACACGCTTCATCGTACTTCTAGAGGAGTGTTATCTATTATATCTACTGCACAGCCCTAACAACACGCTTCATCGTACTTCTAGAGGAGTGTAATCTATTATAATCCCCTTTTAGCAATGTGCGTCAATAAAACGAGTTCAAATGTTGACATTTCTTTTTCAACCCACGTAAAGGTTTATATTTTACGAAAAAGAAGACATACAAAGCTCGGCGAGGATTGAACATCATCCTGCTGTCAATAAAATACAAAACGAGTTCTCCCTGTGCACCTGTACGTCGGTCTGTCCGGTGTATGTTTGTGTGGAAACACTCCTCGGATCGTAAACTGCAATCAATCGAGCCCAATATAAAAAAAAATATCTATGGACATATATTCCATTTGGAAAAAAAAACCTTAGTATGATTTTTCTTCGAAATTATAGAATTAACATAGTTTGTTCTGGTTTGTTACTGAAAGGGAGGTCGTGTGTAAAATTTCTGTTGGACGCACTTAGAGTAATTAATTAATAAAATCATATCATTAATAAAATAATTAAGTCCTAATCTAAATAAATCTAAACAATAATAAATATTCTTTTAATTGAAAAATGACACCAATATTGGAAGCGAACCTGGGACATTTGTCTTAGTAAGCCCATACTCTTTCCACTAAGCTACCCAAGAATCCTCCAGTGCCCAGGGTCATTCCTCTCTCATATTTTAAGGCAGAATCTGTGATGGACGTGCGGAAATCGTCAGACACATATGAGCGATGTATTAATATCACGAGCTATTAGATAGCGCAGCCACCTTCGACTCAGGAGGGCTCACTGCTGCCAATAGTAGGCCTACATATATATCTGACGATTTACGCACGTCCATCACAGACTTTGCCTTTAATATGAGTGAAGAATCACCCTGGAGGTGGGACAGTTCTTGGATAGTTCAGTGGAAAGAGCATTGGCATACTAAGCTAAAAAGTCCCGGTTCGATTCCCATGTCCAAGTTTCATTGATATTTAGATGCGGCTATAATCGTAATTAAAAAGTATAGTAGCTTTGCTATTTAATCCATCAATAACAAATAACAAAATAAAATCAGTAAACACAAAATGTCCTAGAACATGTATGGGAAATTTTCGATCACGTAAGAAAACTACATCGTCCTTTTAAAGTCAAACTTTTGTTTATTTAAATCTTCAAATAGTTATATCAAATACTTTCAAATAACATTTGAGTGTGAGAAAAACTATCATGCTCGGTCTTAATGGGTAATGTTTTAAATTAAATACTCGTAGTTTAGTATATTATTATTATTATTAGCACCGCGTCTTACTACCCGTTCGGGCTATACACACTTAAGCTAATGTGTAATGGTGGGGTGATTGTAAGATGAAATGGAGGACATACAGTTTAACGTGGGATCCGAACCACGGTGTAAGTCTGGCATTCCACACAATCACAAGTTGTGTTTAATACACGTCTTGTCAGAGGTGAAGGAAGGGTTTGGTAATCAGATAAATCTGTGCCGGGACCGAGGATTGAACCCCGAACCTCAACACAGAAGTTCGACACCTTACCCCTAGACCACCAGCTCACCAGTTTAGTATAAAAATGCAAGTTTGATCAATTCTATTTTATTTGAGGAAGGCTGATTTTATGGAACAATTAATATAAGACGTATGGACAAAAATTAAAAAATAGATTGGAGAAACGGGGTATTGTCTAGAGACCTTATATAATTTTTTAAGTTGATCATGGTTTGACCCCTGACCTAGAGGACACAATCCATAGAGAGAGAGAGAGAGAGAGAGAGAGAGAGAGAAAGTTTGAGTTTTCACCTTAGTAGTGTGTTGACTTATTACCTTGTTGCACTCGGAAGCATAATTATTTTGTGTGGGCTTGGCCCTGAGTTGTTTTCCGATAATTCCGTGCCGATATTTGTGCCCGGTACAAATCGCTTACACCTCCCCCCGACCCCCTCACTATCACCCCGTTTGAACACCACATGTTCGGATCTGATTGATGATTTAAAAAAACTGTTTAATCTGTTTAAAACGCTGTTCACTATGTTTTATGATGCATCAGTTCATGATAGGAATATCAACCAGCTCAAGCTTGTGGTAATGAATTAACTTCCATTGACAGAAGCTGTGGGGCATTTTACACTCGGAATAACCTGGACTGTAGCAGTCTTACCTTGACTGATTACACTATGACCCTAGCAGTCTTACCTTGACTGATTACACTATGACCCTAGCAGTCTTACCTTGACTGATTACACTATGACCCTAGCAGTCTTACCTTGACCGATTACACTATGACCCTAGCAGTCTTACCTTGATTGATTACACTATGATCCTAGCAGTCTTACCTTGACTGATTACACTATGACCCTAGCAGTCTTACCTTGACTGATTACACTATGACCCTAGCAGTCTTACCTTGACTGATTATGCTATGACTCTATCTTATAAGCTGTACCATAGTGTAACAATGCAAAGTATGTTGATCTGCCTGATTTCCTTGTCATCGGTTGTACAGCCTATTTGCAAGAGTGACGACTGAGACCGTGTGACCACTGAAGCTGTTATCAGATTAACTATTAAAATGGGGTACAGCCCGCATGGGTAGTAAGATGTGGTGGAAAAATAATATTAAAAATAAACCAATCCTGTGTGAATCGGGGCTGTATTCCCCTTTCTCCCGGCATTCCCTCATCACTCCTTCTCATTGATCTGGTCACGTGATGACTTGAGTGGGCAATTTCGCGGCGTGGGGTTGTCTGCTATGGAGCTAACCCAATCATCTTTCCTTCCAGATTTTCTCAGGGATTTATGAAAAAAAAAAGGGAAAGAAAGTTTGAAAGTCTCTGTCCCTTGGGTATCGTTCGTTAGAGCCAGGTATCTGCCCTCTAAAGATACCACCCTCACTACCCCCTTCCCTTCATGAGTTTCGATACATTCTTTTATCCATCGAAGAATAACGGGACCAAAAAAAAACCACTGGTATTTTAGTTTCATCGTTAGGAATTTTTTTAATTTATTAAAGATTACCGCTTTTATTTTGCAACGTTTTGAGGATTTTTTTCGGTTATGTCTGAAACCTTTTCTAAGTCCGTTTCTTTACTAATCTTAAGAGCTTAGTCACATGCAAGTGAGCGGTAGCTCAGAAAAACTGTTAAAGAGGGATTAGACTTGAAAATTACCCGAGAAAGAATATCATTTTGGTCGTTTATTCCTTAACATATTTTTATCTGGAAACTATCAATTCAAATACAAGTGATTGTTAAGGTTGTTATGGATTCTGTTATATATTTGGCCAAGGATAAGAAGGATCAACATTTTACTAACCGAGTGCAGCTAGGTCCTCTTTCACTCGTCTGTTTGGCATCTCGTCTGTTCCACGATTACTGCCAAATTCGTTGAAACTTTTGAAGGAGATTTGGCAAGAATTTAAAACCTAGGACAGTTTTGCAATCTGGTTATTCGTTTCAAGATCAAAGAATACTATACAGTAATAATGTTACGTTTATATTAATCAGTAGAAAATATGTAGTATAACATCCTGGAGGTGAGTGTTTAAACTGTTCCTGAAATGTTCTCATCACTCAGTAGAACACTCATTGGTCAGGTATCAACGAACATACATTCCCATGTGAGGTTGTAGAATAGAGCTTGTTTAAACTGTACCTGTGAATTGTTCTCATCACTCAGTAGAACACTCATTGGTCAGGTATCAACGAACATACATTCCCATGTGAGGTATGTAGAGCAGAGCTTGTTTAAACTGTACCTGTGAATTGTTCTCATCACTCAGTAGAACACTCATTGGTCAGGTATCAACGAACATACATTCCCATGTGAGGTATGTAGAGCAGAGCTTGTTTAAACTGTACCTGTGAATTGTTCTCATCACTCAGTAGAACACTCATTGGTCAGGTATCAACAACATACATTCCCATGTGAGGTATGTAGAACAGAGCTTGTTTAAACTGTACCTGTGAATTGTTCTCATCACTCAGTAGAACACTCATTGGTCAGGTATCAACAAACATACATTCCCATGTGAGGTATGTAGAACAGAGCTTGTTTTAAAACTGTACCTGTGAATTGTTCTCATCACTCAGTAGAACACTCATTGGTCAGTATCAACAAACATACATTCCCATATGAGGTATGTAAAGTAGAGCTTGTTTAGACTGTACCTGTGAATTGTTCTCACACTCAGTAGAACACTCATTGGTCAGGTATCAACAAACATACATTCCCATGTGAGGTATGAGAGCAGAGCTTGTTTAAACTGTACCTGTGAATTGTTCTCATCACTCAGTAGAACACTCATTGGTCAGTATCAACGAACATACATTCCCATATGAGGTATGTAGAAGTAGAGCTTGTTTAACTGTACCTGTGAATTGTTCTCATCACTCAGTAGAACACTCATTGGTCAGGTATTAACGAACATACATTCCCATGTGAGGTATGTAGAGCAGAGCTTGTTTAAACTGTACCTGTGAATTGTTCTCATCACTCAGTAGAACACTCATTGGTCAGGTATCAACGAACATACATTCCCATATGAGGTATGTAAAGTAGAGCTTGTTTAGACTGTACCTGTGAATTGTTCTCATCACTCAGTAGAACACTCATTGGTCAGGTATAACGAACATACATTCCCATGTGAGGTATGTAGAGAGAGCTTGTTTAAATGTACCTGTGAATTGTTCTCATCACTCAGTAGAACACTCATTGGTCAGTATCAACGAACATACATTCCCATGTGAGGTATGTGAGCGAACCTAGTATGATTGGTCTAATGGGACAATCTGGTGTATAACGCATCACAGGTACGGTTTTAACAAGCTCTCCTTATCCTGGCAACACGATACGACACGCCTAAAAGCACCCGACCGTGTCCGGCACCAAATCCAGGGGAGGTTCCAAAAATTAGTAACTTTCGAAAATTTTGATTGGACTAAAGAAAAGAGGGAAATAAAGGATACGTGAAAATATGTTTGGGTGAGAGAGATTTAGAGTGTTTGGGGTAAGGGGTGGGTGGAACTAAATATATTTACGTCATCAAACTCTGTTGTTCAGCCAACGACAGAGAAATTCTAGTAACCCCCTTTTCAAAGTCACTTTTTTTTTCGTTTTTTATATTAAAAAAACCAACACACACACACACACACACAAAGGCGCAAATCGACCTAGCCCTGCTCGACCTTGATAAAATATATCCAGGATAAGCAGTGAGGCGGGGTTGAGGGGAAATAGCTGCTGAGGCCCCGTGACGTCACTAGTTCATTCATGAAGAGCGTGGCGCGGTGAGAGAGGGGAAAAGCAAGAGAGGGAAAGCCAGAAAGAGATAGAGTGATAGAGTTCAAAACGTGGGAAGGAGACCCTTTCCTATGAAGGAATACGCCCTTTCGTCATTGCTGGCTCTTTTTTTTTTTTTTAAGTGGCCGGCGGAAATGCCGTATTCTAAGATAGTTTTTATTTTATTTTATAAAAAAACTAGGAGAAAAGGGGGGGTGGAGACAGGTTGAAGTGTCAACTATTTAGATGAGTTGAATCAGGTGTATTTTTTTACATACATATATTTAGAATGTTTCAACGAAGACCGGAAGCTTAACCTTTTTTTTAAATATATTTTTTATTAATAATGTTTATGATGTTTATTTAGTGTAAGGTTGTGGATATTTCGTTGCGTCACTACACCATCTCTTCTTCTTTTTTTTTTACCTAGATTGCTTTTTAGTTGAAGCTTTACTAGTTTTTTTTAAATGTGATGTAGTCCTATTATAGACGTGTGTCACAACCTGCCACGGTTAAATTGTCATTCAAATTAGTATTAAACCATTTAAATTTAAAATTAAAAAAAAATGACACCTGAACATGGGAATAGAAACTGGTACCCTTGTTCTAAGTGCACCAATGTTCTAACACTGAGCTAACCCGGTTTCATCCCGCATTCGAGCTCATTAACAATTTTGTATTATTTGTTTATTTTTAGCACCGCGTCTTACTACCTGTTCGAGTTTATACTCTAATCTACTAATTACGTTAATGGATTTAACGAGTAAGACGATTATATTTAGTTGAAATGTACCCACACTTGCGTGGAGGGAATGTAGAAAGCCATTTTTAAAACAAAAAAGTCTCAGAATATCCAACTGAAATTTGACTCTCGAGCTCTCAGTCATCAGCAGTCTAGTCCACAACGAAAGTAGCGCGTTAGACCTAGAGATGTGAGACGGAGAACTTACCGTATATTTTTTCTGGAAAATATTGTTTGTATAAAATAATTTCAACTAATTAAATGGATGATTATGATAATAATAATAATAATAATAATAAATATTAGTAGTATTAGTAAAGAAACACTTGTTTCGGTGGTCACATGGTCCAACTCGATACTCTCGCAATAAACTAACTGCAGATGACCGGGAGATTGAAGTTCGAAGCCAGTCTGGTGTTCTGAGGACGATTTTCCTGAACGGTTTTCCACGCTAACTCTACACAAATGCGGGTGTAATTCCTCTAAGTTAAACCTTCCTCATCCCTAACACAATTAGTGTGATTAGTACATAAGAGTATAAGCCGGACGGGTAGTAAACCGAAATGCTACAAAACTGTACTCAAGAAACAAATTAATGTGGGCCTTTGTAGACCCGTCATGTTCATAAATCATACTTCAAATTTTTTTTTTTCATTTAATTAAAATAATGTTAAGTTTGGCCCCACATTTGTCTCCCCCCTAACCAGAATTTACCCCTCCCCACTCCCATTTCTCCTCCCCCCTTCTTATAACCCACTCGTCTATATTATATTATTATTATTATTATTATTATTATAAGCCCCGCGTCTTACTACCCGTTCGGGTTATATGCACTTACGCTAATGTGTGAATGGTAGAGTGATTGTGAGATGAAATGGAGGACCTACAGTTTAACGGTGGAATCCGAACCACGGCGGAGACCTGGCATTCCCCACATTCACAAGTTGTGATTAATACACGTCTTGTCAGAGGTGAAGGAAGGGTTTGGCAATCAGATAAATCTGTGCGGGACCGAGGATTGAACGCCAGACCCCAGCATCAGAAGTCTACACTCGTCTCTTAACAAACTATATTTTGAAGTACAATAGGCTCAAAGTGTCCCCTCTACCATTTAACCCCTCCACCACAAGCCACCACAACAGAATTTTTTCCTATTAAAAATTTCCTGCAAGATTTTCATCTCCAGCTAGACCACGCGGCCACCAAAGAGGGTAACTGTTAAGTTGGCGGTCCTGTTATGAGTCAAAGGTTGGCGGGACTGTCGATCAGTCAAGCTACTTCCCTCACCCCACAGGTTTATCTGCCAGGGAGTAGAGAGTGCCAACTAAGAGATAAGCTGGGAGTTCGAGACCCCATTAGCTCTTATCGCAGAGTTGACGTGATTACACAGCTCTTGAATGCTTTGGTGACAGCCCGGGGGAGAGTAGTGGGGAGGGGGGGCTGACTTCTGACAGGGGCTCTATACATAAGCAGGGCCGCAATAAACCCAACCGTAAGCTGTTCTGACATGGCTTACAGGCGTCCATTGTGCTCTTCGTTAAGACTGCAATGTAGCGAGATTACCTCACATGGTTCCACTATGTGTAACTTATAAGATAGGGCCATAGTGTAATCAGTCAAGGTAAGACTGCTATCTTGCTTGGGTCCATTATGGTGTAGCTATAAGATAGGGTCATAGTGTAGTTAGTCAAGGTAAGACTGCTACCTTGCTTTTTTCCACTATGGTATAGCTTATAAGATAGGGTCATAGTGTAATCAGTCAAGGTAAGACAGCCTACCTTTCAGGGTAAACGAGGCGTACTTATGAGAAAGTTTAACAGGTACAAGGCCCTTCTGATCAGTACCCTGTCTCAATTGGTACCACGTCTATCTGCTGAATTTAAAGGTCCTCAGTTTGATTTCTGACGTGACTGAAAAAACAAACCAGTGGGGTTAAATTGAAGTCCTACCCTTTCCCAGTGATAAAATGACAGCCGGGAGACATGGTGTTGTGTTTGTCCTATATTTAAGTTGGTTTGATAGTCGTGTGCTTATAAATAATGTTTGCTCACATGGTGAGTGTTTTAAATATCGCAAACTAAAAAGTTACTTTTACATACCGGTATGTATTTTTAAATATTGACGAACTAAATGTAGGGCATAAAAAAGAAACGTCAAAGTAGGTGTATAAAACCGTTGGGCGTATGGCTACATTAAAAATAGGTCTAGTGCTGTCAAGAGTGTGGATGCCCCAAGGGAAGTCGGTCATCCGTCTTCTCTCAAGAAGGAGAATAATTGTGTATTTTCTTCATAGTCTCTTTCCTAATCCTGTCTGTGGTGTGTGAATGTACATATATATAGAATCTATGCAATGTCTGTCCGTCTTCCCAGGGATATTTCTAACAATTCCCGATTAACTGAAGCGATACAATTTAGTATGGACGCTATAGAGCATCCCATTTCTATGAGAAAAATTCCTAAAATTTAAAAATCCAATATAGTGGACGTAAAAATCCAATATGGCGGACGTAAAAATTCAACATGGCTGACGTAAAAATTCAACATGGCTGACGTAAAATTTAATATAGCTATTAGATGACGTAAAAATTCAATATGGTGGATGTAAACATTCAACATGGCTGACGTAAAATTCAATATAGCTGATGTAAATATTCAACATGACGGACGTAAACATTCAACATGGCTGACGTAAAATTCAATATAGCTCACGTAAAAATTCAATATGGTGGACGTAATGTATTTCGATAATCTGTTAGAACCCTGGACACAAATGGCACAACCTCCTGTTACGAAAAAACTCTAAAAATAGATAAAGTCAACGGAGAAGAGACTTTGTGTGAAATCCGAAATTGCATCTTTTGGAAATGGGTCTAGCCCCGCAAGCACTGATATGAAATATAATGAAATAACAACAATCTAAGGGCACAATTCTTCACATATTTAAAACGTGAAACGATTTAAATTCAAAACGGTTCCCGGTGTTTTATCCAATTGATTTTTAATATATGTTGCTTTTTATTGAAATTAAAGAAACACACAAAGAGAAAAAAAATCAAATTCAAAAAATAAACAAAGGGTAATCTTCATCATATATGGAAGAAGGTAGTGTAAAGGTGGATATAAATATACACAGCAAACGAACACAATATGACTTTTACAGTCAAAAGAAGAACACAGGTCACACTTTACTTTGCTGCCACTAGACAAAGAGGTAATGGCTACCTGGACAAAGAGATAATGGTAACGATCGATTTTCTTCAACAGGCGCCATTACCTCTTTGTCTAGTGGCAGCAAAGTAAAGTGTGAACTGTGTTGTTCTTCTTTTGAAACTAAGAGCCATATTGTGTTGGTTTCTGTGTATGTTTCTACTCATCTTTCCTTTACCCTCTTACAAATATGATGCGAAGGGGAATCAGCAATTTTATAAAACTATTATTTCTTTCAGCAGGAATTTCTTTCGTTCTAATTAAACTGTTCATTTTTATACATGCAAGCGTTTGCTTCAAGGATTACCTTACCAAAGATACCAAGTTTTCAATAGCGAAGGCACAATCTATTTAATTATAACTTACGTTAGTCTGTGAATGTATGGACGATACAAAGATAGGGTTACCGATGTCGTATATGAGTGGTTGAGGTATATAAATAAAAGGTCCTGAGCTGTAGATCTCTACAAAACCTCCAAAAAACTGTTGTTGGGTTTTATCACAAACACTGTGACTTTGACAAGCAACAAAGTCGAATAGTGCAGTTTTAACACCTGGTATTTTTACGACTCATTCATTAATATTCATTGAACATTGAGATAATTCATTTGATGACGTGAAATAGTGAGGGGACTGTTTCAAAGTTCACATTTTAAATACTAAACAAAGTGGAAATGTAGCTTAAATATGTGAAGTCAGGTTGAAACTGAAGTAAAAGAGAAGTTTTCTATTTTGGTCACATCACACTACTTTAATTTTAGAAATATTCTTAAATTATTACGTCTAAGGTAAGATAAAGATTTAGAAGGGGGACAAAAATCACACTGTTATTTTATGCTGACTGTCGTAACTGACTTGTTTTAGTACCGCGTCTTAATACCCGCTCAGGTTACACACTTATGCACTAGTTACGCTAATGAGTTAGGGATGAGCAAGGTTGAATTTAAAATAAAGTGTATCAGCATTTGCGTGGAAGGGGAATGTAAGAGCATTTAGGGGAATTCACCCTCAGTACACCCGACCGGGCTTTGAGCCCAGGTCTCTCTGTCATCGGCAGTCTATTATATTGCAAGTGTTACTCCTTAGACAATGCAGCCACTGTAGTGGGTCATATCTGAATTTATCTCTGGTTACATTATAGATATCATTTAATCCGCAGTCGATGTTAAAATACTGTTTAGTGTCTGTTATGAAAATGATTATATTCCGGAATATCTAATATTTAGTGAGATTTTTCTAATATGTTCATAAATCATAGTATAACAAAGTTGTCCTCCTTAGAAATGTTTCCAAGATGCTAGGCCATTGCGGATGTCGAAGTTAAAACGAAACAAATCCAACCGAACCCAACATTTTGAAGCTTTGTACGCTCTTAATGAGTTACAAACGTTTGTTTCTACATAATTAATTTGCTCTTACAGTTGACGAGTTATGTCCAACCCTTCAAACTACCTGCATGCTATCAGTTGAGGGCCCTCGACATGTCACACCTTTTATCAAGGACACTCATTAACTAGGGATGAGACTTAAGCTACTGCTTATCTTTACACTTTGTAAACAGAACCATACTCAACGTTCTACATGGTTATAATTAACTACTGCTCATGAGTGAAATTAAATTAAAATCAAGGCTATCGGTTCATTCCTGGTAACTCTGCAACCCTTTTAATAAATAACAGTAGTCATTTTTTTTATGTGAGAATTTATAAGAAACCGGTGACCTGGTGGTCTAGGGGTAAGGTGTCGGACTTCTATGCTGGGGTCCGGGGTTCAATCCTTGTTACTGGCACTGATTTATCTGATTACCAAACCCTTCCTTCACCTCTGTCAATACTTGTATTAATCACAACTTGTGAATGTGGGGAATGCCAGGCCTCCACCGTGGTTCGGATCCCACGTTAAACTGTAGGTCCTCCATTTCATCTCACAATCACCCTACCATTACACATTAGCGTAAGTGCGTATAACAAGAACGGGTAGTAAGACTCGGTGATAATAATAAATAAATAATATAAGAAACTCTAACAGAGGTTTAGAGATAGTGGACCTTTTTTAAATTTATTTGAGTGCATTTTATGAACTGACATATCAGCACATGTCTTATAAACTGACTTAGATCTAGAACAGACACAACAGCCAGCACCCCGGACGTTAATTTATCATTGTGAAAGTGTGAAACTCACTTTACCATTGATAGATTTGGGAGTCGATCCCGGAACCATTTTCTCAGTATACAGACACGCTACCAACTGAGCTAAGGTGTCGGACTCAATATTTTACCAATAAATGTGTTAATATTTCATTGGGGCATCTCCAGTGAATACACAGGTCCAACTCTTGTTCCTGGTCACGCGTACTAAGGTGCTCAAGTGAGGGAAAGCCTCTCTATTTCTCTTTATCTCTGTCTCCATGTCTTTCTCTTTTCTTTATGAAGTTTACTATGTGTTTGACTCTCCATCTCTATATTTCTGTATCAGTGAGGCAGAAGGGAGCGCAAGTTTTTTTTTACAGTTTTTATATAATTGCAATTTTTTGGCCAAATTATATAAAATATTTCTCCAGTAGCAAAATAGAGTTTAGTTTTCTGCTCATGCTAATATCAACAGGTTTTGAATATCTGTCAAGGGTTTCCTGAAAATTTGGTCAAAACTTCTTAAATAAAGAGAAAATATTTTGACAAAATTCCAGGACACCCTTGACAGATATTCAAGATCGGTTGATACTAGAATATGCAGAAAACTTAGCTCTACGTTGCTACTGGAGAAATATTTGATTTATTTTGGCCAGAAAAATTTAATGTTATAAAAACTGTAAAATTACTCGCGCTCCCTTCTGCCGCACCTTAAATCTCTGCATCCTTTTCTTGGTCTCCCTTTCTTTCCCTTTTTCTATGTCTGGTTCCCTCTACCTTACTCTCTTTCTTCAGATCTTTATCGCTCTTCTCCTGCCCACTCGTGTCCCCTTTCCCGTCATTCTAATTCTCTCGTCTCTCTCTACAGTATAATTATAAGTTAAGTTAGTCAGTGAATGTATGGACGATATTAAGAAAAGGCTCATTGACAAAAGGTTGAGGGCTCTATAAAAATAGATCTGTGGATGTATACAAAGCTCACAAAACATCTGAACTGTCACTACGAGAAACCCAGTGGCTTGGACAAAACAGGAAAGTTAAGTTGTCCAATTTCTCCCCCTGGGCACGGCAGATAACTGTGTCAAGTCAAAATCTGGGTGCAGTATCTATTAGTATTAGATTAGTTTGTAATTCGTGTTCTGTGATAATCGGTCGGTTCGGAAAAAAAAATACAATTTGGAAAAAAAAAGTGTTGGCAACTGAGAGAATTTTTTGTTCTTATTTGAATCTGAGTGTGGGAGGTGATTTGGTCACTGTTAGGGCTGAACCGGGTGATGAACGAGGTCTCTCTAGTGATGAGAGCCTGCTGAGGAAGAAATAATAAAAGTGCCGCTATGTCTCTAATCGGGGGGGGGGGGGGGGGGATGAACCTAGGAAGGATATTTCATGTGCTCACAACAAACATGTCCATCAAGCTACGCCACAGGACGTGCCGTAAGAGAAACAGTGGGGAGTCTTGAGACGTTGAGAGAATACAAGAACACGGTCTGTGGATGTAGAGCAACTAACTCTATGTGAGGTATGTAAAGCAGAGCTTGTTTAACTGTACCTGTGAATTGTTCTCATCACTCAGTAGAACACTCATTGGTCAGGTATCAACGAACAAACATTCCCATGTGAGGTATGTAGAGCAGAGCTTGTTTAAACTGTACCTGTGAATTGTTCTCAACACTCAGTAGAACACTCATGGGTCAGGTATCAACGAACAAACATTCCCATGTGAGGTATGTAGAGCAGAGCTTGTTTAAACTGTACCTGTGAATTGTTCTCATCACTCAGTAGAACACTCATTGGTCAGGTATCAACGAACATACATTCCCATGTGAGGTATACAGAACAGAGCTTGTTTAACTGTACTGTGAATTGTTCTCATCACTCAGTAGAACACTCATTGGTCAGATATTAACGAACATACATTCTCAAGTGAAGTATGTAGAGCAGAGCTTGTTTAAACTGTATCTGTGAATTGTTCTCATCACTCAGCAGAACACTCATTGGTCAGGTACCAACGAACATACATTCCCATGGAGGTATGTAGAGCAGAGTTGTTTAAACTGTACCTGTGAATTGTTTCATCACTCAGTAGAACATCATTGGTCAGATATCAACGAACATACATTCCCATGTGAGGTATGTAGAGCATATAATGTGTATTATTGGTCAAATGGGGGTAGAACATGTTACATGTACCCTGTACAGGTTCAAACATCTCTGATTATCCTGGAAACATAGCATGACACTAAACACAATTTGACTTTACTTCCCTGCATTAGCAAACCATACCAGGTGAAGATGACACATTGTATTCCACGTCCACACCAGTGCAAGTTACCTCATTTAAATATGGTCTGCTTATGCAGAATAATATTAGACAGAAACTAAATATTAAGTAAAACAAGCTGGAGAAGATAGTGAGGACAGACTAGAGAGAAGATAATATAGTGAGGACAGACTAGAGGAAGACTAAAATATATGTGAGGACAGACTAGAGAGAAGATAGAAGATAATGAGGAAAGCATATAGAAGAGAAGTTAACGAGGACAAGATAGATAAGAGAAGATAGTGAAGTTATCATAGAGAAGAGAAGATAGTGAGGAGAGCATAGAGAAGAGAAGTGAAGATAGAAGATAAAATATAGAATATAGAGGATCAATGAATACCTGCTAAAATCACCAACAATGCACCCGAAAGATATTAGAACCCTGACTTCCCTGACAAAAGACGACCAAACGTCATGCAAGTCTACCGCCTTACACCCCTCATACACCGTTGCTTATTACGAGGAGAGCATTTTTTAATATCTGGCACGTCTATTCTACATGTGGACAAAATAATAACAGTAGACCCATCTGGGATTCGTACCTCCAACATCTTGGATCTGAGTCAAGTACTCAATCAAACGTAATCAAACTTTACTCTTCCTATCGGAGGGATTAAAGGTAACTTTACAGCCAACATAATATTATCATTCTTAACAACGACTGGTGGCCATTTAACCTTTGGTTTCACGCGTTTGTCCAATAATTATATTTATTATATGGAGCGTATCAATTTACAGGGTCGCCCATGAATATAAACCAGTGTAGACTAGAACAATACTATTCATAAATCCCTATTACTGAATATTTTAGTACCTTGGGTAGTAAGATAAAAGCATGGACGATCATTAAACAAGGTTATAGCCTGACTGGAATCGAACCTGGAGTCGACCACGCGCGAACAGGGTCTAAATTGGAACTAACAGAGTTTGTGACCTGCCTGCAACCGGGATCATGGTAGTATCAGTCTGCGCAAGGTTTTGATTAGTCGACCGACTGAGCACATCTCCAGTTTCCTCTGTCACCTTAACATACGGTCTTGTTTATAGCGTCGTAAACACCAATCAGACTCGTCAATTAACGAGGGGATATGACGTCTAATACCGGCATAGCCGTAAGAAACATTATATCCAGGAGAGAGGATTCACCCGTGTTTGAATTGTGGGATGTCCCGCCATTAGAGGGGATGACTGTGACCAGGGAGGAGCTTGGGATCGCTGGCTCAATTGATAAGTGAACCTTAATTGCGGGAAAACAAATGTTACGGGTATAGTCCTAGTTTCACAGAAAGGGCCTTTTAGAAAACACTACAGATTTTGTCAACATTAAAACTCTTCTTATAAAAAACTGGACTACTGGGGTAGTGGTGGGTAGGGTATTATTTAGAGGATATGTACCTAAATGTGAATTAATATAGGGTGGGAAACTAATATATATAACACCCTCAGTCTACCGGTTTGCGATTCAAAAATTAATTGTAGTTGAGGAAATTAATATTTATCGGTGACCTGGTGTTCTAGGGGTAAGGTATCAGACTTCTGCGCTGGGGGTCCGGGAATTCAATCCTTGGTCCCGGCACAGATTTATCTGATTACCAAACCCTTCCTTCACCTCTGACAAGACTTGTATTAAACACAACTTGTGAATGTGTGGAATGCCAGGCCTCAACCGTGGTTCGGATCCCGCGTTAAACTTTAGCTCCTCCATTTCATCTCACAATCACGCTACCATTACACATTAGCGTAAGTGCGTATAGCCCGAACGGGTAGTAAGACGCGGTGCTAATAATAATAGTAATTTTTTTATCACCGTGTCTTACTATATGTTCAGGTTATACGTATTTGTAATAATTACGCTAGTGAATTAGGAATTGGGAAGGTTGAATTTAGAGGAAGTGAACCCGTATTTGCGTGAAGGGAGAATAGAAACCCATTTAAAAAAACCACCCCCAGTTCACCTGATTTAAATTCGAACCTCGATCTCCTGGTCCTCGGCAGTCTAGCTCAACACGAAAACTAGCGCGTTAGCCAATCAAGCCACCGAGGTGAGTAATTTATTATTAATAGCTATATAATTTTGTATATTTTTGTTACTATAGTTTTAATTAGTTTTATTGATAGTGAACGGGTAGCAAGACGCGGTAGTAAAAACTTGAGCCAGTCTACCTTTCAGGCGAAGGAAAGTCCAAAAGAAATATATAACCTGTGGTGATAACATCCCCGCTGTTTACTCAGTGGGGGAAGGGGGTGGGGGGGGGGGGAGAAACACCAGCAGGTGTCTTACTTTTTATGACAGCCATTATGTTGGCAATACTTGTCAATGGCACGACGTGGGTTCCATTCTGACAGTTCATTTTGAACCATTGACACGTTACCTTACATCGGCGAGATGTGATTTGAAGTGTGGTTGGTTGGTTGGTTGGTTTGGAGTATTGGATGAGGGTTCGGAGGGAGGGGGCGGAAATTCTGATATATGAAGAGTAGTTCTTTTAAGAAACATAAAGTAATCTTTCTTTCGTTATAACTTAGAGATAAGAGGATCTAGATTCTAGATTAAGAGAGGTTTTGGATATGTGTATATGCGCTAAGGAAATATTATATTCCTCGAGCTAAGATTGGATGTCAGTTAAGTCAGTTTGTAAGTCACACCCATCCAGAAATGTTATTTTCCATTATTTTAGGGTTTAACATGACCAAAATCATGAAATTGAAAATCCATTTTTTTGTAATTATCTTTCAAGTCGATATGATCAAGATACCCGTGGTATGAATAAAATATGTAAACATAGCCTTACTGTTTTACTTATTTACCATATCTCCTTAAAATATACATGCACATCATTTTATATAAAAGACTCGATTTGGTATTTATTTTGATCATATTTTGTTTTCCCCAATAATTTTAAAGAATATTTTATTTCAAATGCCCGTGAATTTGTGCTCACCCACATGTAGATATATAATCGTATATATAACCATCTAGCCATAGATATAATTTATTTTCTATCCATTCATCTACCTATCTATTTCTCTAACTATACTTCTGTCTATTTTACTTCTACCAATTTATTTTTCTATCTAACTTTTTAATATTCTTTTTCCCACACTGCATATTACTACTTATTCACGTTTTACGCTTATTTACTAATTACTTAAGTGGTTTTAAGGATTAGCAAGGTAATATTTAGATGAATTATACCTGCATTTGCATGGAGGGAGAGAGGAAAATATTTTTTGGGAAAAAATACCAACAGCAGTCTAATCTTATTGCAAGAGTTGCGCGTTAGACCAAGGGGCCACCAAAGTGGGTTACCTTTTAGTATATTTATCTATCCATCCATTTCTCTAACCATCAACTTACTTATCTATCTATTCATCTCTATCATTCACTATTTTCATATAAATTTTATATATATATACGATTGAATCTAGCTATCTGTCTGTTTGAGTAAAGAACAATGCTCCACACAAACCACACTACAGCGATATTTCATTATTTTACCACCACCCCCTCCCTCACTCCAACCCTCCTAAGCGCCGAAACGAGCACCCTGATGCCGTGTAATCAAGTAACACGTCGTCTCTACACGCAAACAATGGACGTGTCCGCTTTATTCGACCAATCACGAGCCGAGAGACAAAACACACGCATAGGAAATAGCGTCGCTCTTGGAGAAATATAGTGGGGGAATGGCTTTAGTCTTGGAGGAATAACGAGTGAGTGGTGTAAGTCTTGGAGGAATAACAGGGAGTGGTGTAAGTCTTGGAGGAATAACGAGTGAGTAGTGTCAGTCTTGGAGGAATAACGAGTGAGTGGTATAAGTCTAGGAGGAATAACGAGTGAGTGGTGTAAGTCTAGGAGGAATAACGAGTGAGTGGTGTCAGTTTTGGAGGAATAACGAGTGAGTGGTGTCAGTTTTGGAGGAATAACGAGTGAGTGGTGTAAGTCTAGGAGGAATAACGAGTGAGTGGTGTCAGTTTTGGAGGAATAACGAGTGAGTGGTGTCAGTTTTGGAGGAATAACGAGTGAGTAGTGTCAGTCTTGGAGGAATAACGAGTGAGTGGTGTAAGTCTTGGAGGAATAACGAGTGAGTGGTGTCAGTTTTGGAGGAATAACGAGTGAGTGGTGTAAGTCTTGGAGGAATAACGAGTGAGTAGTGTCAGTCTTGGAGGAATAACGAGTGAGTGGTGTAAGTCTTGGAGGAATAACGAGTGAGTAGTGTCAGTCTTGGAGGAATAACGAGTGAGTGGTGTCAATCTTGGAGGAATAACGAGTGAGTGGTGTAAGTCTTGGAGGAATAACGAGTGAGTGGTGTCAGTCTTGGAGGAATAACAGGGAGTGGTGTAAGTCTTGGAGGAATAACGAGTGAGTGGTGTAAGTCTTGGAGGAATAACGAGTGAGTGGTGTAAGTCTTGGAGGAATAACGAGTGAGTAGTGTCAGTCTTGGAGAAATAACGAGTGAGTGGTGTCAGTCTTGTTGATCTAATACTTAATACTTATAGCTGAACATTTCCCATACTCCTGTTTTATTAAAAATTTTATTTTGAATATTGAATAGCCAATTATGACAGAGAAAATAGATCAATTTTAAAAAAATATTGGAACATTTTAAATAATAGTGATAATACCATTGGTCACAAGGTTTTAGTTGTCAGGTTATAAACATACTGGATTACTCGGGTATTGGGAGGTTGAGAGTTCGAATGCTGGCCGTGTGTACTGGGAGTTATTTATCACTTTGATTTGTTTCGCCAGTTTTGCACGCTAATGTGGGTGCATTCACTATAAACTACCCCTGTTCAACATCACTCATTATGCTTAAAATTAAGTCACTAATAACCAGTGTGGTGTAATGGAGTATTTCTAGGATAAGCAGAGCTCATTAAAATGTACTTGTAATATGTTCTCCCCACTCTGTCCCCATTAGACCAATCATACCTAGGTTCCGCTCTACATACCTCACATGGGAATGTATGTTCATTGATATCTGACCAATGAGTGTTCTACTGAGTGATGAGAACAATTCACAGGTACAGTTTAAACAAGCTCTATTTTACATACCTCACATGGGAATGTATGTTCGTTGATACCTGACCAATGAGTGTTCTACTGAGTGATGAGAACAATCCACAGGTACAGTTTAAACAAGCTCTGCTCTACATACCTCACATGGGAATGTATGTTCGTTGATACCTGACCAATGAGTGTTCTACTGAGTGATGAGAACAATTCACAGGTACAGTTTAAACAAGCTCTGCTCTACATACCTCACATGGGAATGTATGTTCGTTGATACCTGACCAATGAGTGTTCTACTGAGTGATGAGAACAATCCACAGGTACAGTTTAAACAAGCTCTGCTCTACATACCTCACATGGGAATGTATGTTCGTTGATACCTGACCAATGAGTGTTCTACTGAGTGATGAGAACAATTCACAGGTACAGTTTAAACAAGCTCTGCTCTACATACCTCACATGGGAATGTATGTTCGTTGATACCTGACCAATGAGTGTTCTACTGAGTGATGAGAACAATTCACAGGTACAGTTTAAACAAGCTCTGCTCTACATACCTCACATGAGAATGTATGTTCGTTGATACCTGACCAATGAGTGTTCTACTGAGTGATTAGAACAATTCACAGGTACAGTTTAAACAAGCTCTTCTCTACATATCTCACATGGGAATGTATGTTCGTTGGATACCTGACCAATGAGTGTTCTGCTGAGTGATGAGAACAATTCACAGGTACAGTTTAAACAAGCTCTATTTTACATACCTCACATGGGAATGTATGTTCGTTGATATCTGACCAATGAGTGTTCTACTGAGTGATTAGAACAATTCACAGGTACAGTTTAAACAAGCTCTATTTACATACCTCACATGGGAATGTATGTTCGTTGATACTGACCAATGAGTGTTTACTGAGTGTTTGAGAACAATCCACAGGTACAGTTTAAACAAGCTCTGCTCTACATACCTCACATGGGAATGTATGTTCGTTGATACATGACCAATGAGTGTTCTACTGAGTGATGAGAACAATTCACAGGTACAGTTTAAACAAGCTTGTCTACATACCTCACATGGGAATGTATGTTCGTTGATACTGACCAATGAGTGTTCTACTGAGTGATGAGAACAATTCACAGGTACAGTTTAAACACTGTTTACCCTGGCAACACTCCACGACATGACCCTTGTGCTATTATGCTAATAATTTCTATCCAACTAAAGAGTCAAGCAAGGCCTTGCTACACTCTCATGGTGTTGGAATATCTCCACGGTTTACGATGTTTGACGAGAATCACACGAGTAGAATAAACAGTCACGTAAGAAATGTTTTAGCGTGTGTTGACGATGTGTTGGGTTTTGATGCACGCGATGCAGAAACTTGACAACTATTTTCATTAATGTGGTTTCATGGAAAAGAAAGGTCAGATAATTTTTTTGTAGTTTTATAAACTAATCTAGTGTTGTTTGTTTTATGTTGTGTGATGTACTTCTGTGTGCTTTATGTGCTGCATTTTGTTTATGTTGTGCACTGTGTATGAAATGTGTATGGTGTGTTTAATACGTACGGATAAGTTTATATAAAGTAGGCATTAATCTAATGGGAAAG
Organism: Timema cristinae; assembly: GCA_039000515.1. Lineage (NCBI taxonomy): Eukaryota > Metazoa > Arthropoda > Insecta > Phasmatodea > Timematidae > Timema > Timema cristinae. The sequence continues at coordinate 9,445,353 of JBCFYV010000001.1, forward strand.
GAATGTCAAAAGTAAGAAATACATCAGTATTTTCGTAGGTTGTCGATGGTTTAATGACTATTTGTAAAAACCAACATTGGTGAAGCTGATAAGAATTGAACTCTGACATCACTCGGGGAATAACTTCACACAACTTGTGAATTAACACCATCGTTAATTTATTTTTCATATTATAAATTGTTTGAAAGCCTCCTTAGATAATTTAATAAACAAATTGTTTGCAAATTAACCTAGCAAATTAAACCTTGCCTAGATTAATAAAGATAAAGAATATTACTGATCTATATAGTTAAATCATACAAATTGTTGGCAAATTCCACAAAAATTCTTCACGCCCAATTCTATCAATAATATGAACTTTAAAACATATTGAAAATTAAATAAAATATAATAATGATCTTAATTTTAATTATTTATGGATGTTTAAAAAAATATATCACCGTGTCTTACTACCTGTCTGGGCTGTACGCATATGTAGGCCTACTAACTACGCTAATGGTTTTATGGAGGAGGAAGGTTATATTTAGAGGAAGTGTACACACATTTGCATGGAGGGAGACTGGAATATCCACCCATAATAAACTTGGCGTAGATTTTAACCTCTATCCCTCCGCCATCAGCAGTATAGTCCACTTTGAGAATGACGCCTTAGACCATGTGGTCACCAAGGGGCGTTATTTGAAGTTTAAATAATTATGTAAAACGTTGTCAATATAAAGAATTTGGCTACCACACTGGTTTCGTGTTGCGCTAGACTGCCGAACACGGGGAGATCGAGGTTCGAATCTCGCTCGGGTAAACTGAGGGGTGGTTTTCCCTAAATGGTTTTCCACTCTTCCTCCACGCAAATATGGGTTAATTTCCTCTATATCCAATCCCTAACCCATTATCGTAATTAGTATTCAAGTGTATAACCCGAACGGGTAGTAGGACGTGGTGCTAAGTATTATTCTTTTTTATTATTATTATTATTATTATTATTATTACTATAAAGAACTTTACTCCCATTAAATTCCGTCTCACCTTAAGGTGCGGCAGAATTGAGCGCAAGTATCTTTTACAATTTTTATAGAATTATATTTTTTTGGCCAAAATAAATCAAATATTTCTCCAGTAGCAACACAGAGTTTAGTTTTCTGCACATGCTAATATCAACAGATCTTGAATATCTTTAAAGAGTGTCCTGGAATTTTGTCAAAACTTTTTAAATAAAGAGAATATGTTTTGACAAAATTCCAGGACACCCTTGACAGATATTCAAGATCTGTTGATATTAGCATGTGCAGAAAACTAAACTCTTATGTTGCTCCTGGAGAAATATTTTGTTTATTTTGGCCAAAGAAATTGAATGCTATAAAAACTGTAAAATTACTCGCGCTCCCTTCGGCCGCAACTTAAAGCTCCCCCCTTATCTGTGTAATGATAGGTCTAGATGTTTGGTCGCAGAATGTACTATGTCTCAACTCCACTCTCAGAAGTTAGAGAGAGTCGTAATGAAGGCGTACATGAGTTCTTAATACTCGTATTATTCCCGGCACGTTAAAGTTAGAATCCCTTCACCGGTCCCGGCATCACAGCCCAGACACGTCCGTTGGAATTACGTCTCATCCTGAATTTAATTTTCTACTTATTCCCAGGCTTCCTCTTCAAGTTGCACCACGCATTACAATTTGTTTCCATAACACCAGCACGACTTCTTCTAATTGAAGTTTCTTACCAGTTTTAATACTCGTGGAAATGTATAAGTATATAACTATATTACTAGGAGTGGAGGTTACAGAATTTTCGTTTGTGTTTTATAAATTGTAACCCTTCCCCTTTTCTGATTGGTCAAGGAGTTGAAAGACTTGTCTACGTACTCCGTTAGCTTCGTATACTTATAGTCCTTACGACTTTTAATTTTGTGCCCGTGTTCCATGACCTTAATCAAGTGGTGCCATGGCATTCAATGAGAAAACCTTTGTCCAATCAAAATTGTCGAAATAAAATAAATATAGCAAACTCCTTTATGGGGGGGGGGGGTAATCGACCTTTTTCTCATCTCGTTTTTACTTTGTTTCTGTTTGAAATAAAGATAGCCTTAATATTTTTTTTAACTTGTTTTTGAAGTGATAACTAATTAATAATAATTAATGACTTTACAATCGAGCATACCAACTGAGAGGCCACCATCTGTTGGCAAATATAGTGCCAACTTTTGTGGGTATAGGGTAGCATGTGGTCAGCACAAATTATAATATCTCAGTTTTCTAGACCGGAGCTGCTATTTATTCATTCAAATAGCTCCTCGTCTGTCTTTAAGAGGCTGAGTTGACCTCGTTACAGACCCACTGCTTTCACAGGAAATCTTGGTGCACCAGGGATCGAACCAGGGACCTGTGGATCTGTAGCCAGGAGTTCTGACAGCGAGGCCACAGAGAATGTCTGAATTAGTATTATAGGTGTATAAATTAAAATGCAATACCTTTATAAAATGGCTAACGTTTCTTTATTAGCATAGGTCTTTTCAACTTGATTCGCACAATGATGCTCATTTATTTGTCTAGCTGCGAATTGGTTGCCGTCCTTAACAATGAGGAAATCTTGATTTTTAAAGAATGAATATAACATGTATAGACAAAAAAAACCAAGTTAATATCAACACACAGGCAGCAAATCTTGTAAACACGGCGCTGTCCGTATGCAGGAGACAAATTTCAATCAAGTTAAATAAGTTGAAAAATGACACCTGGATACGGAAATCGAACGGCTGGGATCCGTGGCTTGCCAAGCATTGGCGTGCTAAGCCAAGGATCTCGAGTTCAATTCCAGCAACAGGTTTAATTTTTCAACTTATTTAAATTTAAAAAAAAAATTGTCTACAGTAATGATCGGCGAGACTATTTTGACAAGTTTTCAAAAGGGCTGCTTACCCATACCTTGGACTTTTAAACCACTAAACTTTATTTATAACTGCTTCCATTCAAATATAAATTATTCACGCATGTAACCGCTTACAAACTCGACGTTGAAATCACTCCTACCACTTAATGTGATTGAGTATAGCCCAGATGGGTGGTAAGACGCGATGTAAAAATAGCAAGTAAAAACTTTTTTTTTTTTTGCAGTTTTCTTCTTTTGTCTGTGGTTTTATTTTTATTTTGAGGCCTTCTATAAAATGGAATATTTTAAATAAAGGGCATAAACCTCGTCTCACTTTTCCACACTTTCGATTTTTTTTTTTTTCCTCTTGTCCTCGTCGGAAGAAGACGAGAATATAAAATTTGTGATTAGCATAAGAAAGTCTTGGCCCGATCCTCGAACAAGCCTGCATGAGTTTATATACGTGTTCCCGCGAATCCTCGTAGCTACAAATCTACAGGAACATCTTTATAAAAAGTAAACAAAGTTTACCCTCTTAAGTCCCCTACTTTATTTGCCATTCACAGAAATACCTTAAAAAAATAAAACATATATAAAATGTATTCACCTACAAGAGAACCAACTGTTATATCCTAATTTCAAATATTTATTTTTATCATTAATCTTAGCCAAATATTTTATGAATAAAAGTAACGTTTTGTCATAAATAACAATTTAGAAAATATAAACATATTTTGTCTTCCCATTAGATTTGCCAGTCAATACCTTGAACACCCACTTTGGTGGTCGCATGGTCTAGGGCGCTACTACTCGCGATAACTAAACTTTGGATGACGGGACGATCGAAGTTAGGATCTCAATCGGGTGTAATGAGGGTGGGTTTTGGTTTACCACTTTCCCTTCATGCAAATTCTGGCACACTTCTCTAAATATAACCTTCCCAGTACCTAAAACCATTAGCTTAATTATTACGTGAGCCTATAAACCAAACGGTTAGTAAGACTCGGTGCTAATAATAATAATAATAATAGTAAGACGCGTTGCCAAAAAAAACCTCACCTTGAACGCCGTTCTAGTGTCTTCAATCGACGCTGCATGTCCTGCCCAACGTATCCTGCAAGATATGACTACCCTAACAACCAAATTGGTCTAAAATATATTATTATTATTATTATTAGCACCGCGTCTTACTACCCGTTCGGGTTATACGCACTTACGCTAATGTGTAATGGTAGGGTGATTTTGAGATGAAATGAAGGACCTACAGTTTAACGTGGAATCCGAACCACGGTGGCGACCTGGCATTCCACACATTCACAAGATGTCTTGTCAGATGTGTAGGAAGGGTTTGGAACAGATAAATCTGTGCCGGGACCGAGGATCGAACCCCGGCCGCCAGCATAGAAGTCTGATACCTTACCCCTAGACCACCGTCCTAAAATAAAACTCGTATAATTCCACTGATGTTTTGAGAGCTTATAACCAGTCAATACAATCAACTGTGTGACATTTCAGGCATCTTTTATTCCCCATTTTGCTTTATAATTCATTCTGGAAGTGATATTGGGACATCGTATCGATTCCCCTTTGACTTCCACCTTTGTTTTTCTAATTAAAACAGTCAATCCTGGTTTCGTTAGGGAAAGACCTGCTCAAGTCATCAATAAACAAATATAAATACATTCATGGATTTTAAATAAAATGTGTAGTGAATTTTACTTTATCTTGACCCCTCGGAGAGAGAAATATTGGGATCGTCAAATAAATCTAACACGAGATTTGGATCAAATGTCAACGTTTCATGACCCACAGAAACTGAAATAATGTTTTTTCGTGAGGTCGTTTGTGTCCCTGCCTAGAGTTGAAAACATTTTACCGGTCGGACAAAAACTTGGTATCTAGGGTTTGGATATAGTTCTACTGAGATGTTTTTGTAACTATACATCCAACCCTAAAATTAAAGATAGTTTACTGAATGGCAAAAATAGAATAAAAAAATATTTTCTTAAAATCCTTATAGGATTTTGATTAAATTTAATATCCAGGGACTGTTTGACAATACGAACAAAATGGTAACTATAATTTTGTCATTAAAATTACTTTGATGGTAATTTACATTAGTGGGAATTTTCAATTTTGATCATATCTCCGCAACTATTTGAGATGATAAATAATTTATAATTGTAAATTCTTGTTAAAATAAATATATTTTATTTGAAATAAGCTTTTAGTAAACCAAAAGTTTCTGAGCTATAAACAAAAAAATAATATATATACACTTGTGGAGGTCTTTTAAGATGTGGAATTGATGGTAATTCTCTTTTAAGAAAAAAAAAAGTACTTATGGTGCACCGTATCATTTATTTTCATTCGTTGATGCATGTATTGTACTGCTATCTGGCAATATTAATTAGTAGACTCTAGCTTATAGCTACAATTTAAAACAGTTTTGTTTGAGCTAAACTTCACAAATCGGTATAGGTCTATATTTTACCAATTGTACCAAGACCTTTTGTTGGTATTTCTAACCAATCAGGTATAATCAGAAAACCAGCAATGCTTTGAAGAAATGATAAATGTAATTCCATAACTCTTACCTAAGTTGTGCAATTGGGCTATTCCCGTGGTTTTTTTTAATGCAATGGGGCCAGGGAATAGGTGGAAAATAAATACCCTTTTAAACTCTCAAATAAAAGCCAATCTATTCTATTTTTTTGGATTATTATTTTAGTAATGAACCAAGTTAGACTAACCCTCTTTTGATTCTGAATTGCTTTTAAAGAGAATTCACAAATAAAGCATTGTGCAGGGAAAATACAAAAAAAAAGAAGGGGGGTCTGCTTCCTCTTTGTGTTTTAACAATGTCCGTTGGTAATTAATGTTGAGGACGATTGGATTTGTAGAGAAGGAAATTGTGATATCGTTTGATGACTGACTTTGATTATGTTAATATCTCGTTCGTAATTGGCTTTCAAATGTCCAATAGAGGTTGACTCTTACGAGTTTTAGTCAAAGTTACATTGTAGTGATTTTACAATTGAAATATTATACGAACATTTAAATATATTATTAAATAGACGGAAACATTTTTAACGGTTTTAAAAATTAAAATATTATTACTATTATAAATTGTTTAAAATAAAAATATTTTTTTAATTTGAATATTTAGGTTATAAAGAATTTTAATCTACAGAACCCTTTACACCCTTAAAAATAATTGTGAAGCCTCACATTTTTTTGTTGTTTAAGTGGCTTCTATCTATAGATATTTATCGCATTAAAATTTAAAATTTTGAGAATTTTTGTAAAAAATATATTTATTTGTTAATTAAATTTTAATCATATTTAACTTTATAAATAAATAAAACCATTTATTTAAACATAACATGTGTTTTTTCTCTAAAATTATTTCTTAGTGAGATGATTGACGTGGTTTATTATCATGGCAAATCTTTTCAACATCTGTCTCAATGGGAGACAGTTGAAACCGTGTCTTGTTCGGCAGGCTATGTGCTGCAGTATTTTACATTGGATGAAGTGGATTACAAAAAACAAGCCTTATAAATAGTCTAATCTCTAGAGGAGAATTGAAGAGATCTCAAGTAGCCTTGAATTGGTCTCGAGGAGCATTGAAGATATCTCAAATAGCCTTGAATTGGTCTCGAGGAGCATTGAAGATATCTCAAAGAGCCTTGAATTGGTCTCGAGAGCATTGAAGAGGATCTAAAGGGGCATTGAAGTGATCTCAAAAGCATTGAAGTGGTCTCAAGGAGCATTGAAGTGGCCTCAAATAGCCTTGACGTTCAGTATGAAGATCTAAAGGCCATTGAAAGTGATCTCAAAATAGCTTGAATTGGTCTCGAGGTGCATTGAAGTGGTCTCAAATGTGTCAATTGAAGTAAGGGCTGAAGGTGAGCATTGAAGTGGTCTCAAGGTGCATTGAAGAGGTCTCAAGGAGCATTGAAGTGGCCTCAAAGCCTTGAAGAGATCTCAAGTACTTGAAGGATCTCAAGGCACATTGAAGAGATCTCAAGTAGTCTGATTTGAAGAGGTCTCAAGGACTTGAAGAGGTCTCAAGGTGCATTGAAGGGTCTCAAGTAACTTGAAGAGTCTCAAGTAGCCTTGAATTATCTGAAGTGGAGCATTGACTTGTCTCAAGTAGCCTTTATGAATTATAAATGAAAGTACTAGACTTCTAGATGTCAGATAAGGTCCTCTTTTATGAAAGTAGCTCTTGTAATCATCTCCAGCTGTCAGATAAGGTCCTCTCTATGAAAGTAGCTCTTGTTTCATCTCCAGCTGTCAGATAAGGTCCTCTCTATTAATTTTAGTGTGTATCTCCCTTGTTCTCTGAGTCACTTCATACTTAACAAACTTTGAGGTGACTCCTGGTTGGACTGAGAGTCGTCTGCATGGTGATCTGACTGTGGCGCTGCCAACTGTAAGATCTGGGTACTACTGTACCATAATCTCCTCTTGTATAATCGTCCGCTCAAATGTTGGCTACAAGTCTAACTCATGAATACTGCCGATGCTGTGCTCTAGATCATGCAACTACCACAAAATACACCACAAAGTTGATTTGAATACTGATGGGATCAAAATTAAGTAATCGAGAGTTCTAGTAATGGTTTATTTGAGGAATCAGGCATTTGAGGATATCTAAATTCAAGTAATCGAGGATTTAAGGATTCAAGAAATTAAGGACCTGAGGTTTAAAAGATCTGATAATTCAAGGAATCAATAATCTGGTAACTCAAGGAATTAAAGATCTGATCATACAATGAATCAAGGGTTTGATAATTCCAGGAATCAAGAATCTGATAATTAAAGGAATTAAAGATCTAATAATTCAAAGAATCAAGGATTTGAATATTTAAGGAATAACGGATTTGATAACTAAAGGAATCAAGAATTTGAAGATTTAAGGAATCATGATTGATAATTAAGGGAAACAAGAATCTGAAGATTTAAGGAATCGTGGATTTGATAATTAAAGGAATCAAGAATCTGAAGATTTAAGGAATCATGGATTTGATAATTAAAGGAATCAAGAATCTGAATATTTAAAGAATCACGGATTTGATAATACAAGGAATCACTTATCTTAAGATTTAAGGAATAACGGATTTGATAATTCAAGAAATCAAGGGTTTGAGAATTAAGAGAATTGAGGATCTGATAACTAAAGGAATCGAGTGTTCCTTCGTATGTTGTACTACCAGAATATCCTTCACTGGGAATTACATAGCTTGTAACGTTTTCCCAGCGACTGATGGCTCACACAACATATTATTGATTACTCATTGATTACAAGCTCCACTGATTTGCAATATCCTTAATTGGCGCACTTAATTAAATTAAATGGGAGTTGGCCACCCACGTGAAGAACGTCCTTCAACATTACTTCCAGCTCACCTCCATTCATGTAACCGTAGCACAGGAACTGGTCTTGAGGAAAGAGTGAGGTATGCTGGAGGTGGGAGTGAGGATTACCGGAGGCGAGAGTGAGGATTACTGGAGGTTAGAGTGTGAGAGGATTACTGGATGAGAGAGTGTGAGAGGATTACTGGAGGTTAGAGTGTGAGAGGATTACTGGATGAAGGAGTGAGGATTACTGGAGGTGGGGGTGAAGATTACTAGATGATAAGTGAGGATTACCGGGGTGGGGGTGAAGATTACTGGATGAGAGAGTGAGGATTACTTGGGGTGGGGTGAAGATTACTGGATGAGAGAGTGAGGATTACTGGGGGTGGGGTGAAGATTACTGGAGGTGGGGGTGAATATTACTAGATGATAGAGTGAGGATTACCGGGGGTGGGGGTGAAGATTACTGGATGAGAGAGTGAGGATTAATTGGGGTGGGGTGAAGATTACTGGATGAGAGAGTGAGGATTACTGGGGGTGAGTGGAGGTGAAGATTACTGGAGGTTAGGGGGTGAAGATTACTGGAGTGAGAGTGTGAGGATTACGGGGTGGTGGTGAGATTACTGGATGAGAGAGGTGAGGATTACTGGGGTGGGGTGAAGATTACTGGATGAGAGAGTGAGGATTACTGGGGTGGGGGTGAAGATTACTGGAGTGAGAGTGTGGAAGGATTACTGGGGGTGGGGGTGAAGATTACTGGAGAGTATGAGAGTGTAAGTGGAGATTACTGGAGGTTAGAGTGTGAGAGGATTACTGGAGGTTAGAGTGTGAGAGGATTACTGGATGAGAGAGTGGGTGAGGAGAGAGATTACTGGATGGTAAAAATGTGGAGAGGATTACTGGGGTGAGTAGGTGAGAGGATTACTATGGATGAGAGAGATGTGAGGATTACGGGGGTGGGGTGAAGATTACTGGATGGGAGAGGTGTGAAGATTACTGGATGAGAGAGTGAGGATTACGGGGGGGGGTGAAGATTACTGGATGAGAGAGTGAGGATTACTGGAGGGGGTGAAGATTACTGGATGAGGAGGATTACTGGATGAGAGAGTGAGGATTACTGGGGTGGGGGTGAAGATTACTGGATGAGAGGTGAGGATTACGGGGGTGGGGGTGAAGATTACTGGATGAGAGAGTGAGGATTACTTGGAGGTGGGGTGAAGATTACTGGATGAGAGAGTGAGGATTACTGGAGGGGGGGTGAAGATTACTGGAGAGTGAGGTGGGGTTGGTGAGGAGAGAGATTACTGGAGGGGAGTGAGATTACTGGATGGAGGTAGGGGGTTGATTACTGGATGAGAGAGTGAGGATTATTGGAGGTGGGGGTGAAGATTACTGGATGAGAGAGTGAGGATTACTGGAGGTGGGGTTAAGATTACTGGATGAGAGAGTGAGGAGTGGTGAATTGGGAGGTGGGGGTGAAGATTACTGGATGAGAGAGTGAGGATTATTGGAGGTGGGGGTGAAGATTACTGGATGAGAGAGTGAGGATTATTGGAGGTGGGGGTTTAAGATTACTGGATGAGAGAGTGAGGATTACTGAAGTAGTAACTAGATGCTGTATTGTAAATGAATTTAAATTAACTAAGGCTAATTTTCCTAATAAACAATTCATTTGTTTTTACTCGTATTTATTTGTTATAATAATTTATGCAATTTAATGTATCTTATGATTGTATTATATTTAACCTCTTCAGTGCCAATGATCAAAGGCGTCACTCTCGTGTTGACCTGGCCTGCTACAGATGGTGAGATTGGGGTTTAAACCCGTTGAGTGCTCTGAGGTTGTTTTCTCCTAAATGGTTCCTCCCCACCATCCTTCCACGCAAATGCTGGTTATATTACCTCTAAAATACTTCCTTATTACCCTAACCTATTGTCAAGAATGCGTATAGCCCACGCGCTGATAGAAGAAAGGTAAACTACCCTTAGTGTGAGAGATGTAGTTAACTGTCAGACAGGATTTCATGAGTTCAAACGTCAAGATCCATCAGAATCTCGAGTTAGAAAAAACATTTTCATGATCACAACACTGTCTCTACATGAAAAACTAAAACTGATTTAAAAAAAATTAAGTTGCTCCTTTGTAATACAGTGAATAGTCACTTTAATATGTACACTCTGTTTATCCTGACCGGTAGCGGTCTTACCGTGACTGATTACACTATGGCCCTATCTTATAAGCTACACCATAGTGGAAACAAGCAAGGTAACAGTCTTACCGTGACTAATTACACTATTACCCTATCTTATAAGCTACACCATAGTGGAAACAAACATGGTAGCGGTCTTACCGTGACTGATTACACTATGACCCTATCTTATAAGCTACAACATAGTGGAACCAAGCAAGGGAAGCATAATAGTTTCAAGAGAAAAGGTGGGTGCATTAACCAGTCTATTCACACATAATGATGGTAAGTTACAAGTTAATTATATATCTTAATTAATACTCTGTTTAGAAAATACTAGACCACTTGAAAACAGTTGAGTTTCAAAAACAAATGCAAGAAAGATCTGTTTTCACCACTTCCTCTCAATACCCCTCCTGACTGTCCTCATATCTACATTACTAAGGTTAGGGTTGAGGAGAGGTAAAATTTAGAGGAAATGTACCCACAAGAAGGATAATGGGAAGCCAATTAAGAAGTTAACCCTGCCGCGAATCGAAGCCCTTATTTTCCCGTCATCGGCAAACCAGACTAGATAAGCTGGACACATTTAGTCTGCGTGAACACCAGTGCAAGATACATAGCTAATAGATGCATTAGAGAGAGGACAGAAGGGTGAAAGAGAATTCTCCTCTAGAATATTTATATTTTTATTATTATTATTATTATTTTAGCACCGCGTCTTACTACCCGTTCGGGTTATACGCTTAAGTACTAATTACGCTAATGGATTAGGAATTGGGAAGGTTGAATTAAAGGAAGTGAACCCACATTTGCGTGGAGGAAGAGTGGAAAACCATTTAGGAAAAACCACCCCCAGTTTACCCGACCGAGATTTGAACCTCGATCTCCCCGTCCTCAGCAGTCGGGCTCAACACGAAAAGCGCGTTAGCCAACTACGCCACCGAGGCGGGTAATAATATTTATATTGAATGAAATGAATATGAAAGAGTTTTATTAATCAAAACAATTAAAACTTTCAAAACTTTTGAAATCAAACCAGTTGTGATGTCAAAGGAAAATACCATACAGAGTTATTCAACTTCGTCTGACAGGCTCGTATTGTTAACTCCTCCGTGAGAGCTATCTAGAGTCTCTCTCTCTCTCTTCTCTCTCTCTCTCTCTAGTCCCGGGTACCAAGGGGGAATATTTCTGAATAGCTAGTTCTAGATTAGTCGGAAATGAATATCTCACTCAGCGCAAGCGAAGGTTGTTTAGGAAGGTGTTATTGTTCTCTGTGCTGGAGCAACTACTCATATGTTGAAAGTTAAATTAAATCCAGGTTCACTTGGAAATAAGATATTTAACTAGTGAAGTCCTTCGTAGTTTGAATAACAAATATTTAATTAGTGGAATCCATGGTCGCTTGGAAATCAGCTATTTAACTAGTAAAGTCCATGGTTACTTGCTAACCAGAAATTTGTTTGATAATTGGATGAGGGGTACAATATGAGTGTTCTTACTGGTCTTGATATGTTTTAGTATAGTAGTATCTTTGTACAGACCTGGTGGTCTAGGGGTAAGGTGTCAGACTTCTATGCTGGCAGCCGGGGTTCAATCCTCGGTCCCGGCACAGATTTATCTGATTTCCAAACCCTTCCTTCACCTCTGACAAGATATCTTGTGAATGTGTGGAATGCCAGGCCTCCACCGTGGTTCGGATTCCACTTTAAACTGTAGGTCCTCCATTTCATCTCACAATCACCCTACCATTAAACATTAGCGTTAGTGCGTATAACCCGAACGGGTAGTAAGACGCAGTGCTGCTAATAATAATAATTATTATTATTATTATTATTATTATTATTATATAATTATTATTATTATTATATAAATCTTTGTACAGCCTATTATTAGCCCATACTACCTAATTTAAGGTAACAGGATGATAAAATTAGGCCCGTAAAAACAGTATTCATCTAGATAAAGGAATAAAATGATATTTTGTCAAATAAATATGTTTATTGTATTTAATTGGGATTTAGACCCAAGACTCTGGCTCTGAGTCAAAGATAGCAAACTTTATACATTGTGTGTGTGTGTGTGTGTTGTGTTTGTGTGTGTGTGTGTGTGTGTGTGTGTTGGTGTGTGTGTGTGTGTGTGTGTGTGTGTGTGTGTGTGTGTGTGTGTGTGTGTGTGTGTGTGTGTGTGTGTGTTGTGTTTGTGTGTGTGTGTGTGTGTGTGTGTGTGTGTGTTTGTTGTGTGTGTGTTTGTTGTGTGTGTGTTGTGTGTGTGTGTGTTGTGTGTGTGTGTGTGTGTGTGTGTGTGTGTGTGTGTGTGTGTGTGTGTGTGTGTGTGTGTGTGTGTGTGTGTGTGTGTTGTGTGTGTGTGTGTGTGTGTGTGTTTGCGCGCGCATTTCGTCTCAATACATGTCCGGGCTCTCTTCATGTTTACAATATTGGAATAGAGATGAGGAAAGTATTATGTAGAGGAAACGTTCTGCATTTGCGTGCGAAATGAGAGAATGTGAAATCATATAGGAAAATTCTTACCTCAGTATACCCAACAGGGATTTATAACCTTTTATCTCCCTGTCATCTAAAATTACAGTCTAATACTAGAATTACTTGTTAGACGACACGATGATCGAAGCGGGTTTTACATTTATTTATTTATTACTGTTTTACAAACTTGGATACTTCTAGCTATGTACATTCTTGCTTTAAAAAAAATTATATGGTGCATCACACCAATTTTCTCTCTCTTTAATCTTTATTCATTTTTACGAATTATTGGTATTTTTTTTAAACTAAATTATAAAAACTGTTCTAAAAACAATCCTTCAAAGAGCCTAAATGTAATAATATATACTGTTGAAGATACTTTGAGAAAAGAGTAAAATCTATGTTCACAAAAGAGCATAAGAGTCAATTTCATTTTAAAATACGTTAAATTTTTTTATACTGACCATTTAATTTTAGGGTTATATATCTAACTCGCTTAGCTCGTTGGGGGCTCCACCCCCAAACCCGTGTTCTTCCAAGAGGATGTAAACTAATGTAATTCCAGAGCCGTTTTTTGATAGGTCTTACCGGTTACCACAAGAGACCTCCAAAGAAAGCACGCACCGACTTTAAAGTTGTTCCGACATTTTGAATTTTTTCAGGGTTTAAAAATTAAATTTTTAACATTTTTGGAATTTTTTCCGTCAGTTACAGGCTAGAAGCTATAAGTTTGCCAAATTTCAAGTTTCTAGCTCATCTGAAAGTGGGTAAACATTAATGTCAGTGAGTGAGTCAGCCGTGTGGTTTATAGTAGTATAATTCCAAAAATCCCAATAGGGGACCTTATTAAAGTCACAGGTACAAAGTTTTAGTCGGATTGGTGAATTAGTTTAGTCTCTATTATTATTAGCACCGCGATCTTACTGCCCGTTCGGGTTATACGCCCTTACGCTAATGTGTAATGGTAGGGTGATTGTGAGATGAAATGGAGGACCTACAGTTTAACGTGAGATCCGAACCACGGTGGAGGCCTGGCATTCCACACATTCACAGGTCACAACCTGAGGTGAAGGAAGGGTTTGGTGATCAGATAAAACTGTGCCGAGAGTGAGGATTGAACCCCGGACCCCCAGCACAGAAGTCAGACACCTTACCCCTAGACGGCAGGTCACCCGTTTCGACAAGACAAACGGCATCACGATAAACACTTTTTCGATTTCAGGGGATCATTAAACGTCGACATTTACCAAAATCTTAAGTTGTACTTTTTTTTTTTTTTTTTTTTTTTACGATCGCAATAGTTCTTTCTCTGAGGGGTCAAGACAGGTAAAGAGTGGTAAATCTATTTTTGGCGCGGTTAACTTACAGTCGTCATCCCCAAATAATAGCATGAAACTCCTTTTTCATTTTTTTTTTTTTACTGTTCCATTTTTATGTGTGTGCTTTTGTCCCACACCAACCAACAGTTGATTGAATGTAGCCAATCAACTTAATTACTATTCACGTCTAATTACATTGGGTGATTAAATTCGAACAAGAATTTGATTAATCAAACTTGAAGGGTAAAGTAGCTCGAATGGGAAGAAAGAAGAGTGGGGGAGGGGAGGGGAGAATCCCCTCCATTGACGGACGTCATCTCTTACGAAATGATGGTATCTTTTTTTTTATTCTTTAGTAATTGAAAAGGATTTTCTTAAAGGGGAAAAGGATGTAAAAAGTTAATTAATTTTACACATTTTTACTTTCTTATATAGTGAAAGTATTGTAATTATGAAAATGTCCTACCCCGAGCTTAGGATTAATCTTTACATTTTATGAGGGGACCCCGGACCCCCCCAAAAAAAGAGTGGGTTATACAATTGTGTCTGCCCAGATGCATCATCTTATCTCTGTCGCTCAATGTATCCATATCTTTGTCGCCATGTTATCCATCTTCGTGCAATATCTCTATAACTGTTGTGTGCAATTATCATCTGCCTGTCTGCCAATGTATCCTAATATTGTTTGTCTGTCCAATGTTTATCATCTGTCTGCCAATTATCTCTTATATCTTTGTCTGCTAATGTTATCTATCTGCCGTTCCCAATGTTATCTCATCTATGTCTGTCTGCCCAAATGTATCTATATCTTTTGTTCCATATCTATATATCTGTTTGTCTGCCAATGTATCTCTACATCGTCTGTCCAAATTATCTCTATACATATGTCTGTCTGCCCAAATGTATTCTATATATCTGTTTGTCTGCCCAAATTTTATCTATATCTGTTTGTCTGCCCAAATGTATATCTATATATCTGTTGTCTGCCCAAATGATCTCATAACTCTGTCTGCCAATGTTTATCTTCTCTGTCTGCCCAAATGTATATCTATATATCTGTTTGTCTGCCCAAATGTATATCTATAATCTGTTTGTCTGCCCAAGTTCTATAATTGTTTCACCCTATGTTATCCATCTGCCTGTCTGCCCAAATGTATCTTTAATTGTTTGTCTAATGTTTATCTTGCTGTCTGCCCAAATGTATTCTATACTATCTGTTTGTCAGCCCTAATGTTTATCATCTCTGCTGCCAATTATCATTATTGTTTGTCTGTCCTAAGTTATCCACTCCTTTGCCAATGTATCTCTATACCCTATGTCTGTCTGCCCAAATGTATATCTATATATCTGTTTGTCTGCCCCAATGTCTTTCTACCTGTATTTCTATCTCTCTGTGTATCTGTTTACCTGCCCCAATGTCTGTTTATCTGTTTGTCTGTATGTCTGTCAGCCATAATACCTGTCTCTACCTGGAGCTACAGCCAAAACGGTTCATCGTATGTTTTTTTCAAACCTTGATGATTATATATTATATGTTTATTTCTCGGTTTGAATACCTTTCAGGTTTACAGAGGCAGTTTTTTTCTTAAATCATTTCTTGCTCTCCCTCCCGCAAATTTGGCTATATTTCCTCTTAAACTCTAGCTTCCTCACTCCTGCTCCATTATCGTAATTAATATAAGCCAATATGTGTATAGCGCGGAAGGGTATTGAGACCAGATGGGAAAAATAAATGCCTTAATCCATTTACTTTATTAGAACTGACACCACAAATCACAGAAAGTTAAATTAATAGAACAGCAAAGACAAATATAAATTGGGGAATAAATTGTATGTTAATAATATAGGAATGTCATATTAATATTATACAGGTGAACTATTCAAATGCAAGGGCAGGGGGAATTAGGGGCTACGGAACGTCTGTAGGAAGGGTAGAAGCAGGGGAATACTCACACTATAGGGTGGTGCATAAAGTGTTGACACATTTAATAACACTATATCTTTACTATTTTAACTACTTACTGCTTCAAATTGAACTTAAAATAACAACAAAATGTAGAAAATTGTCTGCATAACCTTGAATTATTAATTTTATTAAAATAATTCCCTTGAGAGGGCCACCATTGCATACAAGATATTGTTGAATTGTTTCAACCTTCACCACATTTATTTCTTTAATATCTTGAATTGTTCTCGGTCGAGTCGCGTGAAAATGACTCTTTAACAAGCTCCACAAGAAAATGTCTGGAGCTGTTACGTCCGGTGAACGTGGTGGCCAGGCGATGTCCCCAAATCGTTTATTTAGGTGCCCAGCAAATATTTTGCGAAGTACCTCTATTAATGTTAGACATTTCTGACCCCTAAATTGCAACATTTGGTTTCAGCAAGATAGGACAACAACCAACACAGCACTAACTTCAATGGCGGTACTTTGCAAAATGTTTGCTTGGCACCTCATGAGAATATTTGGGACATCTCCTGACCATAACGTTCACCGGACTTTAACAGTTCCAGACTTTTCTTGTAGGGCATGTAAAAGAGTCATGTCCACGTGACTTACCCAAGAACAATTCAGGAACTTAAAGAAAGAATTGTGAAGTTGAAGCAATTCAACAAGAGACATTGCGCAAAGTCATGTCAAGTTTAGAGGACCACACACAACAAGGTATTGCATATAATGGTGGCCATAAAAGTGAATAATTCAAGAGTCATCATCATCATCATTCGACGTTTCCACCTCCAATGGTCGTCTGGCACATCCTCTGCCATTCCTGTCAATCTCTTCAAACTTTTCCCTCAGCCATGCGTCTCCAGTCCGCTCCTTTAGCTTCCATTTCCTTCTGCGCTTGGTCCATCCATCTTGTCCGTGCTCTTCTACCCTTCTCTTTGTTCTGTAAGACATTCTGTCGTTGTCCATTCTCATCACATGACCTAATCAAAGTAACCTTTTTCTCTCCATTGTTTCTTCTAATGATATAACTTTCAAACCATCCCTAATTATTTCATTCCTCATCCTGTCTCTTCTTATTACATTCTCAACACCTCTCAGGAGCCTCAACTCTGCTGCCTGCAATCTACTTAAATCTCTCTTCATCTCTGTCCAGGTTTCAGAGCCATATGTCAATATTGGATGATAATATGCCTTATATAACCAAGTTTTGGCCACTTTGTTATAGTGCCAGATTATATCCTTAACCACACGGTTGAATTGTCCACTCTTCCATATCCTTTGTCCTATTTCCTCCTGGATCTTACCGTTCGTGGTAATCTTACTTCCTAGATAGCAGATATCTTTCACCTTTTCGAGTTACTTTCCATTGATTATTACTTTATTTGTTGGGTTTGTGTTTGGTATTCATAAAATTGTCCATCTTTTGTTATTTTAAGTTTAATTTGAAGCGTTTATTAGTTAACATAATAAAGATATAGTGTTATAAAATGTGTCAACACTTTATGCCCCATCCTGTAGAGTTCATTTCCACCAAAAGTCCAAGACGTCTCCATGGTAACTAACAGGTATCCCCTTGTTATCTAGTAGGTGCGAGCCCAAGCCAAGTTCCTTCTGTGTAAGAATAAAACTAGCTCAACTGTTCAAGTGTGACAATCCAACAAAATAAAGTGACGTTGTCTCGACAATAAAAATAAAATAAGACTGTACGACTCATATTTTAAAGGTCATGACAATGTTTTGTAAAAAAATATATATATACCTATATTCCTAAACTAGCGCATTTAAGATATTTGCCATTGATCTTCACAAGTTTTTATATATTTTAGTTTATATTTGTTATCAATGAGTATTTTATAGAACAGAGTTGTATCTTCACACGACTTACAAACTAATTTAACAGAGGTGAACGCACACAAAAACCTAGCGTCTAGATATAACATCAAGGATGGTACTAATCACACTCAGATAATAGACTGTATAACATCATAAATAATAAAATATATAAAACTAGAAAATATAGTAGATAACAGCTGAAATAATAATATATTTAAATAGAGAAATAATAGTGGACAACACACTAACACCCGCTGGCAGGGCACGTGGTCTAACGCTGCACTCTCACATTAGACTAGACTGACAATTACGGGGAGATCGAAGTTCTAATCTCAGTCAGGTGTACTAAGGGTGGTTTTTCTAAAATGGTTTTCCAAGAAAATGTGGATACACTCCCTTTAAATGTAACCTTTCTCATCCCTCAAACCATTGGCGTAAAACCATTAGCGTAGTTAGTATATAAGCATATAACCAAAACGGGTAGTAAGACGGGGTGCTAAAACCAACATATTATCCTAGATAGTGAAGTAGATACGAGTGGGTAGATTATATTATCCCAAATAAGATAGTACAGCATTAAAATACTTTGGAGTGTGACTCTTAAAAAAATGACTATCTCACGAAATAATCAACACATTTTGTGTCTGTGACTATACAGTAAAACTAATAACATGAAGGAGAGAAAAAAAAATCAATAAAACGGGAGACGCCACCGCGAGTCCAACCCCTCTTGTTGTTTTTCGGTCTCGAAGTCTCGGCGTCAGACCTGTTCCTTCACCTCCAAAGACTAGAAGACGCTCGGCGTCCCGGCGCCTAGGCTAAGGGCAATAAAAAAAATTGAGGGGAGCAAACTTTTCACACAACTCTACGGTAGATTTAGTCGACTAGAAATGTCGAATCGCAGTTTGGAGCGGTTGGAGAAGGAACTAGAAATTGCTACCGCCCCTTTTATTGAAAAAAAAAAAAAATGCATATTTACAAGAGCGAAGTAAAAAACAAAAAAAAAAGTTGTACCCATCAACATAATCCCTCTTACCTTTCGAACTACCCTTTCAGTCCTGAAATATATTTTTGTGAGTAAACAAAGTGATTGTTAAAGGAAAAAAAAAAAAAAACAGTTTTGCTCTTTTTATTTATTGGGAGGGTAAAAAGAGACGTTAAGGTGTTTATTTAAGGTGATATGCATCTTAAGTCCGTATTTTTACTTTCTCCTATCTTAGAGGTAGAGAAAGTATTGTGATTGTCAAAAAAAATCTAACTTGAGATTTTGATGAATCTCGACGTTTCATGACCCCGAACCCAAAAAAGTTGTTTTTGAATGTCTATCTGTCTGTCAGTCTGTACTTCCGACTAGAGCCTAAACTATTTTACCGATTGAGCTAAAACTTGGTAGCTAGGGTTTTCATAGGGCTACCCCGAGGAATTTTTGTAATTGGATATCCAACCCTAAAATTAATGGCAGTTTCCTTAAGGGTGAAAAGACGAAAAATCGATTTTTATCAAAATCGGCTTCAACGATTTAAATTAGATTTCATTTCTAAGCTTTGATCAATATTACAAACCAAATGGCTACTCTCAACTTTTCGTTAAAATGAATTCAAGGGTTCTGATCTTATGCGTAAGTTCTAATTTTTAGTTTTATCTCCATAAGTCAATGAGATATGAAATTACTTATCATTGCATACGTGTGTATCTATTTATAATAAACTTATTTTACTTGAAATATATTTGTATAAAACCAAAAGGTTTAAGCTATACACAAATATATTTTTCTTTTAACTTTTCCAACACTTTAAGGTAAAGTATTACGACCGTCAAAAATATCTAGCCCTAGATATTGAAGGATGTCAACGTTTTATGACCCCCCCCCCCCCCCCAAACCATAAAAGTGGTTTTTGCAAAGCCATCTTTCTGTGTGTCTGTCTAACCCTAAAATTAATAGCAGTTACTAAAGAGTGATAAAAGAAAAAATCCATTTTCCATCTAATTTTAGACTTAATAGTCAATAATTACCTATTTTATTTCTAAAAATTTATAAAATAGATATTTAATAACAACGCAATAGTCATAAGATGTGCATCCCCTAGTAAATTGACGAAAATTTTAACCGGAAATCAAAATTTTGATAATAAATGTTGGCCCTCGGGGACCCAATATCGATATTTTTATTGCTCCAAATATAGAAATGAAGACGTTAGTTCTTTAAAAAATAATTATTAAATTTAAAACCATGAATAAAAAATGTTTTACGTATGTCTAGCGCAATTATTCTCAGATTTGATACTGTATATTATATTACGAGTTTTGAGTAAATTTCTCCATTTCTAAAAAATAGAGCGAGAAAGTCCGTGCGTAATTCCGTACCAGGTATTTTACCATTTTTATAGGGAAATTTTTTTTTGCCCAAAATAAATAAAATATTGCACCAGTAGATTTGTTTAATTTAACTATTTACTCATGGTAATATCAACAGCTGTTGAATATTTGTCACGAGCTTCGTAGCATTTAATTAAAAACCTTTTTCAAACGAAAAAAATAAGTCCTGTTCCAAGTCCTCTGAGCTAATAACAAACATTCAAGAACTGTTGATATTACCAAGAGTATTTTAAAATTAAACTAAATTTATCTACCAATGCAAAGAAAAGAGAAAAAACTATAGCATCACTTCTCAGCCGAGCTATACTTATTACGTGGCCACCAGTTTATGGCGAAGATTTTTTTTTTTTAGCACCACGTCTTACTACCCATTTGGGTTAAACTCTCAAATACTATTTACGCTAATGGTTTTGGTTATTATGAAGGCTATATTTAGCGGGAGTGTAGCCACATTTGCGTGGAAAATAAAGTGTGTGGAAAACCCATTTGGAAAAAAAAAACTTCAGTACACCCAACCGAGATTCGAACCTCGATCTATTCTCATTGTCAGCCTAGTCTACTGCAAGAGTAGCGCATTAGATCATGCGGCCACCGAAGCGAGCATGTCGAAGATAGTACCAACATTTGTCGAGAAATGGTGTCAACACAACGAACCCTCCGGCTGTTAATCTCAGTTTTATAGACCATAGCTGCTACTTATTTATTCAAGTATCTTCTCATATGTCCTCACGAGGCTGAGTTGACCTCGTTTCAGACCCCCGTGACTCACAGGAAAATCTGGAAGCTCCGGGGATTAAACCCGAGACTTCTGGATCTGTCCCTGTTTAATTTATTTTGGCCAACGAGTTTTTGCTATATATTATTTTATTGCACGTCTTACTACCATTGGGTTATACGCACTTAGCTAATGTGTAAGGTAGGTGATGTCAGATGAAATGAAAGACTACTGTTTAACGTGGGATCCGAACCACGGTGGAGCTGGCTCCCACTTCAAGTTCTTGTCAGAGGTGTTTTTGCTATAAAATAGTAAAATACTGACTTAGCTCCCACTCAATATAGTCGTTGATATTGTCAAACGTGTGGATGTGCCGGATATTAGTGAATTATCCTAACCTATTCCCGTGACAAAACCCAACAACCAGACCCCATATATTTATTTACGCTGAAAACAAATCCAATTTACAAAGTATCTCACCCCTGGAATGTTTTCCAACTCACCTCCCACGCAAATGTAGGTACACCCACCCTCTTTGTGTGATTACAAAAACTCGTATACCCGGGTGGGTATTGAGACAGATAGATTCGTATTTATTTAAAAGGCCTTCCTATCAAATATATACGAGTACTCTAGAATCTAGATAGTTCTACCGAGATGTGCTCACCCTGGCAGTACACCACTGCTCGTTATAAACCCCAACCCTTCCCTCGCGATTAACTCCCCCGTAGACATGAGTGGTCGATTAGGGTTGCTAGTTCTTGAATCTATATTTGTTAACCTCGATTAATCGATTTATTAGGTCGGTTAAAAGGTCTCGCTTGATCTAATTCTCGAATATATTCTATATATGACGTTTTAATAAAGGGTGAATCAAATAATCTAAAGGAGACAAAATATAAAATATAGAAAAAAATCAGTTTGGCTTAAGATTTTGTTTTTGTAGCTTGGAACATTTTGAAACACATTTTGGGCCACAAAGTGATCTATCTTAATATAATAGTAATATATAATTTATATTATAAATGGCTACCATGTGTACAAAGCTTTTTGTGTAATGGCAAAAATATAATGTAAGTCTAATTTATGATATTAATATAATTAATAATATAATAATGTACAGCAAATTGACCATCAGCAACTGTTTGGATTAAGCATAATATGAAAATATTGACATATTATATGTACTAATAATAATATATTGTGGGTCTTGGCTACATCACTCTTATCCCTGTAGGGGAAAGATTAGTCTGTACTAATGTACTAATGTCCAGGGGACGCTCGAATGTACTAATCGTACATCCTTTCCGTGGAGGCTCTTTCCATGTCCTGATGGATGAGGTGAGCTGATGTTGATAGTGAATATGATGTGATAGTGAGTATGAGGTGTGATACGTGGAAACACTTAACTGACTTAGATAAGAAACAACCTTGGTGATGTTTTCCTTCGGAAAAAAATATTCAAGGTACTAGTTGAGTGAACCAGGATTGTTGCAGCAGTGATTGACACTAAACCATGGGGCTGATTTTTCTATGTGTTAAATCCTTATTATTTTAACGAAAAATATGCCCTCAATTAATATATATCGTTGTCTCACTATTTCCCAGATCGGTTCAACTCACTAGATTTTTCAGTTAAATCGATACAAAAACCTCTTGATCTAATTCACTCCAGAGAATCGATTAAAGGCCTACGAATCGATCTTTTCTATTTCAGATCGACCTAAGCAAACCCCGTCGTATTTTCGCGTGACCTGGTGTCGTAAGTTGTTGGTCTCCTGGAACATGTTAGAGGGTGTATGTACAGGGACAAAACCAGATAGAAGACTAATTCAGAGTTGTCGGCAGCTCTGAAAGGCCAGCAAATAAACACGTCAGCAAGGGGAACGGGTGGGTAGTATTTCAGGTTGAAAGGGAGAGTTGGCGTGACCTCTCAGGATCAGACAAGATTCAGGTTGACTCTAGCTACAGTTACATTATATACATTCATTCCGCCATGGTCAAAGGAGTGAGTAGATGGTTCGGATAAAATACATGCCAACAGGGAATAAAATATTTACCTTGCCGAGGGAGAAATTAACACCGACTGTCAGATGGGGTTTCTTCAGATCACATAGCTTGGCGTATGAATAGTGCAATTTTAATAATAATAGCCTTTTATAAAAATACAAGCACATCTGTACTTGGTCAACATTGATAATATTTTACTATTATTATTATTATTTATAATATCTATCAACAGTGACAAATGCAGATCACATCACTTGACGTATGAACACTTGAAACTATATTATTATTATTATTATTTTATTATAAGCCTCACGTTTTACTAAACGTTTGGGTTGTATGCCTAGCTACTAATTATTACGTTAATGTGTTAAGGATCAGGAAGGCATAATTTAGAGGAAATGTACCTGCATTTGCATGGAGGGCGATAGGAAAACAATTTAGGAAAACAACCCGACTAGGATCGAACTTGATCACCCCGTATTCGGCAGTCTATTATATTGCTATAGAAGCTCTATACACCACACACACACACCGAGACGGGTTTTATTCATAATTATTTGAGGAATTTAAGATCATGCATCGCATGCCCTATGGTACAGTCGGCTCAAAATCGTTAATTTACACCAACATTATCGCACGTGGATCATTTCTGGTTTAAACATTAATGGAGATAAGAGAGTTCATAGAAGTTCCTAATACTGAACATTGTTGAAATATTATATTATATTTGGATAAAAACTGCGTTGAAAATGTCGTTTTTGGCCATTTTAGAATGACTTTACAGATAACTTTGTGCACAAATCTTCATGCTGTCACATTAGGGACATACTGTAGTTATTAACAAGAGACTTTGTCGCTTTGTCGCTTTGTCCTCAATCGTCACCGCGGAAAATATCGAGTAATCATGGAAATACGAACGTACTGCATACATGTCTGGCATATCGTAGGTCTTTTTGTTTCCTTTCTGTTCCCATAACTCGCGCTTGCGCACACACACACGTGGATGTAGATGAGAACCGGGAGCTGAGTTAGTGTTGAAAGGATGCACGCTCCTAAGTGTTTATTCTCTGGCTCGACTGAATATATAGCACGCAACTTATAGCCTTCTTAATCCTAGAACAGACACAACACCAACACCCTTGACTTTTAATTCTTCATCTTGAAAGGGGAAGCTTCAATTTCACTAATGATACATTTTTCGTTCATGCTGGGAATTGTACCTGGAACTCATAGCTCAGTAACAAACACCCCGCAGCCAATTGGGCTAAAATGTCCGATGTATGCGTAAGTAGATATAGTAACTTTACCAGCCGTCAGATAGGGCCTTTCTATGAAGATTGGACATACACACATGCATACATACATACATACATACATACATACATACATACATACATACATACATACATACATACATACATACATACATACACACTCATACATACATACATACAACATGCATACATACATAAATACAACATACATACATAACATACATAACATACATACATACATAATCACAATACATACATACATAACATACATACATACATACATACATACATACATACATACACATAATACATAATACATACTACACATACATACATAATACATACATACATACATACATACATACACATACATACACATACATACACACATACATACACACATGCATACACAACATACATACATACTACCATATATATACATATCATACATATATACATACATACATACATACATACATACAACATACATACATACATACATAATACATACATACATACATACACACATACATACATACATACATACACTATACATACATATATACATACATACACACATACATACATACATACATACATACATACACACATACATACATACATACATACATACAGATATACATACATACATACATACAACATACATACACACACATGCATACAACACATACATACCACACACATACATACATACATACATAAATACACATACATACATACATACATACATACACACATACATACATACACACATACATACATAATACATACATACATACACACATTACATACATACATACATACACACACATGCATACATACATACATACATACATACAACATACATACATACATACAACATACATACCACACACATGCATACATCACACATACATACACACATACATAATACATAATAACACATACATACATACATACATACATACACACACACAACATACATACATACATACATACATACATACATACATACACATGCATACACACACATACATACACACACATACATACATAATACATACATACATACATACATACATACCACATACATACAACATACATACATACATACATACATACATACATACATACATACATACATACATACATACACACACATGCATACACACACATACATTCACACATACATACATTCACACATACATACAACATACATACATACATAAATACATTCTCACTAACTTCCTCCACATTTCCCTATTCTTGCATACTCCCTTCTCTTCAACAACATCCACACATTGAGTTATACATGCTCTTTTATTCTTAAAACTCTTAATGTTTCTCTTTTCATAATATCGTCTACAACTTTTAGCCACCTCTTACATGGTCTACTTCTTCCTTTTGATCCACACACTCTACCTTCATATATCTGCTTCATCACTTATCCTCTCAACATTGGCCAAATCAACGTAAGACGCTTCTATCACATTTCCTCTCCAAGACTTTAGTTCACGGAATGTTGTATGGAATAAATAGTGACAGTTCCGATGTTAATAAATAAAGTTGGCACATGCACAGTCATTCAAATGCTCAATTATAAGAAATAGCGTCAACTGTGAAGTTCACTACAGGAGCATTGTGACGTCACAGCTGTGGAGGAAGTTAGGTATATTCTCGGAAGTTATAGGAGGCTCTGTTTATACCAAGAGTGTTCATCGTTTTTTATGTCCGAGGGCCAAAATGTCTGTCTCTTGTTGGCTAGTGGGCCTCAATATTATACCCACAATATTCGGATTGAATACATATTATAATATTCCTATTAGCTCATTCTTATATTCACACTAAAGAGTAGGATTTATTCGTAAAATATTTTCTCTGTTTTATAAATAAAAAATTGATAGCGCGATTTGTCTTGTTTACTAGAGTTGTCATTTGTTGGTTCAAAGTAGAGTTGTGTTAAAACATAAAGCAAAATTCGTCTACAAAATATAGTAAAATACTTAACCAAAATACGTATTTATTTTATTAGTTGATTGTATAAAATATGTATCTGTATTTGTAATTTTTTTTTCTCTTGAATTGATTTTATATTTTTTATGAGTTAATGGCCTCAAAAAAATGTTACCACGGGCTTCAAGTGGCCTGCGGGCCACAGGTTGGATACTTTTGTTTAGAGTTATATGTAATCGAGATTTTGGGTATCACCCCAATCCCTCATTTGACCTAAAATGATTGTTACAAATAAGGGACTTATGGCATTACTAACCTTTGGAGATTGTTGTGGAGCAGCGAAATCCAGTGTAATTATTTAGTTTAGATATCATACGATTGAGCTGTACGTGTGTGCATATGACACATCACTAGTGATGGAAATGGGGTGGGGGGGTAATTTGCCAACTGTCACGTCAGTGCGACTCGCAACACCCATCCCCCGTCCCCCGCGTGGTCGAGCTCTATATAGGTTCGTGTCTAAAGTGTGCTAATATAGGTCATCATTACATGTTACGACAGTAATAGCACCCCCTCGGGCAAATTACATCTCACCCCCCCTTTCCCTCTCTTTTTACTGTACAGAGGCTCTTTATATATTCCATGGTGTTGTGCGAGACAGCTCAGCTATATTATTATTATTATTTATTTTTATTATTATTATTATTATTATTATTATTAGCACCCGTCTTACCACCCGTCGGGTTATACGCACTTACGCTAATGTGTAATGGTAGGGTGATTGTGAGATGGAATGGAGGACCTACAGTTTAACGTGGGATCCGAACCACGGTGGAGGCCTGGCATTCCCCACATTCACAAGATGTCTTGTCAGAGGTGAAGGAAGGGTTTGGTAATCAGATAAATCTGTGTCCGGGACCGAGGATTGAACCCCGGCCGCCAGCACAGATGTCTGACACCTTACCCCTAGACCGCTCAACCTATAGGGGGTTGCAACACTCCCCTGTATCACCTACTTTGCTGCTGATACTTCAGGGTATCCACATACTTAAGATAGTTGAGTAGGGTGAGGAAGGTAAAAATATATCCTCACTTGTGAGGAAGACATTTATGGAATTAAAAAAAAACTCGGTAAACCCAGCTGGGATTTGAAAACCGATAGCTCCGTCACCAGTAAACCAAACAAGACGAGATTGGTGCGCGACCACCGTTAAAGTTTAAGAACAGACATACTATCCTATACTATATCCTAAGTCTACTTTCAAGTACTCATACGTCAAGTCATGTGATCTGCAGTTGTCACTTTTGATAGATATTAATTATACTTACTTATAAAACAACAATAATAATATGTGGGGAATGCCAGGCCTCCACCGTGGTTCGTATCCCACGTTAAACTATAGGTCCTTCATTTCATCTCACAATCACCCTACCATTACACATTAGCGTAAGTGCGTATAACACGAACGGGTAGTAAGACGTGGTGCTAATAATAATAATAATAATAATAATAATAATAATAATAATAATATAATAAAATGTGATAGATTTTTGTTACTGCGTATTACTACCCGTTCTGCTCATATGCTTATGAAATTATTACGCTAAGGGGTTAGAGATGAGGAAGGTTGAATTTAGAGGAAGTGCACCTGACTTTCCTTCAAGAGGAAAGTAGAAAAATCCACCCTTGTACACTTTACCAAGATTCAAACCTCATTCACCCCAATCATCGGTTAAGTATATTTGAGATATTAACGCCTTATACCATTCGACCACCAAAGTGGGTAAAATTTTATCAATGTTTACCGCCAACAAAAAGAAATGTATTTTTATATTCTAAAGGATCTTTCTTATGAAAATTGTAGTGAATCATAATATGGCACAATTGGATCGTACTAGTAGATACGAGGTAAACTTAAAGTGCCAGTAACCAGTGGCATGGCCAGTAGCCAGTGGTATCTGGGTCGTAGGTCTGGCCACTGTCAGAGATGTACAGAGTAGATATCGCAAGTCTTGTTTATGATGCTTCGTATCAACACAGGCGCTCTCCAATGTTTGCGAGATATCGTCGTTTTGTTCATTTAAACCCCCCCCCCCCCCCCCCCCCCCCTCTACCTTACATTCCTCACTGTCACATGCGACTTTATTGAACACGGAGCGGATGGCTGATGATGTAGGTAGGTTAAGTTGTCATCTGATACCACCCACGTGTTTGTGATATAAAGATAATGACTGAGGGGACAGAGGGCTGGCCACGGATCCAAAGGAACTCTGATTGTATCCCGACCACGTCCGAAATGATACAGATAAACAAAATAATGGGATAACTAAGTGAAAATAATCAAGGTCATCATGTTTTAATAATTTTTTAAATAAATCAGTGTCGACAGACACTTGTTAGAGTAGTGAAATTGTGTGAATTTGTATGAAAGCTAGTCTTGAGTGTGTGTGTGTGTGTGTGTGTGTGTGTGTGTGTGTGTGTGTGTGTGTGTGTGTGTGTGTGTGTGTGTGTGTACATCACATAACTACATAAGTTATTTTTTCTTTATCATAACATTAAGATATTTTATGTAACTTTGGCAAAACATAGTTTAATTCAATTAAAATGTGACCCATTTCGGGGGCCTTATTGTCTAAGGCGTCGATATCACAATATACTGGACTGATGATAACCGTGAGATTGAGGTTCAAATCTCGATCGTGTGTATTGAGGTTAGTTTTCCCAAAAGGATTTTCCCCTCTCCCTCCACGTGGATGTGGGTGCACTTCCTTTAAAAAATAGCCTTCCAAATCCCTGCCCCATTAACGTGACTAGTACATATATGTATAACCCGGATGGGTAGTAAGACGTTAAGACAAAATATCATGTATATGTGAGAATATACAAACATACAAATTATATAATTAAAATTAGCTCAACTATTTTTTTGAAACTTTACTTGAAGGATAAAAGTGTCGAACCAAGTCTTGGTTATGTTGATCGGGTGGTTTGTAATCCTCTCAAGGTCAGGACAGATGAATATTGTTTGTTGTCATAAGGAGAGTATCCACCAATATTGGAGTTAAACAGACCAAGGGCCGAGTGGGCCGCATCAACCACTTGTACCCTCATGGGCTCATTGGGCTCGATTACAAATTCCTAACTTCCAATGAGCTAAAAATATAGTCATATAAATATGATATACTTTTCACTGACTTGTGACGCATATATTAAGGTGGGGGGTATAAGAGAAGCGAAAAAAATATCAGTGTTTTTGGCAAATTTTATAGCAAAATATTTCTTTGTACAAAATAAATAAAATATTGCTCCAGTAGCAACGTTTGATTTAATTTTTTCCACATGTTGATATCAACAGTTGTTGAATATTTGTCATGAGCATAGTGGCATTAAATAACAAACTTTTTAAATTAAAAGGAAAAGTTGCCATGAAATTCCAGGACACCCTCGACAAATATTCAACAACTGTTGATAATACCTTATGGAGAAAATTAAACTAAACGTTGCTAATGAAACATTATGTATTATTATTATTATTATTATTATTATTATTATTATTATTATTATTATTATTATTATTTATTATTATTATTATTAGCACCGCGTCTTACTACCCGTTCGGATTATACGCACTTACGCTAATGTGTAGTGGTAGGGTGATTGTGAGATGAAATGGAGGACCTACAGTTTAACGTGGGATCCGAACCACGGTGGAGGCCTGCCATTCCCCACGTTCACAAGTTGTGATTAATACATGTCCTGTCAGAGGTGAAGGAAGGGTTTGGTAATCAGATAAATCTGTGTCGGGACCAAGGATTGAATCCGGAACCCCAACACAGAAGTCCAACACCTTACCCCTAAACCACCAGGTCACCGAAACGATATGAATATTTATTATAGACAAAGAAATTTTTGCTATAAAATTTAAAACTCACTGGCCTTTTCTAGCGTTCCCTTTTATCTCACCTTAAATCTATATAGGAATACTGTGTGTCTTAAATTTAGGGTCTAAATATTTCTTTAAAAAAAGTGTGTTTTTTATATTCAAATTCGAAAAAAAAAGATACGCTTTTGATTACGTTAAGTATAGGCTCAAAGTACACTTTTTATTATTGATTATATAGTTTTTAATATGATAAATGTTTTTAATTTATATTACCTTTAATTAAAATAGTTTTAAAGTTATTAATGTCAGAACAATCTATTGGTATCGACCAATTTAGGTGCGCCTCTAAAACTACGATGATAAGTATGACACACAAAACCAAAACTTACAGTTTCTTAAAAATATATATGTAGTAAAATGAATTTTTTGTTGTCTATCGGTAAAGAAGTTGTCTTCAATTGCGTCAGGAAAAATCAGAAATTTACTTTGGCAAATGAACTATTAATAATGTAAGTTTACTTTGTCGTATAAAGAAATCATTTTAATCATGAACAAATTTGACCTAGATCTAAACCTTTCATTTGTCCCTGAACTAAAACAAAGTGAGTTTTATTTTTGGTGGATGTATGTACCTGGGTATACATTATTATTATTATTAGCACCGCGTCTTACTACCCGTTCGGGTTATACGCAACCTGGGTATACAATCGTGACTGTTTGATGTATATAATTCAAACTTGATATTAGATATTGACATGGTTATGCCTCAAGGAACTAATCGTTACATTGAGTATCATTTTTAAATTAAGGGTAGTTTATTAGAGGATGAAAATTTGGAAATGAGAGATGATTCTTAGAATTATTTTATTATCTTGCTAAAAAAAAAAAAGGCTGGATAATTTTGTATATGATACATAACACTCTAACCTTTTGTTTTTAGAGAAAATTTCATTTAAATGTAGCTTACTCATAGCCTATTTTTTGAAAATTGAGTCTAAAGGTGCTGACAAATTGTTTACATTTGGGCTCTTAGAGGTAATTTTGCTAAACCAACTAACAAATAACTAGTTCTGCTCACGACAATACCGAATCATGCAGTCCATTACCTCCAAACCATATACCCACCCAAGAAAAACGTGCTCTTTGTTCATTAAGGGCTGCCGTTGTGTTGGTACTCCCACTCGTTCAGTGGGGTAGTGTTGATTAGGATGGTGATTAATAACTCTAATTAAACCAGATCGCTAGTAGAGCGTTACATGTGTGTATCCAATCACTGTATAGATGTGTTCCACCCTCTGTGTGGCCGATACACACAGGAGCTTAGTTCTGTGTAGATAAGAACGCTTTGTATGTACACTCCTTGATATGTATTCTAGTACACTCTTTGATATGTACTATAGTACACTCCTTGATATGTACTCTAGTACACTCCTTGATATGTACTCTATTACACTCCTTGATATGTACTCTAGTACACTACTTGATATGCACTCTAGTACACTACTTGATATGCACTCTTGTATACTCTTTGATATGTACTCTAGTACAGTCCTTGATATGTACTCTATTACAGTCCTTGATATGTGCTCTAGTACACTCCTTGATATGTACTCTAATACACTCCTTGATATGCACTCTAGTACACTGTTGGATATGTACTCTAGTACAGTCCTTGATATGTACTCTAGTACACTACTTGATATGTACTCTAGTACAGGCCTTGATATGTACTCTAGTACACTCCTTGATATGTACTCTATTACACTCCTTGATATGTACTCTAGTACACTACTTGATATGCACTCTAGTACACTACTTGATATGCACTCTTGTATACTCTTTGATATGTACTCTAGTACAGTCCTTGATATGTACTCTATTACAGTCCTTGATATGTGCTCTAGTACACTCTTGATATGTACTCTAATACACTCCTTGATATGCACTCTAGTACACTGTTGGATATGTACTCTAGTACAGTCCTTGATATGTACTCTAGTACAATCCTTGATATGCACTCTAGTACACTTCTTGATATGTACTCTAGTACACTCCTTGATATGCACTCTAGTACAGTCCTTGATATGTACTCTATTATAGTCCTTGATATGTACTCTAATACACTCCTTGATATGCACTCTAGTACACTGTTGGATAGTGTACTCTAGTACAGTCCTTGATATGTACTCTAGTACAATCCTTGATATGCACTCTAGTACACTGCTTGATATGTACTCTAGTACACTCCTTGATATGTTCTCTAGTACAGTCCTTGATATGTACTCTAGTACACTCCTTGATATGCACTTTAGTACACTGCTTATATGTACTCTAGTACAGTCCTTGATATGTACTCTAATACACTCCTTGATATGCACTCTAGTACACTGCTTGATATGTACTCTAGTACACTACTTGATATGCACTCTTGTATACTCTTTGATATGTACTCTAGTACAGTCCTTGATATGTACTCTATTACAGTCCTTGATATGTGCTCTAGTACACTCCTTGATATGTACTCTAATACACTCCTTGATATGCACTCTAGTACACTGTTGGATATGTACTCTAGTACAGTCCTTGATATGTACTCTAGTACAATCCTTGATATGCACTCTAGTACACTTCTTGATATGTACTCTAGTACACTCCTTGATATGCACTCTAGTACAGTCCTTGATATGTACTCTATTATAGTCCTTGATATGTACTCTAATACACTCCTTGATATGCACTCTAGTACACTGTTGGATATGTACTCTAGTACAGTCCTTGATATGTACTCTATACAATCCTTGATATGCACTCTAGTACACTGCTTGATATGTACTCTAGTACACTCCTTGATATGTTCTCTAGTACAGTCCTTGATATGTACTCTAGTACACTCCTTGATATGCACTTAGTACACTGCTTAATATGTACTCTAGTACAGTCCTTGATATGTACTCTAATACACTCCTTGATATGCACTCTAGTACACTGCTTGATATGTACTCTAGTACAGTCCTTGATATGTACTCTAGTACACTCCTTGATATGCACTCTAGTACAGTCCTTGATATGTACTCTATTATAGTCCTTGATATGTACTCTAATACACTCCTTGATATGCACTCTAGTACATGTTGGATATGTACTCTAGTACAGTCCTTGATATGTACTCTAGTACAATCCTTGATATGCACTCTAGTACACTGCTTGATATGTACTCTAGTACAGTCCTTGATATGTACTCTATTATAGTCCTTGATATGTACTCTAATACACTCCTTGATATGCACTCTAGTACACTGTTGGATATGTACTCTAGTACAGTCCTTGATATGTACTCTAGTACAATCCTTGATATGCACTCTAGTACACTGCTTGATATGTACTCTAGTACAGTCCTTGATATGTACTCTAATACACTCCTTGATATGCACTCTAGTACACTGCTTGATATGTACTCTAGTACAGTCCTTGATATGTACTCTAGTACACTCCTTGATATGCACTTTAGTACACTGCTTAATATGTACTCTAGTACAGTCCTTGATATGTACTCTAATACACTCCTTGATATGCACTCTAGTACACTGCTTGATATGTACTCTAGTACAGTCCTTGATATGTACTCTAGTACACTCCTTGATATGCACTCTAGTACACTCCTTGATATGCACTTCATAGTACAGTCCTTAATATGCACTCTAGTATACGCCTTGATATGCACTCTAGTACACTCCTTGATATGCACTCTAGTACAGTCCTTGATATGTACTCTATTATAGTCCTTGATATGTACTCTAATACACTCCTTGATATGCACTCTAGTACACTGTTGGATATGTACTCTAGTACAGTCCTTGATATGTACTCTAGTACAGTCCTTGATATGTACTCTAGTACACTCCTTGATATGCACTCTAGTACACTCCTTGATATGCACTCTAGTACACTCCTTGATATGCACTTTAGTACACTGCTTAATATGTACTCTAGTACAGTCCTTGATATGTACTCTAGTACACTCCTTGATATGCACTTTAGTACACTGCTTAATATATACTCTAGTATTCTCATGAACACTCCCTCATTTGTACGAGTAAATTAGATCACTATACTATTTAAACTAGAGGTAATACATTCCAATGAACTAAGAGTTTGTCTAACGTTGTACATTATTATATATAACTGTATTTTACACACGCGTGGGCATCGATCCACGTCCTACTCCTCTTGATATCCTCTCGAGATTAAGAATGAAGATAATTGGCTGCTTAAAACTGATGATGGACTTAGTGACTTCTTACTCGCAACCCTTCCCCGCAGAAAGCGGACGCTCTTTTCCCTCGGGGTCTGAGAGGTTTCCAGTGATGTGGTAATGATGATGGTGATGATGGTGAAAGCATTAATGAGAAGTGCTCTGAAGAAACAAAGACTCAAACGACAGGTAAATATTGTTCCATGGTTCCACAAGTGTTTTGCTTTCAAATACTCCTCAATATACACCACTCAAATTAGTCGAACTGACTGCAAGAAGAACTTGTGAAAAGGGTAGATTAGAGTGTGAGTGTTTGGTAGTCATGTCTTTGATAAATTAAAACCATTCGTATTTGTTTACATTGCTATGAATAGATTTAAACTATAAGTACTTGGTACACTACTTGATAGGTACTCTAGTACACTTCTTGATATGTACTCTAGTACACTCCTTGATATATACTATAGTGCACTGCTTGATATATACTATAGTACACTGCTTGATATATACTATAGTACACTGCTTGATATGTACTATAGTGCACTGCTTGATATATACTATAGTACACTGCTTGTTATGTACTCTAGTACACTTCTTGATATGTACTCTAGTACGCTCCTTGATATGTGATATAGTACACTGCTTGATATGTACTATAGTACACTGCTTGATATATACTATAGTACCCTGCTTGATATGTACTCTAGTACAGTCCTTGATATGTACTCTAATACACTTCTTGTTATGTACTGTACATTGTATTTAATAATGAGAATTATCAATATCATTAAAAGCTTTTTTGATCCCTCTGTCAAGGTTTTATTAATTCTAACTATATATATATATATATATATATATATAAATTTGGAACAACCATAAATATTTTATAAGATAGCTTGTAATTTGGTCTAATTTTTTTTATGAAAAAATAATACCATGGCCCCAAACGGGGTACACTTCCAGCCAAAGTTTGGGAAACACTGCTCTTGACGATTCCCAAGGAAGACAAATTCTCGTGTGGCTTTTGGCTCTTCCATCTTAAGATAGACATCTCGCTTGAAATCTCCCCTCCCCCCTCCCCTCTCCTTCCTGCTCCCTGGAGGCAGCAGCCCGTGTTGCTCCGTTGTCATGGCAACTCTAGACAAGACGAGACGCGTGTTTACTCGGCATTCCCGCCAGACACGGCCAATGAAGACGAGACTTGGAGAATAAAAGATGATAGCGTTAATTCAGACAAAGTTGCCCCTATCTAGTCATGTACGGCATCATTATAAAATATTGGTAGGCTAGGTATGATATTTTAATTTCTCATACAAATGGAGTATTGTAATCGGAAAAAAAATCTGAACGTCAAGATTGTATTGAATCTTGACGTTTGATCTGCCTCCAAACCTAAAGAATTGGGTAGTAAGATTCTGTCTGTCTGTCTGTCTATCTATCTATCCCTGGGAATATAGCCAAACGGATTGATGGATTTTGATCACACTTGATATTTAGATGTTATATTATGTTCTTACCTTGGAATCTTTTTATATTTGTTTCTAATCCTCTAGTTAAGGGTAGTATATATTAATGACTGATTTTTTTGAAAGTAAGAAATTTGTAACAAATCACTCTTAGGCTTATTTTGGTAAAGTTTAGGATTAAAAGTCCTATTTCTTATAAAATGTAGATAGATAAATTATAAGTATTGCACTTTTTCAAATACTTGAGTTATTTAGAATTAAAGTTTATTCTCATACGCTTGGATCTCGCTTATCCGAATGAAGATTATCCAAAATTATGGTTTAACCGAAACATCCTTTCGACTAAAACAAAAACTGTAAATAATATTAACTGAAAGTCTTCGATTACAATAGTGTCCTGTAAAATACAGTACAGCATGATTATTTGAATTTTCAAAAATTAGTCAATAGTAAAAGAAATTTAATTTTAGATCTAGAATTAAAGTCACTTTACTCAGTTCTGTGGCCGCATGGTCTAACACGCTACTCTTGTGTTGGACTAGACTGCCTATGACGGGGGGATCGGGGTTCATGTCTTGGTCAGAAGTACTGAGGGTGGTTTTTCAAACGATGGTTTTCCACTCTCCCTTCACACAAATGTGGCTACACTTCCTTCTTTTTAAACCCATACACATCGGTGTAGTTAGTACATTAGGCGTATAGACCGAACGGGTAGCAGGACGCGGTGCTTAAAAAAATCCCGACTTCTCCTTGAGGTACAAAACATCAATATAATTTTTTTTAATTAACGAAATCTAATATCTATTTTTTTTCTATAGCCTCAGGTGCAGACAGAATTGTAAAACTCGCGTTTTTTTTTAGTTTTTTTTTTAGTTCTGGGACACATAAGCATCTCAATACATCATAGCCTCGAGTTAGAAAAGATCCACAGCTGCAACACTTTCTAAAAAAAAGAGAAAGTATTATGGAATGTCCTCAAATCCAGGATTAAAAAACGTAGCTGTAGCTAGTCGATGATAAAGAGGACGCGCTGTCTTGGTGTCTTCTCTCAAATGTTCGGTATTTTCACAGACATCCCCTTTCTTCTTTCTCCCCTTCTCCACCCCTAAGTCAAGGGATGGTTTTATATCAACCAGTTTGTCGTTTGTCGTCTCTAGACTAGCTGGGAATAAAGGCTGGTTCACAAGACCGTAGCACAGTGGTAAAGGAAACTCATGATGATCAGAGCCCGGAATTTGATGACCTAAATATTATCAAAATACTTATTTAAATTTACAAAAAAAAAAAACTAACTTAAAATATTATTATTATTAGCACCACGTCTTACTACCCGTTCGGGTTATACGCACTTACGCTAATGTGTAATGGTAGGGTGATTGAGAGATGAAATGGAGGACCTACAGTTTAACGGAGGATCCGAACCACGGTGGAGGCCTGGCATTCCCCACATTCACAAGATGTCTTGTCAGAGGTGAAACAAGGGTTCGGTAATGATATAAATCTGTGCCGGGACCAAGGATAGAACCCCGGACCCCAGCACAGAAATCTGATACCTTACCCCTAGACCACCAGGTCACCTACACTTAAGATATTAATTAAAACTCTTAATGATTGCATATGACTAATTCACACACACACAACACGCACACACTCGAACTTTACAAATAGAATCAAAGACATATATAGGTGGGTCGTAAACAATTAGAGTTTAGACGATCTATGGTGAGGAAAGTGATGGATTTCCTGAGGTTTGTCCGATGAACTGAGGAGCTCCCCTCAGTGACAAAAAGTCAAAAAATGTAGTTTGCTTTAATTTAGCTAATGAATATTTACTTTTCAATTAAAATGTTAATTCTTCAAGTTACTCATAATCTAGTTATATCGGGACTTATAATCTATAATATATGATGTATTTAGCAAACAAAATCTTGCATTATACTAAATATTGAATAGGTTTTCAAATGTGTGACTGAGACATAATACTACACCCTCCTAACATCCAGCCTAGTTGCAGTCTTACTGGGACTGTGTGTTTTACAACCGGACAAACAAAGAGGATACAAATAATACTACACCCTCCTAACATCCAGCCTAGTTGCAGTCTAACTGGGACTGTGTGTTTTACAACCGGACAAACAAGAGGATACAAATAATACTACACCCTCCTAACATCCAGCCTAGTTGCAGTCTTACTGGGACTGTGTGTTTTACAACCGGACAAACAAAGAGGATACAAATAATACTACACCCTCCTAACATCCAGCCTAGTTGCAGTCTAACTGGGACTGTGTGTTTTACAACCGGACAAACAAAGAGGATACAAATAATACTACACCCTCCTAACATCCAGCCTAGTTGCAGTCTTACTGGGACTGTGTGTTTTACAACCGGACAAACAAAGAGGATACAAATAATACTACACCCTCCTAACATCCAGCCTAGTTGCAGTCTAACTGGGACTGTGTGTTGTACAACCGGACAAACAAAGAGGATACAAATAATACTACACCCTCCTAACATCCAGCCTAGTTGCAGTCTTACTGGGACTGTGTGTTTTACAACCGGACAAACAAAGAGGATACAAATAATACAACACCCTCCTAACATCCAGCCTAGTTGCAGTCTTACTGGGACTGTGTGTTTTACAACCGGACAAACAAAGAGGATACAAATAATACTACACCTCCTAACATCCAGCCTAGTTGCAGTCTTACTGGGACTGTGTGTTTTACAACCGGACAAACAAAGAGGATACAAATAATACTACACCCTCCTAACATCCAGCCTAGTTGCAGTCTAACTGGGACTGTGTGTTTTACAACCGGACAAACAAAGAGGATACAAATAATACTACACCCTCCTAACATCCAGCCTAGTTGCAGTCTAACTGGGACTGTGTGTTTTACAACCGGACAAACAAAGAGGATACAAATAATACTACACCCTCCTAACATCCAGCCTAGTTGCAGTCTAACTGGGACTGTGTGTTTTACAACCGGACAAACAAAGAGGATACAAATAATACTACACCCTCCTAACATCCAGCCTAGTTGCAGTCTTACTGGGACTGTGTGTTTTACAACCGGACAAACAAAGAGGATACAAATAATACTACACCCTCCTAACATCCAGCCTAGTTGCAGTCTTACTGGGACTGTGTGTTTTACAACCGGACAAACAAAGAGGATACAAATTACATGACTTACATTATATTCTCATTCCGACAATTTATATTATGCTGATTATTTGTTTTATATTTAAACATTCATGAATTTATAAAATATCTTATTTTTTCTAAAAATAACAAAAATATCTAGATTATACGCAAACCAAGAAAATATTACAAAAAATTCTGAGCTATAAACAAAATATTGACGCAACCAGGGGCTCATGAACATAATTTATGTGCACATGAGTATTGTCTGTAGAATAAGATGACGTGTCATCAAAATCCTGGCCCTGAAAATAACAGACACGGGTCTCTTAAACGAATAAATCATCCGCGCATAGGTTGTATCTGTCAATCCAATTTACGGCGGAAATGTTTTGAAACTTGAAAGTTTGGGTTAAGTTATTTCTTAATTCTTATTACCTACCATAAATTATTTATTTAATTTTGGATAGCTTATGTTCCTTTTATAGACACAAGACTAACAAACTTACTGACGTGTGTTAGTATTCCCAGGAGAAATTAAACATACGCCATTTTGATTACATTTTTTTACATTTAAATAGATGAAATTTTCTCTAGGAACAAAATAATCTAACATTTTCCAAAATATTCCCATGCATAGTACAGACGATCTCATTCCTTACCTAAAAATGGAGATACTTATTTAAAACTCATGAAGATTTGTGAAATGAAATAACAGATATGTTACAGAAACACAAAGGTAAAAAATAACATATATGTCCACCAAAGAGCATAAAATTCAACTACTCATATCCCAGACCTCCATTTAAAAAATTATATATTATAATATAACTCAAAAATAATGGCCTGCTTCAGTGGCCGCATAGTCTAAGGTGGCACACTCGTGTTAGAAAAGCCACCAATGATAGGGAGATTAAAGTTTAAATCCCGGTCGGGTGTATTGAGGGCGGTTTTTACGAAATGGTTTTCCACTCTTCCTACACACAAATGAGGGTACACTTCATCTAAATTCAACCTTTATTTTCCCTAACTCATTGGCGTAATTATTATATATGCGTAAAACCTAAACAGATATTAAGACGCGTTTCAAAAATGGTATCGGTTTTATAAAAATATATTTCAAGTAAATGTTTTTTTTTATTTTTAATATTCCTACAACTTTGTTGAGATATGTTATTTCTTAACTCAACTAAATGTAGAGATATGATCAAGATTGTTGATATCCGCTAGTCTAAAGCACCCTCCGAGTTATTTTCACAGAAAAATTAGCGGTGCTATTTG
Source organism: Timema cristinae (assembly GCA_039000515.1). Classification (NCBI taxonomy): domain Eukaryota; kingdom Metazoa; phylum Arthropoda; class Insecta; order Phasmatodea; family Timematidae; genus Timema; species Timema cristinae. The sequence continues at coordinate 9,485,722 of JBCFYV010000001.1, forward strand.
TTTGTAGTTTTAAACATTGTCTAGAAACGAATTTCAATCGAAATAGTTTGAGCCAATTTTGATAAAATCGATTTATATATTTTTTTACCCTATAAACTACACTTAATATTAGGGTTACATATATAATTTCAAAAAAAAAACTCGAGTTGGGGGTGGGCCTTATGAAAACTTTAGTTACCAAGTTCTAGCCCGGTAGGTAAAAAAATTTCGGCTCTAGGCAGAGATACAAACACACAGACGGATAGACAGACAGATGACATCACGAAAATAACTTTTTGGGGTTCAGTGGTTCGTAGACATCCATCAAAATCTCAAATTATAATTGTTTTACGATCACAATACTCACTCTCTCAAGAGGGCCGCTATAGAGTAAAGAACCCTCTAACCCCGGCTGTGTAACGTGTTTTTACAAGAACCCGGTTTGGTGTACAGCCTCAGTATTTAAACGTGGCCGGTTTGTATATACAACATCACATGTTTCATTCAACCTTTGAGCTCCCGTCAAAGGTATGAGTCACAGAATCAGAAACGATTGTATCCCATTGATGCGAAGAGATAAATCCCCTGGGAAAGATGAAACAACTTTACACTTCACAAAAGGCTCTTTCGTCCCTTTTTTACTCCCTATTTTTATCTCTACGTCGCTCTAGGGATGTGTATACTCCCCAATCTCCATTATTAGCTCCAAATTAGCTTTCACCTTCGTTGAATGAGATGAAGTCAACAAACAGTGCCGACATTTGGAGGTGATCGAGTATTTGAAGCGGACTGGAAGCTTCCAGCCATGTCGGCTACAGGGGGGGGGTGTATTTACTCGCATGCCCCGTTCAACGTTCATTTGTCCGTGGTAGCCGAGGGTGGATGACAAATATAATTGCGTTCGTTAAGAGTTTTAAAATAAAACTCGTAGCTAACCCTCTGTATTGATTCATGAATATTTAATTTTTTTGTTTTTATTCATCAATTACATTAATGAAAGGGTAGATTTTTTTTTTACAATAGGCGCGTATTCACACCTCGCCTCCGGCTAGTTTATATTTATTTATTTGTGATATTTAATTTGTACTTTTTTAACTGATTGTATCAGCACACACCCATATCAGTGGCTGTGCGGTCTAAGGTGTTACTCTCGCAATAGACAGGACTGTTTATGATGGAAGAGAGAGTGATTGGTGTTAGAATCCCATTCGGGTGTACTAAGGGTGGTTCTTAACCAAAGGATTTTACACTCTCCATACACGAAAGTGAGGACACACTTCTTCTAAATTCAACCTTCCTCATCCCTAACACATTAGCGTAGTTGGTAGACCTATATATGCTTATATCCAGAATTCGTGGAGAGACTCTGCTAATATATATATATATATATTAGAAACATGACTTAAAAAATAGCTAAATTTAATAACAGACACAACATCCAGACCCTGGCTGGTAATTCAACACTGTCAAACAGGAAACCCTGATCTAATTAATGACAAGTTTCTAATTTTTTTTTGACCATGGTGATAATCGATCCTGGTACCCTTATTTCACTAAGTTACCAGCTGATCCAAGATATTAGAGATATGTATGATATTAACAAGGGTCGAACACGCGCACTCTTTGGTTTCATACTTTTATATTATTCAGTGCGTAAGACTACTACTTTTTTTATAAAAAAATAAAACAGGGTTTTCAATAACTCTATCTAAAAGATAGAGAAGAGACATTAGTTTTGAAGTAATGCACCCACATTAGCCTGAAAAGAGAACGAAAGGGACAAATCTAGAATAATATTTTAAACAATCGCCCTCATTGCACCCGTTTAGGATTCAAACCCCGCTCTCCGTCATCTAATTTAGATTCAAGTCTAGCGTCTTAAACTACTCGGCCACCGAGGTTAGTGAAGTACCTTGTTTATAATGTGCGCGTGAATCTTATCATTTTTGGATTATTTTACCAAATTTGAGCAAACTTTATATACACAATGGTCGATAAATATGTAAGAAATGTTATCTTCATTTGGGACATAAAACTATTTACAATTTAAAATAAATAACTATCTCTCTTTTATACTCACGCTTTGCCTCTTATCTCTCTTGTAACCTTCTATATATCGTTTTCTTTCTCTCTCTTTCCCATCACTCTCCGATATCTTTATTTTCATTCTTTCTCTTTCTTTTGTTCTCTTTATCCTTTATTTATAATATTTTCCCTCTCCCACTATCTAAGGTCGAGAGTTTTATGTTGGATGCTCTCTTAGTTTGTAAGTCATGGGCCAATATGCACTTGAAATATAAAACATAAAAACTAACAAAACCTACCGAATTCAATAATGTTCCTATCAGGCTCAAACTCCATTAGTTGACATAAGTGAGTTTTATTTTAGTTTTTATTTCATTTTATTCGAAACGGAAGCAATTTAAAAATGTCCATCTTATTTCCCTCGGGATCCGTCCCTTGTATCTTGCAACGATTGTTGTGTCCTCTCTTGTGTCTCTGTTATCTTACACTTCACTGCAAGTATTGTTGTGTCCTCTCTTGTGTCTCTGTTAACTTACACTTCACTGCAAGTATTGTTGTGTCCTCTCTTGTGTTTCTGTTATCTTACACTTCACTGCAAGTATTGTTGTGTCCTCTCTTGTGTCTCTGTTAACTTACACTTCACTGCAAGTATTGTTGTGTCCTCTCTTGTGTCTCTGTTAACTTACACTTCACTGCAAGTATTTTTGTGTCCTCTCTTGTGTTTCTGTTATCTTACACTTCACTGCAAGTATTGTTGTGTCCTCTCTTGTGTCTCTGTTAACTTACACTTCACTGCAAGTATTGTTGTGTCCTCTCTTGTGTCTCTGTTATCTTACACTTCACTGCAAGTATTGTTGTGTCCTCTCTTGTGTTTCTGTTATCTTACACTTCACTGCAAGTATTGTTGTGTCCTCTTTTGTGTTTCTGTTATCTTACACTTCACTGCAAGTATTGTTGTGTCCTCTTTTGTGTTTCTGTTATCTTACAGTTCACTTTGATTCCTCAGAGAAACAAGGACCATCAGGGTGGTCAAAGGCGGTTACCGGAGAAAATAAGGGTTGTTACTGGAGAAAACAAGGGTTGTTACTGAGAAAACAAGGGTTGTTACTGGAGAAAACAAGGGTTGTTACTAGAGAAAACAAGGGTTGTTACTGAAGAAAACAATTGTTGTTACTGGAGAAAACAAGGTTTGTTACTGGAGAAAACAAGGGTTGTTACTGGAGAAAACAAGGGTTGTTACTAGAGAAAACAAGGGTTGTTACTGGAGAAAACAAGGTTTGTTACTGGAGAAAATAAGGGTTGTTACTGGAGAAAACAAGGTTGTTACTGGAGAAAACAAGGGTTGTTACTGGAGAAAACAAGGTTTGTTACTGGAGAAAACAAGGTTTGTTACTGGAGAAAACAAGGGTTGTTACTAGATAAAACAAGGGTTGTTACTAGAGAAAACAAGGGTTGTTACTGGAGAAAACAAGGTTTGTTACTGGAGAAAACAAGGGTTGTTACTGGAGAAAACAAGGTTTGTTACTGGAGAAAACAAGGTTGTTACTAGATAAAACAAGGGTTGTTACTAGAGAAAACAAGGGTTGTTACTGGAGAAAACAAAGGTTTGTTACCGGAGAAAATAAGGGTTGTTACCGGAGAAAACAAGGGTTGTTACCGGAGAAAACAAGGGTTGTTACCGGAGAAAACAAGGGTTGTTACTAGAGAAAACAAGGGTTGTTACTGAAGAAAACAATTGTTGTTACTGGAGAAAACAAGGTTTGTTACTGGAGAAAACAAGGGTTGTTACTGGAGAAAACAAGGTTTGTTACTGGAGAAAACAAGGTTGTTACTGGAGAAAACAAGGGTTGTTACTGGAGAAAACAAGGTTGTTACTAGAGAAAACAAGGGTTGTTACTGAAAAACACAAGGTTTTTTATTGGAGAAATCAAGGTTTGTTATTGAAGAAAGTAAAGGTTGTTACTTGAGAAAACAAGGGTTGTTACTGAAGAAAACAATGGTTGTTACTGAAGAAAACAAATGTGTTTAACAGGGTTAACAGAACTTGACACCCACATACGTGGTCACGTGGTTATAGCGCATGTTTTTCGTGTTGCACTGAATCACTGGTGACAAGGATATCTGGGTTTGAATACCTGTCAGGTGTACTAAGAGTGTTTTTCCACTCTCCCTCTATGCAGATTCTGTTACACTCCCTCTAAATTCTCCAAATCTCCGACAGGCAATAATAAGTGTAATACGTCAAAAAATAATAATGTTATATTCCACCCCAAACGTGTCAAGGAACTGAGCATTAACCAAAGCTAAGTCTTAAAGGATAGTATTAATTTAAAAATAAATCTAATATATTTGGGTGATATAATCAATGTATTATATGCGAAATAATTGTTCAAAAGAAAGAGATGATTTCAATTAATACACCTCCATAGGTAAAGTTCCTGGTTTAGAAAAAATTCATGGAGTCCCCTTATAAAGGTGAAAATGTTTGAGTTGTACTAAAAGGTAGGAATATATATTATATATCTCACGTTGGCGTGAGATCGCTAATCCACTTAACTCTCTCCCTTCTCTTTTGTGAATATCCAAACCAACCATGAAATTTGAGAGCTATATTGAATTAACTTCGCTCTTCTGAAAGTCGCCCACCACCCACCTATACTTCTGCTTGAATATTTGATTAGCTATTTGGTTTTGAACTATTATGTAGTCATAATTTCTCGAACCTCTTTTGGGAAATGCTACTACCCGTGGATTTTAAACTCGCTTCGTATGCGCTATTTTTAAAATTAGATGAAAATTTTGCATTTTGGACAGCAAATAAACCTGTGTGTGTTTTATTATTTCTAGTACAAATTACTTAGGAGCTCAATTTCAAGTGAGGATTAGATTTATTTAAGGTGGGATGAAAGAAAACTAGAGCTAACGTCAATATTTTTGAAGCTTTTATAACTTTTTTTGACTAAAAAAAACTAAATGTTTAAGTAGATAACTTACGTTTATTTCAAAGTTTTACACTTGGTGATATCAACAGTTGTTGAACAGATTCATCTGATCACCAAACCCTTCTTACTATCACACCTTCTATCTCTGACAAGACGTGTATTAATCACAACTTGTGAATGTGGGGAATGCCAGGACTCCGCTGTGGTTCGGATCCCGTGTTAAACTGTAGGTCCTCCATTTCATTTCACAATCACCCTACCATTACACATTAGCGTAAGTGCGTAAACCAACGGGTAGTAAGACGCGGTGATGATAATAATAATAATAACAGTTGTTGAATATATTATGGGCATAGAGACTTTAAACAGGGCTTTTTGAGTGAAGGTAAAGTCATATTCAAATTCGCTATGCCATAACAGATATTCTGCAACTGTTAATAATTAGAGCATCGATGATTCAGACGTCGATAATATGGATCGCCAAGAAAAAATATTATTTATAAAAATGACCTCATGGCCAACAAAAAAAACTCAACTCAACCATTGTTCAGAAGAAAAATTGAAGACTTTTTTTGTTTTTAAATTTTGGTTTTATCATATTCCTTCATAATTTGTGATATTTAGCACAACAAAATAATGTGTAATTTCGTTATTTAAATAAAGTGAAACTCTTTCTACCTTAACACTAAGTTTCGTTACTAACACGTTTATGATAATTTTTTGTTTTTAGTATGGATCCTGTATTTTCGATAATTCGGACTGGTTTGGTCCTTAATTAGTCTGAATTATCAAAGATTTACTGTTTTTAAAATATGTAGGACATTGAACTAAAAATATCCACTGGAGCAATATTTTAATAATTTTGACCGAAAAGGTTGTTTTTTTTGTATAAAAACTATCAGGATATTTACCTTAACACACGGTCCTTTCCTTACATTCAAACAAAAGTATTATCCAAACAATAGGATGAGATAATACCCATAGTAATAAATTAATCAAAGTGCTTGAGACTGGACTCAAACAAATGTCTCGAAGTCTTAGAGCCGATACCAAAAGAAACGGACGTCAAACATTTAAATTATCTCTAAAACATTATAATTTGAAACCAGGTATTTTTTTTAAAGTCACTAAAAGTGTTTATCTTTTTACTTGGATGAGTATTTAGGTAAATTATCCGGCCCATACTCGGACGAGAGTTTAGTATCTGAATGGACCACCAGTTGCGCACGGAGCGGAGAAAAGAATAAACACGTCCCTGAACAGGAGGATAGCAGGTCAGACTTAGGCTGGAGGGCTGAAATGTAATAATCCTAGGAAATGTTCCATTAAAAACACTCCGACCACCGTGAATGAGTCTCTCGGGAGGAAACCAGAGGTGTGTCTGGTAAATACACCCAAATTTTATAAAAAATAACATTTAGAAAATATAAACATATATATTTTAGCCAACATACTATATTATTATTATTATTATTATTGATTGTTTTTTGTTATTGTATATGTATTGATAATATTTATCAAAAGGGACAGTTACAGATATAGATAACTATGATAAAAATATTATGAGGATTATCTGGGATATAAGAAACAAGGCATTGAAACTTTACCTAAACGACCAGGGAGCTCATGTGTTGTTACCAGAGCAAGCAAGACTTGATGGGACTGTACTAGTAAAACTATGTCCTCACCTCTCGTGTGCTGTTACCAGGCAAGCAAGACTTGATGGGACTGTGCTAGAAAACTATGTCCTCACCTCTCGTGTGTGGTTACCAGAGCAAGCAAGACTTGATGGGACTGTACTAGAAAACTATGTCCTCACCTCTCGTGTGCTGTTACCAGAGCAAGCAAAACTTGATGGGACTGTTACTAGTAAACTATGTCCTCACCTCTCGTGTGTTGTTACCAGGGCAAGCAAGACTTGATGGGACTGTGCTAGAAAACTATGTCCTCACCTCTCGTGTGTTTTTACCAGAGCAAGCAAACTTGATGGGACTGTTCTAGAAAACTATGTCCTCACCTCTCGTGTGCTGTTACCAGAGCAAGCAAGACTTGATGGGACTGTACTAGTAAACTATGTCCTCACCTCTCGTGTGTTGTTACCAGAGCAAGCAAAACTTGATGGGACTGTACTAGTAAAACTATGTCCTCACCTCTCGTGTGTTGTTACCAGGGCAAAGCAAAACTTGATGGGACTGTACTAGAAAACTATGTCCTCACCTCTCGTGTGTTGTTACCAGAGCAAGCAAAACTTGATGGGACTGTGCTAGTAAAACTATGTCCTCACCTCTCGTGTGTTGTTACCAGAGCAAGCAAAACTTGATGGGACTGTACTAGAAAACTATGTCCTCACCTCTCGTGTGTTGTTACCAGGAAAGCAAAACTTGATGGGACTGTACTAGTAAACTATGTCCTCACCTCTCGTGTGCTGTTACCAGGGCAAGCAAACTTGATGGGACTGTGCTAGAAAACTATGTCCTCACCTCTCGTGTGTGTTACCAGGGCAAGCAAGACTTGATGGGACTGTGCTAGAAAACTATGTCCTCACCTCTCGTGTGCTGTTACCAGGCAAGCAAAACTTGATGGGACTGTACTAGAAAACTATGTCCTCACCTCTCGTGTGTTGTTACCAGGGAAGCAAAACTTGATGGGACTGTACTAGAAAACTATGTCCTCACCTCTCGTGTGTTGTTACCAGGAAAGCAAAACTTGATGGGACTGTACTAGTAAACTATTTCCTCCCTCTCGTGTGTTGTTACCAGAGCAAGCAAAACTTGATGGGACTGTACTAGAAAACTATGTCCTCACCTCTCGTGTGTTGTTACCAGAGCAAGCAAACTTGATGGGACTGTACTAGAAAACTATGTCCTCACCTCTCGTGTTTGTTACCAGAGCAAGCAAAACTTGATGGTACTGTACTAAAAACTATTTCCTCCCCTCTCGTGTGTGTTACCAGGGCAAGCAAACTTGATGGGACTGTCTAGAAAACTATGTCCTCACCTCTCGTGTGTTGTTACCAGGGCAAGCAAAACTTGATGGGACTGTACTAGTAAACTATGTCCTCACCTCTCGTGTGTTGTTACCAGGCAAGCAAAACTTGATGGGACTGTACTAGTAAAACTATGTCCTCACCTCTCGTGTGCTGTTACCAGAGCAAACAAAACTTGATGAGACTGTACTAGTAAACCCTTACTTTCTATTCAGTAAAATAATTTGACTTATCTAACAAGTGTACATTTTTTCATTGCATTATTTGTGTTGTGCTGTTCATATGGTTAGTGAAGGGGAGGGAACAATTTACAAGTACAGCCCTCTCAATTCTTGTTTGCCCCGACAAAAACCTAAAAGCTACGCTAAATATTGACATTAGTCCACTAATATATATCAAAGGAAAATTTTCTTTCAAAAACCAAAACCATCTTTAACTTTTATAATATATGAAAAAAATTAAAAAAAGACATATTTTTAAAATTTAGCCTTAGACTATTTAAAATCCTTAAAAATAGTTTTAAATCAACTTGTTTTTAAATTAAGTTACTTATAAAACAATGCTACAGTAGTAAATTTTAAAATTAAAAATTAATATTCCCATGGCCAAACAATTATAAGGCGTAAGGAACGCTATTCGAGCCCAATACGAATTGTTCCTACCAGGCAGGTGTTAAAGATTCTAGCTCGAGTGTTAAGTACTCTTGTATTTGGTTACGAACTTTTTTTTTAAGTATAGTGTTAACATAAATTAGAAAATAAAATGTTCATCAAACTTCATGTGTTCCATTCCACCTCCCCCCCCCCTGCCCCCAATCTGTAACAAACGGTCATCCATGGAGTAAGTCCATACTGTCGCTTGAATAAAATGTGGCCTAAAACTTAATGAATAAACTAAAGCCCTAACGTGGGAACGAACGAGTTGATTAAAAAAAAAACCATTTACTACTGCACAGCAATGCAGCTACAGAATGTGCGGCTGCTGAAATAAAGTAATTTTTAGAATTTTTGTTGGTGACCTGGTGGTCTAGGAGTAAGGTGTCGACTTCTGTTCTGGGGGTCCAGGGTTCAATCCTCGGTCCCGGCACAGATTTATCTGATTACCAAACCCTTCCTTCACCTCTGACAGGACATGTATTAAACACAACTTGTGAATGTGGGGAATGCCAGGCCTCCACCATGGTTCGGATTCCACGTTAAACTGTAGGTCCTCCATTCCATCTCACAATCACCCTACCATTACACTTTAGCGTAAGTGTGTATAACCCGAACGGGTAGTAAGACGCGGTGCTATAATAATAATAATAATAATAATAATAATAATAATAGAATTGTTTGTTAACTTTACTAACCATTTTATTATCTTTCTCAGTAATATATTTTTATTTACTAAACAACATTTTTATTTTTATTGTATTATGTGTGTAAGGATTAATATTATTCCGCTGATATTTAAAACGTATTTGTGCTAATTTCAGGTGTTCAATGTTAGTTATTGCTGTTTAAGGGCGCCGCCTCTGTGCGTGAGAAATTATCACACAGACGTTCAGCTATAACGCAATATTTAATTATACGATGCGCTATTTCAAAATATGTCTCAGACCAAAATAAAGTCGAAAATTCTCACAAGGCTCTTTATCCTTAACAACCCTTTTTTTGTTTGTTTTATTATTAGAAAATAATGTGTGAAAATGTGACACCAGCTCCTTTTCAACTACTTTTTTTAACATATTTGCTGAGGTAGGTAACTAGAATTGACGAACAAGGGCTCTATATCTAGCATTCCTCTAGCAAATACAGTAATATTCAGATAGGCTCACAACAGAAAATGTTGATATATTTGAGAGAACCTTTCTCTTTACCTTGAGATAAGAAGTTTTTAGTTTTCTTTCCCCTATTTCTTACTGACATGACAAAGTGTGGTTGTTGGTGAAGGCCTATAGGGAATATGAGATTAGACATAATAAATAGATAGTTCCAGAAAACTACATATACCAGAGTATTTTAAGCCGTGTGGCCTGACAGCGATTGATACTTTATCGCTCACTGACTTAGGCGGTTGTCGTAAGGTTGAAAAAGCTTTTAAATTGTATAGCGATGTGTGTCCATATTTTAGTGTTTATAAATCATGTGTTGCAACATCTTTAAACCCTGATTAGTTTTAATAATTACATAACACTGTATTGCTTACGTAAAGTTTCCGTCAGTATTTTTAAGTTGATATATTTTTGTGAGAATGTGTTAAACTACATAAGGATCTTGGTTAAAATAACATTATATGAACGTTACAAAAGTAACTAAAACTACTTTCATCTATTCATGATTCAAGTCATATGATCTGTGGGCAGTGGCGGCTTGTAGCTAAAATTAGTGGGGGTGCTGCTCCAGAAAATGTTTAGCTTTTGTTTTAAAATTGTGTAAAAGGAAAAAAACATGTATAAAAAGAAAATGTATTCAGTAACTTGATAAAATATCAGCAAAAAAAACCCACACGTTCTTACTTTAACTTAAATTATTACAATTAAAGCTCGATCTATTCATTTAAAAATGAAATCCATTCTTCTTGTTTTAATTTGCGCAAAAAGTTCAATAATTTTCTCCTTGATCTCTGGATGACAATTGAGGAAATTTTTCTCCATTGAAATTACTGCAAGTGCATTTAGTCTTTCTGTTAAATAAAAGAACCGAAAAAAATGAATCAAATAGAATATCTGGAAGCAGAATAATAATTTAATTCTACACTCTTCTACACTTTATCACATTCAAGAATATGGTACGCGGTTTTTAAGCACAACACACGCTAAGTAAAAAAAAACACTTGCTTCCACCATTACACCAGATCCGGCACTGCGAGAGCAATAGTGCTTTCTATACCTGACATTCCCGCCTTCCTCCCACCCCCTTCTATGTGCGCATGTGCACAACAGTCAAACACCACGTCGCTGGCACTGTGAAGCGCACAGTTCCCTACAAAAAATTTTGTATATTTTTCATAAACTGGGAGATGGCTACTGAAGTACTGACCTTAAGCTTAAGGAATATATATTGCACTACAAAATTAAAAAGGACTCATTATATTAAATTTTATCAATAATATCAATTGGAAATAGGGGGTGCTGCAGGTCCGCAGTGCCTATATACGAGCCACCACTGTCTGTGGGTGTAGCTTTTGATAAATATTATCGATAATTATAAAACACTAATAATATAATAAAATGTTATCAAGGTTTACTGCAAATATAATGTTTGTATTTTGAAAACTCTTCCTCCTATAAGAATCCTACTGCATCTTAAATTGCATAGCATGAAACAAAGAGTGGTAATTATTTATATCGCGTCTTACTACTAGTCCCGAGTATCTGATATTTAGAGGAGGGGGGGTTACAACCATTCTTTACCAGAATAATAGCTCGGATATACTGTACGGCAGCATAAAACCTTCCCGAGATTAAGGTGGCTGTGTTATCTGATAGCTTGTGATATTATTTGATCACTCATTGTATAGCTGACAATTCCCACACATCCATCACAGATTCTGCCTTAAAATATGAGTGAAAAATTATACTGGGCAAGGGAAGACACCTGTATAGCTAGTGGTTAGAATATGAACGTACTGAGCCAAAGGTCCCGGGTTATTTTCCAGTTTCCACAGGTGTCATTTTCAAATTTAAAAATAATATTTGAATCTAATTATGAGAGTATAACTGAGGTATAATTTATAAGAAATGTACCCTCGTTTGTTTGGAATCGAGGAGAGAAATCAATTAAGAATAAAACATCATCAGTATAATTGGCTGGTAATCGAACCCCAACCTCCCCATGAACATAAATTGGATTAGACAAGCCTAATACTTAGTTTATACTGTCGTGTTTATTTAATGTTAAAAGTGTTTTGGTTTTTTACTGGTACTGGTAAATATAAGTTTTTCATAATGTTTTGAAAAATCAATTTCATCTTTGTGTGTGTGTGCGCGCGTGTGTGTGTGTGTGTGTTGGTCTGAAAAATGTTATTTCCAAAAGGAAAGCCACCCCTTCTCTCTCTTTCACCCTTAAGGCATGAATATTTGAGATCCCAAAAGGAGCAAAGAGATTAAATAATCATACCTGGAGGTCTTACGAGGGCGTGGGAGGTAAAAAAAAAAAGAAATTTAGTTTTTTCCAGTTGGTATCGTGGCTGTAGGATACATACGTCTGGGTCAGATACAAGGTATAAAATACAATAGCGACGTTACAAAGTATGCAATAGAAATGAATGGGGTATTTAATCCTAAGGGATTAGGAGTCCTTGGGCCATTTTACCTTCGTCCAAACCAATCGTTAAATAGAACCCAAATAAATACAAAATATATACTATTTTTTAGCACCGGTTCTCCTAAACCGTTCGTGCTATACAAAAATGAACTCTATAAACTAATGTGTTAGATATAAAGATGGTATAATTTATAGTAAGGCTACGCAGATTTGCGTGGAGAGAAATTGGAAAAAACATTTAGTAAAAAAACACACTGAATACAACCAATTGGGATTCGAACCCCAATTAGCCCGTCATTGGCAAACCCATCTTATTGTGAGGGTGAAATGAGGCGTGACGCCCACCAAAGCGAGTTCAGCCATAAATTTATTTCAATTTAACTTGCTATATATATATATATATATTAGCTGAAACACGTCTTCTGCTAAGTATTTAATGAAAAATATTGATTGTATAGTAATAAAATAAGTTTCAATTAAATCATAATTTTAATCTTTTCTACCTTTCTTTAAGGGATAGCAATCAAATTGAAAGGAGGGTTTTATATAATGCTCTTGACTATTAAAAAATATATAATTAATATTTAGTAATTAATATTTATAACTTCTTGAAAATATATTACAAATAAAAATCAAGTAAAATGAAAAACTATTTTGAGAAAACGTGAAAAGTTTAAGTCTTATGTATGTTTAATCATGTCCATAGAATTAACTGAGTGGTTAAATAGGACAACTACAAGTTTATATATCTCTGGGTCGATTCCAGATGCAGGGATAAAAGATAATTTAGCAATTTTATATTGAAATGAACTATTACACATAACATTTAATTTATATCGATATATTTAGAGTTCTCAGTGTAATTTACAGCGATATATTTAGAGTTCTCAGTGTAATTTACAGCGATATATTTAGAGTTCTCAGTGTAATTTATAGCGATATATTTAGAGTTCTCAGTGTAATTTACAGCGATATATTTAGAATTCTCAGTGTAATTTACAGCGATATATTTAGAATTATGAGTGTAATTTACAGCGATATATTTAGAATTCTCAGTGTAATTTACAGTGATATATTTAGAGAGCTCAGTGTAATTTACAGCGATATATTTAGAGTTCTCAGTGTAATTTACAGTAATATATTTAGAGTTCACAGTGTAATTTACAGTGATATATTTAGAGTTCTCAGTGTAATTTATCGAGTGGAACGAGGTTCTGTCCTAACTCTACCGCCCGTTATTACATCTGTCAGGTGTCCATATTGTTGTTCCGTAAATACTATAAATGCGGAAACAAGTTCTAACAAATTTTGGAAGGTAATTTATATGAGCCTACGCCGAACAACGTATATATATATTGTTTTGCAACATGATTATCCATTCCAAAATTGTGGTCGTGCAAAAAAAGTATTTGGTTTAATGGCTCACCCAAAGAGATTTTAATTAAAAATTCTAAATAATCGATTGAAAACCTATGTTTTTTTTTATTTGAACACATAATGTAAGAGTAACATCTTAAATCAGGTGAACATCGGTTCTTGTTTATGAATATCATATGCTAATTAATATTGTATTCATTTGTTTTCTGTCTAACTTGATCACCAAAGAAAAATACCTACTTACAATACAAAAAGAAACATTAAGACTATATTGACGATGGTAACACGGAGGGAGTGAAGTCTATTGTTCACAGAACTATTAGTAAGACTGTAGTAACGATAATAACATGGAGGGAAGTCTATTGTTCGCCGAACTATTAGTAAGACTGTAGTTACAATAATAACATGGAGAGAGGTCTACTGTTCACAGAACTACTAGTAAGACTGTAGTAACGATAATAACATGGAGAGAGGTCTACTGTTCACAAAACTACTAGTAAGACTGTAGTAACGATAATAACATGGAGGGAGGTCTACTGTTCACAGAACTACTAGTAAGACTGTAGTAACGATAATAACATGGAGGGAGGTCTATTGTTCACAGAACTACTAGTAAGACTGTAGTAACAATAATAACATGGAGAGAGGTCTACTGTTCACAGAACTACTAGTAAGACTGTAGTAACGATAATAACATGGAGGGAGGTCTATTGTTCACAGAACTACTAGTAAGACTGTAGTAACGATAATAACATGGAGAGAGGTCTACTTTTCACGGAACTACTAGTAAGACTGTAGTAACGATAATAACATGGAGAGAGGTCTACTTTTCACAGAACTACTAGTAAGACTGTAGTAACTATAATAACATGGAGCGAGTTCTACTGTTCACAGAACTACTACTAGTAAGACTGTAGTAACGATAATAACATGGAGGAGGTCTATTGTTCACAGAACTACTACTAGTAAGACTGTAGTAACGATAATAACATGGAGGGAGGTCTACTGTTCACAGAACTACTACTAGTAAGACTGTAGTAATGATAATAACATGGAGTGAGGTCTACTGTTCACATAACTACTACTAGTAAGATTGTAGTAACGATAATAACATGGAGAGAGGTCTACTGTTCACAGAACTACTAGTAAGACTGTAGTAACGATAATAACATGGAGGGAGGTCTACTGTTCACAGAACTACTAGTAAGACTGTAGTAACGATAATAACATGGAGTGAGGACTACTTTCACAGAACTACTAGTAAGACTGTAGTAACGATAATAACATGGAGGAGGTCTACTGTTCACAGAACTACTAGTAAGACTGTAGTAACGATAATAACATGGAGAGAGGTCTACTTTTCACAGAACTACTAGTAAGACTGTAGTAACGATAATAACATGGAGAGAGGTCTACTGTTCACAGAACTACTACTAGTAAGACTGTAGTAACGATAATAACATGGAGGAGGTCTACTGTTCACAGAACTACTAGTAAGACTGTAGTAACGATAATAACATGGAGAGAGGTCTACTTTTCACAGAACTACTAGTAAGACTGTAGTAACTATAATAACATGGAGCGAGTTCTACTGTTCACAGAACTACTACTAGTAAGACTGTAGTAACGATAATAACATGGAGGGAGGTCTATTGTTCACAGAACTACTAGTAAGACTGTAGTAACGATAATAACATGGAGGAGGTCTACTGTTCACAGAACTACTACTAGTAAGACTGTATAATGATAATAACATGGAGTGAGGTCTACTGTTCACATAACTACTACTAGTAAGACTGTAGTAACGATAATAACATGGAGGGAGGTCTACTGTTCACAGAACTACTAGTAAGACTGTAGTAACGATAATAACATGGAGAGAGGTCTACTGTTCACAGAACTACTATAGTAAGACTGTAGTAACGATAATAACATGGGGAGGTCTACTGTTCACAGAACTACTAGTAAGACTGTAGTAACGATAATAACATGGAGTGAGGTCTACTTTTCACAGAACTACTAGTAAGACTGTAGTAACGATAATAACATGAGGGAGTCTACTGTTCACAGAACTACTAGTAAGACTGTAGTAATGATAATAACATGAGTGAGGTCTACTGTTCACAGAACTACTAGTAAGACTGTAGTAACTACAATAACACGGAGTGAGGTCTACTGTTCACAGAACTACTAGTAAGACTGTATAATGATAATACATGGAGGAGGTCTATTGTTCACAGAACTACTAGTAAGACTGTAGTAATGATAATAACATGGAGGGAGGTCTATTGTTCACAGAACTACTAGTAAGACTGTAGTAACGATAATAACACGGAGGGAGGTCTATTGTTCACAGAACTACTAGTAAGACTGTAGTAACAATAATACATGGAGAAGGTCTACTGTTCACAGAACTACTAGTAGACTGTAGTAACGATAATAACATGGAGGGAGGTCTATTGTTCACAGAACTACTAGTAAGACTGTAGTAACGATAATAACATGGAAGAGTCTACTTTCACAGAACTACTAGTAAGACTGTAGTAACGATAATAACATGGAGCGAGTTCTACTGTTCACAGAACTACTACTAGTAAGACTGTAGTAACGATAATAACATGGAGGGAGGTCTATTGTTCACAGAACTACTAGTAAGACTGTAGTAACGATAATAACATGGAGGGAGGTCTATTGTTAACAGAACTACTAGTAAGACTGTAGTAACGATAACATGGAGGATGTCTACTGTCACAAACTACTAGTAAGACTGTAGTAATGATAATAACATGGATGAGGTCTACTGTTCACAGAACTACTAGTAAGACTGTAGTAACTACAATAACACGAGGGAGGTCTACTGTTCACAAACTACTAGTAAGACTGTAGTATGATAATAACATGGAGGGAGGTCTATTGTTAACAGAACTACTAGTAAGACTGTAGTAACGAAATAACATGGAGGAGGTCTACTGTTCACAAAACTACTAGTAAGACTGTGGTAATGATAATAACATGGAGGAGGTCTGCTGTTCACAGAACTACTAGTAAGACTGTAGTAACGATATAACATGAGTGAGGTCTACTTTTCACAGAACTACTAGTAAGACTGTAGTAACGATAATAACATGGAGGGAGGTCTACTGTTCACAGAACTACTACTAGTAAGACTGTAGTAAGATAATAACATGGAGTGAGGTCTACTGTTCACAGAACTACTACTAGTAAGACTGTAGTAATGATAATAACTGGAGTGAGTCTACTGTTCACATAACTACTACTAGTAAGACTGTAGTAATGATAATAACATGGAGGAGTCTATTGTTCACAGAACTACTAGTAAGACTGTAGTAATGATAATAACATGGAGTGAGGTCTACTGTTCACAGAACTATAGTAAGACTGTAGTAACGATAATAACATGGAGAGAGGTCTACTGTTCACAGAACTACTAGTAAGACTGTAGTAACTACAATAACACGGAGGGAGGTCTACTGTTCACAGAACTACTAGTAAGACTGTAGTAATGATAATAACATGGAGGGAGTCTATTGTTAACAGAACTACTAGTAAGACTGTAGTAACGATAATAACATGGAGCGAGTTCTACTGTTCACAGAACTACTACTAGTAAGACTGTAGTAACGATAATAACATGGAGGGAGGTCTATTGTTCACAGAACTACTAGTAAGACTGTAGTAACGATAATAACATGGAGGGAGGTCTATTGTTAACAGAACTACTAGTAAGACTGTAGTAACGATAATAACATGGAGGGATGTCTACTGTTCACAGAACTACTAGTAAGACTGTAGTAATGATAATAACATGGAGTGAGGTCTACTGTTCACAGAACTACTAGTAGACTGTAGTAACGATAATAATATGGAGGGAGGTCTACTGTTCACAGAACTACTAGTAAGACTGTAGTAACGTTAATAACATGGAGGGAGGTCTACTGTTCACAGAACTACTAGTAAGACTGTAGTAACATAATAACATGGAGGGTGGTCTACTGTTCACAGAACTACTAGTAAGACTGTAGTAATGATAATAACATGGAGGGAGGTCTATTGTTAACAGAACTACTAGTAAGACTGTAGTGACGATAATAACATGGAAGAGTCTACTGTTCACATAACTACTACAGTAAGACTGTAGTAACGATAATAACATGGAGGGAGGTCTACTGTTCACAGAACTACTAGTAAGACTGTAGTAACGATAATAACATGGAGAGATGTCTACTGTTCACAGAACTATTACTAGTAAGACTGTAGTAACGATAATAACATGGAGAGAGGTCTACTGTTCACAGAACTACTAGTAGATTTAACTGAACTTATAAAACTGGATGGAACCAAGGATCTTCCTGCACACTGAGTCATGAAGGTGAAATGATGTCACCACAGTTTCCACGAATATTCATTCTCCACTCATCCAATTAGCCATGACTAGCTCTATCACTGTTACGAGGGACTCTCGCTGACGCCCAATGATTACCGTGTAACTGACAAGTGGAATTTAAACTGACTCTAAGAAGAAGAGTCACTCAGCTCGTGATCAACAAACCAGAATTACTCATACATCGTCATACAGCAGTGAGTAAAACCGGCATTATCTAGCTGTTCAGTCTAGGGGGTGGGTATTCACTCCCAACCGAATACATCCTTGATGCTTTATGTGTCTTTGAACTGAAAAAAATGGGTCATACAGTTTGGTCTGTCTGTAACTGGGACTACCATTCAAACGGTTTGATATATTTCTTTCAAAATTGATATTTAGATATATACGGTCATATCTCAAGGTAGAATTGTTATTTTATATGTATTGATAATATCTATCGAAAGTGATGGCTGCAGATCATACTACTTGACGTATTAATAAGTGAAAACAAATCTAGTAACTTTTATAACTGTCAAAATGTTCCTTCCTAAAAAAAATCGTACTGTAGATGGTTGTTGTCAGTTTAGAATCAAACATAAGTTTAATCGGCTCAGTTACAATACCATTCATTCACTGAAGGAAGGTTTTAAAACGATAATATTTTTAAAATAACACTTCTTTGATCTTTATCAGAATATTGGTTTTGTAGTGACATATTTAGAATATTTTGAAAATATTGTCATATTAAAAAACAATTAAACAGTGGCTGGGATTAAATCAGAACACATCTAGAGCTACATACTTGTATGCGATCATTATTTTATCATTATAGAGAAAAGTTTCAAAATGTGTTTTTATTTATTAAAATATAAGCTATGGCTTATATTATTTGACATTCCACATTTAACATTAAGAAAAAATAAACATGGATATAGTATCTGTACCAAAAACAGTAAAAGTTAAATCAAAACTTCTATTATCACTTTCGTTAATCTAGTAGACTTTTAAAAGGGTTTTCATTTCATAAAAAAAATATGTTTGACCTCTGGTCTGGTCTTGATGTAAATATGTTCTCGTTAGATTCCTTACAGAAATATTATTTTACTCTTTAATTCAAATTTAACAAAGGAAAAAGAAACCACGTAGTCTAAATATTACTTTAGATAAAACAAATATTGCTAAAGAGGGTTTTAAAATATCTATTTCGTTTTCAAACACATAGCAAATGTGTAGTAGAATATTAAAATAAAATTTGTAAATAATTTGTATTCACCTAGAAAGAGAGGCTAGTCTTTAAATTTGTGGGGGGATTCTAAGCTCGTAAAGGGCAAAATAAATAAACTCGAGTGTAGTACCAACATGAAGGACTATAAAACATTTTGTATTTTGTATAAATGTGTTGTATAAAATCAAAATTACTTTTAATTCTTTGTAAGTAGAAATTAACTAAACATTAAATGCTAAATTATTGTATTCACGTATCCCAAGGTTTTAAAACTTGAGTGAGCTTCTAGATAATAATTTTTGGTTAATTATGCTAAAGCTCTTTTGTGGTATTTGTGCGCACTAGTCGGCCCATTAACATTAAAGTAAAGAATGATCGTATATTAGATAATTTCCATCCTTATTTTAAGGCGTTACGTTTTTCCAACAATGTAAGTAACCCGTGGTGGTCAGTGCATCTGGCTATGAGCCTAGGGGTCCTGGGTTCGATCCCCAGTTGGTACCTTGGGTATTCTTCCTTACAGGGGAATTATCTAAACGTTTACCAGGGTTAGGTTAATTAGTCATAAATGAGTTTTAAGTGTTTCCATGGTTCCACACCCTCATACTCACTATCACTCTCATACTCACTATCACCCTCATACTCACTAGCAACATCATCTCATCTTATCAAACATATAAAGAGCGTCCACGGAAAATGTTGTACTATTATTACATTTGGAAGACCCTGAGCAATGGTACGTCAGTACTGGATAATCTTTCTATTACCAATCTTTGATTGATGTAGCACAGACGCGCAATATTATTATTATTATCATCATTATTATTATCAATATTATTATTAACAGCGGTGTAGACTCATATCGGTGGGATCACGGACTAAACGTCAAACACATCTAGAGGAATGTCACACATCATCACATCAGCACTAGGGAATGTGGGTTCCTATTTTACCTCCAAGAATATTCTTCCTCATCCTGTTCCCCCAAGATGTAGTTCTTTGATAGGTATTACAAACATAGAAAAAAAACACTTTAGAATATGCTGCTAAAGAAACCAAAGCCACAATCAATCACAGCCCTCGTTTTCTAATTTATATTTGTTTCTCTTATTATTTTTTAAACAATTCTGGTATAAATAAGAAGGGTTGGTAGTTATGTGAACTAGAAAAACACTTCTCTATAATAATATTTTCTCTGCCAAGCTAGGAGCTGGGAGTTACTGTAAAGGGTGAGGGGGGGTTTCTATCAACACACAAAGGAGAGAGAATAAGAGGGGTGGTTTGAAACGGAGGTGGCTTTAGGGTAAAAATAAGGGGGTTGTAAAGAGTGTGTATGACAATAAAACGAGAGTAACAGAAGCCTGATGGTGCTAAAATAAAATTGGGTGTTAGAAGGAGAGGAGGTATGAAGGTGAGTGTTTATTTTGCTCAACTCTCTCTCTCTCTCTGTCGTTGGTTCTCTCTCTAGCTTACAGGAAATTAAAGATGTTTCCAAAGTGCCAAAAGGTAGCAGGGATGACGGAGCCACGCCCACTCTCATACGTCACAGCGTCTTTAGAGAGAGCGTGTGTTAAGAGAGAGAGAGAGAGGACAGGTGGATACAATCGATACCAAAATGTGTTTTCTGTGTTCACGCACAAATGTTTACGACTAAAATGAAATGTAGAAGAAGAGTTTTGTTTGCATGGAAAACTCATTTTCGTCCTTTTACGATGGAATTGTCAACTTCTTTACCGAAGGTCTTTTTTGTATTTGGGTTTCATTGTTCAATATCACATCGGTCCATGCTTTCATTATTTTATTATTAATACTGTGCTCCAAAATTTTAATATATTATAATATATATATTGTTCATTCAAGTAATAGTAATAATAATTACAATTTTTTTTCCCTTCAGTCGCAATTTATGTTCATTATAATTTTTGTGAATATTTTAGAGAAATATTGGATTTCTTCGATTCTAAGAGGCCACCAATTTTAAGTTGTACCTTAAATTTTTCAGCACAGCCAACAGTAAAAAAAGATTTGATTCTAAGAAAATAAATAAAATGTTAAAATACCCTACATCTAAGAAATATATTTATTAGAGAATTCATTTACTAACAACAATAGTACCGTGTTTATCAGTAGGTGTGTTATTCATCTCTTCCTTCTGAATCAATATGTCTCTGATTATTATAATACGTCTTTATCTTCATTTTCCTATAATATATCTTCTTCTCAACCATCAACATCATTGGTCCAAGTAGAGCTGTGATTCTAAGATGCACTCCGTTTAAAGGGGAGGGACGGGGGGGGGGGGGGGGGGGAATTGCGTTTTAGAATCGAATAAATACGATATATGTTTTTACAGTACGAAAAAATACCCCATTTAAGGTGTCTAAGGATGATTGTAATAAATATAATTGTATTATTATTATTATTATTATTATTATTATTATTATTAAAACACGTTTGGGATATTATAGTAGCATGCAGTTATGTCAATAAATTGTGTACAGTTTATAATTATGTAAAATTTGGAAAAGTTATTTTGATAGTGGTTTTACATAAATGTTTTTGAAAAAAATAATATGTAACCAAACAAAATATTAATCATAGTTAAACGCATGGGAAAGTGTCTTAAAGTTAATCAAATCTATATTTGACAAGTAATTTTTCAGGATATTTTATATAATTAATTAATAACTAAATTTTAGAAATTTAATGTGGTCTCGTTAATACTATACTACACTAAAATTTAATGGAATAGAGGGTTAAAAAGTAATTAAAACTTTCTTAATAAACTGTTAATAGTTTGAACCAGTTTATTTTAAGTTGTAAACAGATAGGATTATCAAGTAACAAATCTTATTGCACTTTTTTAAGTTGGGGTAGGTGGGGGGTGAGGGGAGCGTCAAATAATAGTCTTGAGGTAGATATAAATTCACGATTCTAATACTTTTGTCATAAAAGAAAGTAAAAAAAAAATGGCATGTGGTAATTTAATTAATTCCTAAAACCATGACATTCATTTAATCGCTTAAAGAATTGCGTGAGATTTCTTACGTTTTTGCCAGAAACAGTAAAGAAAACGTTTATGTTGATATGTTTGGATTCAAGCCCCTTCTTAAATTTACATAGCTTCCAGAATATGATAATATGACTCCGTCAAAAATAATCATGTTCATTGTCCGTGCGAATTGTGCCGCATTGCTTTAGGGCACCAATTATTCTCAGTTCTCTTTTCTTATTATTCTTCATTTTAGTTTTCTTTGTATTTTACACTTACTTAAAGGGTCTTTTGTTCAACTTGACGGGTTTTTCTAGACATTAAAAAAAAACTACAGTCTTATAAAGAAGAAAAGTTGAAAGTAAGAAAATGGTAATTTATGAAAGACGATAAGCCAGCAATAAAAAAAAACAATGCCACATAAAAAAATAGTTTAATTAATTGAGAGATATATATTAATTAAGTTAAGTTTACACTAACTAAGATTTAAAAGCAGTAAATGTTCCATAAATTGATTGAAATTTGTGTTTTTAAAAGCACTAAAATAATATTTGTCAGTTCAAAAACCAGTACCAGTATGTTTTTAAAACATCTACACAAAAAAAGGTTTAGTTTCAATATATTATACGTAGTTGTGTATATTATTTTAAAATAGTACAAACCTTTTTTTTAGAAATCATACAATTATTTTAAATATCGATTTTATATCAATACAAAAAAATTAATAAGTAGACCTACGTCATAATAATGGTTAAAGATTGACGTTACAGTGTATATTATATTTAAAAAAACATGAGCTAATTCTTGAGAAATATCTCATAAACTATTACCGAGATAATAAAGTCTTAACTCCTGTACTAATTTACACCATACTGGCCACTGGACCAATCACACACAAGATAATTTAATAAACTACTGTAGGCCTATGTGTATTGGTTTTATAGGACAATTAATTATTATTATATTATTATTTATATTATTATTATTTTAGCACCGCGTCTTACTATCCGTTCGGGTTATACGCACTTACGCTAATGTGTAATGGTAGGGTGATTGTGAGATGAAATGGAGGACCTAGAGTTTAACGTGGAATCCGAACCACGGTGGAGGCCTGGCATTCCACACATTCACAAGTTGTGATTAATACACGTCTTGTCAGAGGTGAAGGAAGGGTTTGGTAATCAGGTAAATCTGTGCCGGGACCAAGGATTGAACCCCGGACCCCCAACACAGAAGTCCGACGACACCTTATCCCTAGACCGCCAGGCCACCCGACAAATTAAATACTGAATGGAAGGAAAAGATTGATTTGTTGCTTTTATAATTTATCTATTATCATGATTTGTTCATCAACGTCTATGAATGGATAGATTTGTCATTTTAGTTTAAATTTTACTCGAATAGTTTGTAACAAACTTAAAAGTTATCACTTGCACTGCTTACATTCGTCTTACATTTAATTTTTTGACCGGGGGACAAATATTAATTCTAACAACATTCTAATTTGTATGAGAGTGCTTTAAGCAATTTCCGCCATTTACTTTAAAATAGTTCCTTTGTATTCTAAAATGTAATTTAAATCCACAATATGAAGATTATATAAATTCTAAAATGATTAATCTTATTATTAATGACCAAATTATTTCACCAGATCGTTGGCATGGATAGTATAGACTAGTTGCGCACTTCAAGTATATATATTATTTTATTTTGGGCTATAAGAAAATTTTAAAATGTGCTTCCTTGAATATAAATTTTAAATTAAGTAACAGCATATACATGCTTTAAGATAGAAACATATTACAAAGTAAACACAAAATTTTAATTATCATCAAATGAATTTAATCTTACATTATATTCATCTTTAACAGAGGACAGTAGACACTTTACTCTGATGACACTGGACAGAGAAAAACATATTTCACACTTGAATCTACAAACGGGTAGTAAGAGAATTATAAAAAAATAACAGGACATATAAATATGAACATTTAAAGGGACAAAGTTGAACATTTAACATGAAAACCGTAAATGGAATGTAAAGAGAGTGAATACTTTATAATCGTTCAAGGAAATGTATATATATTAATAATATATATAATTATATTTTTATATATAATCATAATTATATATATATTAATTTTTACTTTGAAAGTAATAAATAAACAAACATACACAAATAGTGATTTAGTTGGTTTTTCTTCCTAGTTAAATTACCGTGACCTTCATAAAACATTCAACAAGTGCCCAAATTTTAAAAAAAAATACACACAGCTTAGGAAATCGATATTTTCCGCCAGAATTGGAAATATATTTGGTCGAAAGATAAATTTTTAAGATTGCTTAGGCCATTACTATTTCGAGAGTCTATAATATACATGTTTTAGTTCTAAATGTGACCCACATGACTTAGCGCCAGTGAGCTGCAAGTTTTGTCATTAAATAAATAAACTATGTTTAGTATATTGTTTAAATTAAAATGTATTCGTGTATAAGGCCTTATAGATAGACTTTGGACAATTATAATCAAACTTAACGTTTCCCAGAGTGCCGTCTGTCTGTCGATCTGTCCGTCTGTCTGTCTGTCTGTATCTTGGCGTAGAGCTGAAAACATTTTACCAATAGGTCTAAAACTTGATATTTGGGTTATGATAAGGCTCCTTACAAGTGTTTTAGGAATTATATATCCAACCCTAAGGTTAAGGGTAGTTTATCTAGGATTAGAAGTGAAAAAAAAGGTGATTTTATTGAAATTGACTCCAAAGATTTCGATTAAAATTCATACCGAGGCACTGTTTAAAACTACAGACAAAATGGTGCATCTAAATTTTACAGAAAAATCACTTGGAAGGTATATTATATAGGTAGATATCTCCAATTTGTATCATATCTCCACGACTCTTTGAGATAAAAAAAAACTTATATTTACAAAATTGTAGGACTATTAAAAATAAAAAGATTTTAAATTAAATACATTTATATAAAACCAGTAGTTTACAAGATATAATTAACTATACATTTTTAAATAGAGCTTCGGAAAACTACTAATAATAATTTAAAATGTTTTTGTCTCTGATGGTTGCAGGGAGGGGAGGGGAGGCTTTACCCCTAAACTCAACCCAATTTTCCATTCATCGATAGTTTTGGTCCCAAATTCTTTTAGGACCATACCACTGGGCTTAAATGTAATATATGGAAGTTAATATGAACTGAACTATTATTATACCATCAAACCGGTCGTCGTATAAAATAGAAGGGGCCAGTTGGTTAATAAATACGAACACAGCGTGTGTAGACACGTATATTATGTGCGCACCAAGTTAAACCTTGTAAAATAAAACGTAATATTTCTTCACTGACACTTTTATATCTTTATCAGTTAAAATGTGAAGAGATTCTTAAAGATTGAGCTTCGTGGAAATAAAATATATTTACCATGGCTTTTTACCTGAATGACAGTTAAAAAAAATCATCAGTTTAGGTTTTGGTTTGCCTACACTTGTAATAGATCACTGTTTTGTATTGAATGATAAGTTTTTTAGTTACATACTATATTTTACATTTAAAATAACGTAAGCTTAAGTTTTCTCATACTATTTAACTACTTTTCTTTATATTCAATCCTAAACTATATTTTAAACATAATTAAAAGTAGGTATTCTTAGTTTTGTAATGTTGTCTATAATGTGTAATATAGTGCACACATCAATATCTTTTAATACAGGCATAGGATTTAGTGGGAAAAGAGATAACACATGTATTTTTTTTATATAATACATTATTTTTTATTAGTTTATAGTATTTCGAAATAATTAATTGAGTAAATATATTTATCCACGGCCCGGTTACACCATTTTAAAGAACTTGATTGAGCCATGATCAATATGGCGTCGGTCGCAATTTTGAAGCTATATTTGTTAGAGCTTTTGTGAAAGTGCTGTGAATAATATTTTTTAAGTGCAATAAAATGATAAATAAGCTTTGTGACTGACCTTATATAAATATAAATAATATTGGTCTAAATTAATGTGGCTAACTATCACATTCTCAGCTGTTGGCGTAGGTATGCATTAGGGACTATTTTTAGTAACTTTTTGAGTGGACATCCAAGTAAACTAGAGCGATGAATGTACAGTACTTTAATAGATTTTCATTTCAAACGAAAGATTGTACACAGAGGATATACCCCAAAATTCCAAAATACCATTCTAAAGTAAAGTCGACATTTCAGAAAACAATAATATCTTTCGATGGTAATTTCTTGAGTTCTAACCAAAACAATTTTTTATTTCATAACAAAAGCATTTATTTCTATTTTGATCAAATCAAAGTTTAAAATGTTCAACGATGAAGCCCCATATATATAATTATAATTTACGTTTGTCTGTGAATGGTTGGACGATGTAAAGAAAAGGTTCCCGATGTCACAAAAAAGTGGTTGAGGTCTCTAAAAAAGGGAGAGGGGAGGGGTTGATGTGTAGCTTTACACAAAACTTACAAAACGTCTGACCTGTTGTTGGGATTTACATAAACGCTGTAACTTTTACAAGCAGAACTGTTGACTTTGGCGCTTTTATACCTGGGCACGACTAATTCATATTAATACTATGAAATATAATTGATAGTTGTCAACCATTGCTGATCAAGACGTGTTTGCCTAAAATCTGAAACAGTCCTTTTTTTCAAGTTGTCAAAACTAGACTTGTATTCTCCTGAATGATCGATGCTGCTAATGATGATGGTTGACACCAAGACTACACAATGATTCAGGTTATAGTTTTACTAAATCCCGTTTGAAACTATAAGTTAATAAATAAATAACTTTAAAATATGAATAAAATTAAATAAGTTTTCATACTAAAACAACATTCTATTTCATGTTGATATAATTCATAAACAGTTAGTAGAAACGTTCCAACATGAAATTATGTGGGATAGCCCGATCTTAATCTATACTTAAAAGGGATGTTAATTATTCCAGTCCAATGCGCTACTCTCGCATTAGACTAGTCTGCCGATGATGGGGAGATCGAGGTTCAAACCTCAGTCAGGTGTACAGGGGGATTGTTTTTTCTAAAATGGTCTTCACTCTCTCACTACGCAACTACGGTTACAAATATAACATTCCTCATCTCTAAAAACCATTATCTTGATTATTACATAAGCGTATTGCCAGAAAGGCCAGTAAGACATGGTGCTGTGAAAATATATTCCCTTGACCTACCCCTGCACCTACTAGGGATGTTGGTAATTTCTTTCAAGACTAATGTTCTGAGAAACTGATTACTCTTTGTTTAATAGTAACACAAGTTCTTCAAGCAATTTGTGTGCTTTGTGCAATAACTTAATCTACTTATGCACTCAATAATGCTGCAGCCACGTGTTCGTTGAATGGTTTGACCTTCACAACTAATCTCCTGTTATCAAAGGTTATATTTTGTTAAATAAATAATTTCAATGTATATATTATCTTCCTCCAATTTTACTAATAATAGAATTACGTAAACCAGAAGAGATAAACTTACTTAAGTAATTATTAATCGACCATTTCACAGAATTTATCCAAATAATCTACTTACCAACACTTTATTCTGGAGCCAATCTATTATTTGTACCACCATTTGATGTTAGAGTACCAACATTTATTTTCCCCTGCCTACAGTAGCCCCGTGGCTTCTTTGGTGCTGACTGACAGCTCACAGTTGACTTCTGACAGTCCAAATTTAGGTATTTACCTAAATTTCGACTGTCAGAAGTGACAGCTGATAAACACATGTTTTTGCAGATCATCTGGTTTGGCGGAGGGATACGTGATTTGGTCTGGTAACTTTTTAAAGCTGTCAGCTGTGAGCTGTCAGTCAGCACCAAAGAAGCCATGGGGCTACTGTATATTGTTTTAGTGCATTATTCATTGCATGTCTTTAATTTCAAAACGTGAATATATTTATAGAAAATTGTATTTAATGTCTACTCCTGACATAGCCACGAATAATATTTATAAGTGAAATTAGTATGACATGATATACTGTATAAGGAATAGGTTTGTACGAAGTTAGATGGCCAAATGCGAAGAGAAATCTAATAGAAGATAAGGTCTTTGTTGTCATCTAACTCTACGTTTTAATTTTTAAGCTATCTATTAAGTGCGTCCTGAAAATAGAAAGGCTTGGAGATATAAACAAAGCCTATTGTATTATTTTATGCTAATCTATCTTAATGCATCTCTGCTTACGTTATAGATGTTATTTAATCGCTAGTCGGTGTTAAAATACTATATAGCGGCTGATATATTTCTAATATGTTAATAATATATCCAAGTTTTACTCCTAATTTAAAATGTTGCCAAGAAGTGAAGGTTATTGCGGTGGTCAAAGTCCAAGCAAAGAAG
Organism: Timema cristinae; assembly: GCA_039000515.1. Taxonomy (NCBI): domain Eukaryota; kingdom Metazoa; phylum Arthropoda; class Insecta; order Phasmatodea; family Timematidae; genus Timema; species Timema cristinae. The sequence goes on from JBCFYV010000001.1 coordinate 9,514,270, forward strand.
ACTTGACATTCAACTTGGACATTTTGAAGCTTCGCACCCCCACCCCTAATATTGACTAATGATACAACAACCAGTGGGGAATATTTATCTGAAGAGGTATCCAGTTCGAGCCCCCTAGGGGGGTCGGCCCGGTATCCAGGGACTCACCTATCTGTGGGACGTCATAATGGCGGTTCCCACGTGGTGATCTCAGCATGAACTGGCTAGCCAACCCTTTGGCGATGTCTGGTAGTCCTTCACCCACCCCGGCCCCTGGGGTGGCGTCGCCAGGAGTCCCCGGGTGGTGATGAGGCTCGTCCCTTCCTTGAGGGCGCGGCGGTGTGTGGGACGCCGCCATGGGATGGCCATCGCGCTTGTTCCACGGGGGTGGTATCTCCAGCGTCGGAACGCCACCGTGCTCGTGGGGGTGGAACCTGTGGCGCTGCGTCTGCTGCTGATGAAACGACCTTGGAGGCGGGAGGCCTTCAAGGTCGACCATCCCGTTCCCTCCCGTCTCGTATAGGAGCCACCGCTCGGCGGCCGCGATCTCCGCCTCCGCCTCCTCGTCCAACTCGCCGTCCGCCAGGCGGCGCTGCTGGCGGTACTGGTGCTGGCGCAGGTGGTGCTGCGGGTGCGTGGACGCCTGACCTTCTCCGCCTCCACCATCGCCGAGCATCTTCAGTCTCTGGGGGCGAGTGACGGTGCCCGCGAGCAGAAGCGAGCCGTCGCTCATGCGGAGCAAGCTCAGAAGCAAAGTTACGCCCGCCCCCAATACCAATACGCCCCCTATACCAGCGGCCATCACTCGTTTCCTCTCCGGACTCAGAAGTAGCACCCTGGAGACAGTACACGTCCCTTCGACTGGGGCGCAAGTAGTTGTGGGTAACTCGCCCTCTGTGCTTTCAAACGTAGTGGGGGGGGGGGGAGGATTCACACCAATACCCCTGAGAACAAGAGTCGGGGTTGTGTTCCCGGTAGAAGGAAAGAACGGATATTAATAAACTGGTATCTTATTTTGTCAGGGACGGAAAGTGAAAGTTTTCAGAAGAATCGAATGAACAAGAAAACAAAAAGAGTAGCGAGTGGTCTAGTTGTGAATTGACTCTTTAGTTGTATTATTACTAAGGGCTCTGTCCAAGCACCCGGTCACTCGGGACGTAGGTAGAGTTGTTTACCTTGTAACTTTGTTTGTTTATCTCTACAGACACTTGTTGGAGGCCCGCGTGAGCTCTCTTAGCCCGTATCACGCCGGTATGTTCCAGGCGTGATCACGCAATATACTAGAGCGAGGGAGTGGCAGGCACATCTATGTGAGAGTGTGTGTAAAACAATTGAACGGAGGTACGCGTAGGTTGGGTCAGAGAGAGGATCTTGGGGGCTTTAAGGTCATTACATTGAGTTTTTAGACTAGTATTCAGAACACACACATCAAATATGCAACAAATATGTATTCTTTTTTTTTAGAGGCGGGAAGGGTTTCTTATAAGTCGGTTCAATCCACTATGTCACTATTAGGAAATGTTGTTAGGAAACACACACCACTACTTCTTGATTTAGTATTGTTATTTTTTTGACGAGAGTCCACATTGAAAACAAATTATTCATTCACATTTAAGTTCACTTTTTATTTATTTTTTTATATTTCTTTACGTTTTTGTTATTTCACCGTGGAATGGAATTGATTCAATAAAAATTAACACTGTCTCTGTCACAATTTGAGTTGTATTTTGATCCAAACAATAACTCTCTTTTTACTACTTGAAGAAATACGATTTTTTTTTACCTAAAAAACGTCGTGAGAATTTTCATAAACGACGCGGATATTAAAAAAAATCTTGATGGGATTTTTTTTAGTGTATGTATTGTTTGTCCTGTTCTAATAGCCAACGCCTAAGGCGGCGTCCAAGTGCTTGACGGAGAAGTTCTCAGTCAGGACGCGGCCCGATGCCAAATCGTGTTCGTCTTCCACCGACGAGGAGAAAGGTAGCTTCAGTCCCCGAAGCCGCTGCCTGGAAGACGCCACTGGCACGGCGGTGGTCTCTGGTGCCGCTATCTCTAGCTCGGCGTCGATCTCTGGAACAGTCCGGTCGTCGGCGTCGCCTCTAGGCTGGTCCATTCTCGCCACACGACGCCCGTCTGTAGGGTCGAGTGCAGAAAGAGAATCGTCACGGGGAAATATTATTCACGATAAGGGGATGTTTTATGACCCCCTACAAAAATAAGGGTGAAAAATAAGTACGAGTGATGACACCCTTGATAAAGTCTTCCTTCTTAGAGCCTCGCGCACATGAGATAAAAATAAATTATTGTGTTTTTTTTATTTAAAGATGAATGTTTTATTATCTGGTCTAAATCGGGTGTTAATTGCTTTTGTTCACAAATCAGTGACTTAACTCCCTTATACTCCCTTATGCTCCTCTCGAAACACACAACACATGACCAATATCACACGATAGTTAAATCAAGAAGTAAGGGTTTTTGTTGGGATTTTTTTTTACTCACCCAAAATTACCCCCCAAAAAAGAAAACCCCCCAACGTCAGATTTTCGGAGCGATGCCGCGTTCGCGTCTCGCCGTGAGTAGAAATGAAGGAACAGATGAGTCTACCAACCAACCAACCAAAGGGTCCTTCCGTCCGTCCGTCTGCCCCCGTGCGACGCTACTGATGCCAGGGAGGAGTGGAGTGAGACAGATATACTCGCCCCGACGAGAACCCAGGCTAGAGTAGTGAAACAGAGCAGGAGGGTTGGAAACTGAGATAGAGGGGGGGAGAGGGATAAAAAATAATAATAAAGCGCCCCCAACTGTACACGGCCTGTTGAAAGTGTGTGAGTGTGTGAGTGTGAGTATGTGTGTGTGTGTGTGTGTGTGTGTGTGTGTGTGTGTGTGTGTGTGTGTGTGAGTGTGTGTGTGTGTGTTCTCTTCGGGCCGTCCTGCGCTCTAGCGTCGGCCACCCGCCCACCTTCCTCGTTCAGCTACAGCTTTTGCTTCCACTGATAAAAAAAATACCACTCCCCCCCTTCTACTCTTTTCCACCCCCTCTCTCTCTCCGTAAGTCACGTCTATCCCTCTCTAACAGCCAGCAACGGCCCAGGTTAACAGCAGCGGCGCCGCAACACCACTGCGCGTCCCGACGCCCACGCAGAACTGGAAAACTAAACCCCCAGTACCTTTTAGCAAGTGTGCTGGTCTAGGATCGGTTCTCTCTGTCTCTCCCTTCCCCTACTTCTTCTATCCTCACCTTACCCCCTCCCCTACTTCACTATCCATCTCTAACTTCCACTATATTCTCCATCAGCGTCAGTTCTTGCTTCGTCTCATTCCTAAAAAATAGAGAGAGAGAGAAGGAATGAAGAGAGTGTAACAGAAATAGAAGATGTTATGTTATATTTTCATCCCTTCTCAGAGTAAAATAAATACGAACCCCCCCTCATTCCTAAATATTTTAACCCTCCCTCCCTCCCGCCATTTATCACACTTCCTTCAACCACTATCCGTTAAAACAATCTAACATCGATCCTTGAAATTGCTGCTCCTCATTTTGACAAACCTCCCCCCGTTGCAACTTGTAGACTATGATCTAACTTTGTATCCTCCTCTAGACTCGTGGTGGGCTTACCGGTATGTGTCATGTCCTAGTAAAATACCGCATTGGTGGACATGTGGACTAAACGTCAGGTTTGTCTGATCTTAGTGGGAAGTCATGATCTAGATACTGACTGGATTTAGATATACCCTGAAAGGTAGCAGTCTTACCTTGACAGATTACACCATGAACCTATCTTAAAAATATTAACTATAGTGTAACTAAGTATGGTCACAGTCTTACCTTGACTGATTACACTATGACCATATTTTATAAGCTATAACATAGTGGAACCAAGCAAGGTAGCAGTCTTACATTTACTGATTATACTATGATCCTATCTTTTAAACTGTATGTATGTATGTAGTATATGTGTATGTATTCGTGTATGAATTTGTATTTGTGTGTATATGTATATATATAATATATATATATCTATGTATGTATGTATGTATGTTTGTATGTATGTGTGTGTATGTATGTATGTATGTATGTATGTATATATGTATGTATGTATGTATGTATGTATGTGTGTATGTATGTATGTATGTATATGTTTGTATGTATGTATGTATTTATGTTTATGTTTGTATGTAGTATATGTTTGTATGTATATGTTTGTATGTATATGTTTGTATGTATGTGTGTATGTATGTATGTATATACGTATGTGGGTATGTAATGTATATATGTATGTGTGTGTGTGCGTATGACTGCATGTATGTTTGTGTGTATATGTTGTTATTATTATTAGCACCGCGTCTTACTACCCGTCCGGGCTATACACACTTACGCTAATGTGTAATGTTAGGGTGATTGTGAGATGAAATGGAGGACCTACAGTTTAACGTGGGATCCGAACCACGGTGGAGACCTGGCATTCCACACATTCACAAGTGGCGATTAATACACGTCTTGTCAGAGGTGAAGGAAGGGTTTGGTAATCAGATAAATTTGTACCGGGAGCGAGAAATGTGTGTATATGCGCTATACGACTTTAGTAGTGAGAGTTTTTAATCCTATTTTTAGAAAGTTCGCTTTATTATGTATTAATGTATGTAATATATGTGGTGTTGAGGTATTTTGAGTGCGTTTTCTTAAACAACTGATTATATTAGAACACGACATAAAACTAACTTCACTCTTGAAGATAAACAATGCCCGTAACCCCGCCTCCAGTTAATTTATAAATGTTAAAATTGGATCTCCAATTTAAGCCAATAATACATTTTGTTATCTTGCATTCAAAGAATCAAAACCGGGATCCTTAGTGTAATAGACACACACGTTACCAACTGAGATAAGTTATTGAAATGAATTCTACTTTAAATTTGTTTTGTAGATAGTATAATTGTGAGAATGAAATCATGCTTAGAAAAAGCCTCATTGTAGCCTAATCAATAAGGTGTAAAACCCCTACATTCTGGTGGAGGGCGGACTGCATGAATGTATTTAACTCATCCACATGTGTATTGATTATTATGTCTGTATGTACGCATTTGTAGATATTATAAACACGCCTGTGTCATGTGCTCGCATGACGACATACGTAAAGAGACCATGATTGTGTTCATGTTTTATTTACGATCATTTAATTCTTACAAAGCGAGATAATATTTTTAAAATAATGGTATGGGATGTTAAATGTCTCCAGCTCTAAAAATATATACCATTATTCATTTATACCAAGGCGTCAGGACCTCTAAAGTTCATTTCAACACTTAAAAAGTAACCCACCTATACATTCTACCTCATTACACCCTATCTCTATCTTGAGCTAGTTATATCCAGTCAACCTCATTACACCCTATCCTTATCTTGAGCTAGTTATATCCAGTCCACCTTATTACACCCTATCTCTAGCTTGAGATAGTTATATCCAGTCCACCTCATTACACCTTATCCTTATCTTGAGCTAGTTCTATCCAGTCAACCTCATTACACCCTATCCTTATCTTGAGCTAGTTATATCCAGTCCACCTTATTACACCCTATCCTTATCTTGAGCTAGTTCTATCCAGTCCACCTCATTACACCCTATCCTTATCTTGAGCTAGTTATATCCAGTCCACCTCATCCCACCCTATCCTTATCTTGAGCTAGTTCTATCCAGTCCACCTCATTACACCCTATCCTTATCTTGAGCTAGTTATATCCAGTCCACCTCAATACATCCTATCCTTTTCTTGAGCTAGTTATATCCAGTCCACCTTATTACACCCTATCTCTAGCTTGAGCTAGTTATATCCAGTCCACCTCATTACACCCTATCCTTATCTTGAGCTAGTTATATCCAGTCCACCTCATTACACCCTATCCTTATCTTGAGCTAGCTATGTACAGTCCACCTCATTACAATGTATATATTTCAGGTTCATTATAATGCTATCCTCTCATCTTCGTCTAAGGAATATTGCCATTCATTAGATTTTTTAAATAACTTGCTATGTGATAAAAAAAACTAACACTAAATATTTTTAACTTATTGTCAGGAATTACATCGACCAAACCTCCAAGTATTAGAGGTTATATAATAAAATGGCCCAGTAGGATTCTTATTATAGAACACATTTTTTTACTGGAGGAGTTGTTTAGTACCATGTAGATATTAGCTCTTCCCCGATGTAACACCGTGTAGATATTAGAGCTCCTCCTATGTAACACCGTGTAGAAATTAGAGCTCCCCTTATGTAACATCGTGTAGAAATTAGAGCTCCTCCTATGTAACATCGTGTAGAAATTAGAGCTCCTCTTATGTAACACCGTGTAGAGATTAGAACTCCCCGATGTAACACCATGTAGATATTAGAGCTTCCCCAATGTAACACCGTGTAGATATTAGAGCTCCCCGATGTAACACAATGTAGAAATTAGAGCTCCCCCGATGTAACACCGTGTAGAAATTAGAGCTCCCCCGATGTAACACCGTGTAGAAATTAGAGCTCCTCCTATGTAACACCGTGTAGATATTAGAGCTCCTCCTATGTAACACCATGTAGATATTAGCTCTTCCCCGATGTAACACCGTGTAGATATTAGAGCTCCCCGATGTAACACCGTGTAGAAATTAGAGCTCCTCCTATGTAACACCATGCAGATATTAGCTCTTCCCTGATGTAACACCGTGTAGATATTAGAGCTCCCCGATGTAACACAATGTAGAAATTAGAGCTCCCCCGATGTAACACCGTGTAGAAATTAGAGCTTCCCCGATGTAACACCGTGTAGATATTAGAGCTCCTCCTATGTAACACCATGCAGATATTAGCTCTTCCCTGATGTAACACCGTGTAGATATTAGAGCTCCCCGATGTAACACCGTGTAGATATTAGAGCTCCCCGATGTAACACCGTGTAGATATTAGAGCTCCTCCTATGTAACACCATGCAGATATTAGCTCTTCCCTGATGTAACACCGTGTAGATATTAGAGCTCCTCCTATGTAACACCGTGTAGAAATTAGAGCTCCCCAATGTAACACCATTAAATACTTCTGGCAAAAATTAGTTCAAAAATATGGCAATCTGATATATTCAGTGACCTCACTGACACTAGCGCCTAATTGGTGGCAAAATGAATTAGGTGCCTCATTACAAAATTTAGTATTACAAACAATATTAATTTTAGCAAATAGTTTATCTGTTAGTGTAAACTCATCTTTTGACGATGTTTTGTTATTTGAATTGTTTTGTAAAGTAACGTTAAATTTTGCTGATGGATTGATTTTGACTTTGAATATTTTCCAAATTATTTAATTGAATGTAATTGTGGTTTATCTATACTTCTTTTGTATGTTATATATTTTTTATTAACAAGTAGGGATCTTGTTAACGTCCGTAGTTGTGTCAACGTTTAATAGTCCCGCGGAAGTTTCACCTATGGCCGGTAAGCCAAACTCTTGTGTTCCCCGAAATATCTGTACGATATTAAATTTAACTTCCCCTTTTTATTTTATTTTATTTTTCTCTGTATTCAATGTAGCGTAGTAGACAACTTTCGTAACAATTTCGAAGATGCTTAGTAGTCAATAAATATCTGACTAGACATTTATAAAGTAATTTGCTTGGATAGTCAACATTTTAGGTTGTTTTGTCAATATTAACTGTTGTAAAACTGACATTGTGTTGTTGTATCGAGTGGTTTTTCTTTCAGACTGACCTAGTTGACTTAACAACATGTTTCATGTTTGGAAACATTCGCATGATAGTACTGCGCATTTGTTTAATTTCATTTTCAACACAACCCCTGATGGATTTTTGAGGCCATGTAAATTATTGTTTAAATTTTTATTAATTAAATAAATCTTTCATATTGTTACCCATTGTTGATGATGTATATCTTCTTTATAACGTTTTGTAACTTATCACCACTTTCCTTTTAGTCTAGTGTGGCCGTAGCTAAGAGGTGGTAGCGTGGGTGGTAACACCCTTTTGGTCAAATTTAAATCCACTGCCAGGTACAACATTACCTTCATTCACAAAGAAACCTCGGCAACCGCGTTCCTAGAAGTGAATAGGATCAGCCTTAACCCGTTTCTCTCCCCCCCCCCCTTCACCTACTTTGTGAATGTGGTGTGTTACGGTTAGGGGAGGGTTTGCTGACGTCACTGCAGGTAGGTAATGGCAGAGAGAGAGGGTGGTAGTGTCCTATTAGAGAAGGGGACAAAGGGGGGAAATATCATGAATTGAGTGTGGATTGCAAGACCAGGAAAAGAGGGGTAGATACATTGTCGACCAATAAAACAAGAATCCTACAAAAAGAAAAGTTTAGAGGCGTTTGATTGATTGACTGAAAGAAGATAAGGTAAACGATATAAGAGACGATACATATCGTGTTGAGTGACACTAATTTCAGGAAAACCAAAGTCAGTGGGTTCGATTCTTGTTGTATGCTGACCAAAATAATTACTATTTGTATTCTTATTCGTACTTATATATAATTATTAATTTTTAGCGCCACGTCTTACTACCCGTTCAGATTATACGGCTATGTACAGAACTAATGAGACTAATATGATAGAGATGAGTAAAATGTATCCACAATTTGCGTGGAGAAAGAGGGGGAAAACATTTAGAAATAGCCCCTATATGTACTTTACACCCGGCTAGAATTCTAAATCAGGTCTACCCGTAATTCAGAGTCCAGTCTATTACGAGAGAACGCCTTGTACCACGTGACCACCGAAACGGGTTGATATCAATATTATTAGTTAAGAACTTGATGTAAACTATTAGTCTGATTTATATAGGAAGGAACTTTTTTGACCGTTTTAAAAGTGACTATAACAATTTTCATACATTCATACGTCAATTCATGTGATCTGTAGCAGTCACTTTTGATATACATTATCAATACATTTAAAATAACTATATTAATATAGTAAAATATTATCAATTTTTATCACAGAAAAATATGTTTGTGTTCTAAATGGAGCTTCCATTAACAGGGTTTGGGTTTCGGACTTGAAGCTACTTCACTTCAACGCATTCTACTGAGTGATGAGAACAATCCACAGGTACAGTTTAAACAAGCTCTACTCTACATACCTCACATGGGAATGTATGTTCGTTGATACCTGACCAATGAGTGTTCTACTGAGTGATGAGAACAATTCACAGGTACAGTTTAAACAAGCTCTACTCTACATACCTCACATGAGAATGTATCTCGTTGATACTGACCAATGAGTGTCTACTGAGTGTGAGAACAATCCACAGGTACAGTTTAAACAAGCTCTACTCTACATACCTCACATGGAATGTATCTCGTTGATACCTGACCAATGAGTGTTCTACTGAGTGATGAGAACAATTCACAGGTACAGTTTAAACAAGCTCTACTCTACATACCTCACATGGGAATGTATGTTCGTTGATACCTGACCAATGAGTGTCTACTGAGTGATGAGAACAATTCACAGGTACAGTTTAAACAAGTTCTGCTCTACATACCTCACATGGGAATGTATGTTCGTTATACTGACCAATGAGTGTTCTACTGAGTGATGAGAACAATTCACAGGTACAGTTTAAACAAGCTCTACTCTACATACCTCACATGGAATGTATCCTCGTTGATACCTGACCAATGAGTGTTCTACTGAGTGATGAGAACAATTCACAGGTACAGTTTAAACAAGCTCTGCTCTACATACCTCACATGGGAATGTATGTTCGTTAATACTTGACCAATGAGTGTTCTACTGAGTGATGAGAACAATTCACAGGTACAGTTTAAACAAGCTCTACTCTACATACCTCACATGGAATGTATCCTTCGTTGATAACTGACCAATGAGTGTTCTACTGAGTGATGAGAACAATTCACAGGTACAGTTTAAACAAGCTCTACTCTACATACCTCACAGGGAATGTATGTTCGTTGATAACTGACCAATGAGTGTTCTACTGAGTGATGAGAACAATTCACAGGTACAGTTTAAACAAGCTCTACTCTACATACCTCACATGGGAATGTATGTTCGTTGATACTGACCAATGAGTGTTCTACTGAGTGATGAGAACAATTCACAGGTACAGTTTAAACAAGCTCTGCTCTACATACCTCACATGGGAATGTATGTTCGTTGATACTGACCAATGAGTGTTCTACTGAGTGATGAGAACAATTCACAGGTACAATTTAAACCAGCACTGGCTACCCTGACAACATTCCAAGACTCGCCATTAATAAAGTTGTTACAGGAACCGGTAAATTAACGCTTCTCGCAATAAATATATCAGCCCGGATAACTCAGCTGTTAAATTTAAGCTAAAACCTTAAATTTCAAAACTCTGTTTGGGATGCAAACTTTTCAAAATATGATAAAGTGTATCAACAGAATCCAACTGAATAATATCTCGTCCGGCCTAGGTTTTCTGTCAGTCTCTATATTTGTATGCACCTGCCTCTATGATGCGATATAAATAAGAGGATTAAATCTTCCCTCGATTTTCGCCTGAGAGATTTAGTGGATATGCAACCAGTCGTGACTCGATAGTTGCGCCATATCATTTGCTGCATTGGCTTCCGATACACTTTGTGCTCAAGTCTACTTTTAATTTCGATATATTTTGCTCAACAACCACTCAAGTTAATCTTTCTTCCTCTCTCCAACTTTTAGATTAAGACATTTTGTGAATGTGGGGAATGCCAGGCCTCCACCGTGGTTCGGATTCTTCGTTAAACTGTAGATCCTCCATTTCATCTCACAATCATCCTACCATTACACATTAGCGTAAGAGTGTACAACCCGAACGGTTAGTAAGACGCGGTGCTAATAATAATAATAATAATATAATAATAATAATAATAATAATAATAATAATAGATTAAATTTAAGCATCTAAGCACCTTCTAAAACACTAACTAAATCAGTGTATAAAGTGAGCCTATACAACAGAAAAACATTTTTAAGCATAATGTGTTTATACTTTTTATGAATATGTTCAACGGACATATTTCAAGGTCAAAGAGTGATTTAAGAAGTTCCTAAATGATAAATACTTATGAAGGCCTTGTTATGACAAAGTTATGACGTAAAATATTAGACATGGGATATTCATTTTAGAGATTTTGAATAGCAATAATTCATAAACCGAGTAAGTCTTCTTTTACACTGAATTATACAAACTTTTTATGTTCAAACATACTTACAAATATATTGTTTCTTTAGGTAAGGAAGTGTAGCAATATAGTTAAATATTGACTGACATTGATGTGGTATAGCCGTTTTTACCTAAAGACTTTCATATGTGGGTCAACAGTTCCCTATATAGCCCTATTTCCATAGGAAGGTCCTTTAAGAAAATATAAACATATTTTTTTCCGGTCAATATTGCTAATATTTGACCATATTATTAGTTTTATATTATATTTATTGGTAACATCTATCAAAAGTAACAGCTTCATATGACATTAATTGACGTATGAATACGTGAAATTAGATCAAGCAACTTATATAGCTGTCAGATAATGTCCTTACTATTAAAATTAGACTGTTATAAAGTAGGTAGAAAGGGCTAACATTTAAATACAACCCTGCTATGTAAATAGGGCCTTTAACCGATTTCAATCAAATATTTAACGTGTTGGTTTTATTATTTGAAGCATTGTGATTCTAGAATATGGTATTAATTCTGTCCGGTGTTACTCTGTCCCTCAACTCCTCCTTGTCACACTCACCGTGTACTGTCGGATGTAGGTTATATTTTAATAAAAGTGAGTTGTACACAGAGGTAGTTGTGGACAGGCAATGACTAGGAGAGAGAACATCAGGCTAAATGGAGACTTGACAAAATAGAATAGATGAATGAATAGGGGAAGTGGAGATAGAATGACTCCAAATATAGAGCGGGGAGGGGGGGGTGATTGAAGGGTTGTTTCAGTAGCGTCACACTAACAGGTGGATCAGGGGTGAATTTATTACCTGGTGATTTGATAAAATGAGGGATGGGTTAGAAATACTCAATGTCCTTTCCCTCTCCCCTCGCCGATATCTTGACTTGGAGAATGTCCGGTGTGTGTGTGTGGGGGGGGGGGGGGTCCCTAGGATCAATACACATAGAATGGACACCCCTCTCCCCCAGATTGTGTTCTAAGGGCATGTTACCCTGTATCTGCTCATTATTCCAGATGATGTAAGGTCCAAAGATACGTGCCATGTCGTCTTGTATTTTAATGACATGTCAACCCGGACGGTGGACACTCAGCTTTGATCGAAGGTCGTGAGTTTGGTTACTGTTGACGTCGCTAGAGAGAGATTTCAAATCCTGGTGTATTAACAGGGCATTGATTTTAGAAACCATTTGATATTAATCAGTCATTAATTTTTAATCATAAGTTACCTGCTTTAGTGATCGAATGGTCTAACGCGCTACTCTCATAATAGATAGGACTGCTGATGACGGGGAGGTAATGGTTCAAATCTCGGTCGCTATAAGTACACCATAATGTAACAAGCAAAGTAACAGTCTTACCTTTACTCATTCATTACACTATGGCAGAACATCTCGCATCAGAACACTCTTCTGGGATTTGAACACCCAACTTCCCATGGATGTTAAACTAGACAGGATACGCCTTAGTCGGCGCACCCACCAATGCAACTCTTATCAATAATGTAAATCATGCTTAATTTTAATTGAAAGTTATGGAAGGACTCAGTTGGCTAATAGCCAAGTAATAAGTCTTTAAAAAATTAATATAAAACTATATATGACCTCGTACGGGTTAGAACTTGGACCTTGATTAGTACCATGTTTCCTGGCCTACATTGACCACGGCTCGGGCTAAGCTCATACAATCCCCCCCCCATATTGACCAACTAAGATCTTCCCTCACTCAACAAGTGCTTCGCAGCATCATTGACAGTAGCAGCCATCTCTAGGTGCACCCTGGGGGGTATTAGGTTAAGTTACCGGATGGAACGTGACTAACGGCCAAGTCGAATAGAAATTTACGACCCACTTTCGAAAGCCTTATGGGAGCCATAACAACAAAAAAAGAGAGGGGGTTAATACGACATTTTTAACTGATTACTTCTTGAGTAAAAGTATCTTATTTCCTTTTAAGATTACTCGAGAGTTATTTTTAAAAAATATCCCTTATTTGACATCTCATTGATGTAACCAGAATACGTCATCCCACAAAGACGCCAACGTTTGTTTTTCCTGGAATATTTCTCACCTATTTAACAACGTTCCCTACTTAGAGATTTAGAAGCTATTTTGCGAAGCGGTTTGCATCTTAACTTGAAGCACCTAAGCAGTCTAAGTACTATCACACTTAGTCACCAATGTACGAATTAGAAAAAGAGGGAAGAAAATGAACAGTTCACCCTGAGAGTCCTCTTGTTTATCTACTGATAACACTTCCCCTCTTCCTCTGACGAGTTTACACAATCATTATAGTATTTGCGCTTTGAAAACATTATCTTGCTTTTTAAAACTACCGTTTTTTTTTTGTTTCCTATCCTAGATAGACCTATTTTACCACGGACTGTTTCAATCTACATCCTGGCAGGAAGATTCCTACAGGACATTTTCGTGACCAAGCCAAATATCTAAGTTATAGATGATTTATAAAAAAAATACGTTTACATAAAAAAAACTAGTTCAAAATACAAACATTAAATTTGGACGCTGTAGGAATATTTTTAGAATTATTTATTAATTTGTGGTTTTTGTTTTAACGTTGTATCTTTAAAACCCACCAAATAAAACGTAAATGCATTGACATTGGGGAGCATAACTTGACCTATCGTGACGTCACAGTTAAGCAACGTCCTTATATGTAACTAATGTAGTCTCAAGTTTAGAACCTTTTCACTTCAATTGAATTTTTTTTTCCAAAAACGTTGTAACACCATGAACATTAATAATTTAAATACAACAAAACAATACCAACGTTTACAACTCTACTTATCCCCTCGCGTATGAACTACAGCGCTTGGTGGTTGAATGTGTCAACTAATGTCGGGTCTCCTGTAGTTAATTGAAACGCTTAAGAATTCATCCTCTCTCCCTGGGATTCAACTATCCAAAAATATTCAACGGAGTTCTTTATAATAAGTCGTGTATTAATCACAACTTGTGAATGTGGGGAATGCCAGGCCTCCACCGTGGTTCGGATCACACGTTAAACTGTAGGTCCTCCATTTCATCTCACAATCACCCTACCATTACACATTAGCGTAAGTGCGTATAACCCGGATGGGTAGTAAGACGCGGTGCTAATGATAATAATAATATAATAAATTCACCTTAAATTTTCTAGAAAATTTACAAGATTTTTTTTCAATTGACAGCCGCAATCAAATAAGATAATTGTTTCGTACCTTCAAAACATTATAGTGACGTTTTTATTCCTAAAATACCACTAATGTTTGAGAGTCACGTCTACATAAAACATATACTCAAATCTTATTTTTATAATTAATTACTTAATAATAGTACCATAAAATTATATGTATAGTTTTATATGAGCTTTTCATATTATAATACAAGTTATATTGTCATACAAGGTACTATATAGGTCTACATTCTACTTAAAAATTGCCACAGATATATACATTTTTTTTTCCTATAGTGCATTTGCATTCCCACTTAAGAAACCAACAGTAATCCCCCATCATGGCATTATCTCAGTGACCTTGATAACACTTTTACGTCGTGAATATGTCCTGATGAAAGCGTAACCCTTGTTCATCACTCACAGCTACCAAACTATCAGGGAACAAACCAAATGAGAGGGTAGAAAATGAATTTTCAAAAACATCAGCCATCCCGTATCTTTATAGTGTTGTAGTAAAGTTGACATCACAGTTTCCTAACTGTTCTCTTTCCACTAAATTCGTGCACAACTGCTTTAAACAAAATACAAGCAGTCAGCACAGTAAACTATAGCTTCGTCTCAAATTCATTATCTTTCAGAAGGCCCAATGAAAATGCATCATTTATGTTTAACATTTGTAAAACTGGGCAGATAGTTGAATCTACATCTTATTTTATCTAATGTCTTCATTAAATTCTTCATTAAATCAATCTTTAAATGTCAAGATAGAAGAAGAACATTTTCTGGTTCAACAGTGTAATAGATTTACATTATTTCTTCCATATTCGCTTCATTTTTCCCATTTTTGCACAGTAAAATTATGTTTATTTTGAATGTCCCATAAACATGGAAAACAACCATATTATGTGAAACCTCCCTGCAGGGCTACCCTTAGCAGACGTAAGACCCTTGGTAAGCCTCGTTTTAGGAGCCCCAGTTATCTGTCTTACCATCCCTCTCCCATGGTAAGCTTCATTTTAGGAGCCCCAGTTATCTGCCTTACCATCCCTCTCCCATGGTAATCTTCGTTTGAGGAGCCCAGTTATCTGTCTTACCATCCCTCTCCCATGGTAAGCCTCGTTTGAGGAGCCCCAGTTATCTGCCTTACCATCCATCGCAAGCACGAAGTTCCCCAAATCACGAGGCCCAGTTTGGCCACATTGCTCACACCCCCCTAGGGTGGACTTGCTTCCCTGTAGACCTGTAAGTATTCCAATAAACTGAAGAGCACAAAGGTGCCAAGAGTAGTTCTTGTTCTTTGCTGCACTCAGAATCCTCGGCATACTTTCGTCGTTTCTTTAAGCTAGCGGCATGAAGTAGAGGAACTGATGGATATGTGTTTACATTACACGGCTGAACTTCATTTAAATGCATCAATAAGTTCATTAGGATTATGTTAAATGCCTAATTATTTAGTAATATTGTTAATATTTTCCCCATTCTGTACTTCATCATGAAATACTTCAAATACACTTCACTGCGCTGGCAATACAATGCTATTTTAGTTCATACTTCAAGTAATTTATATTGCCGTAACTGGGAAACAAGGAGTTTGATTAACTTTGAATCATGAACTAAGTCATTAAAATCTTATTGGTTAGTTAAATCTAGTGTGCTATCAGTTTCCGGGTGTTAGTTCAGATTCTTAGAAGTGAATGGTTCGATCAAGCTTACGGCACAATCAACTGCACTATCTTCATCAGTGGTGCCTTGCACTATCTTCATCATTGCTTACTTGCACTATCTTCATCAGTGGTGCCTTGCACTATCTTCATCATTGCTTACTTGCACTATCTTCACTGTTCCTTGCACTATCTTCATCATTGCTTACTTGCACTATCTTCATCACTGGTTCCTTGCACTATCTTCATCATTGCTTACTTGCACTATCTTCATCACTGGTTCCTTGCACTATCTTCATCATTGCTTACTTGCACTATCTTCATCACTGGTTCCTTGCACTATCTTCATCATTGCTTACTTGCACTATCTTCATCACTGGCACCTTGCCTTATCTTCATCAATGTATCCCTAAAACTATCTTCATAACTGGTGCTTTCATCCCATGCTTTTGGGGTAACTGTTACCAGGAGGTCCTTCCTTTGGGGAACAAACCTTATCGCCGATAATATGTTCGGATATTTGAAACTTTGTTTACCTTTTCTTTATATCTCTGATGTGTTTGTCATACAGAAATAGCAATCATCAACATGGCTACGGGGAGATCACTACAACATAGTTACATCACAAGGCATACGTTTGAATTTTTCCAGTTATCCACATCCTCAGATTCAAAAGGTGGAATACACAAAGGGTGAAAGTGGTGACAGCTATCACAGCACTTTTAGTGCACTCCAAATCACTAATTTACCATCAATCAGTGTTGACGCGAATGGAGGGCTCGTTTCACTGCAAGTTGATTTTCCACAATGATTTTCAATCCTCAATTACCACTATGTGGGTACAATTCCTGCTTATTGCACTTCTCATATCCACATCTTAAGACTAAGTCGTTAGTAACGAATCGATTAAATCACTAGCAGCGCGAAATATAAAATCTTAGCAAATAATGAAATTACCCACATCGTTGGACGCATGGACTAAAAATTAACCTCTTCTAGTCTGGTTTGCCATTAATTGAAATATCAGGAGATATAATACCTGTCGTGTGTATTGAGAGTGGTTTTTTGACTAACTAGTTTTCCAATCTCGTTCCACAAAAAATGCGGGTACACTTCCTCTAAATTTAACCTCCCTCATTGCTAACCTTAATTATCACATAAGCGTGTAACCCAAATGGGTAGTAATAAGCAGTGACAAAAAAAAAACGTGCGTATAGCCCCGACTTTAAGCATCGGCTGGTGTTGAACCAGTGTCTCTTGGTAATGGAGATGTCCTCAACCATTTGGTGTTGGGTATCAGGGTCTATATGATATATTCCACAGCAAGTATTCAAGGTACAAAAACATTAGTTCAAAGAGCACACCTCCCCGATTATGTAATACTAGCAGTTTCAAAGACATGGACCCTGCGTGTCAAAGCCGGGAGAAGATGTAGCGCTATGCCAGTTTCCGTAATTATAGCTCGTCCTCACCCCCACCCCTTATTGGTCTGGCATCCCATTGTGACCCAGCGACCCTCAAGTAAACCAAACCTCAAGACCTTCCCCTTCCTCTTCTTACCCCTTGTTGCTCGTGGCATTCAACTCTAGGAGACCTGGGATCTAGCCGAGGCGCATGCGTTGAATAAACTATCCCTCCCCCCCCCCCCCCCTAACTCCGGGTTCCACCCCCACCCCCCTTACCTCTTGTTCTGGTATCTATTACGTCATTAGGCGAACACGCAAGCGTTGAGTGAGCTATAGAGCGAGGGACAAAGAGGGAAACAATAATAGTAATAATAATAATTCATCATTTTATTAGTAATGGTGGAGTGTGATGGAAAAGATAATATCCAAACCATCGGGGTCCAGTGACGTACGAACAATATATTATTTGGACTGGTTTTTAATTTCTCGTGCTTGGCATCTTACTACCCGTCGGAATATATTCACTAATGGGATAGGGATAATGAAGGTATGGATAGGGGGACTGGAAACTCGTATAGGAATATAAAAAAAATTGATTAAACCCAGCTTGTATTCGAACACCAGGCATACCATCGTCAATAAAATATCTAGATGCTATCTTCAATCCATATTTTAAGATTCACTGGCCCTGTAGTGTAGTGGTCAGTGCATCTGACTATGAGCTTAGGGGTCCCGGGTTCGATTCTCGACTGGTACCTTTGGTATTTTTCCCAAAAGTGGAATCACCCCCTACGGTCACTAGGATTTGGTTAGTTAGGTTAAGTTAGGTTAAGTGTTTGCACCGGTTCCACACCCTCATACTCACTATCATCATATTAACTATCACTCTCATACCATTACTTCACCGCGTATTACTACCCGTTCGGGTTACACGCCGAGTATTGAACCTCGGACCTCTAGCACAGAGGCCTGACACCTTACCCTTTTAAAAATACAAACGTAATTTTTACTTTCAATATTGTTAACATTACATTATATTATTAGTGTTGTTCTCTGGATATTGATATATACCTAAAGTAACATCTACAGATCACATTATTTGACGTATGAAAATGGGAAAGTATTTCCAGTAACTTTTCTATCTGTCTGATTAGACCCTTACTATAAAAATTAGACCGTATTAAATAAGCAATCTAATACAAACATATGACACAATGAGTTTACAACAACTGTCAAAGTTAAATTATAATTCAAACCGTTCTTAAAGCAGATGATATTTAATTCCCTCGGGTCAAATTTACTTGAGGATTTGTTTATCCATTGAAAATTTATCTTCATTTATGGAAATGTTGAAATGTAATTATGAAAAATATATTCATACACCCTTGTTATTAATTATCTCCCGGGTTGTTCTAATTTAAAAGTAAATAACATATAATTATGCCCTGTCTGTGTGTGTTTGTGTAACCGTTGATAGAACACGTGGCTTTTATTTATTTATAATCTACCAATTTCATCACAATCTGAAAGTTACTTATGACAATGTTATGTCAGATATTACGTAGGGTTGAGTAATAAAAATAATACCCACGTGTGTTCTAAGGCGTCACTCTTGCAATATACTGGATTATCGATAAAGAGGAGATTGGGTTCGAGTCTCGTTCTTGTGTAATGAGAGGGGCTTTTCCTTAAATAGATTTCCACTCCTTTTTTTCACACAAATGCGGTTACACTTCATTTTAATTTAACCTTAGCTAGTCCTAACACTTTGGTGGAATTACTACTTGTGCATATAACTTGAACGGGTAGTAAGACGCTGAGCTGAAAAGAAAAGTTGTATATCTCAGTTCTAAATGCTTAGAATTATTGTTGTAGCTATTCAAAGAAAATTGTATGTTAAAATTTAAAAAATTTGGGGTTTGGCAAACAATTTTTCACTTTTTCTGAAAATACAATTTTAAATAATTTACTTGTGATAGCAAGACATTCAAATCCCAGCCGCTTGAAAGGGAAATGATTTTTCAAATCAATAATTTTACAAATATAGACTCCCCTAACACACCTATTATTTTACATTTTCTTCGTGTTTTAATTCTAGTCCGAGATTGTCAAACGTTTGAATGTGTAACAATTTTGAGAATGTTTGCTATTCAGTGACGTATGCAGGATTGTAAATTAGGGAGGTCTCAAAGCCAAGTAATTGATTTTTTTATTAGGGGATTAGGGTATTTGAATTTTGGGGGGGGGGGGGAGGGTGCTCTAAAATGTATTTAAAATGTGTTTTCATGATTTTTCGTGTTATAGCTGAGGGGTCCAAAGGAAAATTTTAAGTAACATGAAATAACGCTTGTAATACAAATAATATGTTGTATTTTTACAAGGCTAAAATTACTTCCAGGCAAATTATGTTTGCTTAGATTGTATACAGTACTTAGTAATATTCTATTGCTACGATTTGTACTGATGTAATGATGTTGAATTAGCTATAAACTAAATAAAACATAGACAAACGAAACAAAAACTATCAGGTGTAGATTGAATGGTTTGATTAGAGCAATCAAAGAATAATAGTAATAATTAGTATTGTTTAAATAATAATTTAGCCAAGGTCTGGAGGAACTGATTGTAAATAACGCCATAAAATCTTTGTATTTAAGCAGAATAAGAGAGAGTAGTCATTACAATTTGCAACCATAGTTGTTCGAGAGAAAGCCGCATATCCCCAAACTGAGGAGGCTCAATACTCTCTATCCACCCCTTTGTGTACGCTACTGTCCAAATATAACAATAAGTTTTCATTATGCTTTCCAGATCTGTTATGTCCAATTTGGGGTGATCTCAATTCTAGATATCACCATGAACTAGACAAACCTTTATTTTTAATTATGGGAGAGGTAATATAAATGTATTCAAATAATCCATGAAAAGTTAAATTTTAATCGATTTTGTCAACATTGGCAAACACATATACACATTTAAGACATTATTTTGACCTATTTATTCCATAACCGAGACCTAGATTATCAATACAAATTTAATATTTTTTTATCAATCATCAGTAAGTTTTTTAATTAAATTGTTTCCCAAAAACAAGCATGCAGTTTTATTTGTAATATCAAACACTCCCTATACAAAATTTTAAACAAAATCGCTAGAGCATTTTTTTTAAATTTGGAACTAAAAAAATCACTCATCAATAAACTACCGTTGATTTGAGGACTATGGTTAAAATCAAACATATCACAATGTATAGCCCATAATATCTAAATATCAAGTTTGTAGAAAAGCTATCAAACCATTTCAGATTTGTGGTCTGGACAAACAGTCAGACAAACCGACATGGGACAGACATTATTGTGTATAATATACTTTGTCGGATTCGGACACATATGAAACTTAAATATTCATCATAATATCGAGGTCGAAGAATTTCACGAACACAATATTTTATTTTTATTTAAAAGAAAGTAAAAATCACGTTCCCAAACCGTGTAAGGCAAAATTGAGAAACGCCGTGAGAAAGTCTGACGAGCAACCAGTATGACAGCACAACGAACAAGGTTGCGTCAGCCACTCCTTAAGGGGCCAATCACTTTACAGTTATTGTGACAGCGGTAGAGCTGAGGGGGAAAAAGGAAAGTGTTGAAGATTGACAAACGACACATACTAGTCTAGAGCGGTCTTATATTAGATAAAGTTAGGTATATATAAAAATAGCATGTTTAGTAATAAACATCTAAAACTATTTTATTTATTAATGTTGACACCATTACACTGTATACAGAGTGAAATAAAACCTTTTCCTAATATTCAAAACACTATGTCCTTTGAAATGTGTTTTGGAGGTTTTTAAAAGGGGGAATGAAACATAGATTGACTCACAAGTAGTTATACAACAAATTACTCTTATCAACACCCTTTAAACTCAATCCAGAAGTCCTCTCCCAATTAGCGATCACCTTGTGGCTAGAGAAGCTGGCTAAAGCTATAAATTACCTTAGTTCCAACCCAACAGATTGTCTAAAATATTTAAATAAATGTTTGTACGGATAAAAAATCTCCACATATTATTTGTAGATGACTATTGTTAAGGGTTAATGTCCTAATTTATAAAAGCATGTGGTCAGAAATGCGTGCGGCTAGGCTTTACAATTAACATAAATAAATGTATAAAGATTAGGAAAAATGAAAAGATTCAAATATGTTATGCTCCTACATTTTGTCTTGTACTAGTAATTCTGAAAAAAAGTAGATTTCGCTCCCTCCATGTTATTATCGTTACTACAGTCTTACTAGTAGTTCTGTGAAATGTAGACCTCCCTCCATGTTATTATCGTTACTACAGTCTTACTAGTAGTTCTGTAAATAGTAGACCTCCCTCCATGTTATTATCGTTACTACAGTCTTACTAGTAGTTCTGTGAACAGTAGACCTCCCTCCATGTTATTATCGTTACTACAGTCTTACTAGTAGTTCTGTGAACAGTAGACCTCCTCCATGTTATTATCGTTTACTACAGTCTTACTATTAGTTCTGTAACAGTAGACCTCCCTCCATTTATTATCGTTACTACAGTCTACTATAGTTGTGTGAACAGTAGACTCCCTCCATGTTATTATCGTTACTACAGTCTTATTAGTAGTTCTGTAAACAGTAGACATCCTTTTATATTATTATTGTCACCACAGCTTAACATTTTTCTGTGGATTTGAAGGTAAATCCAATACTTTAATTTATATTACTGTACACATACAAAGAATAATCATTGTTTACGGTGTTTGAGACGTCATTATCGTCATGTATGTTAAAAGTTATTAGAAACTTATATTATGTGTGTTTCGTTGTACATTCAAAGAATGCCATTGCTAAATTTATTAAACTGATTTATGGACTTGGCAGTAGTCATAGAACAAAAATATACAGACTAAGGGTAAATGGTTTGAGCTAAAACAATAGCTGGCGTTACTCAGTCAAAAAAAAATCCAGTGATTAAATAAAAATAATTATTAAATAGCTAAGTAATAGCTCTAATAAAATAATGACTTCATTAGAGCTACACGAGTACATGAATGAAACAAAAATTATCGTTGTACGTTTGTGTTCTACAAAGCATAAATATTGTATATAATTGTTAGAATAAACAATAGAATCAAGCGTAGCGTAGGTTAAGCTTTCCCTAGCCTCACTTGTAGGTTCAAGAGGAGGTTTAGTTTAGTAAGAGCTTGTCTACCCATGGATAGCGCGTAACAGGTAAATATTAAAACTGAATCAAGCTCCGTTTGTAGAGTTAATTATAAAATAGTGGAATTTAGACCAGTGAATCTACTACACCATATTTTCAAGACCGGTAAATACCTTAGGTGAACACAATGGTCCTTCGGGCATATTACAAACAAAATAAATGTTTATAATGTTTTAAAAAATATTTAAATTAAATAACGTAAGCTAATAAATATTTCTAATTAAATATATATCATTTAAATATTTTATCCAGTTCTAAGAATATTGATATATATTAATGTATTTATTAGAGATATTAACCTGCACTTTATGAACCGATTGGTTATATCGACACAGGGAATTTTTATGGATGAGTGCAAAAGAACCTACTAATTTTTCCGGGAAAGGTATTTTCACATATTTTTTAGGTCTCTTTTAAAATCCACAGTCAACATGGAACGGGTGGCTTTATTTCCCCTCCAGAGGAAGTTGTTCTACATAATTTTACTGCTCAAGAAAAATCCGTTGACCACAGTTGGGTTTGAACCCACGAACTGAGACGATCATTTTTAGCACAAGATTATTGTGGTCGACTTTTGGTTTAATCGATTAAACAGCGTAGTTACTTTCTAGTTTTATAACATTCAGAGCTACTTTTTTAAGCGAATCACTTTGACATTTAATTAAAAGATTTCGAAAATATTAAGAGAAAAGGATAGGGAGAAAGATAATATTTTTGCAAACGTTGATTAAGTAGAGAAGGGAATCGCCCTTTTGTTTATTTATCTCTCTTCATTATTTTGGTTAATTAATATTATTATCATTATTTTGCGTCAAGAGGGAAGTAGGGGTGTGTACAGTATATTTATATTATACAGAACACAACTGGGGAACATGAAACCCTTGAGCTGGTACTGTATATTTATATTATACAGAATACAACTGGGGAACATGAAACCTTTGATCTGGTACTGTATATTTATATTATACAGAATACAACTGGGGAATATGAAACCTTGAGCTGGTACTGTTATATTTATATTATACAGAATACAACTGGGGAACATGAAACCATTGAGCTGGTACTGTATATTTATATTATACAGAATACAACTGGGGAACATGAAACCCTTGAACTGGTACTGTATATTTATATTATACAGAATACAACTGGGGAACATGAAACCCTTGAGCTGGTACTGTATATTTATATTATACAGAATACAACTGGGGAACATGAAACCCTTGAACTGGTACTGTATATTTATATTATACAGAATACAACTGGGGAACATGAAACCATTGAGCTGGTACTGTATATTTATATTATACAGAATACAACTGGGGAACATGAAACCCTTGAGCTGGTACTGTATATTTATATTATACAGAAACAACTGGGGAACATGAAACCCTTGAGCTGGTACTGTATATTTAATGAAAGTTAAAATAGAAAAATAAACATATTTAAATATAAAATAGGAACATAAACAATTCCCGCTTTCCAATCCACACCTCGGTGCCATTACAGCTTTCGATTGTTATCTTGGATCTGATATCCTGGTTAATCAAGGGTGAGATGGGATATAAATGTATCGAGTTTTTTTAAAGGTTGAAATGAAAGCATATACAGACGTATGTATGTTCATGATTTTTGAACAGTGTATAGACTAAGTATAACGTTCATTCATGAGTTATTGACTATTATCTGACAGTTCTACAGTTTGTTAAATTGACTTAGCTGACCTGTCAAGTAGCCGTTCTGTATTTCTATGTCAGAATTTTTAAATGTCATATTTTCTTGGAGGCTAAATTTATTCTTCTTTTTATTTACAAGATGACCTATTTATTAGATATGACAAGAAAAAATATTTTTGATACATCAATTTTTCAAGGTCTGAAACCTTACAACGTGTAGACATAATACTTTTTTGTATTATTTGCTCTGATATGTATGCCAAAACCTTTTATGTAAATTATATTATTATATCACTATAAAGCCACACGGCTGACTCACTCACTGACATTAATGTTTACCCACTTACAGATGAATTAGAAACTTGGAATTTGGGATACTTATAGGCCTATATTCTAGCCTACAACTGACGTAAAAATTCCAAAAAGTTAAAAAAATTAATTTCTAACCCCCGAAAGAAAATCAAAATGTCGCAGAAACTTTAAAGTGTGTGTGAAGCTTTCTTTGGAGGTCTCTTGTGGCTAAACGGTAAGATCTATCAAAAAACTGCTCTGGAATTACATTAGTTTACATCCTCATTGGGAGTTTGGGGACGGAGCCCTAAACGAGCAAAGCGAATCTCATTCTAAAGTTACTATCTATTTTCAAATATTTTCTTACGCATGGCTTATTTTAATTCAGGCACCCTTCTCTGTGGTCACGTGTTCTAAGGCTTTAAATTTCCATTGCATAAGGTCACCGATGACGGAGAGCACGAGGTTTGAATTCCGTCTGGGTGTAGCGGGGTTGATTCCAAAATATGGTTTGTCATTGTTTTTCAATCCTCTCTCTACACTAATTCTAGTCTCTTACTTCGTAACTTTTCAATTAATTGGTTAGAAACGCATGTTTTAAATGTATGTACTAACTAAACAAATTAAATAATTATTAACACTACATTACTTTATGTTTCTAGCTAAGAAAATAGCTTAGAGTATATTGAAATTTGGAAAATTATAACGCGAACATAAACACTATTAAATGTTGCAAAACCATCGTACATACTTTCACATTATAGTATTTTATAACTAGGAACAAAACATTTTAAAATCGGTTTTAGGTAAACAATCTTTGAATTATTCAAATATTTGAACAAAATTGTTTGACTCATTTCAAGCTATCAAAACTTTGTGGCAAGTAACCAAACATAAAAAAAAACTAAAATACTTTTTTATTTATCATGCAAGACAACACAGATATACGTTTTGACTCAAATCGTTTGAGCTATTTCAAAAAAAAATTGTAGTTCTCAAAGATTATTCATCAGTCATCAGTAAGCAAACCTTAATTTTAGTTTTAAAATACAAAATATATAAAATCTTCTCGTGGTATGAAAATGTATAATTTAGATCTCAAGTTTGAACAAAATCCACCAAACAGTTTTGACGGCAGTTTCAGGTACTGTACATACATAAACACAGATAGTAAGACCAATTTTTGTTCAATTCAATGTCAATCATAATAATGAGACCAAACATTTTCACAAGTACCAATACTTTCTCTGTATGATAAAGTAGAAACAAGACGGAATCTTCAGAGATTTATTACAAGAGCACTCTCCTAAACCTTTGCTAAAAGTCTCCCCCTCTCCCCCAAGTGTTTTCTGCCCTTTTAATAAACCAATCCGTTACCCCCATTTTCCCGTGAAAGCCAAATACTGTTCCCCATAGGCTCTGTTAATCACCTGCTCATTAATAAAGATAGATCAGCGCGTCGGGTCAGACAGGAGATGAGTTATACACAGTAAGCCACTGAGTGAACTAAAAGTACCAGCTTTTCTGGCCGACTTAATCTAACACAGCCTCGCCATTAAACCCCGTTCGTGTCAGCACGTGTCAAAAGGGGCAGAGGGGTAATATTGTGTCACATAGTACCTCGCGTGGGAGAGGTGTAGGAGGGGATTGATTCACTTTAAACCTGCTCAGGTATGTCTACATCTTGAAACGTCCCTCGCTAGGTTGGTATACTTGGGGTGGGAATGTAAACAGAACCGAGATAGAATACCAGGCCTCCGTAGCGCAGAAGGTTGAGGACACCTACTCCATTTCAAAGGGATCGTGTTCCGAACAATAAAATAGTCCGCTCCTTTTTTTTCTGTGTTATTCGATCCGGTAATCAAAATATCGTGATTCCTGCTGTTCTGGGATTGGTATATGTCTCTTAGGTTAAGTTGGTTTTAATTAATACCCCCTTGTGCCATGAAATGCACATTAAACTTATAATACTGTGAATCCGACACCTTAACTTAGTTGGTAGTGTTTCTGTCTACAGAGCTAAAGGTCCCTGGTTCAAATCCTGGCATAGCTGAAACATTTACCATTGGTTAAACGTGGGATTACACTTTCACATTGATGAATTAATGGCCAGGGGTCTGGTTGTTGTGTCTGTTCTAGATATAAGTTAGTTTATAGGTCATGTACTGAAATAATCAGTCATTTCATAAAATGACGCCTAATTTTCTCATATTTCTCCCACGTCCGTACGGGTTGTACACATATGCATTACTCTAAAGGTATAGATATAATAAAGATAGGATTTATCCAAATGTACCCGAATTTGCGTTAAGGGAGAGTGATAAGCTATTTAAGAATGTAAATATTAAAAAATAAAATTATTAAATATAACTTATGCCAATAAAATTTGGGTGTGGCGCTCACTCCTGTGACATAGAATTCTCACCTCATTAGCTCCTCCACTAACTCCTGTGACATAGAACTCTCACCTCATTAGCTCCTCCCCTAACTCCTGTGACATAGAACTCTCACCTCATTAGCTCCTCCACTAACTCCTGCGACATAGAACTCTCACCTCATTAGCTCCTCCACTAACTCCTGTGACATAGAACTCTCACCTCACTAGCTCCTCCACTAACTCCTGCGACATAGAAATCTCACCTCATTAGCTCCTCCACTCACTCCTGCGACATAGAACTCTCACTCACTACTCTGTGACATAGAACTCTCACCTCATTAGCTCCTCCACTAACTCCTGTGACATAGAACTCTCACCTCACTAGCTCCTCCACTAACTCCTGCGACATAGAACTCTCACCTCATTAGCTCCTCCACTACTCCTGCGACATAGAACTCTCACCTCATTAGCTCCCTTTCCACTCACTCCTGCGACATAGAACTCTCACCTCACTAACTCCTGCGACATAGAACTCTCACCTCATTAGCTCCTCCACTAACTCCTGCGACATAGAACTCTCACCTCACTAGCTCCTCCAATAACTCCTGCACATAGAACTCTCACCTCATTAGCTCCTCCACTCACTCCTGCGACATAGAACTCTCACCTCACTAGCTCCTCCATAACTCCTGCGACATAGAACTCTCACCTCATTAGCTCCTCCACTCACTCCTGCGACATAGAACTCTCACCACCTCACTAACTCCTGCGACATAAACTCACCTCATAGCTCCTCCACTAACTCCTGCGACATAGAACTCTCACCTCACTAACTCCTGCGACATAGAACTCTCACCTCACTAGCTCCTCCACTAACTCCTGCGACATAGAACTCTCACCTCATTAGCTCCTCCACTAACTCCTGCGACATAGAACTCTCACCTCATTAGCTCCTCCACTACTCCTGCGACATAGAACTCTCACCGTCACTAACTCCTGCGACATAGACTCTACCATAGTCCTCACTAACTCCTGCGACATAGAACTCCACTCATTAGTCCTCACTAACTCCTGCGACATAGAACTCTCACTACTACTCCTCACTAACTCCTGCGACATAGAACTCTCACCTCACTAGCTCCTCTCTAGGATCTCGTAGGTCAAGATCGTGTACATTCTGTATGTTGCAGGTATGAATGCCACGCCTTATATATGATCGGCATGAGGTATATTTAAAATATATATATATATTTCCTTAATTACATAAACTTAATAAGATATGTTTGAATGGATAAGTTAAGGTCCTAAATCCCGGTCAGGTATAAATCCAGGATAGTTTATAGCCTATATATGATCTGCATTGGCTGCACACTGCACCAAATTATAGATTTAGCTCAAATTTAATGATTAATTTTATATAATGAGATATTTAAATTACACTTTCTGAGAATACTTATTATATCAGCATTTCTATTAGCGAGAGCGAAAAGGCCTACCAATTATGCTGGAAAGGTACCACAGGTGCTCCAGTCCACCTGGGACCGACGGCTTAGCTTCCTCTCCTAAGGAAGTTGTGTTACAGATTTTTGTCGCTCAAGAAAAATCCATTGACCCGGCTGGTTTGAACCCAAGGACATTGAGTCCTGAGGTGAGAAATGTATCCCAAGAGCACCGAGGTTGGCGTTAAATTTTAAAATAATATTCAAACACCTATCTCCCCGTTGTAGAGAAACTAGGACAAGATTAGACTGTCGACCTAGCCCACGTGAGCATGGATAACAATTTACTGGAACAGTTTTTTAAAGAGCTCAGTAAAATTACTAGTAAATATAAAAATGTAAAACTCTATAAATGTTTGCTCCTGTTCGTATACCCGTTACATTTACATAATTATATTTCCAATCTAGCTCGCACCGGGGCTCTGGTCAAAGGCATCAAGTCTCGTCCAGTTTGGTTTATTCGGTGACGGGAAGTTCGTTGATTGGAATACTGTTCTGGAGCACTGATGGTGGTTCGTCTAAAATGGTTTCTCAGACCCCCTCCCTCCCCACACACACACGCAGATGATGATACATTTTCTTTAAACTCTAGCCTCTACATCCCTACATTTAATAGTGTTAATATGTGGCTATCCCGGACGTGTATTGAGATGCGGGCCACGTATGAAAAAATTATTATTATTTTGAATCTCTCAAGTAAATCTATTCCAATACCAGTTTGATAAGCCTTCATCGCCTTATTTTATCATAGCTGTGAAATTCAGTCGGCCATGACCCCGACCCGACAACGGGAGAAGACCCAAGACCCACTAAACCTTTTTAAAAAGTGCTTCAGTCTCATTATCTTATAAACTACCTTATTCTTTCTCTCAAACACACCTCCCCATTTTGTTTAAAAGTGTCATCTCAAGCTGTAAGCTGTCAACCAATTGGACCAGTGGAAAGTTTGAACGTCTCCTCTCTTTCTAACTCCAATAGTAAACTAACCCTTCAAAAATCTTACTTACTTTTTATTCATGTCTTCCTGTATTCAACGTCCTTTTGAATTGTCTAGACCAGCGGTTCCCAAAGTGTGCTCCACGAAGGATCTCAAGTGCTCCGCGAAGAGAGGTTGGAAAGAAAAATAAATGTGACAAGATCTTAAAACTGTGGATTTGTGCTGCCATGAACTGTGTTGGGTAGAAATTGTTTATCTCCTGCAGCGTGTGCTGTGAAGCAGTGTAGATAGTAAGTATTATAAAGCCGAAGTGCGTGTCATGCGTCACCTCAGTCCGATTTGGCACCCGCACCTCACCTTCTTGGAACCATGCGAAACATCTAGAACGTTGGTGAAGCGCACAGCCTGAACGCGGCGAAACCAGACAGAGAGACTCTAAGGTACTAGAACCTTGCCGCCGCGCTTTCAGAGTGTTGCAAAGTGTCGCCAAACAGTGCGATGTTACCAGCAAAAATGGCGCCATCGTTTTGAGAGTATCCACCCGTAATCTAAGGGCAAACCGACTGATTTCTTCACAAGGAAATACGGTGTACTTACTTACACAAGCCCAGAAATTTACAACCCATCACTCAAAAACCGTTAACGAAAAGGCTTTGATGGCGTCCTACTTAGTCAGTTTCCGAGGTCCTCAAGCTGGCGAAGCCCATACCATCGCTGAAAACCTTATCAAGCCTTTGGTAAAGGACATAGGGGAGTGTATGCTGGATGTAAAAGCTCCGAAACTAATAGACACAGTTTCATTGACAAAAAAAAAAACAATCTCGAGACAAATCGGGGAGTTAGGAGAGGACGTGAAAGCTACTTTACTTTCACGAATAAAATGTTCTAACTTTTCACTCCAATTGGATGAATGAATGGATGTGGCTAGGTTGGCAGCTATAAAGTGCTAGGTGGCATAATAGTATTTGCGCGCTACCAATACGTGTAGGGTTCTTTCAAGAGGATCTGATTTTTTCCAGTGCTTCACTGACTAACACAATTAGCACTGACATTTTCAAATTAATCGAAGAATTTTTTTCACAGTGAGTGGACTCCCATGATATAATTGCGTTGATGTGTGCCCAGACGGTGCGAAGGCCGTCACTGGGTAGTCGTCCGGTGATATCTAAAGAACAAAACAAATAATCAGGGAATGCAGCAGTAGCCCCTACGTCCTCCACCGCCATGCCCTTGCTGTAAAAAAAAAACAACCTCCCTAAAAGAAGTTTTGGACAAAAGCGTGAAAATAATTAATTATATCAAATCACAACCTAAGAATAAGGCTATTCAAAATGTTGTGTGATGACATGGGGAGTCTACATACGTATTTACTTCTTCACAGAGAAGTAAGGTGACTTTTTCGTGGCTAAACATTGACCCGGCTCTTCGAAATGAACGCTGAAGTCAGAGCATTCTAAATGAGTTTGTTTGATAGTTTCAACTGTTATTTTCGGGAAGAGCTTCAAGAAAAAACTTAAGGAAATTTTTGGGATGTAATCTTATACTCTGCTGTTTCGGAAAAGCCACCCTGTTTGACATTGCAACAGTATGAGTACTTGATTGATTTTGACATCAGATTATGCTATAGAAGAGAATTTTGTGACTAAGGAGTCACTATCAGAACTTTGGTGTCAGCTAAGAGACGAAGTTTAAGTTTTGTCAGATAAAATGCTAATCATCCTTCTGCCCTTTGCAACAACTTACTCATGTGTATCAGGATTCTCGGCCTATGTGGAAACTAAAACAAAATACAAAATTCGCTTCAATGCAGAGCCAGATATTCGGTTGCGGCTGTCCCAAATTCAACCAAAAATAGCCTTTTAAAAATCAAAACAGTCCCATCCCTCTCTATAGAATCTATGTTTGCCGTGGTCACCATGTAGTTTTTTTATGCCAAGTAACTTTAATTTTGTGGCTGAGAAAATGGTTTTAAATACCCAAACTATGTTAGTAACATGGTGTTTATTTACAATACCTGCTTTGAATTCGTTATCAAATGTGTTGCATTACTTTATGTTTTTTTATTATTATTATTTATTATTATTATTATCATCATCATTATTATTATTATTATTATTATTATTCCTGCGTCTTACTACCCGTTCGGGTTATTCGCACTTACGCTAATGTGTAATTGTAAGGTGATTGTGAGATGAAATGAAGGACCTACAGTTTAACGTGGGATCCGAACCACGGTGGAGGCCTGGCATTCCCCATATTCACAAGTTGTAATTAATACACGTCTTTTCAGAAGTGAAGGAAGGGTTTGGCAATCAGATAAATCTGTGCCGGGATTGGGGATTGAACCCTGGACCCTCAACACAAAAATCTGACACCTTACCCCTAGACCACCAGATCACCCTTTATTGCTGTTGTTTTTCGTTTATATAGATAGAGAAAGTTCCTTATTTCTCTGAAAATAAGGGAGAAAATTTTTCAAATTAAATAAAACTTGATGTTTATCATGCCCAAATGCTTAAAAATTCGTTTCCATCGTGAATACTGCTGTAATTCGGTTCAGTACGTATGTGGATGCTAGGTGAAAATATCGTCACCCTTATGGTAGAGAAACGTATGTTTAAAATTGTTGTTTTGAGAAAATAATGTCTAAAAATCCAATTTTCAATGAATTTCTATTAAAAAAATTAAGTTTATATAAAAACTTAAGCTATTTAAGACTCGAAAAATAATTTGTTATTTTGCTATTTGATAAAATATCGACTAACAACCTTAAAAATTCAGTTATGTAGAAACAGCAAAAAACGCACACACGTGCCTTTGGTATCAGAGGAACGGTAGTTCTTCTTGAAGAATGTATCTCTTGAAAAGTGCTCCATGATTCAAAAAGTTTGGGACCTTTGGTCTAGACAATCACTCATTGGTCGCAGGGAAACATTTCAAGAGCATTAATAACGTAAGCGCTTAAAGTTCTAACGTGTGCCCCAAGCTAATATTGCTGCCTACTTGAAAGAAAATATACTTACATAGCGATATTTCTTACAACAATGGCTGTTCTGGATCTCCATTGCCGCTAAAACAATTCTCAAATTAAGTTACAACGTTCACTAAAGAACCTGATAAAAATTGCTTTGCTTTAAGAATGCCAGATCTAGGTTTTTCAAACTTTTACTTTGATCTCGATACCTCGACCTTTCAATTAGTGGAATGTCGATTAAAAAAACTAGCTAACTTCGCCTCCAAACCTCAAGTTAACAACCCTAAACACTCATCTAAGAGGATAGACAGGATGTAACCAGGGTTCTCTAGACCTGTAGTTAGTCTTGCTGACCACTCAGTCAAGAGGACAGAAAGGATGGGACCAGGGTCCTCTAGACCTGTAGTCAGTCTCCCTGACCACTCAGTCACAGACAGGATGGAACCAGGGTCCTCTAGACCTGTAGTCAGTCTCCCTGACCACTCAGTCACAGACAGGATGTAACCAAGGTCCTCTAGACCTGTAGTCAGCCTCCCTGATCACTCAGTCATAGACAGGATGGAACCAGGGTCCTCTAGACCTGTAGTCAGTCTCCCTGACCACTCAACTATGGGCTGACGGAAGTAAGTTAGAAGCTAGTAATCAACTGTCCTCCGACAGTTTGAGCAACAAGGACATTATATTACAAAGTGTTGGTGGTGAGAGTCGAAAACAAGACGCGAGTAAAGAGCACGCCCACTCTTCGTGGGCGTCAGAGCCCAAGAGACGCCACTGAGCTCTGTCATAAGTGGGCGGTGTATTTATTGGTTGCGCTGATTCACCCCATACAATATATTATCATCCAAGCGCAGCGTCTTACTGCCCATTCGGGTTATTCATTCGCTTATGTACTTATTACGCTAACTGGTTATAGATTTGGAAGGTTGAATTAAGAGGAATTTTTCCCACATTTGTGTGAAGAGAGAGTGAGTGAGAACCCTTTTAGGAAAAACATCCTTCAGTATTCCCTAATGAGATTCGAACTTATATCTCCCCGTCATCGGCAGTCTAATCTATTATGAGAGTAACGCCTTAGATCATGCAACCACTGAAGTGGATAATAAAACTTTAATCAGTGTTCAATTTTAAGAAAATATAAATAATATTTAAAAGTAAATTTGTTTTAAAAAAAATATTTAAAAGAAAAGGTTTAGTTGAAGGTATAGTGAGTACACTCTTATGAATTTAATATTAAATAATCCATGAGTTGGCAACTTATTTAATCCAGGACAACTCACCGACATATAATTAACTGTGTCTATAAAACGTCCATTTACACATACAGGAAACCCCAATCCAGGTTAGGATTTGAATTACATTTCTGTGGTTTATTTCCCCTGGGTGACCCGGTGGTCTAGGGTTCAATCCTCGGTCCTGGCACAGATTTATCAGATAGCCAAACCCTTCCTTCACCTCTGACAAGACGTGTATTAATCACAACTTGTGAATATGGGGAATGCCAGGCCGGCCTCCACCGTGGTTCAGATCACACGTTAAACTGTAGGTCCTCCATTTCATCTCATAATCACCCTACCATTACACATTAGCGTAAGAGCGTATAACCCGAACGGGTAGTAAGACGCGGTGCTAATAATAATAATAATAATATTTCCCCTCCATTTTCTAAGCTAACAAATAAAGATCAGGGGTGCGTGTTTTGTGTTTATCCTCTAGCTTTACAACTACGTAGAACATACAAACCATTCTATTTTACAGGTATAAAAGAATTTAAACAAACGTTATTTTGAATAGAACTAATTTTCAAATGTATTTGTAAACAAATTAAACTTAATTTAAAAATCTGAACGCAAACTCTTTGTGTAGGTTATTTCTGATATAATGTGGTTTTGAAAAAAAGTGACTCCCATTTAAAATCAGATAAAACAAAGGCAATATTATGTTTAGACCCATTCAGTTCTTGATATTTTTTTTTTCAAATTTGATTGTTTTAGAGGAATGTTTCCCAAACTGTGATTCATGTACCCTCAGAGGTGTGTCAAATAGTTTTTTTAATATAATTAAAATATGTTTTAAGATAGGCTTCTTGTGAATTTTTTTAGAATCATGTCTTACTACCCATTAGAGTTATTCGCTATTTACGCTCATGGTTTTTTAGAGATTATGAAGGTTATATTTAAAGGAAGTATACCCTAATTTGCATGGAGGGAGATTTGAAAACCATTTTGGTAAATAAACCTCAGTACACCTGACTTAGATTTGAACCTAAATCTCCCACTTATCAGTATAGTCTACTGCAAGAGTAGCACCTTAGACCCTGCGGCCACCGAAGCGGGTGTGTGAACAAATTAAATCAGATTTTGACACAATCCAAGTACTGTTACAAATCTTTCTTTCTCCTCGTAAGAGCTTTGTTTAAATTCCTACTAACGGTTTACTATAATTTGGAATGTTCGTATATATTTTACAAGATAGCAGGTATTTGATTTATTTATGTGTGTGTGTGTGTGTGTGTGTGTGTGTGTGTGTGTGTGTGTGTTTTGTGTGTGTGTATGAAGAGCTAGAAGGGGCACACGCCTAGAGAGAGTATGGGAAACACCGTTATAGAGACTTGGTATAGTCTTTGACTTGAAGACAGAACACTAAACAAGCATTTCATGTCCAGAGTATTAAATATCAAAGCTATTATATTTGTTGGTCGGGGTTATCATCTAAATACCATACTCCTTAAATTGAAAAACAACACCTGAACACGGGCATCTAACCCGATTTATACACGTCCATCACAGACTATGCCTTAATATATGAGTGAAGAATGTCCCTGAGCACGTGAAGACTCCTGGATATCTCAGTGGTTAGAGTATTGGTGTAATAAGCCAAAGGTCCAGAGTTCAAGTCCCGTATCCGGGTTTAGTTTATTGAATTTAAATAATATTTCGTATTTAGTTAATCTATCTTTCCTATGGAGTGGAGTGAGGTCCGGTTTTAACTCGACCATTTGACGTTTCATCTGCCTCTCTGTTCCAAGATTAATGCCAAATTCGAGGACCAATTTTAACTAAATGTGTCGGGGGCATTCCTTACACCTACACACGACGATGCATGCATAGGTTTTTTCTATAAATTTTGAATATATATATATTAAATGAGAAGGTGGGGGATTATGCACTGGTGACGAGTGGGTTGCCTAATACAGGGGATGTGTTGGCTCAACATTCATGCATTCTGATTTAAGTTTATAAAATATGTTGTGTTTAAATGCAGCATATTTTCAAGTTATTAATGTATTGTGTACCAGCTGCCTAGATACTCGTGAAAATGATTAGTCCGAATTTTAAATATTTCGATTATTTTTTTTAATATCCCTTGGATTTCGAATTAAAAAAGTAACACTTTAATTGTTTTGTAAAGAAAAAATATAATAGTTTGATGATGACTCATTTAAAAATTATATGTGAAGGGCACTTTATATGATTATCAAAATAACAAGTCAGTTTTTCCGGGGAAAGATTATTAACTGGTTAACCGTTTTTTTTTTTAAATGACACATACTATAGTAAATTATTTAATAGGGTTTTTTACTATTGCGTCGTAGCATTTATTTCTTCGTTGTTTGTTTTTTTATGAATCTTATGGCCGCGTAAGCAGTTATTATATCAGTAGATAAATATAATTTAGAATGTTGTCCAACCTGAAGACAGGTTGTCAGTCATGACGTCTCTCCCAATGTAACCCTCTGTGAGAACCAGAAGGTAGAGGCGGATATACTGCGTAATTGTAGGAAATAGCATACCTTGGCTTTTTGAAGGTCACGAAACTGAACCTTCATACACATTTTCTGAGTGACGCTGTAAGTATCCATAACCGATCAACACGTAACTATATTCAACTAACTTACTTATAAACATCAAAATAACCTTATGGTGGCATGGAAGAGGACATGAGATAAGGTCAGTGTTCTTACAACAACAAAAGTTTTGGTCAATATAAATAAAACCTGCTTCGGTGGGTGCATGGTCTAACGCGTTACTCTCGTGATGGACTAGGCTGACGATGATGCAGAGATCGAGGTTTTGTATCCTGGTCAGCTGGACCGTTGGTGGTCTTACAAAATTGTTTACCACTCTCCCTGCACGCAAATATGGGTACACTTCCTCAACATTCAACCTTCCTCATCCTTAGCTCTTAGTGTAATTAGTACACATGCGTAAAACCTGAACAGGTAATAAGACGTGGTGTATATATATATATATAAAATATTGTTCCAGTGGATTTGTTCCGTTTATTCTCCTACACTTGGTAATATCAACAGTTGTCCAAAGTCCGCCATGCTCTGGACAGATATTCAACAAACTGTTGACATTACAAAGAGTAAAAAACCAAAATAAACATATTTACCGAGGTAATATTGATTTATTTTGGACAAAAATCGCATTATTTTAGAGATATTCTGGGATAAAACCAACAACCCTTGGAACCGTGGTTGGCCATGCATGAGGTTCTCCCAAATCCCAGAATGAACCCTAGTTTCTCGACGAGACTGTACTCGTGATCCTATTGGTCGAACTACACAGAAAGGAAGCAAGTATGTCCATTGGGAGACCAGTGGTTCGGTCTTAACGGTAAGTACGAACTATTAGGAGTTCACCACTGTTTCTGTTGCAAATGACTTCAGTTCTCACTTAAGTGTATGTAGAAACAACAAAACTAATTTACAAAAGTACACTCTCGTCAAAGAGCATTGTTAACCGTCTCACTCAAAGTACCGTCTCTGCTAATATTATAAAGAACAAAACATATACATCGGTGGGCAAGCAGGGTAAGTCGTCGGACTGGTTTGTTTCTTCCAATGACGGGGAAGTAGATCTTAAAAGCCCATCCTGGTGTATTGAGGGCTATTCTGTTCTCTTATATGGTTTATATCTCTTCCTTTGAGCAAAATGTGGGTGCGTTCCTTC
The DNA here is from genome assembly GCA_039000515.1 of Timema cristinae. NCBI lineage: Eukaryota > Metazoa > Arthropoda > Insecta > Phasmatodea > Timematidae > Timema > Timema cristinae. The sequence goes on from JBCFYV010000001.1 coordinate 9,551,648, forward strand.
CGAAATCTACCTACCTTGTCCTTACCCCAGTAGTGTAAAGGGTTTCACAACAAAATTAAATAAAATTCCTGAAACAATTGTAAATACTTTCAAATATTACCGTTTGGTTGGGTTTTTTTTAAACTATAACATCGCTAAATTGCACTCCGATTATATATTATTATTATTATTATTATTATTTTTATTATTATTTTTACAATAAATAAGAAGAATATTTTATTTATGATATAGATCACTCTCCTGATAGCCATTTCAAATATAATTTTAAGAACATAACATTTTTTAAAAGTTGATTAATTTTCAAAAAATGAGTCATTATTAAAATATGATTTTTAGGGATAAAATAAAAATGATGAATTCTCCTTAAGGCATGCACCAGACAACATCTAAATATCAAGTTTGAATGTAATCCATAAAATCACTATGGCTCTGGCCCCAGATATAAACAGAAAAAAAAATTAAGACTCAATTTGTTGGGGTGCGAGATCCCATAAACCGTCAATATCCACCACAATCTCATGCTAGAAAATGTTTCACTGTTACAACACTTTCTCTATGTGTGAAAATACACGAATACAGTAGAGCGTCGATATTTCAGACATCGATATTCCGGATCGCCAATAAAAATATTATTTAGAAAAATAACCGTAGTGGTATTAATATCAGAGACATGGCCACCAAAAAAAACGCACCTCAACTCTTGTTTTAAAAAAAATGGCGACTTTTTTCGTTGTTAGATTTTGGTCTTGTTTTATTGCTTCAGAATTTGTAATATTTAGCATCAAAATAACAATGTGTAAGTTCATTATTTAAATAAAGTGGAAATGTTTCTATCTTAACACTGATTTTTCATAAGTATACCGTTTATGCTTTTTTTTAAATCTGTACTGGGTCGATCCCCGATAAGTCCAAATTATCGACGCTCTAATGTAGCTAAATGATATAACCCAAATACTAGCTCCACTACACTCGACCATAGAATGAAAAATATTGTTCTAGTTTCAAACTCATATATTATATTATTGTTGTGAGTCCTCAGGAAATATATACGAACTCACACTACCAACCTTGTAAAAATATACGAACTCACACTACCAACCTTGGAAACGAAGAAAGATGCGACAGTCGTAGACAAAATAGAAATAAGAGATATGAAAAGTTGGTCTTAGGCTGGCAGAGAGAGGATGGCCAACTTGGCGAGACCAGGGTAAGACGCACTACCCGGCCCGCGAAATGATGACAAATGGAGGGAGCTGCTAGTTCCCACTGTTGGCACCACTGGGAATAAGTGGGGCCGTTACCGGGTTAGTTGGACATACACTCTAGTTCTCATAGGAATAAACTTTTACAAAATACAAACACATCTATCCTTGGTCAACAATGATAACGTTTTAATATATTATTATTATTGTATATATATTGATAATATTTATCAAAAGTGACAGCTGCAGATCACACGGCTTGACGTATGAATACGTGAACGTAAATTTAGTAGCTTTTCTAGCTGTCAGATAAGGATCCTCAGTACATCCAACCGGGATTCCAACACCAATCTCCTCGTCATCGGTAGACCAGTCTATTGTGATAGTGACTCCTTAGACTGCATGACCATCCAAGTGGGTTTTAGCCACAGATATTATTAGTATTTCATACGTTTGGCAAAAAATGTAGAGATTTTTTTTTAATTAATACAGCTCAATTTGAAACATAACAATTAATAATAGGTTGTTAAAAATAGTATAGTTTGTGCATCAACCATTAAATGAGTATATTTTGCATAGATAGTATACTCATTTAATGGATGATGTTAGACATACAATTTACTCATTTAATGGTTGATATTTTACATATATATTATACTCATTTAATGGTTGATGTCAGACATATAATTTACTCATTTAATGGTTGATATTTTACATGTATAATATACTCATTTAATGGTTGATGTCAGACATATAATTTACTCATTTAATGGTTGATATTTTACATGTATAATATACTCATTTAATGGTTGATGTCAGACATACAATTTACTCATTTAATGGTTGATATTTTACATGTATAATATACTCATTTAATGGTTGATGTCAGACATACAATTTATTCATTTAATTGTTTATGTCAGACATACAATTTATTCATTTAATGGTTGATATTTTACATGTATAATATACTCATTTAATGGTTGATATGTTAGGCATACAATATACTAATTTAATGGTTGATATTTTACATATATATTATATTCATTTAATGGTTGATATTTTACATGTATAATATACTCATTTAATGGTTGATGTCAGACATACAATTTACTCATTTAATGGTTTATATTTTACATGTATAATATACTCATTTAATGGTTGATGTCAGACATACAATTTATTCATTTAATTGTTTATGTCAGACATACAATTTATTCATTTAATGGTTGATATTTTACATGTATAATATACTCATTTAATGGTTGATATGTTAGGCATACAATATACTAATTTAATGGTTGATATTTTACATATATATTATATTCATTTAATGGTTGATATTTTACATGTTTAATATACTCATTTAATGGTTAATATATTAGACATACAATATACTCATTTAATGGTTGATATTTTACATATATATTATACTCATTTAATGGTTTATATTTTACATGTATAATATACTCATTTATGGTTGATATTTTACATATATATTATACTCATTTAATGGTTAATATTTTACATGTATAATATACTCATTTAATGGTTGATATGTTAGACATACAATATACTCATTTAATGGTTGATGCACAAATTATACTATTTTTAACGACACATTATTAATGTTTACATTTCAAATTGAACTGTATCAATTTTTTTTAATTTTCTCTCTTTTAATTATTTGTCAAACGTAAGTAATACTAAAGTTGGCTACAGTGAAAATATTTGCCGTTGTCGAAATGTCAAGTTAAAATTCGAACAACGTTCAACCCAACTACGGTAAAATCCTGGAGATGACGTGAGTCAACCCTTATCAACAAATAAATAATCCGGGGAGGTTTTGTGTGAAAACTTGTCGAACGTATTGTGGAGAAGGAGGGTGAAGAGGGGGGAGGGGGGGGGAAATTACACATCCCCCGCAGGCAAAGGAAACAAGATCAAACGGAAGATTTATTTTCGTGCATCGCGTCTTGTACACAGGGCTATATATTAATTACGTCAATAGGGTAGGGATGAGGAAGGTATAGTTTATAATAAACGTACCAGCATCTGAGCACTGGGAGAGTGGTAAACCTATCCCTGGATTCGAACCTCGACCTCCATGGCACCGGTGAACCATGATAGACGAGTCTGACATTTAATCCACACGTCCACCCGATGCGGATTTTTGGCTGATAGGAACATACTGTACCATCTTTGGAGAAAGGATAAAGAGAGTGAATTTAAATGAAAATCATTGTCCGTGGAGTTAATGCAAATGAAACATTGTGTTGACCCCCCCTGCTCAGTGAGTACAAACAAGGCCTCTCGTCTAGCATTCGAGTGCGCACCGCTTGTTTCCCCTGTAAATAGACCACACGGAAGACAGACAAAGAGAAGGAAGAAAATAGGCCCGCGTAACACACTGGTCGGAGCCATTTACATGTGAGTGCGGGCCTTAGAAGCTGGAAGGAGCACTTTAGGAGAGTTACACATTCAGTTAAAGAGTTAAACCAGCTATTACAGTCGGCGCAGTAACACAATATACACAATCAACCTAAATTTGGTCAGTATTTGCTCACGGATATTAAATATTATTATTATTATTAGCACCGCGTCTTACTACCCGTTAGGGTTATACGCACTTACGCTAATGTGTAATGGTAGGGTGATTGTGAGATGAAATGGAGGACCTACAGTTTAACATAGAATCCGAACCATGGTGGAGGCCTGGCATCCCACACATTCACAAGTTGTGATTATTACACGTCTTGTCAGAGGTGAAGGAAGGGTTTGGTAATCAGATAAATCTGTTCCGGGACCAAGGATTGAACTCCGGCCGCCAGCACAGAAGTCTGACACCTTACCCCTAGACCGCCAGGTCACCGATATTAAATAAAAAAATGCAAAATACATAATAAATTCTAAAAATCTTAGTAACATAATTGGGAACAAATTAATTTAAACGTTCATCTGTGAAATATTGTAAAATTCAACCAAATTAAAAATGATTACTAAACAGCTTTAATAAATTTTATTTGTTAGTGATTTCATTTTAAGCTAAGATAAAAACCGGATCAACTTTTTTAATTGTTTGATTTTTAGCGCCGGTTTAGAATTATAAACGTATCTACTAACTACGATAATTGGTCAGAGATGGGGAAGGTTTGAGCTAGACGAGGTGTACCCGAATTCGCGTGGAGCGGAAAACCATTTAAGGGGAAAAACCAGATACACCCGACCTGGCTTCGAACACCCGCTTCCCCATCACCTGTAAAACAGACAAGACACATTGTTAGTGCAGGAGGCAGATAGTAGGTTCACGGAGGGGATCGCCCACGGTGCTCGGGCTGAGTAAATCAAGTGTTTGCGTGGGAATGAACTCACCCCTCTCTCCGGAGGTGTTGAGACTTCTGTCCTCAGGACGGGGAGCAAATATATACAGTCGCATTATCATAGGAACCGCTAGAGAAGTTAATATATCTACTCTCACGTATTCATACGTCAAGTAATGTGATCTGCAGCTTACACTTATGATGGATATTATCCATACATTTAGAATAATAATAATACAATAAAATGTTAGCAATATCGACTGCAACATGTTTGTATTTTCTAATGTTCTATAAGGTCCTTCCTACTAAAATGTGAGTGTACATTGGTGAGAGAAAGCTTGTGCAAGGTTTACCAAGGATGTGGTGCTACAAGGATTGTTTGTGTGAGGACAGAGAGAGAGAGAGGAGTAATTCTAAGTTCATTCAAAATAAATTCAAGAAGAGGAAATACCGCTTTAATGGTAGGTTTAGTTTGACAGAGACATTTTGAATTGTCTAGATTACAATTTGGTTATCACTCGATGCCACAGTTGTTTATGTTTAATCCATAGAACATATTTACCAACAAATTAATGACAAGTTTCTTTAACTAAACATGTATACGGAAGGACATTTGAATTTTAAAAGGTTTTTTTATTTATTTTGCACCACGTCTTACTAACCGTTCGGGTTGTACGCTAATTTTACAAGTGAGCTATTCCAAAGCGAAGTATGTAAATCAGTCAATTCTAATTTTGATTTTGAGGGTGGTTTAGTAAAAATAAAATTATAAAAGTATATATATATGTGTGTGTACTATTTTATGCAATTTTTATGAGTGACCTGGTGGTCTAGTGGTAAGGTGTCAGACCTCTTTTATGGGGGCCGGAGTTCAATCCTCGGTCACGGCACAGATTTATCTGATTGCCAAACCCTTCCTTCACCTCTGACAAGACGTGTATTAATCACAATTGTGAATGTGGGGAATGACAGGCCTCCACCGTGGTTCGAATCCCATGTTAAACTGTAGGTCCTTCATTTCATCTCACAATCACGCTACCATTACACATTAGCGTAAGTGCGTATAACCCGAACGGGTAGTAAGACGCGGTGCTAATATAATAATAATAATAATAATAATAATAATAATAATAAATTATGCAATTTTATTAATTCATCTTAACCGCATTAGTGGTCATGGGGAACTAATGTCCGGCTCATATACTCTGGTTTTAAATTTACGGAGAGGTATGGTTCGGATGATAGCCAGGTATCTTTGTTAAATGGTTTACCACTCTCTCTCCATTCAAATTCTGATATATTCCCTCTAAATTCTATCTTACATTTTTTTTTTCCTAAAATGCCGGACGGGTAGCAAGACATTTTACAAACGATAGCATTTATAATTGTATACAAGTGCCTTCTACCCGGACATTTGATGTATAGACTTTTATTTAACTTCGTTTGTTACTACCCGTTCGGGTTGTACTTATACGTACTATGTACACTAATATTCTAGGGTTGATGAAGGTTGAATTTAGAGGAAGGCTACCCGCACTTTCATTTGGGAGAGGAAAAGTCTTCAGATAAAACCACCCTTGGTAAACTCGACCGGGAATCCAACTCCGACCTCCCCATCATCGGCAATCCAGTCTTTTGCGAGAATGACCCCTTGGACCATGTGACCACCCTTGGCGGGTTATTTGTTAATTATTGACCTAAGACTTTGGTCCTCTTAAAACATTGACGATAAAGTTGATTCACATTACTCGGACCCGCCTAGGTTGCGTAGTTATCTAATGTGCTAGTTTCGTGTTTAGTTAGACTGCTGAGGACGAGGAAAATCGAGGTTCGAATCTCGCTTGGGTGAACTGCGGGTGATTTCTCCCCCTAAATGGGTTTCCACTCTCCCTCCACGCAAATGCGGGGTCATTTCTTTTATATTCGATCTTCCCAAATCCTAACACATTAGAGTAATTAGTACTTAAGCGTATAACCCGAATGAGTGGTAAGACGCGGTGCTAAGTATTATTATTATTATTATTATAATATTACTTGGCCAATTATAACCTGTTCGACCAATCGTAGAGCGTAGTCTCGAAGTCAGCGAAAGTCAGGTGAGAACTTCCAGCGCGAGTTGACCTTATCGTGGCTTTCCTCGCGAGGACGGCATCACCAGGAGCTCTAATAGGAGACCGCAACCAACTTTTCACTTTTAATTAGAGTGAGCCTTTCATCGGGAGGCTACTAGATGAGAAAGTACCCGTGAAGTTTTACCCCCATAGGTGTTTATGACACCATCTGGTGGGAGGGGAGAGAGAAGTACGCCTACAGAATTAACAACCCACTCTTGACCCGATGATTGAATTAATTGACGGATGGGAAGGGAGACAATTTGATGATAGGGTGGATTTAGGTATCACCCCGCCCCCATCCTCTAAATCCCAACCGTGATGAGATTAAGCGACTAATACGCCACTCGTAAAAAGGATTTACTTTTTAAATTCACCCAATAAAACTAGTGGTTTTTATAAAATTGTGAGCATATTTAAAAAAAAAATTATAACTTCATATTTGTCGAACGGTTTGAACGTGTTTATTTCTAACTAGTGTATGTGTGTCTGTTCGACTTGAACTTGTTTATTTCTAACTAATTTATGTGTGTCTGTTCGACTTGAACTTGTTTATTTCTAACTAGTGAATGTGTGTCTGTTCGACTTGAACTTGTTTATATCTAACTATGTATGTGTGTCTGTTCGACTTGAACTGGTTTATTTCTAACTAATTTATGTGTGTCTGTTCGACTTGTACTTGTTTATTTCTAACTAGTGTATGTGTGTCTGTTTAACTTGAACTTGTTTATTTCTAACTAATTTATGTGTGTCTGTTCGACTTGAACTTGTTTATTTCTAACTAGTGTATGTGTGTCTGTTCGACTTGAACTTATTTATTTCTAACTAGTGTATGTGTGTCTGTTCGACTTGAACTTGTTTATATCTAACTAGTGTATGTGTGTCTGTTCGACTTGAACTTGTCTATTTCTAACTAGTGTATGTGTGTCTGTTCGACTTGAACTTGTTTGTTTCTAACTAATTTATGTGTGTCTGTTCGACTTGAACTTGTTTATTTCTAACTAGTGTATGTGTGTTTGTTCGACTGGTATTTGTTTATTTCTAACTGGGCTTGGAGCACTTACGCTGAATGACACTTGCACGGAACCTCACCTTATCTAGTGAACTTGGTTGGGATTCCAGATCTGGTTGTGACATTTGCCCGGAATGACCAATTTTTAATTTTTCTATTCTTATATATGTTTATATATTTTTACTTTAAGAGACTCTTAGCCAATAGAATATTGTTTCTAGGGAACACCCCGTGGATGTAGTCTCTTTTCGTTACCCTTATAATATATCGCTTGTAGTTAGCTCATCAAATATTTTTCTGTATGTAATTAATTACTTGTTTGGTTTTCTCCTTTTAATTTTTGTTCTTTTTTTTTCTTTCATGGCTAGACCTAGAGTTGCTATTTAACTCTAATTTCTGATTCTAGGCCATCACTTCAAGGAAATTTTTAAGTTTTCCATTTTCTTCAAGTTTATTCAAGGCTTAACTAATGGCGTTAATTATTAGATTTGATTGCTGATATTTTTCTCTCACCCTCGAGGTTGTCCTCGTGTGTCCGTGGTACTCTGCATCTTCTCTCAGAGTGTTAACCAACGAGTAGACATTCGGATGTGACCTTGAAACCAAACTGTTTAGCCTTCTGTTCCAACCTTCAGAAACGTTGTTTGTTCGGTTCCGTCTGCCGGAACAGTTACATATACATATTAAAATATTTTCGTTTTTGAACCGTTGATCGACGAAGTAATCGTCTAAATCCCGGAGTTTTTCATTTTCGGGCGCGTCCTCTTGCATACATAACCAAGCATCGTCTTCTTATTTATTGGCACGTGTGTCCGACTGCGGTGCAACACGCATTCGAATGTGAAGCAGAACTTATTCGTTTGAATTATAATCAAGTCAGAAGAACTAGTTCTTGCACTTTCCTCCATAGATACTGGTTCAAGCGATAGTTGCAATCGTAAATCTTTGCTTATGGTTACAAAGACTAAATAATGATCGTCTCTAAATCAATAACAACATATTCTGGTTTCCAGACAGGTAAGTAGCTTTTCACAGATATAAATATTTTGTCGTAGGTTACACGGGTCTTTTTCGGCAGAAGTGTGTAGATGACAGGGATTCATCACTTTCTTCCAAAGAATTTCCCTGATCAACGTGGATAATGAATATCTGCCCAAACTGCTTACTGGAACTGTTTAATGTTCCAACAATAAAAATAATAAGATAATGTTAGCAAGAAATATTTTCCTTTTGTTCTGACAAACGTTAATATCCTGTCCTGAGACCCACGATTGTCGTCCCGAAGAAAGGAATTTCCTGCGTCGCTAGGACGCCTCGTTCATATTTAACAATAATTGTTGAAGTAAGTTGACATCTCATGCATGAGCCAGATCTTTTATTGGACACAATTGTTCCTCCGATTAAGATGCATTGATTGTTTGGCTCTTTTCTGCGCTGACACAAAGTCGTGACCACGATTAAATAGCTGGGCCAACTTCTTCTGGGATCATTTTTGATATTGAGTAATCTGCTTCCCTCGATCATTTTCTGGAATTGGCCATTTGCTTTTCTAAATTCATTTTCTGCTACGTCTGGGACACAATGCCCTTTCCTTTTCAGTGCCAGTAAGTGACATTTTCCTTGTTCGTGTAGTCCAGTATTTATTGATAACCGTTGGTAATAGACGATGTTTACCTTGGCTGGTTTCGGTGACCTCCATGTAAACTGAGAGCAGTGAATCTCGATAAAGAAATCTATCAGCCTTGACTCACTTGCGGCATATAACTGGTTAGCAGACAGTAAAACAAGAGGAATTCTTCCTACCCCCTTATAAACACCCTCCTCCTCGCTTATAGCCTCCAGGATAGTGTCACTATTAACAATAATCCTAGATTCAAACTTCCAGTATCACTCGTCTTTAATTACTGTTCTACACAAGCGTCTCTATCCGGGAAGATGTCATATCTACTCATTCTAACCAGTATATGTGCGTTTGTTTGGTTGAAATTTGTTTGTTTTTAACCACCAACATATCACGCTGACTTACTTGTCACGCACCCACCTCAACCAGACGCAATAAACTCATCTTTGAAGTGATAACTACTATCCTAGATCTCTGCCAGTACTTTAATGCCGGTATAAGGACGCTTTAGAGCTGAACTAATTAAGCACAATGAAGATGGTGTACATATGAAGATGGTGTTACAAGGAGGGACGACTATATATAATGAATAAAAAATCAATATATCCTGTGTCTAGATCGGACAATGGTCTCCCGGGGTTAGAGTAAGACTTGCTAACCTCAGCCCTATCCCTGGTGTTGCCGGGTCTGAGCCAGGCGTGCTGGCCACAGCTCTAGCCTGGTGTTCCCAGAGTCCTAGTCAAGCGTGCTAACCACGGATCTTGCCCTGGTGTTCCTAGAGTTCTAGTCAGGCGTGCTAGCCACAGCTCTTGCCCTGGTGTTCCCGGGAAACTCACGCATCAGATGAAATTATTCTAGTGGTTCAACGAGCACATTCCGTGAAATTGTTCCACCCACGCCACTGAGTGGGGCCTGGGAGGTTCGCTTGTGCAATCGTTCACGTTACGCCACTGTCCTGTATCTTGGAGGGAGGGGGTAGTCAATTCGTAATGCTACCTGGTGTGGTGAGCTAGTTGGACTCACACTTGGGGGGTTCGCAGGTATAGTCGTCAGTAGATATCGCAACATACATTCCAATCTTCATAGGGATGGCCTTTTATCAAATACAAATATTGATAACATTTTACTGTACTATTACTATATTATATATTATTATTATTATTATTATTATTATTATTATTATTATTATTATTATTATTATTAGCACCGCGTCTTACTACCCGTTCGTGTTATACGCACTTACGCTAATGTGTAATGGTAGGGTGATTGTGAGATGAAATGGAGGACCTACAGTTTAACGTGGGATCCGAACCACGGTGGAGGCCTGGCATTCCACACATTCACAAGTTGTGATTAATACACGTCTTGTCAGAGGTGAAGGAAGGGTTTGGCAATCAGATAAATCTGTGCCTGGACTGAGTATTGAACCCCGGACCCCAGCTCAGAAGTCCGACACCTTACCCCTAGAGCACTAGGTCACCAATACGCGAAAGTAAATCTAGTAACTTTTCTAGCTGTCGTATAAAGTTCTTCATATGAAAACTGGACTGTATTTATTAGCAAAAACAAATAATCATTATTGGATTTATATCGTGAGAAAGTATAGATCTGTGGTTAGCGTGCCTGAATATTTAACTGGGTGGTTCCGGGTTTGAATGCTGGTCACGAATAAAAATGTTTCACATGGAAATTTAGTTTAACCCTTTTTTTTTCTTAAGTGATTGTTAATGAGCTGAGCTCTATTTGGTTTATTGACCCTTATATTATAATAATTTGTGAACGCAAGTTACTTTAAGTTTTGTTTGGATTTTTTTTTGTAAGTTTCATACTGGTAATTCTGCCTAGTGTGGTAATGTGGGGAGCACTGATTGTAAAGGCATGGATTCAGTTCCCGAACTAGTTAATTGAGAGTTTTTTCTCCAGTGAAAAAAAAATCATATAATATAATGTATATGTATAATTATTTTCCACAGTCAACTTCGATAATATAAACTACTTTCATAAATATAATTGAATAGAGAAATGACTCACACCTGTTAATAATAATAAACAAAACAATTGAAATTAATCTCAGCTTTATATATTTATTTATTTTTATTATTTAGCACCGCGTCTTACTAATCCGTTTGGGTTATACGCTTAAGTACTGATTACGCTAATGGGTTGGGAGTTGGGAAGCTTGCATTTAGAGGAAGTGAACTCACATTTGCGGGGAGGGAGAGTGAAAACCCGTTTAGGGGAAAAAAACCTCCAGTTCACACAACCTATATTCGGACCTCGATTCCCCATCCTCAGCAGTTTAGCTCAACATGAAACTAGCGCGTTAGCTAATCACGCCACCGAGGTGAGTCGGGTTTTTATAACTGACGTAAGAAACATAATAATAAATGTTCAGCCGGCTCTTAAATAACTATGGTCAGAACACGATCCCCTGTTTCTAGACGCTTGGAGTAAGGCTATATTAAAATGGCAACCTCTCAACGAACCACCGGGCTTGGGTAACACTTCACCTTAAACCAACAACTCGTGGTCACGCATGGCAACAATACCTCACAAAACATACGTACAATAAACAACCTCAACAATACAAATTAATATATTACCTTGGAATTCAACTATCTACAAAAGAAAACGATTAATAGAAAAATATAAATTTGTTTGTCTTATATTTTGTAATAGAATTTCTTTAAAATAAAACACCTCAGGAAGCTTCCCTATATAAGTTAATATAAGTTTATTTACATAATAAATAATACATAATAAGTATATGTTAAATTATTTACTGGAATAATTTTTGTTAACATATAGTTTCCTTTTACTAAACAAATATGAAAATATTTAAAACCAAGTTGGATCACAAATTTCACATTTTTATACAATAGTAAAAATGATGTCAAAATTAACAAAATAAATATCTAAATTTTGTTACAACTATAACAAGAATTAGTTATACTATATATATATATGTGACCTGGTGGTCTAGGGGTAAGTGTCAGACTTCTGTGCTGGCGGCCGGGGTTCAATCCTCGGTCCCGGCACAGATTTATTTGATTACAAACCCTTTCTTCACCTCTGACAAGACATCTTGTGAATGTGGGGAATGCCAGGCCTCCACCGTGGTTCGGATTCCACGTTAAACTGTAGGTCCTTCATTTCATCTCACAATCACCCTACCATTACACATTAGCGTAAGTGCGTATAACCCGAATGGGTAGTAAGACGCGGTGCTAATAATATAATAATAATAATATATAGTTATACCATAAGTATCCCATTTTATTAGTTATTATTTTGGAGAAAGTTGTTAATTGTATAAGTTTTATTTGATTGAGAACTTATGTATTGTAGCTATTAATGAAAAGGTTTGATGTCACTGATAGTTAAAACATTTCTTGCAGATATAATTATAATTTTTGGTAGTACCAACAACACTAAAGATGGTGGCTTGAAACAACACATGGAAAAGGTATTGATATTTTAACCATTCATATAATTAAAATTACTGTCGGAACTCTCTCACATTCATTTCCCGGAGTTATTCTGTCTTCGGGTTAACGTTATCAATCTGTCTTCTGATAGCAACAAAAATTTTAAGTATATAATTGGATTTTTCTAGCCTTTCCAATCATCTTTACTAGGAAGTCCTCGAGTTTATTTTTCCAAACCATAGACGTCACTTCCGTTTCTCATATCATAATTTCAATAATGCTAGAATACAGAAAGACAAAATGATTTTTCAGATCGAAGTTTTGACTCCATAAATTGTAGATACAAAAAAAATGTTTAAAGTAAAAAGGATGAATGAAACAAGATCCGATAAATAAAACAAGGAATATCACTAGAAAAAAAAGTCTAACATCACTTTGTGCTCTCATTTGCACAAATTTAATAATAAAATATTATTCAGTCCTAGCATTATTGTTGACGGATACGAAATTAAAAAGTACAAAGTCCTTAGTGTCATAATAAATATATATATATAAAGTTAATTCAATCTTCCTCATACTTAATACACTAGGTAGCTAGTATATATGTTTAAAACCCGAACGGGTAGTAAGACCCAGTGATAAAAAAAACTATTATGTATGACTTTATGATAAAGACCAGGATAATAAATAAATTTAATAGCTATCATTGGTATTGCAGCGAAATAGTAGGGAGTGTTCCGGATTCGATTCCGATACCTAGGTGTAATTATTATACTACTATAAAGTCACACGGCTGACTGACATTAATGTTGACCCACTTCCAGATGAGCATAGAAACTTGAAATTTGACAAACTTATAACTTCTAGCCTGTAACCGACGGGAAAATTTCAAAAAGTTAAAAAAAAGATGCTAACCCCGAAAAAAAATTCAAAATGGTGGAGCAACTTTAAAGTCGGTGCGAACCTTTCTTTGGAGGTCTTTTGTGGCTAAATGGTAAGACCTATCAATAAACGGCTCTGGAATTACTTTAGTTTACATCCACTTGCAAAGAAAGCTCACGGGGTCTTGGGGGCGTAGACCCCAACGAGCAAAGCCAATTTTTCTATATATAATTACACCTAGGTATCAAATAGAATCGGAACACTCCTTTCTGTTTCGCTGCAATACCAATGATAGCTATTAAAATTATTAATAATCCTGGTCTTTATCATAAAGTCATACATAATACGTTTTTTTTATCAGTGCATCTTACTACCCGTTCGGATTTTAAAACATATGTACTAGCTACTCTAGTGTATTAAGTATGAGGAAGGTTGAATTAAATTAAAGTGTAGTCCGCACTTGCGTGGAGGGAGATTGTAAACCCGTTTAGAGAAAACCACCGTCAGTAACACCCGACCAGGATTCAAACCCGCGATCTCCCCGTTATACTTAGTCCAGTCTATTTTGAGAATGACACCTTAGACCATTCCACCACTGGTGCGGGTATTAACTAACAAGTATGTGTCCAAGTGAAAATCACCAAAGTTAGCTTTGATGTTGTCCACATGACAGGGTTTTGTAGAGAAGTTCAGTGGTCTGGAAAACTCCAGTCTGGGTCTGGTTCAGACACTGAGCTGTCATCACATAACAAAGATCGTTGACCTCCGCATATTACTGAGTACGGAGTAAAGTGGACTTGGGAAAACTCACATAAAATATCACTCAATCAACAGCGAGTTATAGAGGGAACAAAATTAGAAAAACTAGTTTTACTAATTAATTCTCAATCGGTATAGGAAGGAAGTCTTGAGAGAAAAAAAGCGCACATGAATGAGACAATATCAAATAATCCGATAGTTAACACTCTTTTAATTTGACTATACCTGCTTCGGTGGCTGCATGGTATAACGCGCTACTCTCGCAGTAGATTAAATTGCCGATAACGCGGAAGATCGAGTTTCGAATCTCGGTCGAATATACTGAGGGTGATTTTTTTTAATGTTTTTCCCATTTACTTCCACGTAAATGCGGGTACACTACCTCTAAATATACCCTTCCTAATCCCTAAAATTATTAGTGTAATTAGTACATAATAGTATAAACCAAACGGGTAGTAAGATGAGGTGCTAGAAAAAATTTGTTTTAAAGGTTTTTTTCCATATGGATTTAACTCAAAAACAACTCTCATTAAAATCGCTGTAACTTTTAAAATACGAATTAAATTCCTAAAATTTGCATGGAGTCTATATTTATGACCTTAAACTATAATTCAAGATCAGAAAGAAAATAATTCTAGAAAATAATTATTCCCGGGCTTCTTTTCCCGCAAGAGAGTCATGGCACAGAGATTATCTTGCCCCAGAATGTTGACGCCGACCACTTTCCTTATGACGTCAACAGCATGTTATTACACCGTTCCATACATTCACCCTCTAACGTAAATTAGATATAAAATACTGCTATGCTAGTGACAATTATAAACGTTTATATGATAGTCTCTGAATTAAATTATTATATTTAAAAACGAATATTACTGATTATTTGATAAACAAGAGCTATTACTATTGAACAAAAGTGTCTTTTATTAAATTTTGACTTCTACTTTAGATATGATTTAACATAAAGCTTGTATGCCCACTCAAATATTTTTTAATAGTGAAAATAAGTTTGGGATCTCAATGAATCATTGTCTCAAGAATATTTCTATGTTTCAATTTTTTTTAATGTATGAACGTGGTTACAGGATTAATCTTTCTACCTCGGTTCTAGAGATATACACGTCAATCCAAAGGTCTCGGGATATATTATCATGTCTTGGTGTCATTTTAAAATTATATACTTACTCTATGGTATTAAAATCTTGAAATTTCATTGATATAATTACAAACGTACGCCACCTATCCCTATCTTGAGATAGTTCTATCCAGTACACCTCATTACACCCTATCTCCATCTTGATATAGTTCTATCCAGTCCACCTCAGTACACCCTAACCCTATCTTGAGCTAGTTCTATCCAGTACAACTCATTACACCCTATCCCTAACTTGAGCTAGTTCTATCCAGTACAACTCATTACACCCTATCTCCATCTTAAGATAGTTCTACCCAGTCCACCTCAGTACACCATATCCCTAAATTGATGTTATTCTACCCAGTCCACCTCAGTACACCCTACATCTTTAGGTCCATTCTAATGTTATCCTCCCATCTACTTATTGGTCTTCTCAACAGTTCCTTCTCATTGGTCCTACCAATCAATACCCTGAACAAGGTTCTAAGTTCCTCCATGTCCTGCAAACCATAGCCTGCGAGCTTTTACTACCATAACAATCATTTTTAACTATTCATCCAAAGAGTATTTATGATAAGTGCATAATCAAGGCCAATTGTTAATTTCAACATAATTATTTTTTTAATAGATGATCTCATTGGTTTCAAAGCTATTTAAAGCCAGTGTAATTCTACAAATGGTTGTTAACCTGAGGTTTAGACCTGTAATATTTATCTCCCTATGTATTATTATATACTTCCAATTTCCGAGAAATCGTCATGTTAAACATGGAGACGAAAGGTGGCATGTTAAAACAATACAGCCTGGAGTATTAGTTGTAGAAGCAAACACTTTCTCGCAAATTACACCCCAGACTGTTGTAATATGGACACTGAAATCTGTAGCCCGGACCAAACGCTCGACAAATATCACCAGCAAAATGTAATCCTCTTACAAAGTTGAACTTTGTCGCGATATCTCAACTTTGCTACCCTCTCTCTGTGGGTTGGCATTGCATGCAGATAGCTTCAAGGGTAAGACGGGATTAAAGTCTTTTTAAAATGCAACCTATGGCCACATTGCCGTATCAACAACCTTCTTAAACTAACGTAGTCGGGTTAAAATTATGGTACTTACATTTCAGCAGTCAAAATTTCAAAACTGACAGACAATAAACAAATGTAAAGGTTGATTTTCTGACGAATAAACTTTTGGAGCACCTTTTAGAAAATATAACATTGATAACGTCTTAATATATTAGTATTGTTATTTTATAAATATTGATAAGCCCTATCAATAGTGATGCTAGTAGTAGTAATAATAATAATAATAATAATGCGCGTCTGGGTTACATAGCTTGTAGCCCAGTAGTATAAATATTATCCAGTACTAATGGACCGTTTTCCAGGGAACGCCCGAATGTACTGATCGTACATCCTTTCCGTGGAGGCTCTTTCCATGTCCCGATAAGATGAGGTGAGGGTGATAGTGAGTAGGAGGGTGATAGTGAGTAGGAGGGTGATATTGAGTATGATGGTGATAGTGAATACGAGTTTGATGGTGAGTATATGGTGATAGTTAATATGAGAGTGATGGTGATTATAATGGTGAGTTATATGATGCTGATGGTGAGTATAATGGTGATAATTAATACGAGGGTTATGGTGAGAATAATGGTGATAGTTAATACGAGAGTGATGGGATTATAATGGTGATAGTTAATATGATGCTGATGGTGAGTATAATGGTGATAATTAATACGAGGTTATGGTGAGTATAATGGTGATAGTTAATATGATGGATATGATGGTGATAATGAGTATGAAGGTGATAGTAAATACTAGGGTGATAGTGAATATGAGGTTGTGAAACCAGTGGAAAAACTTAAACCTAGCTTACGTATAATCAACCAAACCCCGGTGACCGTTGGGGTGTTTACCCTGTCGTAAAAATACACAAGGTACCAATCGGGAATCAAACCCGGGACCCCTAGGCTTGTAGCCAAGTACACTGATCGTTACACCAAAGGGCTGGTTATCAAAATTGATATTTGCATATTATATAATTTGAAGTATGAAAATATTAAAATGTTGTTAGTATATTTCATAACCGTTAAAAATTGTGTCTTGCCATCTAATTATGTCTAGTGTCGTATATAATAGCAGGATAAGGTTATTCGTAATATGAACTGACTCTATTGTGTTTTACCCGTTTCGGTGGCCACACAGTCTAAAGCGTAGCTCTCTCAATAGACTAGCTTTCAGATGATGGGGAGATTGTGGCTCGGTTCTGGTTGGGTTCACTGAGAGTGGTTTTCCTAAAATGGTTTCCCACTCTTTCTCTCCATGCATTGGGGTGGTTTTGTAAATGTGATATATGTATATAAGACTCTGGTGTTCCCCTAATATATCAACACTAATTCGGGTACATTTCCCTTAAACAATCTTCCCTACGCTTACATTATATATGATTATATTAATAATTCTTATATTCAAAGTACGAGTAATGGTCTTACTTTTCTTATATATTATGTTATGTCAGGAGCGTCGCGCGATGTCTACCGCGTGCTGAGAGCTGAAATTTCAAACAGTAGGAAATATTGTGCCCGAATGTTTGCGCTTTGAAGAGTAAGTTTGAAATTTTTCATTATATTAGTTTAATTAATTAAAAACCGGGTTGAAAGCAAAGATTTTTTTTCAGATAAATGCGTGTGGTAGATATTGCGCAATGCTAATGACAGACAAAGAAGATAGCAGATGGATTGAAATAGATTATAAGGCCCCGAGCAACGCCTGTTACTTCAGCTAGTCATTTATAAAAAATATTGTGTTCGTAAATTATTAATATATTGTAAGTCATGTAGCTACTTAAACACGAGTATATGTCAATACATTACTCTTTATTTTACCACAATGCCTTAGTACCAGTTTGAGCTATATGTGTACCTTAACTACGCTAATGCAGTAGAAATTAGGAAAGTATAATTTTTTTTAATGCATCCAAATTTTTGTGAAGATAGAATGGATAATAATTTGTGAAAAAACACCCTATGTTCACCTAACCGGGATTCAAAACCTGATCTTCCTGTCACCAAGTGACGTATCAGATCATGCAACTACTCATATGGGTACACGACTTACAAACTTGCTTAGAGTAGAAACACCTTAAACCTAGTCCTTATCTCCAGGAATTGTAATTGTTGGTTGATAAAATAAACCTTGAAGCGTTATAAAATCAAGGCTTGTATTGTTTGTTGTGACGTCCTTTGACATTAAAAGAGCTGAGGTCCTGGTAACCCTTCAATAAATTCTAGAAAGGGATAAACTATTTAATTACTGTTGAAACTCGCCCTGAAACATTAACATGAGGATGCACGATACATAAAGTTAGATTATGGGTCAGAGCATAAACTTATTAATGATTATTTGTCCCGGAAACAAGCTGAAGTTGCTGGACGCGACACATATATGCGGGTGTTAAACGGATTTAATAACCAGTTATTAGCTATTTGACTGCTATGAGCATATTATTAGAGCTCATTAGTATGGACATTACTATTAAAACCTATTTAATTAGCTTGACGATGTTGTCAACCAATCCCATGGCAGAAAGCCAAGCTAGGATTACAAATATTAATAGATTAGGGTTGGTTTATTTTTTTTGTCACCACGTCTCCCTACCCGTTTGGGTTACACGCAGTTCTACTGGTTACTCTAATGTGCTGGGATGAGGAAGATGGAATTTAGAGGGACTGTACTCGCATTTGCGTGGAGGTAGAGTGGGGTAAACCATTAGGAGACATCACCTTTGTTATTCGGTTGGGATTAAAAGAGACAAGACAATACCGACGCTTTATATTAGACTCCGCCGAGATTCGATCAAGGTGTTTGACATCGTCTGGGACGCAGCACCTCAACGACTATGCTCTCGGCCTAGGTTAATAGTGTTAACCTAACTACAGAACAGTCCGAGGAAATTAAGAGATATTATATCGAGATAATAGTGTATGTCATATTGATTATGATGGTGATACAGCCCGCACTAAACAACTGTGTGACATGTAGTATGAAATCTATCTCACGGCGTCAGTGTTTTAAATATATTACATTGTCTCCTGTATATTAAAATAATACAATTACAAAACACAACAGTATGACATATAGTATCAAATCTATCTCACGGCGTCGGTATCTTAAATATATTACATTGTCTCCTGTATAATAAGATAATACAACCAGAAATACATAACAGTATGACATATAGTATCAAATCTATCTCACGGCGTCGGTATTTTAAATATATTACATTGTCTCCTGTATATTAAGATAATACAACCAGAAACAAACAACTGTATGACATATAGTATCAAATCTATCTCACGGCGTCGGTATTTTAAATATATTTACATTGTCTCCTGTATAATAAGATAATACAACCAGAAACAAACAACTGTATGACATATAGTATCAAATCTATCTCACGGCGTCGGTATTTTAAATATATTACATTGTCTCCTGTATATTAAGATAATACAACCAGAAACACACAACTGTATGACATATAGTATCAAATCTATCTCACGGCCTCGGTATTTTAAATATATTACATTGTCTCCTGTATAATAAGATAATACAACCGGAAATACATAACAGTATGACATATAGTATCAAATCTATCTCACGGCGTCGGTATTTTAAATATATTACATTGTCTCCTGTATAATAAGATAATACAACCAGAAACAAACAACTGTATGACATATAGTATCAAATCTATCTCACGGCCTCGGTATTTTAAATATATTACATTGTCTCCTGTATATTAAGATAATACAACCAGAAACACACAACTGTATGACATATAGTATCAAATCTATCTCACGGCCTCGGTATTTTAAATATATTACATTGTCTCTTGTATAATAAGATAATACAACCAGAAATACATAACTGTATGACATATAGTATCAAATCTATCTCACGGCCTCGGTATTTTAAATATATTACATTGTCTCTTATATATTAAGATAATACAACCAAAAACACATATATGTAGACATATAGTATCAAATCTATCTCACGGCGTCGGTATTTTAAATATATTACATTGTCTCCTGTATAATAAGATAATACAACCAGAAATACATAACAGTATGACATATAGTATCAAATCTATCTCACGGCGTCGGTATTTTAAATATATATACATTGTCTCCTGTATATTAAGATAATACAACCAGAAATACATAATAGTATGACATATAGTATCAAATCTATCTCACGGCGTCGGTATTTTAAATATATTACATTGTCTCCTGTATATTGAGATAATACAACCAGAAATACATAACAGTATGACATATAGTATCAAATCTATCTCACGGCCTCGATATTTTAAATATATTACATTGTCTCCTGTATAATAAGATAATACAACCAGAAATACATAACAGTATGACATATAGTATCAAATCTATCTCACGGCGTCGGTATTTTAAATATATTACATTGTCTCCTGTATATTAAGATAATACAACCAGAAATACATAACAGTATGACATATAGTATCAAATCTATCTCACGGCGTCGGTATTTTAAATATATAACATTGTCTCCTGTATATTAAGATATTACAACCAAAAACACATATATGTAAGACAAATAGTATCAAATCTATCTCACGGCGTCAGCTCGCTTAGACTTGTAGATTACTACAACACTCTGTATCTTCTCTTTCCAACCCACCAATCCCGCCAAGTGAAGTAACGTGGCCCCACGAGATCTTCACTCACACCTGCATCACAATAGGTGCCCGTGGTCTGGTGCACAATAGGAAGGCTGAGAGCCACACACATCCCTCTGACGTGATGTAGCCCAAGCTGTCTGAAATAATATTTCAGGTTGAATACTCTACAGTCAATCGTGAGAAATTTGGGCTGTTTAGACCATTATTCCGTATTTTATAGTATGTGAGGTAATAAAACATTGATATTCAACGATCAATATGTGGTCTCTAACCAAGTTTTATGTGTCTAGTAGTGTCAGTATATTTGTAAAATACTTATGTGCATGGCTGTCCAGTGATCTACCACAAACAACAGTGGAGATATGATATACTTATGTATATGTCTGTACACTGTTATTGCACCATCCAACACAACCCTGCCAATGGAGATACGAGATACTTATGTAACCGACTGTACCAACACGTTTTATCTACCGGAACATTGTGCAAACCACACAGAGGTGGATAAAAAGGGTTGTTGAGGCTGGCGAGGAGGGGGAGGGGGGGGGTTACTGAGTCAACATCCACCCACTCATTCGTGCAAGCTCCGCCATGAAGGGCCGGGTCCTACACGAACTATTTCTTGGAAATGCCTAATGGGTGTGTCACCAACAACAACAAAAAAAAACACGAACTTGCGTGTTCTTCGTACGTCGGCTTTCTGTTACTTTAATTAAATATGTGTTTAGCTTCGTTTCTGTGTTGGATTCTTAAGGGCACCACCTAATTGAAATTAAATATCATCACACCTCGTATTTATCACGGGTTTGAGAGTTGTGAGCTTCAAACCACCATAACAACAAAACTCCTTGATTTTAGAATGTTTTGTTGTCACCCTGTTAAAAATGTACTCTATTTATTTTAGGAAGGCTTACCTATATTTTTATACAATTAACTTTTATTTCAAAATTGAGACATTTCACGTGATGCGTTGTTGAAAATGTTCTAATTTATTCTTTTTATTACTATTTTTGGACACAAAACTTAAAATATGAGGTTTTTATTGCTTGTATTATATTAGATATGCGCTCATCAGTTTTCCCCCCTTATCTAAGCATGAGCCGTGTTTTGTAATAACTAAATCACAAACCAGTTCTTAAATGACGCGGGATTTCTGAACGACTCTTACGTGTCTAAGAACTCCAGTAGCCGGACACCTTAAGACTTTCTGGCCTCATGGTACAGTGGTCACAGCACCTTATTATGAAACTAGGGGTCCCGGGTTCGACTCCCGGCTGGTAGCTTGGGTATTTATCTCTAAAAGGTAAACTACCCCAACAGTCACCAGGGATTGGTAAATTAGTAAGATAGGTTAAGACTCCCCCCGGCCAACACCTCCATATCCACCGTCATCACACCATCTCTCTCGAATGACCTGGTGGTCTAGGGGTAAGGTGTCGGACTTTTGTGTTGAGGGTCCAGGGTTCAATCCTTGGTCCCAGCACAGATTTATCTGATTGACAAACCCTTCCTTCACCTCTGACAAGACGTGTATTAATCACAACTTGTAAATGTGGGGAATGCCAGATCTCCACCGTGGTTCGGATCCCACGTTAAACTGTAGGTCCTCCATTTCATCTCACAATCACCCTACCATTACACATTAGCGTAAGTGCGTATAACCCGAACGGGTAGTAAGGCACGATTCTAATAATAATAATCACACCATCTCAGCGTGGGTACGTGTATACAGCCTCCATAGGTATACCTTGGGCTACGCTTTGTACCAGCAGATAGTCTACATACAGGGGCAACCAAACTGGATGTCATGTCCCCTTCGATCAGTAATGTCATACGATTAAAAAACTTTAAGCATATATGCCAGCTCACTGCATCCAATTCCCTCTGGTAGATTCTAGTTTGTATACTGGTTGGGTTAACTTGTTGGTTATCATGTCATTTTTTTATTTGAGGTATTAACGTGCACTTTCTAAACCGATTGATTAAATCAGCACATGACTTACAAACTAATTTAAATAAAGAACGAAAACAACATCTAGCCCCCAGCTTTTAATTCATCACAATGAAAGGTTTGACCCACGTTTAACTTATGTAAAATTTTTCAGCCATGCCAGGAATAGAACCCAGAACCCTTAACTAAGTAGATGGACACGTTACCAACCGAACTAAAGTGTCGGACTTCTTATGATCCCATATTGCGAAAACCTGTTAGGTGAGATTGTGTAACTGTTCCCTGTTAGTGGGGTCCAAGGAGCTAACGACCCAATGTGAAAGTTGTGGGTCTTTAAAATTAACAAAATTAATAAAATAGTACCTTTTAAAATTGTTATACATATTATTGTGTGTATTTAGTTTATAAAGTATCATGGCTTTTTCACTTCTATGACTACTAAAGTATATCTACCAAAACCGTGGTTACAACTCTTTATTAAATCATTTGCAATTTTAGAATTTAATATTTTTCCAACAAAAGTTTGCAAACTGTTATGAATGTTTCCAGGTCCATATAAAGGTATAAAGGCATTTAA
The DNA here is from genome assembly GCA_039000515.1 of Timema cristinae. Taxonomy (NCBI): domain Eukaryota; kingdom Metazoa; phylum Arthropoda; class Insecta; order Phasmatodea; family Timematidae; genus Timema; species Timema cristinae. The sequence continues at coordinate 9,575,370 of JBCFYV010000001.1, forward strand.
GTTGGCACAATTTATTATCTCGCGAACCAAGCATTTTAGGAAAAAATGTTTAAGAGAAAAACTTGTTAAGGTCCAAGAGGTGGGTATTATTTAAACTCTCTCTCTCTTTCTTTCTTTCATTTAAATGTGTGAACAATTTAACTACCCGCCTTGGTGGCGTAGTTGGCTAACGCGCTAGTCGTGTTGAGCTCGACTGCTGAGGACGGGGATATCGAGGTTCGAATATCGGTCGGGTGCACTGAGGGTGGTTTTCCTAAATAGTTTTCCACTCTCCCTCCACGCAAATGCGGGTTCACTTCCTCAAATTCAACCTTCCAAATTCCTAATCCATTAGCGTAATTAGTACTTAAAGCGTATAGCCCAAACGGGTAGTAAGATGTGGTGCTAAATAATAATAATAATAATAATAATAATAATAATAATAATTTAACTAACTATATGGGTCCGTTTGTGTGCTTAAGGACGTGTGTAAGAACGATATGAGTGAATGTTAAGAGTGAGTTATAAGTGATTGGCATTGATTTGCTTGCGAAGGCCAGTTTTCAAGAAAACAGCTGAATGATACAGGATAACATTCGGTAGAAGGCGCAGGGATTTGACGGCAAGCAAGTACTCGCGCCTTCTACGCCATTTGACTTGCGTGAAAGCATCCACAAAATAAAAATAATACTGCTCTTCTAATTTCTCCTCAAAAACAAACAACTGTTCTCTGAAACAATTTTTCCTGAAATGATTTTTTTTTTCTTTTCGAGATTTTCAGGTGTGCTAACCTGAAATATTCACCCTGTATTTTAATTTTAAATTAATGTTTTGTGAATATTATTATAGGTTACCTTACTATATTTCTTTCAGTTAAATTTAATCTTGAGTAGTTTGTATGAAACTAATATGTATATGGTGGTAGAATAAATATTTATTTTCTATCTAAATAATGAAGAATATCCCGGAAGTACCTCAAAATTTAGAAGACGTTATATATAGATAAAAAAATATCACGTCCAACTTTAAAAAAAAACATTTAAATTATGATTATAACTTAAAAACATCAGCTTCTTCTTTTATAAAAGTAAATAGTCGTCGTACTTTTGAAAAGCTACGTCATAAGATCATTCACGCCTACAGCGACAGCGCGAGACACTACTAAACAAAACTTGTCTACATAAAAAACAAAACAAAGCTAAAATTCAAGAAACATTTTATAACAAAACCTGCTGGTGATGGGAGGGAGAGTTGTATGAAGGTTTTATGGGCTGGGGGTGAGGGGGGGGCAGACAATTTGTCGAGGAAATAGACATGCATATGCTTGCTCACTTGACAAAACTTGGCGCAGACTGCTTTTCTATCTTGACCTAGATACGAACTCGGAGTGACGTCATATTTCATGTCCGTTGATAATAAAGTAGTGGAGGGGGGGGGGGGGTAGGTGGGCTCAGTTGTACGTTTTAATATAAAGTATAAAACTAATTTTTAAATTCCAAATTATTTCCGTCGTATGAAAAGTTACTGAAATGAAATTAATACTCTAAGAAAGGTTGTTCAAATCACGTTAGTCAACCGAATGTATTTTTAGAAAATCGTAGAATTTTACAATTTTGAAACACGTGTATCAAGTAGGTCAAACATTAAGCAATACGATGTTTTGCCTTTATTACCTTTATTACTATTATAACTTTTTCTTGACATACAATATTCATAACTTAACTTTGTTTTGAAAATTATTTATTTGTCACTCCCTTCTTTGTGGGCCTAATCTGTCAGGTTGTGTTACGGCCAAGGATAAGGGTAGTTGCTGGATATATGACTGTGTGGGCCTAATCTGTCAGGATGTGTTACGGCCAAGGATAAGGGTAGTTGCTGGATATATGACCGTGTGGGCCTAATCTGTCAGGATGTGTTACGGCCAAGGATAAGGGTGGTTGCTGGATATATGACTGTGTGGGCCTAATCTGTCAGGATGTGTTACGGCCAAGGATAAGGGTGGTTGCTGGATATATGACCGTGTGGGCCTAATCTGTCAGGATGTGTTACGGCCAAGGATAAGGGTGGTTGCTGGATATATGACTGTGTGGGCCTAATCTGTCAGGATGTGTTACGGCCAAGGATAAGGGTAGTTGCTGGATATATGACTGTGTGGGCCTAATCTGTCAGGATGTGTTACGGCCAAGGATAAGGGGGGTTGCTGGATATATGACTGTGTAGGCCTAATCTGTCAGGATGTGTTACGGCCAAGGATAAGGGTGGTTGCTGGATATATGACTGTGTGGGCCTAATCTGTCAGGATGTGTTACGGCCAAGGATAAGGGTAGTTGCTGGATATATGACTGTGTTGGCCTAATCTGTCAGGATGTGTTACGGCCAAGGATAAGGGTAGTTGCTGGATATATGACCGTGTGGGCCTAATCTGTCAGGATGTAGTACGGCCAAGGATAAGGGTGGTTGCTGGATATATGACTGTGTGGACCTAATCTTTCAGGATGTGTTACGGCCAAGGATAAGGGTAGTTGCTGGATATATGACTGTGTGGGCCTAATCTGTCAGGATGTAGTACGGCCAAGGATAAGGGTGGTTGCTGGATATATGACTGTGTGGGCCTAATCTGTCAGGATGTGTTACGGCCAAGGATAAGGGTAGTTGCTGGATATATGACTGTGTGGGCCTAATCTGTCAGGATGTGTTACGGCCAAGGATAAGGGTGGTTGCTGGATATATGACCGTGTGGGCCTAATCTGTCAGGATGTGTTACGGCCAAGGATAAGGGTGGTTGCTGGATATATGACTGTGTGGGCCTAATCTGTCAGGATGTGTTACGGCCAAGGATAAGGGTGGTTGCTGGATAAATGACTGTGTGGGCCTAATCTGTCAGGATGTGTTACGGCCAAGGATAAGGGTGGTTGCTGGATATATGACTGTGTGGGCCTAATCTGTCAGGATGTGTTACGGCCAAGGATAAGGGTGGTTGCTGGATATATGACTGTGTGGGCCTAATCTGTCAGGATGTGTTACGGCCAAGGATAAGGGTGGTTGCTGGATATATGACCGTGTGGGCCTAATCTGTCAGGATGTGTTACGGCCAAGGATAAGGGTAGTTGCTGGATATATGACTGTGTGGGCCTAATCTGTCAGGATGTGTTACGGCCAAGGATAAGGGTGGTTGCTGGATATATGACTGTGTGGGCCTAATCTGTCAGGATGTGTTACGGCCAAGGATAAGGGTAGTTGCTGGATATATGGCTGTGTGTGTTCCCAATTTATGTACAGCTTATGTTTTTATGGTTTTATTGTTTTAATTTGCTCTACTACAAAATGTGATGTTATTAAGAATGTAATTACTAAAACCATATAAAAAGGACTTGAAAAGACTTACTCAGGATCAAATGACAGAAAAGTATAGCCAGGAACGCTTTGGCCTTATTGCTAAAAGATATGCTGACAAGACTTTCTGTCCGTCAACACTTGTGTCCTATTATTTACTCTCTCATCAAAACATGTCGCTATAATCGTTCTGCCACTTGCAATTCACAACTTTATAATGTTAAAATAAACTAATACCCCAATTTAGGGCATGTTTATTAGTTTTTATATTTTATAAAATATATTTTTAGTCACAGGTAGACAATCAAGTAGGTAACTAGGCAAGCAAGTAGGTAATCAGGCAATTAAGTAGGTAGCCAGTAAATCAAGTAGGTAGTCAGTCAATCAAAAAGTTAGTCAGGCAAGCAAGTAGGTAGCCAGGCAATCAAGAAGTTAGCCAGTCAATCAAGTAGGTAGTCAGTCAATCAAAAAGTTAGTCAGGCAAGCAAGTAGGTAGCCAGGCAATCAAGTAGGTAGTCAGTCAATCAAAAAGTTAGCCAGGCAATCAAGAAGTTAGCCAGTCAATCAAGTAGGTAGTCAGTCAATCAAGAAGTTAGTCAGGCAAGCAAGTAATTAATCAGGCAATTAAGTAGGTAGCCAGGCAATCAAGAAGTTAGCCAGGCAAGCAAGTAATTAATCAGGCAATTAAGTAGGTAGCCAGGCAATCAAGAAGTTAGCCAGTCAATCAAGTAGGTAGTCAGTCAATCAAAAAGTTAGCCAGGCAATCAAGAAGTTAGCCAGTCAATCAAGTAGGTAGTCAGTCAATCAAGAAGTTAGTCAGGCAAGCAAGTAATTAATCAGGCAATTAAGTAGGTAGCCAGGCAATCATGAAGTTAGCCAGGCAAGCAAGTAATTAATCAGGCAATTAAGTAGGTAGCCAGGCAATCAAGAAGTTAGCCAGGCAATCAAGTAGGTAGTCAGACAAGAAAGTAGGTGGCCAGGCAAGTATACAAATATACAAGAAAGTATGAAAGCAGGCAGGTGGATATGTGAGTAGTTAGAAAGTATGATAAAATTTGTTGTCACTTTACATGTAAACGCCAATCCACGAACATTCTACATTAATTTTACTTTCTGTTATTTCGAACAAAGCTGTCATTTAAAATAAACTTTTGATGGGAATGCTAGATAAAATGTGTCTGGGTATTGTGTCAACACTCTAACAGAACAAAGAGTATCATGTAAATAAAGGATAATATATGTTTACATGTGGCCAGAACGGCACTTGTCGAATTTGACCATTTTATTGAAACTCCAAAGAGAGAATATGTTCCCCCTTCCTCTCCACTTGAACTTTAAACTCTGCATGCAACGGATATTTGGTTGGTGGTAGCACAGCTTCGCCTCCCCAGGGGAGTTGTTATTAAAATGTTGAAGCTTTCAAAGGCAGTAGGGTGACTGAAGTATGTCCCAAAACAAATAAATACAGATAACAAAGATGAAATTCTAAAACAAGACTAAAAACCTTTACTAATATTTAGACTACATATAATGTTTCTATGGCACCTTCTGAGGAAACGTCCTATATTTACGGTTGTATCCCTTACCACTGATCTACCTTAGATGGCAACTATACAGTGGCGTAACAAATAAAGCTTGGCCCCCAACCCACAGATCTATTTTGGGCCCCCTTTTCCAAGCCATCTAACACCTTAATAATTGTTATAAGAAATAATTAATAGTCTTAAATAATTACTAATTTAGTAATCACACCTTATAATGACTGTTTTAGTCTTTATTTTGTGTTGGGAATGTCATCAGTCAGTCAGCTTGATTGCGTGAAGATTAAAAAAATTCTGCGCTAATTAAAACCAAATGTAATAGTTTAAATAATACTATAGCATAGCTATAATTTACAACACTTTATGTTAAACATATGCAACTATTTAAATTGCCAATAATCAGGACATAATTTATTTGATTACAATTATTTCCACCAAATTTATAATATTTTAAAGTTCCAATTCGTAGGCCCCCTTATACAATTGAGCTCCTGCTCTCCCCCCCCCCCTTCCCCGCCACATTGCAGGTTTGTGGTCCTGGGTGCTACGCCACTCCAATTATATGTTAAAACACGATGCAAGTGCTCCGGTGAAGGTAAAAGCTTTGTGATATGTATTTGTATTTAAGTTAGGATGGAGATTACATCAGTTAAGGTCTATATGTTTATGCTTTTTATAGCAACGTAGCCTTTTTTTTTTTTTAATAAATAAAGCATTGTTCTAATACAAACATAGTGTTTAATGTCCTACACTTGTTAATATCAACAGTTGTTGGTTATATATCATGGGACCACGTAACTTGACTATAAATTTTCCTCATTTAAAAAATCATCTGGTGACCTGGCAGTCTAGGGGTAAGGTGTCAGACTTCTGTGCTGGCGGCCGGGGTTCAATCCTCGGTCCCGGCACAGATTTATCTGATTTCCAAACCCTTCCTTCACCTCTGACAAGACATCTTGTGAATGTGGGGAATGCCAGGCCGCCACCGTGGTTCGGATTCCCGTTAAACTGTAAGTCCTTCATTTCATCTCACAATCACCCTACCATTACACATTAGCGTAAGTGCTTATAACCCGAACGGGTAGTAAGACGCGGTGCTAATAATAATAATAATAATAATAATAATAAATTAAAAAAATCATGTTCAAAATTTATGGCAAATACTCAAGAGTTGTTGATATTATTACCATGTAAAGAAAATTAAACTTAACGCATCTACAGAAGTCATATTATATTGGCCCAAAAAAAAAATTGTAAATAAAAACTGAATAATTGTGAGCCTTAACTCGTGTTCCAATCCATCCCAACTTAAACTAAAGACCGAAGTGTTACCAACTTTTTTTTACTGGTAGCCCGATTTATTTTGAACAGAAAATAATTTTAATGATTTTTTTTTACTAAACGCTTGGATAATGATCGTCCATTAAATTAAAGTTAATTACTCAACTTAACCATAAACACACTTCACGTCTCACACGCTCACAAAGAATCACTTGTTTTTTATTTGGTTTTGTTTCCTAGAAAGGTGAATTATTATGGATCACAGGAATAGCGTGGACACTGGGGGGGGGGAGGGTATTATGGGGGTGATGAAAAAATCCTGTTCTAAAAACTCAACAACGTTAAAAAAAATTTAATCCCTACCTCGTCTCATAATAGCTTAAAGCCGGATTATGCAAATTATAAATTAATATTACAATCTAGTGTGAGGAGAAGGGAGTTTTAAAAAAACAGCAGATTACGACTGCCCATGAATATGGAGGAAGACAGAGCTGATAATGTTCACGCGTCACATGTGTTGGTTTGGATTTTTTTTAAAGAAACGGTGATATATATCAAGAGAAAGGGATAGGAGTTTAGGGGATTTACAGTTCATGTTTGTCAGCTTTACACACTGTGTAAAAAAGAGTAGGATAACATCACACTAAGTAATTAAACAGGAAAGAGTGGCTGAGAGATTGTTTTTAATTGGTTTGGACTAGGTTCAACACCTGACAGGATACGTTGAAAAGTTATTATTTTCCCTATAATGTTATTTTATAATCTGTCTCCAGACAATTAATGGGACATTTGCTTTAAAAATCTCCCTAGTCATGTTTTTTTTGTTTTAATATAGGTAGTTTTAGATCTCTGATGATAGGGAATAACACCACTGACAGACCTACTTCGGTGACAACATGGTCTGAGGCGTCACGCTCACAATAAACTATACTACCGATGGTGGGAAGATCAGTGTTCAAATCCCGGTCAGGTGTATTGAGATTGATTTATCCTCAATGATTTTTCCATTCTTACTTCATGCAATTCGGGTACATTTGCTCTAAATTCAGCCTTTCTAATCCATAATTCACTAGCGCAGTTATTATCATACCTGTGATATAAAAAAGTTTCAGATCACGTGATTTTCTATGTAAATTTGTGGAAATTGTCTTGGTAACTTTTATAATTTTCTAAAAATTCCTTCCTCTCTAAATCGGAGCGTAGTTAAATTGTATGGAGGCTAACCTTACTAATATTCCCCCACAACATTCCATCATCAACATCACAAACATTGGTTTGTATAATCTTTAACTTGCAGGTAACACTGTCACTAGCATTGGTTTGTATAATCTTTGACTTGCAGGTAAAATTGTCACTAGCATTGGTTTGTATAGTCTTTGACTTGCAGGTAACACTGTCACTAGCATTGTTTTGTATAGTCTTTGACTTGCAGGTAACACTGTCACTAGCATTGGTTTGTATAGTCTTTGACTTGCAGGTAACACTGTCACTAGCATTGTTTTGTATAATCTTTGACTTGCAGGTAACACTGTCACTAGCATTGGTTTGTATAGTCTTTGACTTGCAGGTAAAATTGTCACTAGCATTGGTTTGTATAGTCTTTGACTTGCAGGTAAAATTGTCACTAGCATTGGTTTGTATAGTCTTTGACTTGCAGGTAACACTGTTATAAAAACTGATAGGTATGTCGAGCTGTTTAATTCTCTTAAAATCATAATTATTATGTAACCTTTAAAATCACAAGTGCGATATCACCATATAGCTAAGAATAAACAAAAGCTCATATTAAAATGTAATGTCCTTGATAAGCCTTAAAAGCCGTCGGGCCCATCTATTTCCTCACCCACACTCATAGACTAAGTTCAAAAACCATTATGAAAATTGCCCCATTAGATGGATTCATTGTCGTCATTAGGGGTCCTGATATAGCCTTATGTAATGTCTCCCAGGACGCGGGCAAGCTCGAGGGTTTTTTTTTTAGGGGGAGGGGAGAGAGAAGGTAAGAAACAAAATGGCCCGAGACTTGAGGTATCGCTGCACGCCACTGCCGTCCTGAAGGACAAAAGAAAAGTTGACATACTCGGCACGCCATTGTAGAATTAAATCACCGCCCGTGTTTTCCTCGAGAGGTTTCGAGAAATTGTCCAAACCGTCCGAGATTGTCACTGGGACGATTATTCCGGAGGGGGAACAGGGGCTGTGGGGGCCGAAGAACTTTGGTACACTTGAGGATCTTTTTTGAAGTTTGACTTCTGCGAATATCCTGTAAGGTAAACTTGGGGAACATGAGCATATTCATAAGTTTGACTTCTGCGGATATCCTGTTATACTCTATATTATTCTTACTACCATCATCTATAAGAAATTCAATCCAACCTATTCTTCTAGTCCAGGCGTGACAAACTAGTTTTATCCTAAGGGCTGTCTAAGTGTCTCTTTCTTGGGTGTACGTTTAGTACTCGTATGTTGCGATACGTGAGCGTCTTTCTACAAACTGCTACAGTCGCTTTCTTTTACAGCATTTCAAGAAATTAAAGGTAACCATCTGGAGTAAAAAATAAAATCCTCACTAATATAAAAATTAAATTAAATCTATATAAATATTTTAAGACTTGCTGTACTCTCCTTTTTTAAACCAGGAATATGGAACCTTTTATTTGTATACGTGGTATTTAGTTATAGGTTTTTAATTCACTGTAATAATTAACTCCAAACGATTGTCCGTGAACCGCAATCTCAGGAGTGTTTTGTTCCTTTGAATAATAAAACGCAACTGTTCACACCGTTCTGTATTGCTAAGCGTTGCACATATTTGGTGAGCAAATTTAACAACTTTTTTTGAAATCTATCTCTGGTGAGTAACAAGTAAACAAATTTAAGATACCATCCTCACTTGCTATATTTCAACCCAAAAAAAAATTGTCAATTTCCAAAAATCATAATACAAAATGGTGAGTTTCTATGACTTTAATAAAAAAAAATGATAAGTGAGGCGCATTGTATGTTGGTTCGTCAAAAGATCAGCAAATGATCGTGGATCGGGTCACAAGTTTTACATTCTTGCTCTAGGCCACGGGTGTCCAATTTAAAAGTGTCCCAGGGACACAAATGAACCCACGGGTCTAATGGCTAGCTTTTTATCAAATTGAAACATGACACCTGGACACGAGAATTGAACCCGGAACCTTTGACTTAGTACGCCAACGATCTAATCGCTGGACTATTCAGGAGTAGCTTCGTGCTCAGGGTCATTCTTCACTCATATTTTAAGGTAGAGTCTGTGATGAATGTGCGCGTAGTGAAGTGGTTAGAGCGTTGGCGTACTAAGTTAACAGTCCCGGGTTCAATTTTCGTATCCAGGTATCATTTTTTAATATAAAAAAATGTTATTTAGAAGTTAGAACCGTAGTTAACAAATATAATAGCTTGGCTAATTAATGCATCATAATTTTTGTCAAGTTATGCAAAAATGAGAGCAGGTGTTTAACCGTGAATAAAATAAGAAGTAGTAAATTAAACATGTCAAGTTACACATTAATGAATCTGGTCTGTGATGCATTTCACGACATATGAATATTTCCATGATAGGTATTTCTTCCAAGCAAGTCTAGAGATCTGTCGGTAGCACAACCACAAGGGTGTTCACGTGGTCTCAGGCGTCAGGCCTGCAATATACTGGATTAGCTGTAACGGAGTGGTCAAGGTTTGAATCCTGGTCGGGGGAATTGGAGGCCGTTTTCCACACTCGGCTCATCACAGTAATTCTCCCTAGTCCTTCTTCACGATGCGATGGTTCAGCTGTACCCCCGTATAGACAACACTCCTTGTCCTTATCCCCTAGATTAAACCTTTGAATATCTTCAAAGTTCAAACATATGAACCGAAGAGGGGTTATTTTAGGTACAGTCGTGTATCCGTTTCCTGACAGTCAGTTTTTATTGTAACGGACTGTAGATCGTTTGCAGATAAATTGTAGTTTGTGATTTCTTTTTATGGCGCCCCCTCAGACGATAACTGATGATAACTGATGGTAGCTGATACGAGACGAAACCTAGAAATTACGCGTCAAAATGTTGTAAACAATGTAAACAAATTATGAGGCGACTACTGAAATGACGCGTCGTTTGTTTCGAAATTTGCGTGATAGTTGTTACAACACCACCAATTTTGTTGTTGTCAAATATCAGCTGTCATCTAGACGACGCAGATAATTCCCTTTCCTCACGTCGTTGCTCGGGCAGATTAAGGCGTCAGTCTCGTCTTGTCTAGTTTGTTGGTCCGTACAGCAGGGGGTACAGAATGTGTTGTTAATCATAAATAATTTATCAACCTTTCTGTTCGCGCAGATTTAGGTACACTTCCTCTTATTTCTACCTTTGACCTCTCTACCCTGTTAATAGTGATCACCGGAAGGGTATTGAGCCACTGAGCACACAAAAAATGTTTGTCGTAAAATAGTTTGGCGTTAAATAACTATTTGACCTGGGTAACCTAGTAATAGAGCGTTGGTTTATTTATTATTATTATTATTATTATTATTATTATTATTATTTTTATTATTATTTAGCCCCGCGTCTTACTACCCGTTTGGGTTATACGTTTTAAGTACTAATTACGCTAATGGATTAGGAATTGGGAAGGTTGAATTAGAGGAAGTAAACCCGCATTTGCGTGGAGGTAGAGTGGAAAAACATTTAGGAAAAACCACCCCCAGTTCACCCGACCGAGATTCGAACCTCGATCTCCCCGTCCTCAGCAGTCGATCTCAACACGACTAGCGCGTTAGCTAACTACACCACCGAGGTGGGTTAGAGCGTTGGTGACCTATATCAAAGACCTTGGGGCTATATTCACATGAGGAAACGTTGATTATAAAATAAATCGAAAAAAATATGATAAGTCATACATTTCAGTTAAACTTGGTTGAGTTAAAACTAGCTTTTATTTTCTACCAAGTCTTACCACCCATTCACGTTGTAGGGTTGTTGAAGTTAGAGTATAAGATCAAATTTAGTCTAATTTGCGTGGAGGGAGAGGAAAAACTGTTTATAAAAAACAAACCTCATTACACCTGACCCAGGATTCTAACCCAAGGTCTCCTTGTCACCGACAATCCAGTCCGACACCAGAGTGACGTGTTAGATCATGATTTTTATTGAGAGATAAAAATCCGTAGCACAATTTCCTCCGGAAGGGAAGTAAAGCCATATTCTTTGCCATGAAACTAGAAAAAAAACTACCCTTTTCTCAACACCCCTCCCGTCTTGATATAGTTCATAGGACCCCTATGAACCAATTTTGCTGGAAAAGATAATTTTACATTCCTTCCAGGGTTTTATTTTTACATCCTACAATCGACATGAGACCAATGGCTTTACTTCCCTTCCGGAGGAAATTGTGCTACGGATTTTTATCTCTCAATAAAAATCAATCGACCCCGGTTGGGTTTGAACCCACGAATAATTAACTCCAAGACCACTGAGGTTGACTGTGTACAAACATAAAGTTTATTTTTTCTACATATAGTAATCTCGATAGTTCTTGAAGATCTGACATGAAGATATTGGCATTTGATAAGAAACTTAAATGAAGAGAAAAAATGATAATTAAATTGTATGACACCCTTGTCAGATATTCAACCATTCTTGATATCATCAAGAGTAAAAAATTAACTAAACATATTTACTGGAGAAATATTTTCTTTATTCTGCTGAAAAAATAAAATGTTTGCTTTAAAAAGTGTAAGAAACTACCTTTTTCTCATGTCCGTAAACTCCCATCTTAAGTGTAGAGTATGCTGTTTCTTTTTACGAAGACATTCGAGGATCCAATATTTCTATCTCAGGGGGTGGTTACAGATATTCTGCACATCCCACGCAACACACGTGGCTTTCCACCCCCTTCACCTCCCCTCTCTCTTCTGGATGTCATCATGAAATGTCAATACGATGTCTTTCAAGGGCCTTCAAAACCAAAATGTGTTTGCCTTCCTTCCGTCATCTTGAGATATCTCTAGAAATATCATCTGAGAGTCGGATGTGATGTTTGTGATTCGTACAAACTCGAGTTTAGTACCCGGTACCAAGTGATACCGCACTTGTACAACCTATTTGTTATTTGTGATTCGTACAAACTAGAGTTTAGTACCCGGTACCAAGTGATACCGCACTTGTACAACCTATTTGTTATTTGTGATTCGTACAAACTAGAGTTTAGTACCCGGTACCAAGTGATACCTCACTTGTACAACCTATGTGATATTTGTGATTCGTACAAACTCGAGTTTGGTACCCGGTACCAAGTGATACCTCACTTGTACAACCTATTTGTTATTTGTGATTCGTACAAACTCGAGTTTGGTACCCGGTACCAAGTGATACCTCACTTGTACAACCTATTTGTTATTTTGTTTGCCGCGTCTTACTACCCGTCCGGAAAATCTGCATATTCACACCACATTTTGGTACGGATAGTAAAGGTATAATTTAGAAGAAATACACCCGAATTTGTGTTGAGGAAGAGTTTGAACCCGTTTAAGGGGGGGGGAGGGGAGAATGCATCATAGCACCCAGCCGGTATTCATGCGCTGACCTCATCACTACAAAACCAGGTTGGACGAGAGTTACGTCTTTGTCTGCATGTCCACCAATGATAGTATCAAATAGATAAACTACCCATTAAGGCGTTGCCCTTGCAATAATCCAGTTTACGGGCGATGTGAAGGTTATGGTTAGAATCCCGGTCGGGATTATTAGGGTGCTTATCCACTTAAATGGTTTACCCATTCCCCCTTCACGAAAATTAGGGTACATTTCCTCTAGATTTCACCCTACATATTCCTACCCCAGTATTAACATTTTTTATTACGCGCCTATGTGGTCGAGTGGTCTCGGGCGTAATAGACTGGACTGATGATGACGGGAATTTCGGGGTTGGAATCCCAGTTGGCTGCACTTAGGGTGGTTTTACCTAGATTGTTTTACACTATCACTACACGTGAATGTGGGTACCTTCCTCTGAATGCAACCCTCCTCATCCCTAACACGTTAGAGTAATTAGAACATAAGCCCGGACCGCTGGTGATAGGAGGAGCTAATAAAATATTTCATCCGCAATTTTTTTGTTTCTTCTAAGTAAATCATAAATAATAAATTTACCTAAGAGTCCCTCCTCATACTATCCCCTTGCGCTACTTTGAGTAATTGATGTTGAACTCCGGACCCTGATGACAACCCTCGCTGCTATTGGAGGTTGCTTCTCATCAGCTTCTGATGGAGCTAGTTCCAAACTGTGGGCAGTGAGACCCGGCGGGCAAGACAAGATGACCTGTGAACCTGCTCCGTTATCAACACATTCAGACATTTACCTGCATGGAGCTAGTTTCAAACTGTGGGCAGTGAGACCCGGCGGGCAAGACAATCTGACCTGTGAACCTGCTCCGTTATCAACACATTCAGACATTTACCTGCATGGAGCTAGTTTCAAACTGTGGGCAGTGAGACCCGGCGGGCAAGACAATCTGACCTGTGAACCTGCTCCGTTATCAACACATTCAGACATTTACCTGCATGGAGCTAGTTTCAAACTGTGGGCAGTGAGACCCGGCGGGCAAGACAATCTGACCTGTGAACCTGCTCCGTTATCAACACATTCAGACATTTACCTGCATGGAGCTAGTTTCAAACTGTGGGCAGTGAGAGCCGGCGGGCAAGACAAGATGACCTGTGAACCTGCTCCGTTATCAACACATTCAGACATCTACCTGCATGGAGCTAGTTTCAAACTGTGGGCAGTGAGACCCGGCGGGCAAGACAATCTGACCTGTGAACCTGCTCCGTTATCAACACATTCAGACATTTACCTGCATGGAGCTAGTTTCAAACTGTGGGCAGTGAGAGCCGGCGGGCAAGACAATCTGACCTGTGAACCTGCTCCGTTATCAACACATTCAGTCATTTACCTGCATGGAGCTAGTTTCAAACTGTGGGCAGTGAGACCCAGCGGGCAAGACAAGATGACCTGTGAACCTGCTCCGTTATCAACACATTCAGACATTTACCTGCATGGAGCTAGTTTCAAACTGTGGGCAGTGAGACCCAGCGGGCAAGACAAGATGACCTGTGAACCTGCTCCGTTATCAACACATTCAGACATTTACCTGCATGGAGCTAGTTTCAAACTGTGGGCAGTGAGACCAAGCGGGCAAGACAAGATGACCTGTGAACCTGCTCCGTTATCAACACATTCAGACATTTACCTGCATGGAGCTAGTTTCAAACTGTGGGCAGTGAGACCCAGCGGGCAAGACAAGATGACCTGTGAACCTGCTCCGTTATCAACACATTCAGACATCTACCTGCATGGAGCTAGTTTCAAACTGTGGGCAGTGAGAGCCGGCGGGCAAGACAAGATGACCTGTGAACCTGCTCCGTTATAAACACATTCAGATATTTACCTGCATGTATACATACAAAACATAGTTGGGGTCACCATATCTATCTTAGCTCCAACAGTGACTCATGAGTTCAAAGGCCAAGACTTGTACTCTGCAGCTGTCAATATTGGCAGGTCATGTCAATCTCGACCTTTATTTTCCCGGCTGTGCCCTAAGTCCTACCACCCGTTTGGACTATCCTAATATATACACGAGTGAGATATGGTTGATGAAGGAGGGCCTAAGTAACCGCGCTTTCAAGACGGTAAAGTGAAAAACCACACTTAGTACACCCAGACGGGATTCAAACCCCGATCTTCCCGTCGTCGGCAGTTCCAATCTATTACGAGAGTGATGCCTTATACCATGCAGCCACCGATAAGGGTCACTTTGCGATACTAGCGACCGTCTCATGGTCCTGGTTCCTAGAGAGAACATTTTGGACTTCCAGAAAAATATGAACGTTTTGTCTGGCCCAGAACTCAAAAAATAGAGAATTTTATAATTCCGCCCGTTCCCCAGTCTGTCTATACAGCCGAAACAGTTCAATGAATTTTGTTTGAATTTGATATTCAGATGCTCTATGGTTCGTATCTCTAGGTGGAATTGTTATTTTATATATTATAGTAATGAAAGAACCAAGGGTAGTTTACTGATGACTAGTTTTTTGAAAATTAGACTTTTTCCCAAGAATTCATTTAACCATTTTGTTTGTAAAATGGAACATTTTGGGTTGGTTTGTTTTACATGATAGATAACACTGTTTACTTGTTTTTTGGATAAAAATAATAATATAATTCAGGCTTAATGAAAACACATATTTGAACACTTTGTTTAAAATAATAATAGACAATGGTGGAAAGATTTGGGTTTTAATCGTGCTCTGGTCTACTTGGGGTGGTTTTTCACTAAATGGTTTCCTACTCTACCTTCATACAAATTCGAGTAGAATACCTCTAAAATGCTTCCTTCCTCATCCTTACTCCATTAGAGTAATTATCAAATAGAATGTGAATAACCCGAACAGGTAGTAAGACGTGGTGACGAAAAAATGTATATATGTGTGTGTGTGTGTGTGTGTGTGTGTGTTTTGTGTGTGTGTGTGTGTGTGTGTGTGTGTGTGTGTGTGTGTGTGTGTGGGGTTGTGTGTGAGAGAGAGAGAGAGAGAGAGAGGAGCGAGAGAGAGTTATTACGTGTATACGAGAAAGTACATAATTTATTATTGTGCCAGGTGACCTGATGGTCTAGGGGGTAAGGTGTCAGACTTCTGTGCTGGCGGCCGGGGTTCAATCCTCGGTCCCGGCACATATTTATCTGTATACCAAACCCTTCCTTCACCTCTGACAAGACGTGTATTAATCACAACTTGTGAATGTGTGGAATATCAGCCCTCCACCGTGGTTCGGATCCCACGTTAAATTGTAGGTCCTTCATTTCATCTCACAATCACCCTACCATTACACATTAACGTAAGTGCATATAACCCGAATGGGTAGTAAGACGCGGTGCTAATAATAATTATTGTGCCATACCATTTGTTTTTGTCTCTGTGTGGGATCGATCCAAGGACCCTCTGCTCACAGTTTTACCACCCCTCCTTGACATCTTCAACTTCATTATTGATTGAAGTGAATGAGATGTAGTCGGGTATTTTAAGAGGTAGGAGATCTGCAAGTAAGAACGTGCTAAGAAAACCAGCATTTGACAGTTACAAACGCTACTAATACTACTACTATTATTTATATATATATATTCACACATCAAGCTATTTGAGCAGAAATTGTCATTTTTGAAAGATATTATCAATTCCTAAAAATAATATTAATATTATATTAGAATACTATAAATATTGCCCGTAACAAAATATGAGCTTTAGTTTCCTGATTTACAGGCAGCTACTACCTTCTTCACACATCTGGTTCCCTGCTACATCCGGAAAGCTACGAGCAAACTGAGTCTAGCGGGCAAAATGGCGGGAGATTGTAACAGACAGACAGATTGGTTTCTGTAGACATCAACCCAGATTAATTTGTTGCTGCTGTCTGAACGAATTGATGCAGAAAAGAGAAGGAGCGACAAATCCCCTTGAAAACAAAATACACCCAGAAATTGTAGAAAAAGAAACAAATTCAACATAAACCAATACAATAAACAAACACCACAAATTACAGACAGAAAAACTACGACAATTAGTGTGAAACGTTGCTGAAAGTTAGATATTTTCCCCCTTTTCTTTCCCCAGCACCTGACATTATGCACAAACCAAACTGTTTGTTTATAAGAGTGCCGCCTAGATTGCAGTATTTATCACGGGAATCAAGCCAGTAAAATTGTGATTTTTGACCAAAATAATTCAGACAGTTTTGATACTTGGGAGACTTTTTTATACATATCTATGGCCTCTATTATGCACTAGTTTTTCCACCACGCACGAGGCGAGCTCGCGCCGCCATCTTGGAAAAATGGTGGTGAAAGTCTCAGTAACGGTAAGTCCTAAAGAACTAACTTTTCTGTAACATTAGTGTGGACTGCTAATATGACAATGTGTAATGCAATAGATTGACCCTAAAGAGTATTTGAAGCATTGACCATTTATCATTCTAATTATTCATATATTCAAAAATATTTTACATATAATTAAACATATTTTACTTTATTTAAATTTTACAACCTATTACGTGGCGCTTAAATCACGTCTTCCTCTAAATTATTTACTAGTTAGTTCACGCTCGTGGTAAGATGGCAGCATCTACTGGAGCTAAATTAAGACAAGTTAAGATCTTTTAAAGTATTTCCTTCGAGAAGCTTCCAAACGCAATAGGTATTTTTCTTTCTGGTTTGTAGGTGTGTATTTACCGTTAGGAAGATTCCTTCGAGAAGCTTCTATTGAACTCAGATATTGTGACTTTTTTAAACTCCGTATTTTCACTGTGCAATCGGTCGTGGTTTTGAATGGACGTGCTTTAAGTGATCAGTGATTATAATTGTTAGGCCCTCGACATGATCGTGTTTCGATTAGAAAATATTAATAACAATATGATTTCAATTTAAAGAATAAACAGATATCAAACTTTATGTGAATATTATCATTTATTAAAGTCTAATGATAAGGAACGAGGCATTATAAGCACATAGTTGCGTAATAGAAATAATGATTTACGGAAGTGACTCTTAAATTACTCTGTTATGTAATATAGCAATAGCGACACAACTGGGGATTTATAATCAAAAATATACGAAGTTTAACAATGACGTATAACTAAGGGGCTGAACGCGAAAAGTGTAACAAATAGCATTTCAAAGAGGGCTGAAGAAACGTAATGTAACAAATGGCGACACAACGTGGGGGTTAATAGGCGACTATTAACACTCGCCAAGACTCGTAATGTAACAAATGGCGACACAACGTGGAGGTTAGTATACAACTATTAACGCTCGCCAAGACTCGTAATGTAACAAATGTTACTACCCACCCTAAACAAGCTAATATTCATAGACATCCTGCAATAAAAATACCCATAGAACCTGCCAGTTTAAATATTAACCCAAATAATCTTATACTCATAGACTTCCAGCATTATTAAATATCACGATTTACTATTTGTATATAGGTCTCTATTCACGCGTACATCCCCTGAAGTAGAGAGACGTATAAGTCCAGCCTGCTCACCACAAATACTAGAATGAAGAGAAGTTCAAAACATGAGACAATTGTGCAGCCCCTGATGTTCGACGAGAATACCAGAAATGTTCTGATTGGCCAGTACGGTACTACATAGAAGACCACTCATATGTTGGACACCTGGGTTGGCGTACGTGACCTAAACAAGCATATCTCACACCTGCTCGTGATGTGAGTCAAAAGCAAGTAATATATTGAAACTACTTCTGAAAACGCCTGATCATCCATGGATGCAGTATTAAAAGGAAAATTTTCATACAATTAATTAAAGAAAAATACACTTTATCCATGACTTTATGATTAAACGAGAGGGTTCTAAAACAGTATCATTACAATACCCCCCATTTGCTTGTATCCTAAAGAATTTCATGGATTTTGATATGAGCAAATTCCATACTGTGTAAGAGCTATCATGTTTTATATTCGTTATTCTTAAAATAAAACATGATTTAATTTGTAAAGTGTAGTTTTACATAAATTTTGTATATGTGTAAGCATTAATTCAAAATTCCTTTATAACAATACAATTGTTATGATATACTGTTTTACTTCTTTGTTTTCATAATCAATTGCTTTTATTTTCAATGTTCAGTCTCGTTGATAAATAAACAGAACAGAGAGAATTGTATGTTTTATTATTTATATAGTGTTTCATCTAGTTTTCCTTATTTTCTTTACTACACTGAAGATTTTCTTACTGTCTCTCTCTTCGTTGCACTGTTCTTAGACTGCTTATAACATGACATTATTTAACAAAATAATAAATTGCCTTGGTTGAAGAATTAACCTTGTATTTGAGCTTAGGTAAAATGTTTAGGTTAAGTTTAAATTTAATCAATTCAAATTTAGTTTAATTGTATAAATAATTCAATAGTGTACGCTGAAAAATCTTAAAAATTCATATAAGTTAGTAGCCGAAGTACCTCAAAGTACCTTAAATTTAAATTAAATTTTGAAATGCTAAAATAAAATATTAATATTAAAATCATTTTTATAAAATGTTTGATTTAATTATTAATAAGTCATTGTGTTCTATTAAAACTCAAATTCTTATAGGGTTGTGTTAATTATTCAATCAATCACTCTTTACCTAAGTCTCTACGGTAAACTTTCTGCACAACATTAATTTAAAGAACTAATATTTGTTAACTTAGGGGTGCGTTTCAGGATCTGAAATTAATTTAATTCTTTGTTTAATTAGTATTAGAACATATATTAATGTTTATAAAATGGAGATATATATATATATATATATATATATATATATATATATATATATATATATATATATATAAACTTTTTTAATATTACCGCGAGAAAATATTTTCTTGTAAAGTTTGCTTCCCATAATTTGTATAAATTGAACCGTTTTGTTTTGTATAGCATTCACCTTTAGGTAAACTGTATTCCACAATTGTTCTTCACAATTGATAAATTCTGACCAATCACACAATATAAATATAAACATTAAACATTCAAAATAAGAAACTGTCCACTGCGAACGAGGCTGTTGGTAGTTCTATTTTCACTGAGCTCTTAAAGAACTGGTATCACTAATCCCTGCCATTTATATTTTTTTAAATGGTAACACTTTTATTTAAATAGGTAGATCCTGAATGAACAACTGTTATGAAAACTTAGGAATGCAGGCTTCTCATAAAGTCATAACATGTGAATCTTGATTACTCATAAAGAGAGAACATGTGTATTCTGGTTACAAATACAAGATGATTGTGTGCAAGTGCTTAATTGCTCCATACAATCAGGAGAGCTCAGGTAACCAACCAGTGAGTGGCGTATAGAGCTCTCAGGTAACCAGCCAATGAGTGACGTATAGAGCTTTCAGGTAACCAGCCAGTGAGTGACGTATAGAGCTCTCAGGTAACCAGCCAGTGAGTGACGTATAGAGCTCTCAGGTAACCAGCCAGTGAGTGACGTATAGAGCACTCAGGTAACCAGCCTGTGAGTGACGTATAAAGCTCTCAAGTAACCCGCCAGTGAGTGACGTATAGAGCTCTCAGGTAACCAGCCAGTGAATGACGTATAGAGCTCTCAAGTTACCAGCCAGTGAGTGACGTATAGAGCCTCAAGTAACCAGCCAGTGAATGACGTATAGAATTCCAGGTAACCAGCCAGTGAGTGACGTATAGAGCTCTCAAGTAACCAGCCAGTTAGTGACGTATAGAGCTCTCAAGTAACCAGCCAGTGAATGACGTATAGAATTCCAGGTAACCAGCCAGTGAATGATGTATAGAGCTCTCAAGTAACCAGCCAGTGAGTGACGTATAGAGCTCTCAGGTAACCAGCCAGTGAGTCACGTATAGAGCTCTCAAGTAACCAGCCAGTGAGTGACGTATAGAGCTCTCAAGTAACCACCCAGTGAGTGACGTATAGAGCTCTCAGGTAACCAGCCAGTGAATGACGTATAGAGCTTTCAAGTAACCAGCCAGTGAGTGACGTATAGAGAGCTCTCAGGTAACCAGCCAGTGAGTGACGTATAGAGCTCTCAGGTAACCCACCAGTGAGTGACGTAGCTCTCAGGTAACCAGCCAGTGAATGACGTATAGAATTCCAGGTAACTAGCCAGTGAGTGGCGTATAGAGCTCTCAGGTAACCAGCCAGTGAATGACGTATAGAGCTCTCAAGTAACCAGCCAGTGAGTGACGTATAGAGCTCTCAGGTAACCAGCCAGTGAGTGACGTATAGAGCTCTCAGGTAACCAGCCAGTTAATGACGTATAGAGCTTTCAGGTAACTAGCCAGTGAGTGACGTATAGAGCTCTCAGGTAACCAGCCAGTGAGTGACGTATAGAGCTCTCAGATAACTAGCCAGTGGGTGACGTATAAAGCTCTCAGGTAACTAGCCAGTGAGTGACGTATAGAGCTCTCAGGTAACCAGCCAGTGAGTGACGTATAGAGCTCTCAGGTAACTAGCCAGTGAGTGACGTATAGAGCTCTCAGGTAACCAGCCAGTCAATGACGTATAGAATTCCAGGTAACTAGCCAATGTCCGGACGCCGGTACTGACACGTGGGCGTGTGGGACACGATCATCGATCCAAGCAATGTTTCTCTCCTCGTCACTCCTCGTCTGTCAACTGATTCTCTCTCTCTCTTTTGAGAGCACAGGAGGAACAGACTGTGTTAACTACTGAAGGACTTAGCTTCTGACTGGAGTAAAAGGTATACCTTGGAGTGTAGAGCTTAGGGTATACGGACTTGAGGTAACAGGACTGGTGTAGGATCAGGATAACAGATCAGATGTCATCTATTTTGACTCGTGTAGACAGGACTCTAGGAGTGAGGACAGATGTAGACAGGACTCTAGGAGTTACGATCGGAGTAAAATAAGTGTACTCTAGGAGTTGTAGACAGGACTCTAGGAGTGTAGACAGGACTCTAGGAGTGTAACAGGACTCTAGAGTGTAGACAGGACTCTAGGAGTGTAACAGACTCTAGGAGTGTACACAATCCTCTTGGAGTGTAGACAGTACCATTAGGTTACACAGTACTCTAGAAGTGTAGACAGGATTCTTGGAATGTAGACCGTACTCTAGGTCTGTAGGCTGTATTCTAGGAGTGTATAAAGTACTCTAGCAGCGTAGACAGGACTCTAGAAGCCCTTATAATACAAATACTATCTTATAATCAGCAACAGAGTATTTTAACTACACCTTGATGTTTTAATGAACGGACATATCTTACAGCTAGAATACTCACTTTAATAAACTTTCACGTCAAATCAAGTTATCTTCAGATGTCACTGTAGATAGATATCTTCACTACATCATATGATAACAATAATAATATAATAAAATATTGTCGATATTTTTTCTATTAAAATAAGTTTGTATTTTCTAAAAAGTCGTCCAAACGTCAATTCATAACTAAATCAGAAGTACTTTCTTTGGTCAATGATAACCTCGTTTTGTTCCAAAGTGTGTTAAAGACCATCTTGTTACCAAGATTATATCTCGTTCAGAAATAGTGACGTGATTATTTATTAGTGTCTCAATAAAAATAAATATTCGATATTTCTAAAATCCATCACAGTTACTTTGTTTCAAAAAATCAAGTTAATGCCTTGAACAATATATAGGACCTATATATATAATATATATATAGTCCTATATATGTTCAAGCATTAATATATATAATATATATTGTTAAAGCATTTAATTATATATATTTTTTTAATTTCCGCCAGAAAAATATGTGGTGCCATCTTTAGTGAAAAAAATAATGACTTTGACCGGATATTGGATCTTACTCCTTCCGTACTTCCGGTGTGGAGGGTGGTGGTGATATGTGATCAGCACTCCTGACCTTCGTGCGAGATGTGGAACAGTTTCTGGTAGAGATAAGAGGCAATGTGTTCTAGTGAGTGATTGTGTTAGTTGCCATGTTCGTGTGTGTTATTGAGTATATGTTAGTGTGTATGCTTGTGATTGAGTGTGTTTGTGCTATGGATTGTGTGTGCTTATGATTTTGTGTTTGTGCTAATGTGATCATGTATATGTGTAAGTGTTCATGTGTTAGTGTGTATATGATCATGTATATTCTGTGTCAGAGTATATAGTTAGTGTATATTATGTGTGTATGTGGTGTGTGATGGGTGTGTGAGTGTGCTAGTGATTATGTCCTCCTTGAGATGTTTCCCCTCCACCCCTACCACCTGCTGAACACTTGTGTCAGGTAAAGAGAGAAACAAGGCGTGTTATCGTGAGACGGGACTTGTTGATGGTGGATATTAATGTAGGAAAGAGATAGATAGTGCAGAGAGCAGCTAAAGATAGCTCCCGGGAGCTGCTCAGGTGGTTGCTTGCGAGACAGGGGCAGGGACTAGAAATAGCGATCATTTGTCTTCCTTATCGGAACCAGCCAAGTAGAGGGGGGGGGGGGTAGAGCGTCACAGAATATCTCGGCAAACACGACAACAGGTACTCGATGGAAGGGGGGGGGGGCTCTCTTTTCAACGGGAGGGGGGAGGAAACATGCAAAACTTCAAGAAAAAGAAAACACTTTGGAGTATAAGAACAACAAACTTGGCAATCATTATCTTTTTTAGACAAGTTATTAAAATTTTCTGGGTTTAAGATGCGATGAAAATGGCCTCGAGTTAAGATCAGTATTTCGTTAACAGTTTATATTTTTTTTAAACTTTTCTAAGCCAGAATGAATAAAATACTGCTCCTTTAGATTTGTTTAGTTTAATTGTCTCCACTTGGTAATATCAACAGTTCTTGATTATCTGTCTTGAGCATGGTGGATTTTTAACAGGAGTTTTAAAATTCCACAAAATTACGACAGATAATTGATCAATTATATAATTCAAACAAAAACTAAGAGCGGTAATAGGGCTGAGTCGCCATTTTTAAAAAATTGTCAATTACAAATCATCTTAAAGTGTTCCCGTATACTTTAAATTGTTGTTTGCACTATGAAAAGTAATAATTCTAAATACAAGGCCAAACTGGCGTGCACCCAAAGGGGTGGTGGGGGTGGGTCAAAATGGCGCCGTCCACCAAACTTACGTGTCTCTCATAAACATGAAAATTAAAAAGGTGTTTTTGAATTCTAAAAATATTTTAAGACTTGTTTGTCTTTTAAAACATTTTCAAAAAATGCACCGTTTGTTAGTTTTTGGAAACAGCCGCTATTATGAAATTTTCAAAGTTAATGGAATTACATTTTTTCATGGCATCTGACTTCTAAATTCATTATAAGCAACTTGCAAAAAAGTTTAAAAGTGCCATTTTGTTTTCCTGTAAAACAGATTTTTATGTTTAAAAATTGTGGAACAACAATGTAAAAGGCTTGGGCCTATAATAGGCAAGGCGTAAAGTAATTTTAATCGGAAATAAAATCCCAGAAAACTGGAAAATGTTGTAATAGCTTTATTTTGGGAATCTAATTAGCATACTAATTTTTGCCCCCTCGTGAAAGGTCTACGTTTACCGCAACAATGGAAAAAAACATTAAAATTATATTTTCTTTCAATAACTTCATTAATGTTAGTTTTACAGTAAACGTTCAACCATGCAACAGCACCAAATTATTGTTTTACCTTGTTGTATCTCACTTACTAGTGCCTACGTTTCATGATATTTAATTGTAATATCAGAAAAATAATGAATTCATTTATCACTAGTTATTCCAGGCTTGGTAGGCTATGCCAAAAAATTAATATTCATGAGTATTATAACATATATGAGCTAGCTCATACCTTGTATATTGCTTTCATAAACTATATTATGTTGAAAGTTCGATAACTATAACTAAACGAGTAAGCTAAAAACTCTATTATATTTGTTTGAATGACATACTTTGTTTATGAATCTTACTTTCAAAGGATAATTTAGGTTATAGGTTTGTAGGAAGTACGGTATCTAATAAACTCTGATTTTAGTAAGAATCCCAATCTTTAGGGCTTTATTTTGTACCAGAGTAATATCATATATTAGTATTTTGGTATAATAAACGGCTATTTATAATGGAAGTAGAAATTTCCTTCTGGAAGGTCTTACTATTATAGGGCAGTATTCTGGTACGAGATAAAGCCTTACATACGAGCTTCCTTCAATAATCATCGTATATATTAGCCTACATAAACTTATTTAAAGAAAAAACGCACCATTTTCGAACTTTGTTATGCTATTCAAATCTTTTACTAACACATTTATTTCATTTAACTAATCACAGATTGTGGTATTTCATATATTCAGTCAAATTAATTAACGGTGTCAAAATCCCATATTGCATGAGTGTAAAAGAGAACGAGATACCTGAAGGTTTCGTTCTCTCTTAAACAATAGTATGCTAACGACAGTTCGAAAATTTTAGCAACAAATGTCCATCCAGTTTTGTTATAGCGCTCAATGATCTACAACAGTCAATAAACTAAGAGCTATTAAAGAAATGTAAATAAACATGTTGGCCCTACTGATTCAGTGACATTTTGATAATTTTCGCGGTTAATCTACAAATGTTTTGATTTATATAAAACCATCAAAATGGAATAAGGTTAGATGGTACAATTTTATTAGTTTACTTTTTCCACGAATGATGAATCAAGAACTTAATAGTATCAAAAATTTATTTAATACCAAATATTTACACGTGTCTCAAGAATGGCTCGAAGGCTGTTTACAATTCTACAGATCTGAAAATTCAAATGGTGTAAGTTTAATCTAATTGAAAAAACTTCTTTTTTGCTATCATTGTCAAGCTTTAAAGATTATATCACAATTTTAGAAGGTGTTTTATAACAAAGTTGTATAAATATTTAATATCAGTGGAGAGATGCAATTAATCTAGTGAACATTTCCTAATAGCGTTATTATTGGTTATGTTGGGATAGTCCAAAAGAAGATAGTTTTGGGGGTTTAAAAATGCATCCGCATCCACACAAGTGTTATTAATGGCTAAGAAGACGAAGTCACTAATTTAAGGATATTATTCTTATGTATCTCTTGTTTACAAAATAATTGGATATGCTTTTAATTTCAAGACCTAGTTCAAGGTAATGCTTGGATGCTCCACGAATTAAAAAGTTAACCCTCTGATGATTGCTACTTGTCCAATAATGGCGAATCGCAATGCCAGGGAATTTCATCAGGCAAGAATATTGTTAGCACTGACACAGCTATTAAAAATGGCGGCTTGATTTAATTGTGAGATGATCCCACATTGTTTGTTTTATGTTGACCCTGATACTGCGATACCCCAGTCGAGATTAGACTAATCTCAATAATTTTTGTAGTATTCCAGAACAGAACTTCATGAGTTTGTGTTGGACCAATGGAGGCTGGCGGATTTACGAGATATGGGCGTGGGCTGTCTCCCTTCGAACCTCGCTTCTCAGATTAAAGTCACTCTCACAGGGAAATATAGTCTCCAGGTAAGATATGCAACATAAATACAAACTTCTAGGAGCACGCTGTTGGCTGTTTGATTGGGTCCTACCGTGACTGGAAGCTCCGAGGACTGCCAATCAATGCTTGTTTTTGGGGTTAATCTCGCTGAGGACCTCCTCCATTACAGGTTTATTTGAGGTTCAGCTAGGGAGCACTAAATGAAATAAACATTTTACTGTTTATATAAAAAGTGTATGTGAATCAAATAGCCAAAGCTATTATTTATGCTTTTTAGTGAGAATTGTTATGTTTATAACTACTTCTGAAACTATGTGAACCAAATAATTATATATAACATAAAATTGAATTATATAGCATAAGTAGGCCTACCAGTAATCTACACTAAATTTATTTTAATCTTAAATATTCAAAATGGAGACTCTTAATTCATAGATACATTAAAGATTGCAATTAAAGAATTATATATTTCCTGTATATTATAATTTGAGACATATTTAGTAAAAGTTGTTATTCTCGCAGGTGGAGTCCGTGGTGGACATAGCCCATCCTTCCTACGGACAACTGCTCAAGCTGCGGCAAGTGTCGACGGAAAATGTGGACATGACGGAGACCAAGGCTCAGAGCTGGGAGCCCAAGTCAGGACGTGTTTTACAACTGTCTCTGTGTGACGGGTTGCAGGAGATCAAGGGTATGGAGTACCGGCCAATAAGCAAGCTGAATACTCCTCTCCTCCCTGGCTGCAAGGTGAGGGGACATTACCTGACCACCAGGGGGGTAAAAGAGCACTGTCATTGTACATATAAATTGTCGGCTAAAAGGGTGCAAAGGTTGATATTATCCAGTTAGTCAATCTAGATATAGAGAAAGTTTTATAGAGCTCAATATCTTAATCTTGAGATGTCCATGTTTATGTTGTAGATTTAATCAAGCTCTGTTAAAATATTTTTCCTACATACTTAATTTCCAACATTTTCTTCTGCATCCTCTCTTTTTCCATCCTCATTACACTCCCTTACCATCTCAGTCTTGCTTCCTCTACTATCTTATATACTCCCAAAGTACGTCCTGTACAACACTTCCGTACACTTCAAGGGCACTTCTCTTCTCCACAGCAGATCTCTTACACACCTATATAACAACTCTCCCTGCTGTCCTCTTCTAATTACATCCTCTCTACTTTCACCTTTCTCCTCAATCACACTCCCAAGATATTTTACGTTCTGTACTCTTCTCAGCTCTACTAATCCAACCTTATAGCTTTATTAGGCCTTATCCTTTGCCTTGTCATTACCATCACTTCGCACTTTACCATGCTAAATTTCATTCCACACTCTTTAACTTCCTCATTCCATTCTGGTAGTTCCTCTTCCCCCATACCATCAAGTCATCAGCAAATATCACAGCTCTTTTTTCCAATTCAGACTCCTCCACCGCTTTCCAAACCTTATTTATACCCACGCTACCATATGCCTTCTCCACATCCATAAATACCATCACTGAGTCTTTCTCATGAGTGGAGTAGCCCCATGGCTTCTTTGGTGCTGACTGACAGCTCACAGCTGACTTCTGACAGTCAACATTTAGGTATATACCTAAATGTTGACTGTCAGAAACGACAGTTGCTAAACACATGTTCTTTCAGATCATATGGTTTGGCGTAGGGATACATAATTTGGTCTGGTAACTTTTCAAAGCCCTCATCTGTCAGCTGTGAGCTGTCAGTCAGCACCAAAGAAGCCATGGGGCTTTTGTTCATACCTTCTTTCCACCAGCTGTTGCATGGAAAATATTAGGTCTATTGTAGATCTATGTTCCCTAAATCCATGTTACTCTTCTCGCCACCTTTTCATCTTATTTCTTATCTTCTTTTCCATCATCAAGATTATGAGATGTTATTGTTTTGTTTAATTCAGCAACTTCTTGTTTTCTGATGATAGTCTTTTCAATCAGGAGTAATAAGTTTAATGGTCTGCTGCCCAAACTATACATCGGTAACATGAAAGATATTTATAACATTTTCATATAATTTTAAGTTGTCCTGAAATTATTTTACCGAGGTGCTGGTGATTGGTCCATTGGATTGTCGCAGAGGAGTTCTTCTCCTTCAAGAACATAACCTTCAACTTCTTGGGGGAGAAGTGGACTCTCTTCTCGTGCCGAACGCTTTGGAGAATATCCTAGCCCGCAAACTGTGAGTTTTGTTCTTAGTGTGCAATAGACACATACCACACGGGATTGTTTAAACCAGTGATTTCCAACTTGGGGGTCGCGGGGTTAATCTGAAGGGGTTGCAAGTTTTGTGAAGACTATAACCGTGTACTGTATTTACTCTTTTAAAGGGTTTTGATGACTATAACAAAGTTCAAAATCCAAATAGAAACAAAATATTTTGGTTATCTTACTTCTGCATGTTTACCGACAGTGTTAAGAATATTCTGGACACATCAAATCAATGATAAAAATTACAAGTATTCCTAACAAGGGACTTCTGGCAATCATACAAAGTTTCGTATATGGTCGTAAAATGTAACAAGCTTCATTCTTATGAATATACAATAGTTTTGGCTGCTGCTGTCGAAATCACTGAAATAATGATTGACAAAGCATCTACAGATCTAGTTTGAAAGATCCGTCTGGCAGATAATACAGTGATAAGACGGATATCCAACATGACCCAAGACATACAAGAACAACCTTGAAACTTTCCAAATTTGCAAGACGGGTCAACGAAGCCACTGAATCAGTGAAGGATGCCCACCTTATAGCTTATGTTTGGTACATCAATAACAGATCTGACAAAGAGAAGCTTTTGTTCTGCAAGCCAATTCTGGGAAGATCCATTACTGAGAGACTTTTCTAGATTCAAGATGGTTTTTTGACAGCGAGTGAGAAGAAGTGGGAAAAGTGTTTTGGGATGTGCACGGATGGTGCTCCTGCTATGTTTGGAGAAAGGAGTAGTTTACAAGCTCCCAACTCCGTCTGGACTCACTGTATAATCTACAAGGAGTCACTTGCATCAAAAAACGTTAGTATAGAACTAAGTGTTGTCTTTAGTTCCATCATTAAAATAGTGAACTACATTAAGACTGAATCACGTTTGTTTGCTGTTTTATATGAGGGAACAGGGGTTGAACACAGTGGTCTTATACTTCTCTGCTGTAGGCTGGCTGTCACACGGGAAAGTGCTTGCAAGGGTGTTTGAACTGAGGGATGAAATTAGTCCTTACCTCAACGATAGTGACTATCTTGAGAGTAAAAATGAGATAAATAAGAACAGTTTCTTATGCAAACTATCCTATCTTGCTGATACATTTTAAAGACTTAAATATTTCAAACGTGTCAATGCAGGGATATGAATTGTTTTCTGCTGGGACCGCCCTTAAAACTAAATATAGGAATTGGCTTTACATAGAGCCAGATCTCTGATTGGCTTTTTGTTCACTAGTGCCAAGATTTAATAAACTATGTGCATCAATGCCGGTTCAAAACCCACTAACTGTGGAGCTGATGTTTAGATTCTTTTGACATTGTTTATGATATCTACACACTTTGTTTTTAAATTGTTTATTAAAAGTGAGTAATATATTTGATAATAGTTACATAATCATTTTATATCAATTAAAAATCTAGGATTCAAATGCAAGGAGTTGCGACAATCTCAGAGGCAAAAATTGGGGTCATACTCCGAAAAAGGTTGGAAACCACTGGTTTATACAATACTCTTTATGTGTGCATTTTCAATCAAATGTTTATATAATATGAAATACAATATTTAACCTAAAATAAAATAAGCTCGCTAGTTCAATTCCGGTGTCCATGTGTCATTTTTTCAATTTAACAAATATAATCAGGCCGCCACCGTGGTTCGGATTCCACGTTAAACTGTAGGTCCTTCATTTCATCTCACAATCACCCTACCATTACACATTAGCCTAAGTGCGTATAACCCGAACGGGTAGTAAGACGCGGTGCTAATAATAATAACAAATATGATATCTAGATGCGGATATAATCTTAGTTATCAAATAATAGCTTAGCTATTTATTCCATCTAAAATAACAACTAGCTTAAAATGATGAAGTAATAAATCAATGATAAATATAACTTTAAATAGTAACTATTTTTATTAATAATTTAATACTTTATAAATATGCTATGGAGGCATTTTATTTAACTGACCTGACAACAGGCTAGAAACTTGTCATCATAATAGTTCATACTAAGGACTACAAAAACAAAGAAAATTATATTTAGATTTTGTTTAACAATCTTGAGTCTTGACTAACTAGTTTCATAATATAGTTTTCTAATTAATATTTTAGTTCAATTTTTACAAGGCGGTTAGAAAAGTCACTAAATATACTTTCATGTATTCATACGTCAAGTCATGTGATCTATAGGTGTCACTTTTGATAGATATTATCAATACATATAAAATAACAAAAATAATATAGTAGAATGTTATCACTGTTGACTGCAATTAGATATGATATTTTTTAATAAAGTCCTTCCTATGAAAATTGAACTGTATTTGCAGTTTTATTTGTTTGTGTTAATTTCTTGACTGCGATCGTAGAAACTTGGAAGAAAACGAGCACCCTTACATTGTAGGCAGCACCTCCTCATCAGAACCGTCTCTGTCCCGAGAAACTGTGGCAGTGCCAACTCCTATTTCTCAAGGAAACAGACCAGTCGCTCAGGTTGGTACCACCATATTCAAAAACTTGTTTATTTTATCCTAAAATTAAGGGTAGTTTTCTTAATGGCAAAAAGAGAAAAAATAAAATTAAACTTTCTCAAAATCAGCTAGCAATGATTTTAATTAAAATATTCTCATCATCTTGTGAAAATAACTTTGAGGGTACTTTACACAAGCGGAAATTTCCAATGATAATATATCTCTAACTCTTTGAGATGTGCTATAAGTTATAACTTAACATAGCAGAAACATAGGATTATTAAAAATAAAAATCTTTTAATTGAAATATCATTATCATACACATTTTCCTGCCTCTTACAGGGTCTGTCTCGAACATAAAGAGACTCCATTTACTCCTGTCTTCCCCACTACTTTTCTTCCTCCCTTTCAGCCACCTGTCCCCTTGGTCTTCCTCTTTGCCTCTATTTATAGCATCCTCTTCACATGTCCTTACCACCCTTGGCTCCTTCATTCTCTTCCTGTCATTCTTAGCCTACTACGTCTCTTATTCGTGGCCTTCATTAGCCAGGTTTCTGATGCATGCTGGGATATTGGAACATGGTACGCCCTGTATACCGCTCTTTAGCACTTCTATACTCCAGACCAGATGTTTTTGTAAAAGGTCTCTTGTTTACCTTCCCTTCTTTCCCCTGTTTCTCCCTCGTTTTTAGGAGCTCTTTGAAAAGAGGAGATTGTTATACTTTTTGGTGACAGATGTTCCTCTTCTCAATGTTTCTGTAACATCGTATATTATATTATTTATGATCTATAGTGAAATGTGATACTATCTTTTTTTCCATGATGTTTCTGTAACAATGTATATTATTTAGTTTCGCGTATCTTATGAGTTTTAAGTAAATTACTCCATTTTTAGATAAAGGATCGGGAAAGTCTGTGCTGTGCATCATACTATTTATTTTCTGTTATGTAGATGACAAAAATCTTAAGTCATTTAATTGAGCTTTGTGATAGTAATATATTTATAAACTGGGGCCAAAATTTGCTAAACATGTTTGCAACAAAACACTTTGTTTAAAGTTATCTAACAATGCAAAATATTATAATATTGGCCTTGGGAAAACTCCAAGCATTCAATTAAGCTTTGA
Organism: Timema cristinae; assembly: GCA_039000515.1. NCBI lineage: Eukaryota > Metazoa > Arthropoda > Insecta > Phasmatodea > Timematidae > Timema > Timema cristinae. The sequence goes on from JBCFYV010000001.1 coordinate 9,607,300, forward strand.
ATAAGTAAACTTTGCAGACCTCTATTAGCTAATATTGATTCAAACAGGTTGGCCTTTAATTCTCATGTGATTGTACTTGTGTACGTTAGGTTGCCCCGTTGAACCACAACGCTGAGGAAGATGAGTTGATACTCGGAGCTGAGCTGGATGCCATCGAGCAGCAGTTACAGATGGAAGAGGATAATCTCCACGACTTTGACCAAGACATTGAGCTGGACAACTACTTATCAAGGTTCGAGAGAAATGTACCAACGCATGTTAAAAACCTCTGTGGTCGTCAATCTATAGTGAGTGACTCTACTAATACGCAGAAACACAAGATGGCGACAACTAGTCAAATAAGGCAGACCCACAACAGTAATCGGCAGTTTGAGGTGTGTTCCTCTGATTACACACGGCAGAATTTGTCAACAACTAGTCAAAAAGGGCAATCTTCCATTCTAAACTGCATGAACAAAAATCAAAAAGTGGCAATAAAAAATGTAAACCCATCTAAAAGTGAGTGCCTCAATACATCTAATTCAAAAATATCCAACTTTCAAGCTCAGTTCCTTGACGATTTGGATGACTTTGATTTTGAGGAGCCTGGAGAGAATAACAAAACTTCTCACCAAAACTCGACATCTTTGCAAGATAAGACTTTCAGGAGCAATCTTTTGGAAGAAGATGATGATTTTCTTTTAGACATCTCCACGCAAGACTTGGACGTCTCGTTCCAATCCATGCCAGCAGGGAGTAAGGTGTTGCGTTCGAACCCTACTAGCGAGTCTTCAAAGAAAACATCTAGTGATCAAAAATCTTTAAGGCAGGATAGTGTGAATCCCTTGAAAACTGAAACTCAGCGGAACAAGAAACAGCAAATCAACCAATCAAAGATAACCTCCTTTTGGAGTAAGCTTAAGGAACCTCCAGATAAATCGAAGCCCACGAATAACTTGAGCAGCGGTATATTCGTCACACAGTCAAATTCTGTAAAAAGACCGCCCTCCAGTCCGCTAAAGGAGACTTGTGACATTCCAATGAAATGTGGAGACGCCTCAAAGACTTTACCTAAATCTGTTTTCATAAAAACATCTTCTTTTGTGTCGGAAAGTGTGAATAAAAAGCTGTGTACGAGCTCTGTGCCTACCTGGGACAGTTGTCGTGACTTACAAAATTACACTAAACAGGAAGTTCAAAGTGGTTCAGTAAAAGAGAGTACTATTAAACAAGGAGCTACTTCTGGCCAAGACGAGGCCTCCTTGAATCAGAAAGACTTGTGTATTGAAGATAGTTCTAGAGATGACTTTCCTTTCCTGGTGCAACCTCCCTTGGTAGCAAAAGAGCCTTTTGTGCGTCTCTCCGATGTACTGCGTTCAACCTCAAGCCTTGTCGGTACATTCACTGTGAAGGCGTTCATCGTGACTTTGTTGTCACACCTCAAATTCAAGAAAGAAGGTTGGCACCTACTCTGCAAGATAGATGATTCAACAGCCATGTTGGATGTGGTGATTTCATCGGATGTAGGTATTGCTTTAGTTAGTTGCATATTAGTATTATTTTATTATTATTGATAGTTTTATTGTATTTATAATATATTTTACTCAGGTACATATATATCCTTTTGACAATTATTTTTCATCCATACCAGTAAGTTTATTTTTTTTAAATCAATCTTATACACTAGCGTCAACTTCAAACTCGCCTCAGTGGCATAGTTAGCTGACGCGCAAGTTTCGTGTTGAGCTAGACTGCCGAGGACGGGGAGATTGAGGTTTGAATCTCACTCGGGTGAACTTGGGTGGTTTATCCTAAATGGTTTTCCACTCTACTTCCACACAAATGTGGTTTCACTTCCTCTATATTCAACCTTCCCAATTCCTAACCTATTAAGAGTAATTAGTACATAAGTATATAACCCCAATGGGTAGTAAGACGCGGTGCTAAATAATAATAATAAAATACAATACATGTGTTTATGCCCAAAGTAATATTTTGGTTCAAACTTTTGTCTTCCAGGTATTGGCGAGATTGATTGGTTTTTCCCCAGCTGAGGTGCGGACCATGAGGGTGGAGATGGCCGTGAATCCCCTTGTCAAGGAGAGAATGAGGAAGGTGAGAACTTGGTTTACGATCTGTACTTGGATAGTTGGCCAGCTGATAAACACTCCCTTCATGGGCGTAACCACCAGCTATATGTATATATAAGCCCGGCCAAAACTTGTGATCCTATTAACAACTTGTACTAACTAGTTAATTAACCAGCGCACCAACCAAACCACAGATTGGTAATTTGCTATTTAATGAAAATAAACAAGCCCAATTTGACTAATAATGTTAGGGGTGTGGGAATAGGATTATTTATCGAATTGAATAATTTTGAATCGAATATAAAAAATGTTGAACCAATACCAAATAGTACAAATCGAATAGTAGATTTTTCCTACATTTTTGATAAAAATAATTCAAATTAGTAAATTCCTATTAAAAATGTGGTGTTATATTGAAGTATGCAAAATATAAAAAATTACTTCAAAACATTGTTATTTGATTGTATTTATATTCATATTAACTTTAGTAAGGAGAAATTGATTGAGAAGATTATGTAAGGAACGAGCTTGTGAGAATATTGGATAAGTTGAAAATAGGTTAACTTATAATGTAATTTCACATAGCTTATGTGCAATAATTTTAACATATTACATATTAACTAAATGTTCATCTATTCATTATATTACAAATTCTAATCTAATATTTGAATAAGGCCTATTTTGTTTTTAATAGGATTAATGTAATTATCTCTTTCTCAATTATTATATGTGGTGATCCTAATTATATTTTTTAATTTTTAACTTATAAAACAATTTCACATTAACCTATTTTCAACTTATCCAATATTTTCACAAGCTCGTTCCTTACATAATATTCTCAATTGTTATTTGAGCTTACTGATTAAAAAAAGACTGAATTTAAAACAAAATTTCAAGAAATTGAGAAGAACTTTCGATTCAGTTTTCAAACAAGTTTCACCTACATGATTTTTTTTTTTTTTAATTTTATAAGTTTTTGAAATAAATTTAAATTTAAAAATTGCATAAAGAATGTTTAACTGAGCAGTGTAGAGACTATATTTCTTTGAATTAAAACATTATTATTTTATTATTATTATTATTATTATTATTATTATTATTATTATTATTATTACTATTATTATTACTATATTATTATTACTATTATTATTATTATTATTATTATTATTATTATATTATATTATTATTATTATTATTATATTATTATTATTATTATATTATTATTATTATTATTATTATTATTATTGAAAGGGTAAAATAATGGGGTGATTAATAAACAAGGTCATATTTTGATTCTTTCATTGTTTCTATTGTTTCAAAGTGTAGTTCTCATTTTCTAATATGCAAAGTCTAATTTTGTTTGTGTGATGATTAGTACTCAACCCAAAGTTTGGTTGGATCCTAAACAATTCCACTGTCGGCTGAAAACCTAGGCAGTACTGTAGTAGTTTCCTGTTGCTTTCTTCAATGAGCCAGAAGGTACTATTGCACATCAGTCTAACAAGCCCAACAACTGACTATACAAGACACCTTCACTCCATCACAGGAACTGGCTGTATACTGAATGTTATTACTAGTCCTGCTTATACCTCTCCCACTTTCATATTATACAACAACTGGTAATAAATAAAATGATAGAATATTAGGAAAATGGTAGAGCACAAATAATAGTAAAAACATTAGAACATATTTACATACACATCAATAATTAGATGCTATTATAACATCTTCCTCAGTCCCAAACCCTTCCTTCACCTCTGACAAGACATCTTGTGAATGTGAGGAATGCCAGGCCTCCACCGTGGTTCGGATTCCACGTTAAAACTGTAGGTCCTTCATTTCATCTCACAATCACCCTACCATTACACATTAGCGTAAGTGCGTATAACCCGAACGGGTAGTAAGACGCGGTAATAATAATAATAATAATAATAATATTTAGCACCGCGTCTTACTACCCATTCGGGTTATACGCTTTAAGTACTAATTACACTAATGGATTAGGAATTGGGAAGGTTGAATTAGAGGAAGCGAACCCGCATTTGCGTGGAGGGAGAGTGGAAAACCGTTTAGGAAAAACCACCCCCAGTTCACCCGAGTGAGATTCGAACCTCGATCTCCCCGTCCTCAGCAGTCGAGCTCAACACGACTAGCGCGTTAGCCAACTACGCCACCGAGGCGGGTAATATTAATAATCTTCCTCAGGAAGTAGTAGTAGTAGACTGAACAGGATGTTGTATTCAATGATGCGAACTTTATTGGTATGGATGAAAACTTAACTGGTAGAGATGAAACTCTTCGAATGTTTCTCTATTACTCTATTGAAAGTAGGTGGTGCTGGTGAAGTTTTCTAGGCTTGACACCCCTTAAATGTTATCTAGGTTTGAAATATTTTAAGTGTTTTCTAGGCTTGACACCCCTTTTAATCTCTATTCTGTCAGGGTCCCCCCCCTCCCTCCCCCCATTAGGCTAACAAGTAACCAGAGAGAGAATGGTTGACCTTGCAATATTGCCTACAACCCTTCCCCCTTCACACACCATGAAATATGGTAGAGTAGCTATTTCTATCCTTCTCTAAATGTTTCATTGCAAGCACTTTCACTAGTAGACAAATAGATCCCAACTGTTATAAAAACCCGTTACAACCTCACGTACATCAAGTTGGCCCGCCAATTTAATCATTAGTATTTAGCTAAATAATCTGCTGAGTGGTTTGTATGTAGTGAATGTATTTTAGCATAGCTATTCGATCTTGCTATTCGTAGGGTCTTTTCAGAGTTTTGAATTGGATATTTGGCTGTTAATTATTCGAAACTATTCAAAATTTCAAATATTCGCACACCCCTAATAAATGTTTAGTCTAGGTGGGAATAAAACCATTAGGAAGCTCTTCAAGGAAAACCTTTAACTTTGAGGTAAATTTTGTTATACAAGGAAGAAGTTCCAGGAAAGAGGATTGTAGGCAATATTAGGGCTTGGCCAATCAACTATTTCGCTACCTGGTTCGGTGGCAGCATGGTCTAAGGTGTCACTTCATATTAGACTAGACTATCGGTGACAGGGAGATCACCGTTTGAATCCCAGTCGGGTATATTGAGGTTTTTTTTTTACAAAGTGGTTTTCCACTATCCCTCCACACAAATGTGTACAACCTGAACTGGTTCTGAAACGCAGTGATAAAAATTATTTGAACTTTGGTTCAGATTGTAATTAATATTACTATTTAGCACCGCGTCTTACTACCGTTCAGGTTATACACTTTAAGTACTAATTACGCTAATGGATTAGGAATATGGAAGGTTTAATTAGATGAAGTGAACCCGCATTTGCATGAAGGGGGAGTAGAAAACCATTTAGGAAATACCTCCCCCAGTTCACCCGACCGAGATTCGAACCTCGATCTCCCCGTCCTCAGCAGTCGAGCTCAACACAACAAGCGCGTTAGCCAACTACGCCACCGAGGCGGGTGGTTCAGATTGTAAAAAATGGATTTGGTAACCCCTAAAAGTCGATAGTTACTGCTAAGATGTTGCCAATTATACCAGATATCTACACTAGAACAAGGCTACAAACAATAACACAAGTAATGTAGCTTCCAAAAGTTTGTTCCTCTTAAAACATTTGTTTTTAATTTCAGGCGTTGGAAGCGACCCAGAAGAAGTTGATAGAGTTGAACTGTTTGATGGATGTGACCTTCTCGTTGAACACAGAGACGCCTGTCGTGTCTGTGATTCACGAACACACCCAGGAACACAACGAAGAACTCGCAAACAGAGTCCAACTCTTTAAAAAGAGTAAAGAGATGCTGGAATAGTTTCCCTCTCGACCTTTAGCAATGATTTACAAATCCAAGTCTTCAATCAACCTTAAAATCCCTAATCTTGAATTCAAATCTGGGGAAAAATTATGAACATACGAGTATAAAATAGTAACTTATGTGAGTTGGTCAGGTAATTTATAAATATTTTTGTTTTACTGTTCACTGGACATTTCGATACGAAGGAAAAAACTGATAGCTTTCTGAAGTTTATGGTCTCTCTTTCTGTCCGTCCCTTTTACATGTTTCTATCCACTTTTCCTATACCTTCTTCCAAATATATGTATTAGTGAAAAGAAATGAATAGATAAGTATGTTTGTTCATACCTAAGTGTCATGTTTCTACATTCTGTTATACTTTTCCAAGCCATTAGGTAATAATTCATCTTATAATCCTTATATTTCAAATACAAATAGATCCTAAATTTAAAATTCAAAAATCAAACTTTTTTATAAACACTAGACACAATTTGTTATCAAAATACTAATCATTTTAGATAAATTATGTGGCCATATTTATATTAATATATATCTAATAAGGAAACCCTCTTTTTGCTGATGAGGTAATTGTATTATATCTGGGAGGTCCTATGGCAGCAATGTGAAGTGTGAACCGTGTTCTTCTTTTCATTGTAGAGGCCATATTGTGTCTAGGGGTAAGGTGTTGTACTTCTGTGCTGGGGTTCCGGGGTTCAATCCTTTGTCCCAACACAGATTTATCTCATTGCCAAACCCTTCTTTCACCTCTTACAAGACGTGTATTAATCACAACTTGTGAATGTGGGGAATGCCAGGTCGCCACCGTGGTTCGGATTCCACGTTAAACTGTAGGTCCTTCATTTCATCTCATAATCACCCTACCATTACACATTAGCGTAAGTGCGTATCACCCGAACGGGTAGTAAGACGCGGTTTCTATCCACCTTTCCTGTACCTTTTTCCAAATATAATACTATTGATTAACTTGTCCAGAGTTTTTATGATAGTATTTTTTGTACTGCACTCAAATTAAAAATAAATTTAATTCCAATTAGTAGAAGATTTGAATTTGAAAGTATTGTACTTTCACAGGAATGTGACTAATGATAGGCTTTCAAAAACCCTGGCCAGGGTTGCAGCTGTCAGGCAGACAGACGACTTTTTCCGCAGGTGCTGTGATTATGTTAATTATTTAGCTATATAATATTTTGAACATTTATCGTGACAATAATTTTTTAAGGCTGGAGAAACATAACTGCTGTTTCTTGCAGATAAATTTGCTTGCGCATGAAGTTTATTATACCAGTTTACTCGCAATACTGACACATTTTTTTTTAGAAAAAGTTTTCTTTAAATTATTACTGAATATGAATTAAAAGTGTATTAAATTATACATTATTACTGCACTGTAGTGTTGATCTTTTAATTATGTTGTATATTAGAGAAAACATAACTGTCCAGTTGCCAAATGTAATTTAAATAAATTTTGATAAATATTTATTTTTGTCATTTGTAAGGAGTCAGAAAGTACAAGTGTGTTATTAAAGTGAAGGATATTTTTTTATTATAGTTTACAAACAGACTTAACACTTTATGGCAATTTTTTTTAACGAATCAGTTTGGTTTTATGATTTGTTGCGTGTGATTTTGTAAGCTGTACATTTGGATAAAGTAATGGTATGGGGAAAAAATCAATGAATTTAATACAAAATATTTATGTTGGCAATTTTAGCAATCTTAATTTCCATGCAGAAGTGTTTCAATTCGTTCCGCGCTACTTGACGTTAACTCCGAAAAGAGTGAATGCTTTCACAACCCCTTTCCCGGGGACAGTGAAAGGTGAACCCTTGTAGGTGGCGACCCCCTCCATGTCTGTTTTCAGGTCCGGCGCTACGGTCTCAAATATCTTCTTTTTGGGGTTGAGTACTGGGTCTGGCACTCGTGGGTATCCCTCTATGTGGATTTCATCTCCCGGCTGACTGCCCTCTGGGGGGTCCAAAATCTCCACCTGTGGGGGGAATAAACAACTTGTGTCACTAATGGGAAATTGTGTGAAACTTTATAATTTCTGCTTTGATTTGAATATATGAAACTTCTCCATTATACACAATGACATAGTATAAGCATATCATGCTATTATGACTTGTTAGGTTCCAGATCGGTGTCATAAAGAAACTCTCATTGTGATGTAAATAAATGTTTTTCTTTCACTTGTTGATGTATTTACAATTATTTGAATAAATACTGTACTTGTGCAATTTTGCTATAGGATGTAGGACATAAATACCGTCATATGAGCAAAGTAGCTGTCAGATAATGTGGGTATAGCCATAGTTTAAAACAGTCGAATGAACAAAGCACCTGTAAAAGACTCTGGGTGTGGACACTTGCCATTCGTTATATGCAATTCAAAAAGCACCGCTGTGGTGGAGTCGAGAAACTTGAGGGCTGTTGTATTCTTTCAGTAACAGCATATCGTAAATAAGTGAGAATGAGAGTGCTGTATTATTTTGTTATACATTCATTCGTAGAGGTTTGTGTTTGAAACCTCTGGTTTTAAATTCAAGATTGTTCTTTTTGTCATTATTTTAGTACATAATAGATGCTTCAATCGTGTCGATGTTTTGCATACCAGGATACAAATCAGGTTATTACAAATCTTCAAGCAACAAAATACTTAATTTTCAACCTTCTCAAGACGAGTGAGTTTGCAAAGTGGGGGCGGGAAATTCCAAGAAGAGACAGTTAAGTTTGAAATCTCGGGTTTGTGACTTATATTTTTCTGAAGTTTTCTATTAATTTTTATTGTCAAATGTAACAATTTCTTAATCGATGGGAAGAAGGTAAAACTTCCTCGATAAATTGGTGTCCGAAACCCTGTTATAGTCCACATATTTTTTCCTAATCTGCCAAAGTATTTTAATAAAGATATAAAACAAAGGAATACACCTTAAAAAAAATCTGATTTTCCAAAAGTGAGGAGTGGTCCCAAACATGCTAAATCAGCTTGGAAGTTGTCAAAGGTTGCAGATTCTTAAAACTAAAATTGTATGCCATTTTAAATCTCATTTTTTTAAATTATAATTGCCTAATTTTTAATTATTATAATGTGTTTATGGAAATTGATTGTCTAGTATCGTGATTTCTTAATATATTAACAAAGATAAACAATTAAACACAGTGTAATAATATTATGTAAATATTGTTTTGTGAAACAAAAGTGTAAAATATAAGTTAATATAATGTATAGATTATATAAATGACCGCAAAAAAAAAAGACCTTAGGACTTCTTATAGCATTACACTTCTGCTGGAATGCAGCTGATATAAGAAGACAACAAAAAACATGTGAGTTCAACATAAAGAAATACCAACTTTATTGATGAATAATAATTATAGCAATAATAAATTTATAAAATATTACTGCAATCCATGACTGTCAATATTAGTAGCCTAGTATTATTACCATATAATGCAAATAAAATTTAGATGTAAAATTGCTCGTATTACAATGGATTAAATATTATTTTAAACAGACAATTTTTATTTTTAGTAATGTTGGTATTTTGTGCGGTAAAATACATTTAACCTACTAATAACAAAGTAATTTACTGTTGCCTATCTACTTAACTGCACTACAGTGATCTACATTATTGTATTTTTCATTTGCCAGCCGGCCAATTCGACATGAGCACTTGAAGCGGCTGACCCATGTAAACTAATAGTGTCCACACTCTCTCATTTCTATTTGCTATGGTATAATCACAGTTAAAATCAGTCTTATGAATGAAGTCAGAATGTGAGGTATGCCTGTAAGTGAAAAACATGTGATACAAACATAATTTAATCAATTTCAACCTTGCTTAGTCAACACCTCCATAATAACTCACCTTTTTGAGTTGACACCTCCATATTAACTCACCTTGTTCAGTCTAACCCACCATGTTGAGTCGAAATCTTCATATTAACTCACCTTGTCCAGTCAAAACCTCCATATCAACTCACCTTGTCCAGTCGAAACCTCCATATTAACTCACCTTGTCCAGTCGAAACCTCCATATTAACCCACCATGTCCAGTCGAGACCTCCATACTAACTCACCTTGTCCAGTCGAAATCTCCATATTAACCCACCATGTCGAGTCGAAACCTCCATATTAACCCACCATGTCGAGTCGAGACCTCCATATTGACTCACCTTATTAAGTTGACACCTCCATATAGACTCACCTTGTTGAGTTGACACATGCATAATAACTCACCTTGTCAAAGCGACACCTCCATATTAACTCACCTTGTCAGGTGAGCTAGCGCACATTACCATGGCCTCCGAGGTAACTCCTCTCATCTTAGCTGGCTTCAGGTTGCAGAGCAACACAGCCAGGCGGTTCTGCATGGCTTCCAGGGGGACAAACTTGACCAAACCACTCACCTATAACAGAGCCAACAAACATCTTGACATAAAAACTACAGTAGTTCATTGTAATAATGAACTCAATTATTGATATTTCCTTTGAATTAAAATAGTTTATTAATTATCAGTGAAACTATTTCTAATGACTATGTATAGTTAATTTTCCTTGTTTTGTTGTGAATTATGTCTATAAATAATGAAAATATACTGCTGGTGATGAAGGTTATGTAAATAAATTTACAAATGTGAATATGATGTAGTTTTTTCACTAAAACTTGCATTTGTCCATATATTACTTTATTTAAACTGCTTAATCTTTTGAAACTGTAGCTACAAGCAGGAAAACCAAAGATAAGTTTGTGAATATTTTTATCTTTGGGAGAGCCTGGAAATGTCAAGTGACATCCTATAACAAAAAAATTAAGGAAATATCAGGGTAACTAAATACAGGACTTGTTTTTAAAAAAAATACATAAATTCCGCACCTAAACATTAAACCTAAATTGAGAGCTTTTGTTTCTCAATGTTAACAAAACCCACTACCTAGATATGGCACATTAACTTAATATGGTTGTAGAGATTTTCACACGAGCACAAATAATAGGCCACCTGAATGACACATAATTTGTTAGTGAAAAAATAACTTTTAAACATGTTAATATTTAGTAGCTGCTCACATGTTTTGAAAACCAATAGTAAATGAAGAACAATTGTTCAATAAGAAAACTGTTATACGAGAAGGTTAGGGAAATATTATACACCTATGTACTAATTATACAAAATGTATTAGGGATTAGGAAGGTTGAATTTAATGGAAGTGAACCTGCATTTGCATAGAGAAAGAGGAAACCCACCCTCAGTACACAAGACCGGGATCAAATCCTGATCTTGTCTTCGGCAGTCTAATTTATTGCAAGAGTGATGCCTTTAAACCGTTTGATCACAGAAGTTTATTTACAATAGAAGTTACGTAGCCACTCCCCCTTCCCTATGTTTTGTTTTTACCTTCTAACCGAGACCAATCGGAAAGTTTTCAAAGACTCACCACAGTACGGGGCTTGTCTTCCCCAACGTCAACTTCTTCCACATAAAGGGCGTCAGCATCGGGGTGCCTCTTGGCCGTCATGATGCGCCCCACTCGCAGGTCGAGTCGTCCCACGTCAACCGGTGGCTCCTCCACCGTTACCGCCCCCTTACCCCCAGCCTTCTCTTTGCTTTCTGTGGCTGGCTTTGCTTTCTTTTCCTTCTTCTTGCCTTTATTGTCAGAAGCTATGTCTCCATCCTGAGTCGCACCCTCGGACGTTGGGGGTTTTTCACGGGCGAGGTTTGGGGGGGCACTGAAGCTAAATATGCTGTTGTCATCCTACCATTCTTTGCTGGTAGAGGAACCTTAAAATATGAGAAGTCATAACAAAAATACATAATGAATAACTCGAAGATTATTACAAGTGAACTGTAACTATTACTTTATTATTATTATTTATATTAGCACCGCGTCTTACTACCGTTCGGTTATATCTTTACATACTAATTACGTTAATATTAGGAATGAAGGTTGAATTAGAGGAAGTGACCATTTGCGTGGAGGGAGAGTGGAAACCATTAGGAAAACACCCAGTTCACCGACCGAGATCGAACTCGATCTCCCGTCTCAGCAGTCGAGCTCAACACGACTAGCGTTAGCTAACTACGCCACCGGGTGTAACTATTACTAAATCTAATATAGACTAAATAAGGTGGTGTTACAGACCTGGTTTTCCTGACTTATTCGAGTTGTACGGTCGGCTCTTCCATTCCTCCACTTCTTGCTTCAGTTGTTCATTCTCGGCTTCAAGTTGACTATGACCCAAACTTTCTGAAGCTTTCTTCAATTCCGCTACCTGCATTAACATTCCAGGTATGTTAGAAATACAAATGTTGTATTCAAAATAATAGCTCAAATTAATGAAATAACTTGACAAAATAGTTTTCAGGTGATAATTTAATTAGTCGTATAGAAATAAGTAAACGGGTATTTTTTGACTGATAGCCTCTACACAGGAGTCAAAGCGGAGACTCTTGGATTAGTCAACAATTTCAGGCTGTTTTCACTCTTATTTTTAAGATGGGATGTTTTAATTAGTTGAGGGCGAATTAATGTGTAAATAGTGTTGGTACTCCCCATTTTGTTTATTCTGATGTGCTTATCAATTGCAAAGGTCAACGCGAATACATCTAGAATATACGTGATAATTTAACAAGGGTCTAGAAATAATCATGTTAGAATTGTATAGGTGGGTCCAATTTAGTTGTTAATATGTACAGTATAAAGGTTTTACCTCATTTCTGAGGACATCAATTAGCTGTTCAGCGATAAGAGCTCTTTTCTCCAAGCGTTGGAGTAGCTCTGGTGTCGCCATTCTAAGTAGATTTATTTTTTTAGATAATTTTAATATGTAAAATAAAACATTTACACGCGTATTAAATAACATTAATCACTTTACCTAACTAATTACTAAGCTTTTATAAATAAATAGGATAAGCAAAGATAATATTAAATAGGTAATGCGAATCAGGTTAGCGTGTCTACGATTAGAAATATTTTATAGCGGCATAGATCATAGTCATATTATTATGAACATAATTTGTATAGTTAAGTTATATTCTACAGTAAATAGATAACTATTTAATAATATTGTCAAATACTTGCTATAACAATAATTTATTAACAAGGAAGGTGAAAACAATAATTATATTGATCCTAGACTAATAAATTAATTCGCAAAGTAAAGATACTAAAAAAATAGCAAGCACACTACTTAAACTTCAACATTAAATAAAAAGCAAGGTCATAATGTCAGTTCACCTTCTCCACGTCGTAGAAACTCACCACTACCCCGAAATAGCAAGTGGTGTGACATCTGCTATTCAAGGCATGTACCTAAGAAGTGTCCTGCTCGTAATATGGTTTGTTTTGGTGCTGAGACATATGGCTAGCCGTTGTCAAAGCAATAGCGTGAATTTGGTGAGAATAGTAAGTTAATTGTTGGCCCAAACATTTAATCCCCTGTGTGTTTGAGGTTAAAGATATCTGGTAAGTAGGTCACATACGAGTTCTATTTCAACTCCGCTATTCTAACCATATCAATTCCCACATATTATAATGACTATCATACTTTTTTATACCAGGACCATAGGTGTGTTTTTATTACATGTATTCCCTATTAGTTTTACATCTATCTTGAGAATTGTTAAATTTAATTTGGTAAATTTGGTAATTTCTTCACTAGTCCCCTAATATTTCTAATTTTTCCTCTATATTCTCCTCCAGTACCACATTTAACAGTTTTTCTGTTATTTACTTTATTTTCTCTCAGAGTGCATGTGCATGCATATATTTCATATGTATCACTTTATCTGTTTCTTTCTCATTTCCAGGATCAGTTTGCTAGTCGGTAATATTCACACCTCATGGCAAGTAATTATTGCAATTGAATATTTTTAATGTTCCACGTTCTCCATCTTCTGCTGATTTCTGATTTTAAACTTTACAGTGAAAGTAGCACTGATGACAAAATGTATATAAATCTATATTTAAAATTAAAATTACCGCAAAAGTTCCCAAAAGATACATTATGCTAGCTAGAAGATTATTTCTAAACTAGCCAGGCGTAAAGTTAATTTCAATGCCATCTAGCGAAACAGAACACAGCAAATATTCTAAAATCGAGGTTACTAGAAACTATATTGTAGCAAGTTCACTATGGTAGGTGAAATTTCTTACAGGTTTCAATTAAATTTTATTGCTTTCTACTAATTATTAGTGCATGTAATTTTGTTAGCATATTTAAAATAAATCAAACTTTTGTTCAGACCTATGGTAATTTATAATAATTATTGTATCAAGTACAATAAATATTAGAAGACATATTTACGTTGGCTAACATGTTCTAATGTAGCGCACTCTTTTTTATAATTTACGTTTTAAGAAGCTCTTCAGATATTAGCGTATTTGCTGACATCTTGTGGAGTAGGTAGAACGTATTGAAAGTAGGCGGTTACTGTTTCGCAACATGGCGGACACAACAGTGGATGCTACTAAACGGTTGAATGTCAAAAAACAGACATTAGATGATGCATACGCAGTTCCAGCCAACTTTTTGGAGATTGATGTGATAAATCCAATCACACATGGCGTCGGGAAGAAAAGATACACCGATTATGAAGTCAGAATGAGAGTAAGTTGTATGCAATTGTGTTATTGACAATGAGAATGGTCTGTAAGTGGCAGGGAGTTAATCCTATTATGCGGTTATGCTTTATGATACGTAATGTCAGAAAGCACGTTCTTGAAAAATTATAACATTATGGATTCTTAATTGTCTTATTTAGAATACTTTTATCGTGAAACCAACCAATCTAAGCCAAGTTAAATGGATAAATCTCTTAACACCCCCTAATTTGAATTATGGTACTATGAAACTATTAAAGTATGGTATTTTATTAGTTTATTAATGGTTATTTAGACATAATGTTGGATATCTGGTTAGAAAGTATGTATTTTACTAGCGATCTTTGGTGCAATAATAAACCCGCTGGTTCAGTGTCAGAATATAGGAAATAATATAACTATAGCTAGTTACAGTTTGTTACAATCCCCGATTTTTTTATATATATTTTTTTCAAATACAAACTTGATTCTACAAATCATCTCTGCTTCAGCCACAATCTCACTCCCTGTTGTCATCTTTCAATGATTTCAATATATTTCTCAGTTTCACAACTGAAGTGACTACTAACCTATATCTTTGAACATTTCTCTCAGACAATCTTGTTTCTTCTCAGTCTGTTCCTCCATCCCTTTGTAGCGGTTATGTCTTCAGACAAACTAAGATGTTTCAAAATTTGTCTTGTGCTATATTTTATGTATTGTGCACTGTCATGTGACTTTTGACAGGTGGCGTCAATACTGTGTTCTTTATTTGACACATTGCTATAAATACTTTGCAGCTACCAACTAATACACTGTGCAGTGTGTCTACCATCCGGGATAATCAAGGAAAACGGGAATTAACCGGGAATTTTAAGTGATCGGGAAAAAACTGGAATAAGTCGGGAATTTGGTAAATTGAAATAAAAATCTGGGAAAATGTGGTTTTACTCAAAATATGAAATATAATCACTTAAAACAGTAAATAATAATGTTATTCAAACTGTAGTTTTTTGTTTGTAGCTGTGTAATATATTTTAAAATTCCTAGTAAACAATGTTAATACAAATTTAAAAAATATTTTATTAAATCTTAAAACTTATTATTATTCATAAAAAAAGATATAAAAATGAGGGGGGAGGTTGGGGAGTTAGAAGGATGTGACATACTTTTTAGTCGGGGAATTTTAGGAAATGATCGGGGGAAATCAGGGAAAAAGTCGGGAATGTCATTGGTCAAGTTGAATAGACACCGTGACTTTGGCCTGTTCCGGTACTAGAGTAGTTCTAGTAGACCAAATTTTTAAAATGGTTGGCAGATTAAGCGCTAGGATTTTTTTTTTTTTGTGCCTCACGTCTGAATTCTTATCCATGGATATATGCATATTTACACTGAGGTGTAGAAGAATTTAACCCATATTTGCTTGAGGCAGAGAATGGAGAGTAATTTATAATAATCCCCTTAAAACAGAAATTTTATGTCACTAGTGAACTAGTCCTGATGAGACTGACACCTGTATCCTCCTGCACACTGGCACCACCGGTAAGTGGGCTATAGTTTGTTACCACTGATTAAGTTGTATTGATTTTGAGTCCAGCTCACCCCACGAATTATATCGGTAATAAATTTTGATCTACCTCTCATTATGGTGCAACTTTCTATTTACATTTTTTTATAAACCACTTCACAGAGCTCAAATGATCTAAGATGTCATTCTCTTAATAGACTTAACTGCCGATGCGATTCAAATCCTGGTCAGGTATACCGAGGATGATTTTTTGGTACATTTAAATTGCTCCTCCATAGCTCATTTCTGTAACATAATTAGTAAATATAAGTTTAATTTAAACAAGTAGTTAAACTAAGTTGCCAAAAGAAAAGTGGAAAAAATAATTTTAAATTTAAAGAACTATTAAATAGCTCCTCATTTTCACTGAATAAAGAATGCAGAGGACTGAAACTATATGAAACTGGTGCTAGTGTAATATTGTATGTAATTACCTCGTAATTCTGCAATGAGACGGGCTTGGGAGCAAACAAGACGTAATGTCTGGCAACAGTCTCAGCTGTGAGTAAGGTAGACAAGACATAGTGACTGACAATAATATCTACTGTTTTAGTGTAGACAAGACGTAGTGTCTAACAATAATATCTGCTGTGTGTAGGGCAGATAAGACACAGTGACTGTCAACTCTGGCTGTGAGGCAACTATTATTGGTCCAGGGCAGATCAGTTCACTTGATAACTCTTATTCTGCCTTGCCCCACTTGATGAGTAATCTCTTGTGTGGCCAGTCAGGGTCATAGAGAAGTTGTGTTGTATTGTGTGGTAGCCAGTCCTACAGCGTTCCAAATGACACTAGTTGAGCAACCCTAGCACAAAACATCTTAAGGGCAGTTAAAATTTTCATTGTGACAGAAAATAGCAATTTTTGTCATTTCTTGGGCAGTTTTATCTCAACATCTTGTCCATTATTTTTTTAATTACATGTTTTATGATCATTATCTAACTAACTAAATTCTTACAGAGAAACTATATAGTAATGTCATAAAATTTACTCTGTATAAACAGGCTGATATGGCTCCAACTTGGGATGATAGATTTTGGTGGATCGTAAATGGAAGTGTGCACCTAAAATTTCTTAAACACCTTCGGAAAAATGGAAAATAAGTACGAGATTGTTTGAATGTCTTTTGAGGACATGATTTACAATTCTTGTAACGTAATGTTGTCATTGCACTTTGTAATGTGTTTATAGTTGTCACAAATTTCTCTGAAGAACACAGCTTTTCTTGGTTGCGTCGAGTCAAATATTATCTACAATCATAGATTAAAGGCACTTTCTGTTTTATGCATTGATTCAGACTTGTTGAAATATTTAGACTTTATTGATCTTATTTATACATTTATGTCAAAAACTATGTGTGATATTGTAAGTGTATATGCATGTGCAATTTTGTCATAGAATTAGTCTCCAATAAAACTATATCAAATACTTTCAGTACAATAAACAAATTAAAATATAATTGAATCATTCTACTTGTTTCAATGAAAATAAATCGTGTTCCGTTCACTTATTATTAGGTTAAGTCAAAACTGGGCGGCAAATTATATGAAGCCTAGGGCAGCCGAAGGTCTTAAGTCACCCCTTGGCTAGGAGGGGTGGTAAGTGAGTGACAGCAGACATGTAACATTGAAATGTTACTAATGTCAACATATTCAGAAATGATTATTATCTGCTTATTAATACTATATTATCAATAAAAAGTGCTATCAACTGATTCTAATTTAAAACTTGTAGTAAATGGTTGCAATAAAGAACATTCTGATAGTAGTCACTTGCATAAACTCCCATCATATATGAGGTATATTTATGCAGTTGCTAATGTTGCGACAGATAATTAGGGCCTAACTGCTTTATGTGCTCCTGTTTTTAAGGAGTCTAGTTTTTATCAGAACATACATGAACTGTACATGATATAAATGTAAATTTGTTCTTAATATTGTTTCACACACATAGAGAAGTTATAACTTGATTACAGTATCAATGTTTTTGTTTTTTTTGTTGACCAGACCAACCTGCCAGTGTTCAAAGTGAAAGAGTCGAGTGTCCGTAGGAGGTATAGCGACTTTGAGTGGCTTAGGAACGAGTTGGAAAGAGACAGTAAGGTGAGTTAACACTCTACTCGTCGTACTCTGTGCAATATTGGACCATCCAGGGGAGGGAAACGATAGAAAGGTGTGACAACACTAAACAGTTGGTAGTGCACAACCAGGGACAACCTGCAGGGTAATGCAGCTTTCTCGCCAGTACTAGACTTGCTCTATAACGCTGATCACTATACTCCATTCACGGTAGGAATTACTCTCTGAAAGATCTTTTTTCCTACCAATATCCTACTATATAATAGATTTTTAGTAGAGAAAAAGACCTTTCAGAAAACAATTCCTATGCTGAACAGACTTTACACATGGAGAGCCCCACCTCTTATAGGAACCTCAGGGGTTGGTGCCATTTGTTGGGTTACATTATAAATATTACAGACTTCTGAAAGAAGGTAAGCAATAGTTCAAATTTCATAGGAAGAGCCTTTTAAAGGGGAAAAAACACAATTTATGGCAATCAACAATCCCAGGTCCAATCCTGGCACTTGTAGATTTTCTGCGAATTTTTATGTGGACTAGTGAGTCTGGAACGGGGTCAACTCAGCCCTGCATGGACAAAAGAGAAGTTACTTGAATAAAATAGTAGCGACCCTGGTTTAGAAAACTGAGATTAACAGCTGGATGGTTTGTTGTGCTCACCACACGACACCTATCTGCAAACATTGACACTATCTTATTTAATTCTACCAAACAAAGTGACTGTCTATAAAAGTGATATCACTGACTCATAATGTAGTTCGAAATAACCTAATCCCCCCCTTACTTTTTATGTTTAGATTGTAGTTCCTTCTTTACCCGGCAAAGCGTGGAAGAGGCAAATGCCTTTTCGAGGCGACGATGGAATATTCGAGGAGGATTTCATAGAGGACAGGAGGAAAGGATTGGAGCAGTTTGTAAATAAGTAAGTGCACACTTTGGTTATAACTTTAATAGACAAATCGCGGTTAGAAACCTGTTCGGATGTATCAAAGGTTTGTTTTTTCCTTGATGGTTTTCCACTCTCCCTCCACACTTCCTCATCCCTACCAGATTAGTGTAACTAAACAGTGTGTATATGTACAACATGAACCTGCTTTGCTAAAAACATTGTTTGACCTTAGTTTACCTGCTTTATTAATTATCTTGTGGTAGTTTTATAGTTGATGCCGATACAAATCTTGTGTAAGAACTAATTCAGGAAAAAATATTGATGTTTATTATTAGACCAGTAGTATATTAAGAGTAAAACAATATCAAAATAATAGGTCTTAAAATCACACTTAACGAAAATTCCAATTTCTTATGTCTCTAAATATAAATGAAAATTTTTGTTATTAAACCGAAACTGCAAATATTGAAGATTGGCTAACTAACTGCCGTTATTAGTTTTCCGCTATTTCATTTCAGGCAAATTGTAAATGCACCTTTATATTTTCTTTGTATTAGTTTAGTTTTGTTACACCACCACTGTTGTATAGTGGTCAAGAGTTCCCGGGTTCGATCCCTGGTGCTTGCAGAATGTTTCTGTGAATGAGCAGCTCTTTAATGAGGTCAAATTGTAATGTTATGGATTTGCCCCTAAAGAATATGTGAGAGCATTGACAATAATATCGTCCTAATTTTATAAACGTATCTTATTTCATTTAAATTATAATCTATTACATGGCGCTTGAAGCACTTTTTCTTCCAAGAAGGTACACGCTACTGTAAGTGACGTCAGAGTGTACCAGTCAAGTCAAGTTGACAATATAAGATTTTTAAATAATAACTTCCTCTTCTCGAATGATTGAATAGAGATATTAAAAAGTAACTTGAGTCAGTTTCCGGCTCTCGAAGCTCCTAGTAACACCGAGATGTTTTTGTCTTGTATTTTAATTTTTTATAACACGACCTTCTCGAAGCTTCCATGAGTAATGAATATATACAAAGAATGGTGCAATGTAAGGGCACTAGCACTAGGCGTCCAGTCCTTGAAGTACTCAGGACTGCAGCTCCTGTCCGCGATCCTTACGATCGTAGGCCTACTATAGGTTGCGTAAATAGTTCGTCGAAGACATGATCTATTTTCTCTTGAAATAAAGAGATTTAGAAATAAAAACATGTCAACATAAAAATGTGTATTAATTAATACAATATTCTAATCATCAGTAAACTCTTTAATTGGCGCTCGATCACGGGGCTATAAATACCAATTATCTCACAACATCAAAAAACCGTACCGCTTTAATTAGTGCTCGACCACGAGGCAATTAACATCTAATTAAACGGTAATATCTCATCAATTGTGACCCAAGACAGGGATTCGTAAGTCCAAAACTTCATAATTGGGGCACATCACGGGGCGAGAAAGACAGCTACTTGAAAATAAATAAATATATATATAATATAAAAGAAGTGGCTCTGGTCTAGAATATATATTATATTATTATTATTATTATAAAGCGCCGCGTCTTACTACCCGTTCGGGTTATACACACTTACGCTAATGTGTAATGGTAGGGTGATTGTGAGATGAAATGAAGGACCTACAGTTTAACGTGGAATCCGAACCACGGTGGAGGCCTGGCATTCCCCACATCTCTGGTCTAGAAAAGGAGGTTAATGGCCATAGGGCTCGTTGTGCCGACTTCATGTTACCCTCTTATCATCGCCAATGCCCAGTATAGCTCGATTGTGGGCATACATAAGAGTATGGGATATAAATAAATGAATTGTAAATTGTGGCGGAACAGGACTCTAACAATGGAGGTTGAATTTTAAGGGAAAATGTAAAACTGCGTCGTCTGATAAATAAGTGGGAGATTCCATAATTCAGATTCTTAAATTTTATCCAATTTCAATTTTCAACCTTTTACAAGTTAACTCTTTATTCATGCATCCAACCTTATATACAATTATGTTATTTATTTATATACTTAACTGTAATGTGTTTGCAAACATAAAAATAAAAAGAAATAACTAAACCAACCGGCTATGTATGAGATATGTGAGACCATGACGAGTACATTTACAATTTGCCGGCAAACAAACTAACATGGGGCACAATGAAAAATCTATTTTGTACTTTTTTGTTGTTGTTGTTGTTGTTGTTATTATTATTTAGCACCGCATCTTACTACCTGTTTGGGTTATACGCTTTAAGTACCAATTACGCTAATGGATTGGGAATTGGGAGGGTTGAATAAGAGGAAGTGAACCCACATCTGCGTGGAGGGAGAGTGGAAAACCATTTAGGAAAAACCACCCCCAGTTCACCAGACCGAGATTCGAACCTCGATCTCCCCGTCCTCGGCGGTCGAGCTCAACACGGCTAGCACGTTAGCCAACTACGCCACCGAGGCGGGTGTTGTTTTGTACTTAAATAGCAGCATTAAAGTAATACAAAATTATCAATGTTACGAATTTGACATCTTTAGAAAATAGTTCTCTAAGGAAACTGGATTTAGAGAGTGAACGTTAAAGGAGAAAAATGGGAATGCATGTGTGGGGAAGAGACAAGAGTAACATTGCAGCTCCATTATTAATAAATTCACTATTAATTAAATATATGTTCAGCAGTTCAAAATATTTGAGTTTTTTTTCCCCCCAGCTAAGTTTTGGTTTGTTAATTTATAACGTCACCTTGGTCAAGATGTAAGTTGTTCTGCTTCAGACAACATTTGTTCCCCTTTTTGTGACGTCTCCAATACTGGTGGGGTCATTTGACCACCATTTTGTCTTTTTGTGTACAGGATTGCTGGTCACCCTCTGGCTCAGAACGAAAAGTGTTTACACATGTTTCTGCAAGAGCCCGTCATTGACAAGAATTACGTCCCGGGAAAATACGCAACGCGTAATGCAAGCCAGAAGGTGTTCTACAAAATAATTTTCGTGATTATCGAGAAATATCACTTTTGGTGTTTGTTCTAAAAAATAAAAAATAATATAAAAAAATGGGACAATTTGTATGTATTCCATTTATGATATTAACTTATCTCTTGTAAAATATTTATAAATTGTATAATTATGAGTATTGAAAAGAATTATAGAAATAAAATATGTATCTCATGTATGAGTGATATCTCAAGAAATTTATGTAATAATTTTGCCATTCCTTAAGTATCATTTAATATTTTCAAAATAAATGTTGTTTCGTTGTTATCACATTTTGATCAACTTCTTTGGAATGGGCTCTTAAAAACTGCGCCTTTTCTTGAGGTCTATTGAAATAAATTCTTCACACAATCTGTAAAATACAAGCAAAGTAAATGAATCTGAGAGAAAATGTTTGAATGTGTTTTAGAAGACTATTAAGTGTGCAATTAGGACCATGTACTGTTTAGATAATAAATAGTTATTTTTATTTGTAGTTATGACCAGATAAACTTTTATTGGTAACTTGGGCATAGGATAAAAACAAAATAACTCGTGTTATTAGTCTTCACATGTAAACAAGTTTTGATGTTGTCTACAAATTGATCTGCGTCTTTGATGAATTTAGTTAAATCATTTCAACTTTTAAAAGTGCTAGATTTTGACTCAAAGAACCTATTTTAGATTCTGAAAGTTCATTCATTTGTAAGAATCTTAAGCTAAATACTAGAAATGATGACTAATTAAACGTCTTGAGAGCCCACCTTACCTTCCTCTACTAACTCTGCAAATAACTTTAATTTCTTAAAATATCACATATTATACTTTCTTTTTCTTCTACCAACTGTTCACTTTGATTTGAATGAGAAATCTCCCCGTTAATCTGCACATATTATGTTGTATAACCTAATAAATCTCACATAGGCTCTGATTTTATAGCATCATCGTTGATGATATACTTGCTAGGTTGACCTTGACAAAAACATCCAAAGTTTGGAGCAATTTATTGGACAGTTGCCTGGTTCAGCCCATATTTACTAATTTTTCATGATCTAGTTATTTAGTTTTTAAGTTGTTTGTATTTTTTAAGATTCTGGAAATAATTTTGTGAATATATAATATCCACAAGTGTTTTTTTGTGTGTGTGTGAGATAATTTTTATGGATCCTTGTTAAAGCCTCCATGAATAAAATGTGTGACCTATTTATGAGTAGATTATAAGTCGATAATAACTATTTTTTATTTTTGGTGTGGAAAGAAATGCTGGTTTTTCAAATGTAAACTTTTCAGATATTCTAGGAATGTAAAGAACAGCTAATAAAGACTTAGTCCATGAAACTTATATATTTATGTGATTTATTTGTTTATATGGAAAGAGTATCCTATGTACTTGAATTGAAGAAGCCACATATAATATTTCAAAGCTCAAATGACCAAGTAATTTTTATATTTCTTTGCATTTATTATGTTTCAAAAATGAGGTGGCCCAATGGCTAGATAATTTTATAATAAAGAAAATAGATAAAACTAAAGAAAAAGGAAAAATAAACTACTAAGAATAAATTTGATGAAGAAAGCCCACCTAGGGAAAGAGGAAAGATGTGTGAAGAATCCAATGCACAAAGGTGACATCTTCTTTCTTTCTTCTGTCTTCTATAGTAGAAGTAGTCACACACACATTTAACACAAGTAGAATAATATTCCAGCATTGTTGCCTTTATAAAACACAAAGAGAGAAAGAAAGAAGAGAATACACTAAACAAAAACACTGAATTACTCCATTTTGAATAATTCTTCTTTGTGTTTGATAAAGGCCACAATGCTGGAATATTATTCTATTTGTGTTAAAATGTGTGTGTGACTATTTCTACTATAGAAGACAGAAGAAAGGAAGAAGTCACCTTTGTGCATTGGATTCTTCACACATCTTTCCTCTTTCCCTAGGTGGGCTTTCTTCATCAAATTTATTCTTACTAGTTTGTTTTTCCTTTTTCTTTAGTTTTATTTATTTCCTTTATTATAAAATTTGCATGTATTATGAGATTCTCCAGTCACTTAAGTATGAACAAAAATATTTTGTCACTTGAGTAAATATTGGGCCATGTTTATATCATTATTTATCGTTGGTATAAAAAACACTAGTGCGTTTATTTGGATTGACGATCAAGAGACTAAAGGGAGCGCAGATGAGAGAACACATTGAAGAAACTTGTGTTCCAAACAGACCCGGCCAATGTATCATCATTATAGATGTTTTCCTGCCGGGTCTAACCTAAGCCTCTCCATTTACTCCTGCCCTCCTACCGAGCCAATTTAATCTGAATCCATTCTTCAGCCAACTGTCCGTGGGTCTTCCTCTCGGCCTCCATTACTAGCATCCTCAGAATCTCTAATCCCTGTCCCTCACTATCCAGGTTTCTGATGATATATTGGAACATAGAATTCCCCCCCCCCCCCCAATATTTCACCCCTTATTTTAGCACACAGTCCCATGTCTAGAAAATCCTATCTTCATTACTCCATACATAAACTACATTCCTACTACTACCACCCATTCTCCCCCCCACCCCCTTTACTAAAAAGTCCTTTCACATTTCTTCTATGCTTGTGACATTGTCCTCACCAGTCTTGTGAGTCAGTTAATGGTAAGTGGCTACGGATTCTTGGAATTACCTCCCCATCCACAAGACTACCAGCCCACGATATGATTGCCGTTTCACAATGGCCGTTCTTAGTTACTTTCTCCAGATAAACCACCACTATATTTTGCAGTATGATTATCTAATGACATGCCCCACGATATTCAGTATTCAGTGACAATCTGCACAACATAAAGATTCTGTTCTGGTCCACAAGATGGGAGAACCATTTGTTATTGAACCTTTTGGGCACACATTTAGTTCACAATGTATTAATGTGATAGCTCTTAACTAGTAAATATTTCATGAACCCTGTATCCTTATAGCTAATACGTCTGCAATTTCCCAACAGGAGAGTAGAGCTGGGCTATTAAGCTACCAAGATGAGAAATTGGTTTAGCAGCCATTTTAAAAATGACAAATTTTCATTTATATAAGTTTCAGGATAGATGTCAAGACTATATCTTCACAAACTAACTTGTAAGACTGGACCGTTATTAGAATGCTTTGTGAAAGTTCTCCACACTTAAGTACCTTCTGACCAAATCTTCCTTATGACACACTGGTTCAAAACCGTGTAGAGCAAAAACTGGTGAACTGTCATATCTCGGACAAGACTTGAGACTTCAACTACTTACCAAGTATTGGATTCCAACTAAGCTCATTTTTACCGCAATAGCCTAAGACACTGCTATGTCTCTGATGACTATAGCTATAGCCTAATAGAGCCTTTTGATTTTGGTCATATTTTTATAATAAGATCGTTTCAGAAAATAAATGTAAAATATTTACAAAACACTTGGCTCTAACGACTTGATTTAGAAAAAAATTTCATAATTATACATTTAGTGCTTTGAAATAAAGCCTGTACAATTTATTATTTTAAATGTTATACAATTTAACCAAACTTTAGTAGATTTACAAAAGCAAAGGTAAAAAATAAATATACAAGAATATGGTATAATGTTACAGTTTCATCCTAAAAATTAATAGAAACCAATAATATAATTGTCAATAAAATGAGGTCGAGTGCAACTTAACATATTCAAATGGCGAGTCCAAACACAGACACAATGCAATACATGGTCTTGTTCTCCCAGCGGACAGTGCAGCTTCCGTCCGTGCTGTTGTCCCAGAAACAAGAGCTGGCTGTGTGGAGCCCCGCGCCATTCTTCTGCATGATGGTGCAAGTCACTGGAACACAAATTTGGTAAAATAAAACTATTATGAAGCCAACACGATAAGTTAAAACGGTCGGTCTTAAAAAATACTGATCGTGTAAGGGCAGTACTGATGGTTGGACTGACACTAATACTGATGGTGTGTACGGATGTTTGTATTTCCTCAAGTCTTGTGACCTTGTGCCGCTAGTATTATCAACGTCTCACTACCCGTTAGGCCTATTGGTTAAGGATGTGTACCTGAATGTGTGTGGAGGTTGAGTGGACAAACCACCTTCAATACACCCAACCAAGACTCGAACCCTGATATCATCTGTAACTACCTATTTTCTAATGCAAATAATCTCTATTTAAAATTATACTTTAAATTACAGTAGCCATGAATAGGTTCAGAAATTAATCAACATCAACTTGACAAAAAAAAAGCAACACTTACAATTCCTTTACGTAATTTTTAACGGTAAGAAATTTTACTTTTATTGAGTAACATACTTTGTAATTATTGGCGAATTAAATCGATGCGGAAAATTTTAAGCCATCGGGCACCTAGATTTTTGATATTCATGATCATTTTACTTATTTAACCATACAATATTAATATCTACTATTGTTATAATTTTAAGTTTAAATTTAAATATCCATATTAAAGGTATGCATTTGGTAATGGTATTTATGAATGTGTAGAAGGCACAGGATAGAAATAAAGCTAGGAAAGTGATGGAAGGAGAATGAAATGATAGATTCCAAATAAAAAATGGAGTGAAGCAACGAAGTGCCCTCTAACCACTACTATTGCAATGGAAATAGTCATGAATAAAGTGGCAATAAAACTAGGGGAGGGAAGAATGAATGCCGTGATGTTTGCTGATGACTTGATGGTAGAAAGGAGAGGAATTACCTAAAGGAACAGAATGAGGAAGTGAAATATTGTAGAGTGAAATTTAGCGTGGCAAAGTGTGAAGTGATGGTAATGACAAGGAAGAGGGTAAGGGTTAGTAAAGCTATAAAGTTGGGTGGAGTAGAGCTGAGAAAAGTACAGAACGTAAAATGTTTTGGAAAAGTGGTTGAAGCGAAAGGTAATGTAAAGAGAAGAGGACAGCAGGGAGAGTTGTTATATAGGTGTGTAAGAGACTCTGTGGAGAAGAGAAGTGCCCTTGAAGGGTAAGGAAGTGTTGTACAGGATGTATCTTGTACCTATTGTCACATATGAAAACATGGACAACGAATGTAAGAGAGACTAGGAAACATGGAGGCCATAGGAATGATGTTTGTGAGGAGCATATTAGCTGTCACGAGGAGAAACAAGATTAGGAATGAAGTTATCTGGGAAAAAGTGGGGGCGAGCTGAGGGTTTTGTGTTCAATTACCAGCATGGCCGAAAAATTAATCATTGGTGAAATGTGGGTTTACCCTTTCACGGCGATGAATTAATGGCTGGGGATTGGATGCTGTGTCTGTCCTAGTCTTAAGTTAGATTATAAGATATATGAAGCTAATAATTTCTGATTATTCATGTGTTTTTTTTGTAACAAATTGCATGCAGGAGCTGGGAATGATATAAATAATTATGTGAATATTGACCGTCTAGGATCTTGTAGAAAATACTAATGCAGACTGTCCATCCTAAGACTGCCAGTGTAATATCTGAAAAAACTTACACTAATACGAGATAAATACATTAAGTTACTTCAATGAGTTAATAAACTCCTCCAAGTCAACTTTCAAAAATTGAATTTCAAAAGTAGCTTATCTTAAATTTCTTTTAATTTAATGGTCAGTGTTGTCTGCCCTCTCCAGTTGGGGAAAACCGATAGGCCTACTTGAAAAGTCATGATTAATTCATGAACGGTTTCCTGTGTTCTTCCGCACCAAATGTCTACGAGAAAGTGTAGATACAAATTTTTCTGGGAAGATGTCTCACATTATTTCACACAATTGCAATTAAGGTACCTTATAAGATCACTGATTATTATTTTAAATAAGGGAATGCCAGGCCTCCACCGTGGTTTGGATTCCATGTTAAACTGTAGGTCCTCCATTTCATCTCACTATCACCCTACCATTACACATTAGCGTAAGTGCGTACAACCCGAACGGGTAGTAAGACGCGGTGCTAATAATAATAATAATAATAATAATATATTTTAAATAAGTTAGTACCAGTATACATCACATGTATAAATCATCAAAACAAGCTCGAAGCTGTCAAAGTTTGAACCGTGTTGACTTAAGTTCCTCTCCCCCTAAAGAAGGCTTACCAATGTACTTGAACGGTTTCTGTAGTTTGGTCAGGGCACCCAAGCATGCTTCCACCACAGATGAGGTCCACTGGTTAACTTTGTTGTGTTGGTAGCCATTGCCTCCTATAGATGTTTCTATGGCTTCTTTGATGATTGTACTCACTTCGTCAACGACAAACTGGCTCTGAAAGAATCGGAATAAACGCAAAATAATAATAAAAAAAATTAAAATGATCTAGTAAAAA
Source organism: Timema cristinae (assembly GCA_039000515.1). Lineage (NCBI taxonomy): Eukaryota > Metazoa > Arthropoda > Insecta > Phasmatodea > Timematidae > Timema > Timema cristinae. The sequence goes on from JBCFYV010000001.1 coordinate 9,635,569, forward strand.
CTATTATTAGTCTTCACATATAATGTAAAAGGCAGGAAGACTTAACACCAAATAACAATCTATATAGGCCTACTTACCAACAAGACGAAAGATCTAATTTACTGATAGTAACAACGCCAGGGTGGTGGTCTAGGGGTAAGGTGTCAGACTTCTGTGCTGGCGGCCGGGGTTCAATCCTCGGTCCTGGCACAGATTTATCTGATTACCAAACCCTTCCTTCACCTCTGACAAGACATCTTGTGAATGTGGGGAATGCCAGGTCTCCACCGTGGTTCGGATTCCACGTTAAACTGTAGGTCCTTCATTTCATCTCACAATCACCCTTCCATTACACATTAGCGTAAGTGCGTATAACCCGAACGGGTAGTAAGACGCGGTGCTAATAATAATAATGCCAGGAGCAGTAATTTGAAAATATTGACTCAAAACATTCCCTTAGAGGTGTAATCTGGGATCAATCCAGATTCTCAAGAGCTATAGTCAACTTCCCTCACCAACAAGCCACATACATAAGTGGTAGGCTTAGTGATGTTGATGTAGTCTACTTAAAATGTTATAATAATGTGCAAAGTGGTAAAGTTAGCATCCCTGTGTGAATTAAATGACACAAACAATTACTAGATCAATAAATACACAAAGAAATTATTAATTTAATTGGGTTTAAGTTTGACTTTAGTGACAATGAAGGAAATAAGGTTAGGAATTTATTAACAAAAAAATTATGAGTCTCAAAGAAATTGGGTGAGTGCTAAAGGTATGGACCAAAAAAAAGGTATGTGTAAATTGTAATTATGAAGTCTCAAATGTAAGATATGGGTAAGATGAACTTAGAATAAATTTCTCCAAGTAAACAATTATTTTAAATATACTCACTTCTTCGCCTAGATCTTCCATATTAGTATTAAACTTATATATTCTAAAAAAACACAATTTATTCAGAAGATGAATGCATACAATAGATTATAGTACAAGTTGTAGATTTAATTACACGAATATTGAAAAAACACTATTAAAAAAAATTTTAGTTTGCAGCCTAGCAACCATCAAAGACAAATACAACCACCACCGTGCTGTGCTACCGTGGTATGTGTTCTTAGAGGTAAGGGTAACTGTGGATTCACACGTTCGCCGAAAAACTAGCGCAGAACAGAAACGTGGTCATGTGACGCGCTCTAAGCCAATCACAAGATTTCTTCTTAATCGGCGCGAGCTGTTCTGCTGAAGTTGAACTATTCTCTACTTTGTCCTTTCTGCTCAAGATGTTAGGCACAGGAGAACCAATCAAATCTCAGAACCAACCATCTCAAATCAGAGCGCACGCGCATTTGACAACGCATGCGCTCTTAGCCAGAAGCTAGCAGACAGCCCCGTTGGCCGTTGTGAGGAAATTTGAAATAACCCGTTAATGTAAAACATGTGTATCGATATATTGGATTCTGCCACGACACAGCGTTATAATTTGTAAACATCTATCGGGACAATGATCTAAAATATATGTATATCTACTAGAAAATAAAATCTGTTGATAGTCAGCTGTTTTACGTTAGCGTTGCAATGCCTCATGGGTCGACTTAAAGTTTGTGAATTACTGCGCGGATTCTTCTTTCTATTTTTCGGCGAGCGTGTGAATCAAGCTTAAATCCGAAACAGTGTCATAGATAAAGGATATACAGTTTTAAATTTTCTGCCAAACGCATTAGCGCTAATGTCGAAGAAATACGATCTTATTTTCTTTAATATTTGAAATCTCAATTCATTTGCACTCGCAATTTTTTCTATAAGTTTTTAAGTTGCTTTTAAAACCATGTGGTCACTGTCCCCAGCAATTGCACAATTAATTGACGATGGTACCCTTGGTACGAAAGAGATGAAATGAAAGGGGAGGTGCTCAGAAATCAACAGGGAATCAATTATTTTTTATATTTTGTGTTTCTTAATATAGTTTTTCCTTATTTTATTGTTAAGTTAGTGTATTATGTTTAACAGCGTTTAACATAAATAAACCTCTCATGTTTGATTGTTTTATTTAGGTATAGCCCGAAAGGGTAGTAAGGTGCGGCACTAAAAAAAAAATGGTGTTGAATATCAAGAAGCATGAATTGACTAGCCTAGAATCTATATTATTAACATTCTAATTTCCCCACTATTGACACGCACACAATTATTTTAAAGTTTTTTGAACATTCTGAAAATCTAGGGGAAATATGATTATTTAGATAGAGTCTAGTGATATTTAGTTAATTTGAGCTGGCTATTCTGGACTACCTAATGATCTTTGACTACTGCTGTCTTGGGATTCGCAATACAATATTAATTTGAAATAGGTGTGCATTAAAACTTAATATTATATAAAAAAAATAGCTAATTATGTCACTAAGATAGCGTTGTTATTCTGTAAAAGAATGGCGCAATCTTGTTAAGAAGTCGTTACAGGATTCATGTTTCTTTGGGTAATTTTATTAACTGTTAGGCCTATGTATTAACTTTTTATCAGTCTCAAAATATATTTTGGTTTTGCAGAATATAAACCTAAGATTTATGTAGGGTAACAAGTTATTTTAACCAGCTGATTAACAGTTAGATAATTATTTTCACTTTTTTTCCCCTGCTCATTAGCTGTCATATTGGTTTGGGTAATTCAGGTCAGTTTCTAGTTTTTGTAATTATTATTATTGTGGATTGGTACATTTCTTGAGGTTAGGTTATGTAATTCAGGAAAGATAGGGCCTAAAGATTATTTCATCCACATTGAAAAGGTTTTGCTTTAAAAATACTATAGTTCACATTTTTCCTCAAGTTTTATCGAGCGTAGAGGTTTTGGGGACGACGATGACGACACAGGCCAAATGTGACTGTCTTTGTCTTTAAGGGAAAGAATAAAATCTAAAAAAAGATTACCAAAATAGGCCAAATACAAACCATACATGATAATATATAGTCCTATTCAAGTGCTCCAATTACACTTGACAAGTGACCTGAGCAATATTTCAAACACGATACTGCCTCTTTTTTACAGTCACTAAAGTAAAATTTATTCCCAACTTTGTTACAGACATTTGACACCAAACCTGTTTGAGATTTCAAGAGTCCCCACCTCAGCCTACGGAGATGAGGAAACTAAAGAGAGATGCTTGTCCGTCGATCCTCACCGCTAAAACTAAAAGCTCTTTGGAAATTAAAAGTGGAAAATCAACCAAAAGTTACAGGACTCCACCTAAAAAAAGGTAAGGAATTTCTTGTACTATCGTTACTTGAAAGTAGGGACTTAAAACAATAGGACAAGGATAGGCATAATGAAAACTGACAATGCACTAACATTTGTCTCGAGAAAGATAAAAACACCATTGCGCTTATCCAGGATTGAATTTCGACCCCTCTGATCAAATCTGATTCGCTACCCATTATACATACCAAAATTGTATTTATTTTTATAATAAGTCTACATTTAACTCTATTTTTTTTCCATAGCTGAATTTGTCCGACTCATCACTGCCAAGTTAGTCATACGCTGGTTGATCCACACAACAACAATAACACTACAATGTAATTGTTAATAATAGGCCTAATCATATTTACATTCAAATTATGTCCTCAGGTTTAAGCAAGAAAATAACAAGTCTAGACCCTCCCACCCAACAATTTGCTAAAAGAAGAGGAATCGTCTAACGAGTCTATGTGTCCTAATTACTCGTTGATCCCTGGATGTGAAAATGATTTCAAAAATGACCAACAAGACCTCCGAATAAAATTAGAGGTAGGCCTATCCATAATATTTTTAGACCATTTTCTCGGTGTCCTTTTGGTATAGAAGAGTTTTTAAAAATACAGTAATGATATAGCATAATATTATACAACATAACTTGTACAACATTAGTGGAATACAGCAGGTCCTCGACTTTTGATATAGCATAATAATATATAACATTAATGGATTATTTAAATATAGTTGGGTTGAATCCATTATTTCACAAATCTGAATCTCAAATCCAAATTTCTATTTTCAGGTTGAGAGCAAAGCTCCTCCTCTCCATCTGTGGATGCAAGCCACTGAAGAATGTGATGATGGCTCAATAAGGACAGTTGCCACCCAGAGTTGGGAACCGCCGTCATCATTGACAGAAACACAGGAACTACGGCAGAAAATCAAAGTTTTGGAAGATCGTCTGCGTCAGAGGGACTGTAAGATAGTGTACCTCGAAAGTCTCACGGTGACTCGAGGGAAGATTGCCGACAAACCGGTAGGGAAACCGGCTCTCAAGTCGAAAGTCGATGTGAACGAGACTCAAACCGAGGTGATCTATCCAAGAGACACACACTCGGATGTAGAAGGGGAAGGTTCCGGCAGCGCGGCAGATCCGAGCGACTACTTGGAGACGGAGGTGATATATCCCGAAGACGTTGATGAAGATGATAAATCAGAGGAAGAAGAACTTGATGATTCGTTGAACCAGAACAGAAAGGAAAGTGCAAACATGGTGGTTTTATATCCGGAGAATACTCTACCATCCCAAAAGTGTGCGGTCCCACGATTCAGTGTTGTTAGATTCCAACATTTGAAATGAAAAACGTGGTTCGAATTTGAAATGCTTTCAATATTATTATGTTATTACTTAAAACTTGAACCCGATCGGTAGCGTGTTTGCCTTTCGAGTAAAGAGGTATCATCTCTTTTGAAAATGTTGACCTGTAGATTTGTGTAAAAACAACACAATATATGTAAATTAACAAATCGGAGCAAATTGTTCAAATAAATGTTTAAAAATGAACCAAACAAGTGGTTCAAGATTTGATCCATGTATTTAGATTCATATATGACCCGTTTCGGTGGTCACATAGTAAAAAGCGGCAACCCCACTAAAGATAAAACTGCCGATGATATCAGGTTCGTATGCTGGTCAGGTGTATTGTTTTTTCTTAAATGGTCTTACACTGCACACAAATGGAAGTATATTTCCTCTAAATTCAACCTTTCTTTATAATGAACACACATGCATATAGGCTTAGCTCAAACAGGTATTGAGATGGTGTGATAAACAATAAACATGTAGTAGCTATTAAACTTATTTATTACAATCTCAGAAAAATTTAAGACTGAAAAATGACATTTTTCGATATGAGTAAAATACAAAAGCTACACTCATTACTATATAAAACACATTACATGAAACACAATTATATCCTAACACAAATATACACATATTTATGTTTTTTGTGCAATTTTGCATCTTAGATGCATAGAATACTGTTCGATAGTTGTGATTCCGTGACACAGGAAAGCTTATTTTTTCAAAAGCATGTGAGATTCAAAATAATAATAATTAAGAGTTGGCATATTCTGACCATAAGATTTGTGGACTTAGCAAATCTTCACTTCAGGGTCAATTCATTTCAGATTGTTCATAGGTAGTTGCTAATAAAATGTATTTATTTGTAATTTTTTGTGACAGTCTTATGACATTCTGAGAGTTGGAAATGGGAATGATTTTATTTTTTAAATTGTCTATTTTTTTCAGATGTGTCGGCCAATTTTGCACTTTGCAAAGGTCTGTGGAAACTTTAATATTTCTTGTTTTCAAAAATATCAAAATGAAATAAAAAATAATCTTCATAAAACATACTATATTTTATACCATCATATTTAGGAAAGCTCACATTTAAGGAAATGGCTAAAAAAAATTTTTTATTGAAAATTAAAGTTATAAAAATACAAAAATACAACCTTGGAACCAAATAATATCTGAAAAACAGACTCACTTTCAAGTTTTTGTGGGGTATAAGCTTCATATGCGTTTACTTGCTGAAAAAGTTTGAGGTCTGCTAATTATATCCTTGGTTCATATCCTAGTTTCTGCAAACCTATATAAAGTGCGAAATTAGCCGACGCGTCCAAACAAAATTGTCGCTCAAAAAAATAGAGCATTTAAATAATAGAATAACCCACATTTACACCTCTCCAAATGTTATAAGAGACTGTTACAAAAAACTAAATACATTTTACGAGCAACATTTTATTTTTTTAATTGGGTAATTTGGTATGGATTCTTTCAATTAGAAAATCTTTGTTTTACATTTGGATCTCAAATCTGAATCTTGTAAAAATGATGAATCCAGGAATTGGAAACCAATAAGAGTTAATATTATTTTGTTATTATGCGTTCATACATTAAGCTAAGTGGTAAAAAAAATTGTCTGGGGTCTGCTTAAGATTTTCCTATAATTATGTGTGGAGTGAACCATTAATAAGCAGCTCTAAAACAAATTCAAATCTAAAACTTGAAGGGGGAAAAAAATTCTTTAATTCAGTATATTTTTAAGGTAGCAAGTGTCCACATTTGTAATTAGTAACATTAAACAATTTCTATAACTTCAACTGGCCATTAATACAAATACTGTGTTTCACACTTTTAATGTTTCATTTTGTTGTTAATATTCAAGGTAGGTTTTCCCTATACAAAATAATACATAGTTTAGTTTCAATATCCAAACTATGAATGTGGAAAGCTTTGATTTGACTTTGAAAAACCAGCTTCAAATTTGCTTCGAAAAAAATTCTGATTTATACAACTACGAAGCTTCAACAATAAATATATTGACAGATAAAATACTTAATTTGTAATACTACACCTCATAATAACAATAATTTATCAGAATAAAACTAATTATTACAAACAATATTGTGTAATACATTTAACACAAAATATTTGAATTCAGCTTCACAGCTTTGATTTGAGTTTACTTTGAGTTCGCTTTAAATTGAAAAAGTTAACTTTGCAAACCGCCAATCCAAACAATCTGTTATTTGTTACGTAAACCTCTGCAATTTCTGAAAATTCTAGGCAAATCTTAGTAACCGACTAAAAAGCAGGTTATTAACACAAGATTGTATTTTTTTATCATATTACATTTTGAATTAAAGAAATATAAAAATTAGTTTGGAAAAAAATCTTTTTAATGGTTCGACAGTAAAATAGAGCAATGTCCAGAAAACCAATTATTCAAAGAATATGCCCCAACAAATTCAAAATTTGTAGGCATGAGGCCATCAAACAGGGTAGCAAGAGAATTAATATATAATTATAAATGATTATTTTTAAAATTCAAAAGTATTAGACTATTAAATATCAAGGAAGGTCACTTGAAAATACCTATTCAAATAATTTATTTTGCATCAAAGAAAATGAAATAACACAATCATTTTAAATTAGCTTAATTTTGATGCATTACCTAATAGAGATGTCGCACACCAATGCTGAAGCCACTAGGGCTAAATTATGTATTGGTTTGAGGTGCATTTGTTATATTTTCTTGATCATCTACATTTGCTAAGAGATACTTAAGAATTTTTCATTGTCTAAATAAAGAGATTTTTTTTTAAATTAACAAGTAGATAAAAACACAGTACTTTTACAAACGAAAGATCAAAAATTGAAGATGAACAATCAATGAAATTTCCCTGAATAAAATTCATATCAAATTTGATAAGGATGTTTAAAACAAATCAAAATACCTTAAATGCCACTTTGTGAAAAAAAATAGTGCTTGGATAGATACATGGAAACGTGTAATGAAGGAGTAGGATTCAAGGCTGGGAAATGAAATATTTGAGAAGTACTACAGGAATGATAAGTTGGTACGGTCATGTGAGGAGAATAGAGGACCACCAAGGGACAGGTGGCTGAAGGAGAGAGAGAGGCTTATATTCCAAACATATCTGACCAGTGTCTGGAAACTGCTTATCATTATTCAAATGTAAGGAAATCAAAGACATTTTTATTTCCAGAGACAGCCAAATTTATCATTTTCCCTGATTATGCCCTTCCTGATGAATAACATTTTTACTAATAATAATAGTTTCTTGATAGACATTCATAAATTTAAGGTAAATTGTGCCGATTGAAACTTGGTGTTTTGTCGATGTAAAGTGTAAATACATCATTGTGTGTTGGAGGGAAGCTGCTCATTCATACATTCAATAAATATATTTTAAATTATTAGCTCTCACTTCGCTGGGAATCACACATTTAAATAAATAAATTACTGGTCACCAACCTTCTCAAATACTTGTCTCGTAGAACAAGGACACTTCAAACTTTAATCTGGATAAGAAAGCACACATTCAACATTTACTTTACACCAGGCCAAGTTCGTAGAGACAAATAACTACAGTCCAATTTCCATAGGAAGACAGAACAATCACTGGATCTACTTTCATGTATTCTACAGCTGTCACTTTTGATATATATTATCCGTAGCAAAATATTCAAGTCCCTTCCTAAGAAATTGGACAGTAAATGAATAATATTAACATTTAAAGTTGGGAAGGAAGGCAAGTGTTATTTTTACAGTTTTTATAACAAAAAACATCCATGGATAAACCAAATAAAATATTGCAGATATTCTTAAGTTTAAATTTCTACACTTGATAATATCAACAGTTCTTAAAAATATGTTATTGAAATTGCGGAATTTGAAAATACATACACACCTAATCACATCAATTCCTTACTGGGTAAGCAAGAAAGTGTGCAAACAGCTCAAAAACACAACTTTGTACTTAATCCATCCTCAATAACTTTACCACATTCCATTCGCTTCAACAACATCCATAAAGTGAGTTAATGCACTTTTACTATTAAAACTCTTATCAATTCTCTTTTTCACACATTCGTCTTACATGGCCTACCCCTTCATTTTAATCCACACACTTTTTAAATTAAAATGAAAAGTATTGTTCTAATGTCACAATGCTCATGAGAGATTATTCAAAAACCTGTTGATATAACCCAAGTGTGGGAAATTATACTAAAAGTATCAAGTGAAAACATGTTATTTATCTCAACCAAATGGCTTTTTTTAATTGCAAAAATAGGGTTTTCACTCAAAATCTCCTTTCATCACAACTTAAAGAAGTCAGGATTATCTTCAATTTGGTTTGCATTTTATTGGCTCTGCCATGTTCACTAGTAAATGTCCTGAATATGCCTTATAATCCTTATTTATTTATTAACATATTATTTTACATTCATTATATTTTAAAGCATGGAAATTGGGAACTGGCAAGTTTTAATTAATGTCGAGTTTTAATTTGTGTGAATTTTTCTTAAGAAGAAAGAAAGTGTGTTGGAGACAACCAACATTTTTTTTTCTTCATCCTCCTCCTCGATTAGATTTTCTTCAATAGTTTACGTATTAACAATTTTCTCAAATTCAATGTTTTAAAACATAATGTTATACCACTGGGCCTTATTACTAAACATTATTTTACATTAAAAATATATTTATTTTGTACCACACATAACCAATTTAAATAAAAAAGTATAAAATATTACCACTTTAACAAACAGAAACGACAACACACAATTATAGTACAATATTACAATGACTCATGTCGAGTGAGGTAAGGTTACAGGTTCTTTAAGAGAAAACACGACCATTATGAGAGGTATCGCAGCAAAAGCGACGATTTTCCCTCTTAACCAGAGAAATGTTGAAGTTGGAGTAACACTATAAACATTTAACCAAGAAGGGTTAGTTTAAAAAAATATATTATTAGCACAAAATATATAATGAGCTTTTCAACAGACTTGCCTCAACTTTAAACCACTTGTCATAGGAACAAACAGGAGAATAGAGAAACTTACATACTACACAGTAAAGAACTTCATGGCTTTTTGTATCCCCAAACATATCGAGTACAATAAAAGCACGTGGACTGAGTGTAGTGATGATAAGTGTGTACACATGATTTTAGTTGAGAAACCTGAAGATACAAGACCCCTTAGTAGGCCGAGGCGTAGATGGGATAACAAGAAAACAGATCCGATGGTAGATGTATGTTAGCTCAGGGATTGGATGGTTATCTTACGTTCTGGCGACCATTTACCTTCTAGTTTATTAAATCCAAGAGTAAGTTGTTAGATAAAAACAAATGCTGGGGTCATAAGAGGCTACATTAACAAAGGAAATAACCTGCATCAGTCACTCTTGCAATTGATTGGACTGCAGGTCGACCACATGGTTAAAAGCTCTCGTCTATAGTACTTTTGGTGATATATTTCTAAACTGTTTCCCCCTCTTCCTTCCCTCAAATGTAAGTACATTTCCTCTAGACGAGTATTAAGGCTTGGTGCACAACAAACCACCAGAGGTCAACCTATCCAATTCAAACAGAAATTAAAAACACACCTATAACCTTATCTCACTCCACATTTGTTCCATTTTTAAAATTACCAATATCAAAATAATAAATAAATACACTGACGGTATTGGAGGGTTCATTTGCGTGCCCTAAAATGACTATGAGATGAATGTGCGGTCCTTCACAAAACAATTAAGCCCAATCGCAAATAAAACCATATAAATCACAAATTTTGTTGTTTAAAAAGAACTTTACAAAATTATACCTTTTAGTTGAAACATGGTTTAAGATCAGACTCTTTCAATTATCTATTTTCTATACTTTTGGCGTTGAAATATAACATCCGGCCCATACAAAGGAGAGGTTTGAAAGCCAAAGCTTGACCTGATACGACTCGTGCAGTGATTGTTTAATATAACACCTTGTGTCCTAATTGGCTTGGTTACTGTGCCTTCTAGGACAGTCATGTTTAAAAGTGAGGATCCTTCTTACAATCTAGAAGGTACGAGGGTGCAAAAATCACTTGGAACATGTGAACAAAGCCAAAGATAAGGTTTGTGTTGTCACATATAACACTAAAGAGAAGGTTAGTGTAAAAAAAAACAAAGCATACTGTATTATTTTATGCTGAAATACTTAATTTCTCTCTGCTAGGGGTTTAGAAGTAATTTAATCACTAGCTGGTGTTAAAATACTGGTTTAAAGCTGTTGTGAACATGGTTGTAGATTTGAATTTTGAAATATTTCCAATGTATTCATAGTATACATGAGATGTTCCTCTTTTGTTTCTAAAATGTGACGTTAAGTCCAAGCGAAGGTGATTTGATCTTCAGCTATCACATTTTAAAACTTTGTACACCCCTACAAATGAGAGCTTGACAAAAGTTATGTATTTTATGAAAGACAATAACAGATAGATTTCTTCTACAAATAGTTCACTACCGGCTTTGTTGGTTAAATCATCTTGAGGCGCCTCTATCGCAATGGACTGGACTGACAATGACAGGAAGATAAGGGTGCAAATCTTGTTTGAGTCTACCAAGGGTGGTTTCCAAGTCTCCCTCCACACAAATACAGGTACACTTCCTGTGTGTTTTAGCCTAGGATGAGATGGTATGAACACATAATGAGGATGGAAGGAGGGAGGATTCGAAAAGTGAGAGGAAGAGTGTGCTGGAGGAAGAACGATGGAAGGACAGAGGGAGATGGAGGCATTCAGCTAAACCGACATGATGATGATGTTTAGAGACTCTATATTATAGTAGGATGACCTGGTGGTCTAGGGGTAAAGTGTCAGACTTCTGTGCTGGAGGTCCGGGGTTCAATCCTCGGTCCTGGCACAGATTTATCTGATTTCCAAACCCTTCCTTCACCTCTGACAAGACATCTTGTGAATGTGGGGAATGCCAGGCCGCCACCGTGGTTCGGATCCCACGTTAAACTGTAGCTCCTCCATTTCATCATACAATCACCCTACCATTACACATTAGCGTAAGTGCGTATACTCCCGAATGGATAGTAAGACGCGGTGCTAATACTCGAATGGGTAGTAAGACGCGGTGCTAATACTAACTATATAATAGTAAATAAATATTTGAGATTTCATCATAAAAAAATCTGAATTTTGTCATAAAAATGGTTTTATACACCTGAAAAAATCACGAAAAACACTTTTTATACACATTATTTTTTTACAAATATGATATAGAATCAAAACATAAAGGAAGACCGATAAAATATATTCTAACTCAATATAACAAACATAGATACAATGAAATCACAAAGAAAGCTTGAAACTCCAAGGCTTGCAAAGATCACAAACAACCAAAGATAAGAATATCAAAAAACACAAAAATATTAATTCGATATATCGATTTTTTTTTTGTTTGGTCTGAAAGTGAATAAAAATAACATATAATTTAATAATCCACTGAATAAAATATTTCTTGATTACTTTTAAACTATCAAAATAAATACATACTAAATATTTTATCATTAGATTTGAAACGGAATACAATAAACGTTTGGGTTTTGGATATATTATTTTCAAGTCTTCATAAAAGAGAATAAAATTACGATCTAACTTTGTGAGTCCACTGTTTATATACCGACTTCTTAGTCCATTAGTGTGATTACTATGTGTATAATCCAAATGGATGGCTGGTGAGATATTGGAGGGGTTGAATGGGGAAAGAGTTGGGTTTTATCTTAAACTTTCCTCTTTCGCAACGCCATCACATACCAAGTACTTCAAACAGCTGTTGCTCTTGTATTGAAATACATTATATTTATCAGAAACAAAAAAAATTTAAGTGAAATGTGTTTAAGATAGCTAAATTGCGCCCATCATTTGATTGGTGTTATCAAGGAAAATTTAATACTAAAACAAGCTAAGTGTCCTACACATTGTATATAGCTTTGGCATTTTTGCTATCATGTGCAAAACACATTGTTAGGACACAAGGGGTTAATAATCATGAATGTTGTTTGACCATAAGCTTGCGTTGTGTTCCAAGCTAAGCTTGGGGGCTTAATGTGTTCCGTTTAAGGAATATTAATTTATGAAGATAAGTACAATGCAGAAACAAGTTTAAACACTGAAACTAATCTAATCTTTACAAAACCTTTTTTGAGTACGGTCCTAAAAAATTGTGTAAAATTTATTTAATCCCTTGACATATCATTCGACCGGGTTATGCAAATTACGGGGATTAAAGTTTAGTTTAACCTTAAATATATTTTTATACAAAAGTTTAGGTGAGCCCTTCCCGTCATTGTACCTGTCTGTCGAGGTATTCTTATAATTAGCAGTCCTCATCAAATTACGTCAAGGGGTTAACCACGATGCATTGCCAAATCCAACTCTTTGCAGTTACCATGATATAGTTCTTCAAAGATTAAACCGTACACTCAATAAATCATGAGTTTAATTTCACTTCTTAGTCGAATAAAACCAGTATTCATAAGACAATTACTTTTAGATAATATCTATATTATCAGATCTTTATACCTTTGTATGTTGTGCATTGATTTGAAAAAAATGAGTATCCATAAAAGAAAAGTAAATATCAAAAACTTTCTTTTTTTGGAGACGTGGTGTCACTGTGACTACCACCCCCTCCCACTTCCCAGCTATCAGACAGAAGTCTCCGAGTTAAGACGCATGACAAACTTGTTGGACTTGGGGTCTACGACCTCCTCGGTGATGTTGAAGTGGGGCAGAGCCCTGACGTGGCAGATCAATGATATGTCGTTCTGACGGAGCTGGAAAGTGACGCCGTGGCGGATAGGTCTGGACAAGAGCTCCTCACAGATAAGAGCCCAGGTCTGTACGCGCTTCTGTTCCTTCTCGTTCTGACACAACATGGAGCAAAACAACGACTTGGAGACTTCAAAAAGGGAATGTTTTCAATATAAGTTTTAGGTTTTAAATTTAAATCTTAGAAAACATTAACTTTGCCGTATTTATATGATTATTTCCCCTCAATTCTAAGAGGATGTGCAAAGATTTCAAGACTTGTGAGTTCCCTTCAATAAAGAATTTTTGTTTTCTTCAAATATGAAGTTTCATCCATGTAAATATTGAAGCTAAATACTATAGTTCCACTATTTTACTAATATGAACCTTCATTCTACCTTCAAGTCTGGGTTTCAAATTAAAATACAAATCTTGGAAAAAATTATAAACCTCAGGGGAAATATAAAATAAATAGTATAATAATATAAAATATAAAGGGTAACTAAATGTTAACTATCTTTCTTATAATCCATTCATTATATAACATTCATACATTCGGTTAAGAGTTAAATTATTGGACTGGGGTCTGGTTGTTCCGCTCATCTTATATTTATAATTGGTTCTGGATCTAAGTCAAATTTCACTTTAAAACTTTGAAAGAAATAGATATTCGAGGATTTGGAAAAATTTCAAACTTGAGACTTAAATGTCAAATCTTTTTTTCCCCAAATGAAATTTGTTTAGAGCTCTAATACCGCTTATTGGTGTTTCAGAACCAATTATAACAATAAGATGAACTTGACAACCAGACCCCAGTCCAGTAATTTAACACTTAACCTAATGTATGAATATTATTATGAGTGTATTATAAGAAAGAATGTTAACATTTTTACAAATCTCGAATCTGATAAGCTCTTGAATATAATTCCGTCCCCGTTATAAAGTTTATATTACCATTGATGTGTCCTCACCTGCAATACGGGCGCGGGAACAAGGTAGGGCTCGAGGAAGGCACGCGGAGTGAGGTCATGGCTGAGACAGTCGGCGAGGTGGGCCAAAATAGACTCCACCGAGTGGTGAGGCTGCTGGCGAGTCACGCGCAAGTACTTCTGTAGCGAGCGCGCCATTGAGGGGAACACAGCCTGAGCTGCTTCGTGGGGATCCATAGGGATGGATGATACTGTGGAGACCAGATGTACATGAGCTTGATTGGAGGGGGGAGTGCACGACTATTAGGGAGGTGAGAGGGTGAAAACTAGGCTGGGGAATGCACAACTATTAGGGCGGGGAGAGGGTGAAAACTAGGGCTGGGGGAGTGCACAACTATTAGGGCGGGGAGAGGGGTGAAAACTAGGGCTGGGGGAGTGCACAACTATTAGGGAGGGGAGAGGGGTGAAAACTATGGCTGGGGGAGTGCACAACTATTAGGCGGGGAGAGGGTGAAAACTAGGCTGGGGAGTGCACAACTATTAGGGAGGGGAGAGGGTGAAAACTATGGCTGGGGAGTGCACAACTATTAGGGCGGGGAGAGGGGTGAAAACTAGGGCTGGGGGAGTGCACAACTATTAGGGCGGGGAGAGGGTGAAAACTAGGGCTGGGGGAGTGCACAACTATTAGGGCGGGAGAGGGGTGAAAACTAGGGTGGGGGAGTGCACAACTATTAGGGAGGGGAGAGGGGTGAAAACTAGGGCTGGGGGAGTGCACAACTATTAGGGCGGGGAGAGGGGTGAAAACTAGGGTGGGGGAGTGCACAACTATTAGGGAGGGGAGAGGGGTGAAAACTAGGGCTGGGGAGTGCACAACTATTAGGGCGGGGAGAGGGGTGAAAACTAGGGTGGGGGAGTGCACAACTATTAGGGAGGGGAGAGGGGTGAAAACTAGGCTGGGGGAGTGCACAACTATTAGGGCGGGGAGAGGGTGAAAACTAGGCTGGGGGAGTGCACAACTATTAGGGCGGGGAGAGGGGTGAAAACTAGGGCTGGGGGAGTGCACAACTATTAGGGAGGGAGAGGGGTGAAAACTATGGCTGGGGGAGTGCACAACTATTAGGGCGGGGAGAGGGGTGAAAACTAGGGCTGGGGGAGTGCACAACTATTAGGGCGGGGAGAGGGGTGAAAACTAGGGCTGGGGGAGTGCACAACTATTAGGGCGGGGAGAGGGGTGAAAACTAGGGTGGGGGAGTGCACAACTATTAGGGAGGGGAGAGGGGTGAAAACTAGGGCTGGGGAGTGCACAACTATTAGGGCGGGGAGAGGGGTGAAAACTAGGGTGGGGGAGTGCACAACTATTAGGGAGGGGAGAGGGGTGAAAACTAGGGCTGGGGAGTGCACAACTATTAGGGCGGGGAGAGGGGTGAAAACTAGGGCTGGGGAGTGCACAACTATTAGGGCGGGGAGAGGGGTGAAAACTATGGCTGGGGAGTGCCGATAATCGAGCCGATTTATCGGCCAATATTGGCACAATCGCCAAAGATGGTCGGTTTTTCATCATGCAGATATTTTATGCCAATAATTCAAAATCTATAGAGATATTTTAAATTCTCAAGTCATGAAAATAAAATCTATAGTCCAAATAAAAATATTTAAATTGTCTCTTGTATGTGAACACAAATTCTTTAATTCTGCGTTGGATATTTTATTTTATAATAAGAGCAAAACCTAAATTCTAAACAAAGTAAAAAAATTCAATTTTATTTACCTTAAGGCTTATTTAAAATTATGAAATACTTGATAAATATATTTATTTACATAACACTAACCTATTCACATAGCAAATCCAACGCATACGTCCGAGATAACGTATCATTATTATGCTATTGCGTACTCTAGCGGCTAGCTGCACAGAACCGCGTTCAGTAATCATGTGTGTTCCAATCTTCATGGCGTGTGGTGTCGACAGCATGCCGATTACTGAGCACTCCTTGAGATCAGTTCTTAGAGCATGTTCAGCATAATGTCAAACTACCAATTTAACGCTGTTGTAAATAGTTTTTTTAGCACGTCTTACTACCCATTCAGGTTATACGCTTAAGTACTAACTAGGCTAATGGATTAAGAATTGGGAAGGCTGAATTTTAGAGGAAGTGAACCCACATTTGCATGGAGGGAGAGTGGAAAACCAACAATTCATCTGACCGAGATTTGGACTTACTGGTGCGGCAGGAAAGTAATATATCCAGTAATATGGAAGAGTTGAAATAAAATAAAGACTTCTAAACAAGCCATGAAATAAATAAACCAAGGAAACAAAAAGAGCATAAAAAACAGGAATAATACAAAATGGCAGCAACTTGTCTTGTTTTTTTTCTTTCAGAAAGTTGTTTATTAATTTTTGTAAAAGAGAGTACCTTGCTCATTATGGATTCGCTTTATGTGGGTGAAAGCTTCCTCTGCGGCCGTTATGAGTCGCGCTTTCCTCTTCTTGACACGGCGCTCATAGTCGTGCTCCTCATAGAATCGTTCGTTGTGGCTGGAGTCACGACGTCGAGCATGCGCGGCCAGCATCGCTCGAGATTGACTTTGCTGTAAGTGTGGGCATTAACATTGTAAGTAAAGTTGGGTCAAAACCACCGTTTTACAAATCTCCACTTCACCTTCAAATCCCGAATCTTGAAAAAAATTATGAACATAAGAAGAAGTAGAAATATAATGGAATAATATAAAATATAAATCCAAACTAAATGTTAACATTCACACGTTCAGTAAAGTGTTAAAGAGATGTTATGGGTCTGGTTGTTTAGTTATTTCTTATAATTAAAATGGGTCTGAATCACCAATAAACAGTATTAGAACAATAAAACCAATTTCAGTTGTAATATTGAAAAAGAGACTCTTATTAAAAATTTGAGATAATCAAGGGTTTCATCTATAAATGTAAATACTTCACAGAAACTTGGTCTATATTTATTAGTTTTAATCATTCTATTCGGCTTTTCCTATTATTTATTAGTTAAAACTTATGGAATTTGAACAATTTTAATTTTTTATTCATAAATGTTCTACGTTAGAAACCCTTGCTGTGGACCATCCAACCACCAAAGGTTCCTAACCTAACTATCCTTTCAGGATGGGTTTTGTCCCTATTACTTACATTACAGTACAATATTGCCAAATTGTTTAAATGTAGGAATATTTTCAAGGCGCCAAGCTATTATTAATTTTATAATCGACCTGAACCCGTTATTTGGGGCGCTAGTGACCTGCATGGAAGAGTTGTTGATGCCATCGACTTCGTAAAACTTGAAACTGGAGCCGGCCTTCCTCGACTTGGACACGGGAAGCCGCTCCAAGTACGGGTTGTAGCTCGGGAACTCGGTGTAATAGCGCTCTAGGATCCACACTGCCGTCCTCTGGATGCTGAGCTGACCGACCGCGTACGAGCGACTCTCGCCATCTGGGCTTCTCACCACCTAGAACAAGTCAGTCACCGAGGACTTGGTCAAGGGTGAGAGCGCTTATGCAAGGAACTATTTTCTTAAAAGTGTTTTTCTTCACAACATTTGACTACCTGTTTGGGCTATACACATACCTAACAGTTACGCTAATATGGAAGAGATGAGTAAGATATAATTTAGAGAAAATGCAGCCAAATTTATGTGGAGGTAAAGTGGGAAAACAGTAAATGAAACCCCACCCTCAGCATACTCGGTTAAGGGTTGGAAACCTGACCTTCCATTAATGATAGTGAGAGCTTGGTGTACTAGAGAGCACAAGAAACAATGTATGTTTGTGTGTGTATATAATTATTATTATATGACAGCACTAAGAGACAAGACTCCATGGTAGGCCGAGACCTTGATGGGAGGATATTGTTAAAATGTATTTAAAGGAGGTCGTGTGCCAGGGCAAGCTTTTGTTCTGGCGGCCATAACCTTTCAAGTTATGACAGCACCAAAAGTTTATAAAGGAGGACTTGTATCCACACACCTTGATGTAGTAGGTGGGCTGCAGGTGTCGTATCTCAATGAGAACCACAGCGAGGTAGTGTATAAACAGCAACGTGTCTGCAAGGCTCGAGGCGTACGCCACCAGACCCTTGTACTCAACGGGGTCTCCTCCCACGGCAGACTGAACCGCGCCTTCCGTGACCTGCACCACGTAGAACAGCCAGTAGGCAAATACACACACCAGCACCAGAACTAACACAGCGGCGCGGAAGAGGAATATCCGCGGCATGGTGGCCCGGGGACGCCGGAGGAAGACCCCCCAGGCCCCGGCGGCGAGCAGCGCCAGCTTAAACGCCAGAGATACCAGCAAGCCCTTGCATTCGGCCCCACACGACAGCAGCCTCATCCGCTGCTGAGTGCCAACCGAGCCTGGTACAAGCGCCGGGAAGAACCCCAGCTTCGGGAGGACCACCATGGTGAGCGGGCTGAGGAATGCCACCACCGACAGCACCAAGGTGATGGTGGAACCAAGGTACCGGTGACATAGGAACCCCAGACCAGTGTCCGGTTCCCCTGGCCATGAGCCTAGGCTCGCGTCCTCCACATCGGACTGCTCCGAGGTGTTTCCAGTCACCGCAGTCGTGTTCTCTCCCCAGTTGTCGTCCTGAAGGAATAAACAATCCCCTGGTGAGGTTCCTTGTGTCCTAGTGACAACCACCTGGACTAGGGGAAGGGGCCAAGGCCCCTTTTCAATTATAAGTGAAACATAATTAAATACACAGAATATTCTTAATTTTGAATTGAGATCTAAATACCTTTTTGTTAAGTGATTTATGCTTAAAAAAATATTAGATTGTGTTTATTTCTAAAAGTTTTATCCACTGAATTTCCTTTATGTTTTATTGCACAACAATATTTGATTACAATTTGATAAATCAAGATATTGTCCAACACCTTAGCTCAGTTGGTAGCGTTTCTGCCTATTGAGCTAAGGGTCCTGGGTCGATTCCCAACATGGCTAAAAAATGTATAATTGATGAAAAGATGTGTTTGCCCTTTCATATTAATACATTAGCGGCCAGGAGACTGGAGGTTGTGCCTGTCCTAGTCTTAAGTTAGATTATAAGGCATAAGAACCTATGACAGACCTAGCAAGCCGGTAGTGGAAAATATATGGCTTGAATAACAAAAGTGACCCAGGCCAAAGGCTGGCAACTGGAATGGAGGTAAGGAAAAAATAAAGTTATTATCACAACATCAGATTTTTTCATAAAAACACATTAGATATTAATGGACACTTCATTCCTTGAAAGGTAGCAAAGCTTACCCTGCAATATTCCACTATGATACAGTTTATAGGATAGTGCTACACTCAAACATAAGGAGTGTATAAAAAGCGCACAACGAGATGAATTACTATTTTTAGCTTTCAATATTTTTACTGGTAAAGCCAACTTTTTTTTTTCAAAGTAAAGTCAAAACTGGCATTTTTTTCGAAGCCATGCTTAAATTTTTGAAACTTCATGTACCCCTAAATAGTGGTAACTTTGGGGGAAGTAAGCCAGAAATTAAAAGTATATTATCCAAACACAGGGTTTTGTGTTATGGAAGAGGAAGGTTGAATCAATTAAGAGAAAGTGTAGTCCACATAAGTATACATTATATATTATTATTATTAGCACCGCGTCTTACTACCCGTTCGGGTTATACGCAATTACGCTAATGTGTAATAGTAGGGTGATTGTGAGATGAAATGGAGGACCTACAGTTTAACGTGGGATCCGAACCACGGTGGAGGCCTGGCATTCCACACATTCACAAGTTGTGATTAATACACGTCTTGTCAGAGGTGAAGGAAGGGTTTGGTAATCAGATAAATCTGTGCCGGGACCGAGTATTGAACCCCGGCCGCCAGCACAGAAGTCTGACACCTTACCCTTAGAGCACCAGGTCACCCGTTTGCATAAAGGGAGAGTGGAAAGCCTCCCCGTCATCAGCAGTCTAGTCTATAGCGATGCAATCACTGAAGCGGGTCTATTGAATATTATGTGAGGTTTACTACTCAGATTAATACACAGAGTAACAAAGATGGTGTACCTGTGGCAATATTTGCACCTCGATGACCTCTTGACCATCTCTGTTGTCATCAGTCAGCGTCACTGAGGTCTGGAATGGGGCCATGGAATCCTCACCTTTCCGATGACGACTACTCCTAATATGAAAAAGAATTGTGGGGTGCATTAGTATTCACAAGCAGTAAATTAGACTGGATTAAACAAAGATAATAAATAGCGGCAAACACTAAAACAATTAACAAGCATGTTGTAATAATGGAGACGTGTGTGGAATAAAGACTGTAACGGAGACCAAGAAAGAGATGGGAGGAGCAGGTAACAACAAGTGTGCAAGTGAGAGAAGAATAGACGAGAGTAAGGGAGGAAGTACAGTGGAAGGAAGAGGAAGACAAAGGAATGTTGATAAAGTAGCTTGCCCCACGTTGAAAACCGTTGATGATATGCTTATGAACTATTTGCTATCAGTTATTCATAAATGTAAACCAGGACGAGCCAGGTGTTAACTACCCCTTCATGTTAAATAGGTTAGTTATTCAGAAATGGTTCAACTCTAAAAAATGTACCTTGAGCTGCGATTGGAGTACAGCCTGTTACTTCGGTGCGTGTGGTTACGGGATCTGCGACCCCTAGAACTCTGTTCGCTCAGACCTGACTTGACGGATTCTGTCTCCATTCCTGTCCGAGCTTAGCCAACTCTCCGAGCGGTTCCCACGATGCATGAGGCAAAGGGTTTGAAGGTTTCCCTCGCCGGACACACTATCTTGGTAACCCCTCGTGAAGGCTGTAGCCTGTGACAGCTGGCAAGACTCATTTACAGTCGAATAGGTCCAAAGAACCTGCAGGTATCCATACCGTCACAGTTGCCTCGCAAACGCATTTACTGTGATCTGCAATAACAATGGAAGTTACTCTCATGCCTGAAAGAAAAGTTAACAAACCATTAGACTAGTTAAATAATTGTTTCGAGGAGGGAGGAGTAAACATAACATTTAGCACCGTGTCTTACTACCCGTTCGAGTTATACGCTTTAAGTACTAATTACGCTAATGGATTAGGAATTGGGAAGGTTGAATTAGAGGAAGTGAACCCGCATTTGTGTGGAGGGAGAGTGGAAAACCATTTAGGAAAAACCACCCCCAGTTCACCGGACTGAGATTCGAACCTCGATCTCCCCGTCCTCAGCAGTCGAGCTCAACACGACCAGCGTGTTAGCCAACTACGCCACCGAGGTGGGTTAGAGGTAAACATAGTTTGATTACTATAATAATATATTGAAAGGTAAGCTAACTTAACAATTGGACTTTAGAAACAGTATTATGACCTAGAGTTGGTAGATATTAGAATGCTACAAAATATGGTAACTTGCCTAAAACAAGATCTATAGGCCTAAATGGGGGGAGGGAGACAGTTAATCCACATTTGCAATTTTGCTATAGGATGTGTTTTTAATCAATCGGTTCATGTGTTTTTTTGTACTAGACACTAGGATATGAATACCAAACCTTTATTACAAACGTGTAGGTAGACTTTAATGATGAGCATGATCAATTTAATTAAGATTATATTGTTTTATGTTTTTGTCTTAACAAAATTTGCAAACTAGTAAGATACTTAGGCCTACAATCAAACATTTAGTTAAGATAGTATCATTTTACTGCGGATAAAGATAATGTTCTTGAAATCCCATGATTTTAAGAAGATAAAAGGATATGAAAAAAAAGGAGCACTGACACTTTTATCGTTGTCTAATGGTGCGTTATAAAATTAGTTGAAACAGATTTTCATATAATGACCTTTCATTTTATATAATTACACACACTTAACCAACCAAATTTATTAAATACAACGAGAAAGAACATAATAACATAATTACGATCACATCCCAAATATAAAAGGACCAAGTTGACAGTGTGCCAGTATAAATCAGTCCGTGCAAAGGAAATGAACACTACAATGTTCATATAATAATTATAATGTTTCATATAATCAATACTCACAAATCAAATTTTATCAATGACATTTTATCGTAAAAAATACACTCTAGCTATACCCAAAACAATTTTAGACTAATTATTCCTTTTCTATAATATAATAATTACTCAACACGCAAACATCAGGGTAGGTAGTGCACTAAAATTAAAATCCCAATACACAATAAATGACTCACATGGCCTTACGGATTTTTGAAATATAAGGCATATTAATTGAATTAACAGTTTATCGAACTGCTTTATATTTCTTTTAATATTTAATTAAATCCTTGGTAAGATATTATAAAAAAAAAGTCTTAACTATGGGACAGTCCCATAGATATGGAATAGTCCAAACCATTCTAGTTTTCTTAAATTAATATCAACTCAAAGTGCAGCAGGGAAAGCATTGTTGAAATTAATCGGGCAAAACGTGAAAACTCTAGTTTGGATTTCATTTTGTATATGTAGCTGACAAATTAACCTCCACGTGTGTTGCAATATTATCTAAAAAAAAACTTACTGGTACCAAAAGGCCATACCAGTGGCGGCTCGTGTATAGTAACTGTGGAACTGCAGCACCCCCTATTTCCACTTGATACTATCGATAACATTTAATATAATGAGTTCTTTTTTCTTTATTTTTGTAGTACAATATATATTCCTTAAGCTTAATGTCAGTACTTCAGTAGCCATCTCCCAGTTTATGAAAAATATACAAAAATCTTTGTATGGAACTGTGTTTCACAGTGCCAGCAACGTGGTGTTTGACTATTGTGCGCATACGAGGGGTGTGGGAAGGAAGGCGGGACTGCCAGGTAGAGAGAGCACTGTTGCTCTCGCAGTGCCGGCTCTGGCATGATGGTGGAAGGAAGCTTTTTTTACTCAGCGTGGGTTGTGCTTAAAAACCGTGTACCATATTCTTGAATCTGATAAATTGAGAAGAGTGTAGAATTAGATTATTATTCTGCTTCCAGCTATTCTATTTGATTCATTTTTTTCCAATTTTTTTTATTTAACAGAAAGACTAAATGAGCTTGCAGTAGTACTTTCAATGGAGAAAAATTTTCCTCAATTGTCATCCAGAGGTCAAGGAGAAAATTATTGAACTTTTTGCGCAAATTAAAACAAGAAAAATTGATTTACTTGTAAATGAATAGATCAAGCTTGAACTGTACCAATTTAAGTTAAAGTTTAGATTTTTTTTGTCAAGATTTTATCAAGTTCCTGAATAATTTTTTTAATACATGTTTTTTCCTTTTACACAATTTTAAAACAAAGGCTAAACATTTTCTGGAGCAGCACCCTCACTAATTTTAGCTACAAGCCGCCACTTCCTATATAAGTACCTAGACAACATATTGACGGTTTTAATCTGAATACTTTGCCCAATTTTTTTAATCTAGCACAGTAAAATGTTAAGGAAGAGTAAGGTTGTATTTTAACGAAAATGTTTCCACATTTGTCTGGAAGCAGAGTGGGAAACAATTTAGGAGAAACCACCCTCAGTACATAATACATCCGACCAGTATTCTAACCCCGATCTCCCTGTCATTGGCAGTCTAGTCGATTGCGAGCGTGATGCCTCAGATCATTATACCAGCGAAGTTGCTGATGTTGCCCACTTTAAATGCAAGAAAAAGCGTTATGAGACAACAATCATCTAAGATCTATATTTTAAGAACCCACTTCAGTGGGCGCATGGTATAAGGCACTACTCTCGCAATAGACTAGACTACCTCTGACAGTGAGATCAGAGTTCGATACTGGTTGAGTGTTCTGAAAGGGGTTTTCTTTTCTCTGAATGTTTTCCACTCTCCTTCCACATAAATGCGTGAACACGTCTACAAAAATTCAACCTTCCTAATACTAATTAACACATAAGTGTATAACACGATGCTGTGATTATATATATATATATATATATATATATATATATATATATATATATATATATATATATTATTTTTTAAAATATTAATTCAAGTCTACAGTTTCCAAACCATTTGAAAGTTTTGTCCCAGAGACCATTGAGACTCGTTGATACCCTCCAGAGGTGTTGTAATGATACTCTTTTGGACCCCTCTCATTTATTTAAAAAGTCATGGATGAAGTGTTTTTTTTTTTAAAGAACTGTATGTAAATTGTCCTTTTAATACTTCATCCATAGATGATCAGACGTTTTCAGAAATAATTTCAATATGTCTTAAAACTTTCTTTGTTTAAAAAAAATTACCTTCATTGTATTTGAAAATCAAGTGATGATTTGGCTGCCTTTACCCAATTGGAAGCTAGCCTTCGCAACATCAGGTTTCCAGGAGTTCTCCTATCAGTTAGTTTTAACACTGAAGACAAGGGGTCCAAGAAGCAAGGGGTAGGTCATATATAAGCAGCTTGTGCGTATAGTAATCAACAGAAACATAGTAATTTCCAGAGAAAATCTCAGTCTGTAACCATCACTAGCTCAGGCTCTTCGCGCCATTTCGTAAACGAATAAAAAAACTGTATTATTTTAATATTACAATACTGAAGATGTAATTAACAAATTAAATCGTGTACAACATTAAATCCAAACTAATTTCAACAAATGACCAATAAGTAATCCTACAGTAAGAAATACATATAATCACATTGTCATAGCTGTTTGATACCAAGTGCGCAGTAAGGCATGCACGCGTCATCGTCGTCATAGAAACCAAAATCACCATAGTGTACAAACCTTAGTTTTCTCTTTTCACCGCATTCAATTGCACTTATGGGATGAGGAGGACTAAGTTATCATTTTGAAGAAATTTACCCACATTTGTGTGACAGGACAGTTGGAAACCACCGAGGAAATAAATCATTCTCAATATACCGGGTTGAGATTGAAACCCTGACCTTGCGACAGCAGAAAACTAAACTATCATAACGTTTAGCCCGAGTACCCAATAATGCTGGTTTTATTATTACACACTTATTAATGATCATACGAACGTGACTTTCTTGTAATTCACATACAACAAGCTCGATGGGTAGTTGGGATGTGATCATATGTGATCATCTTGCAGCGTTCCGCACCCAAGTATGGGGGTGCTTCCTTAGTCTAACCCAGAAAACATACAGTTTGATAACCAAAAGGAACTGACATAAAATGTCCTTACCATTTTAACCTCTTCTATTTTTTTTAAAAAATTCTGCACCTGTAAAACTATAGCCCCTACAAGCATTGTGACGTCAAATGGGCCCATGACTCCAAGGTTTGGATATCGCTTTAACCCCTTGACCAACAGTTATGATTTCAAGAGGAAAGTTTAGGGGGGCTGTATACAATATTCCTCACTTATTTTTAGAACTAATTTACATGTACTTATTTCCCGAAATGATGGAACAGTGACAAAGTCAGCTAACAACCGTGGGGGTGAGAATGGATAGGAAGGGTATTAAAACAACTTCTAATTTAGAATTTAATTTCAAAACAATTCTTACTTGAGGTCGCTTATGTCCTGACCACATTATATTCTTCACATTTTAACAAACAATATTTAGGATCTTACACCTTCAATGGGATATCAATAGGTTTTGATAGCAATATAGATTTTAAAATAAAATTATACCACTATCATAAAGAGAAATATAAATGCATTGATATTTTATTGTATCATTACAGTAATTTTAACAAAACGTGATATTGATGAATAAGTCAAGATAAATGTGTTGATAAAAAAAGGTGGTAAGATGATGCAGTGATTCCTGTTCATCACACGCCTTTCTCACTCCTCCCCCCCCCCCCCCCTCCAAGGTATTAACATATCAATACTACTACTCCATTTTCTTTACAAAATCATCCCTGCTATTAAAAGCCATGTCAGGTGTAAGCATTTGAGTTTATGTTCTATTTAAAAGTAATATAAATACATTACTTAATTCCAATACTTGATAAAATATATTTTGAGGCCCAGTTAAATACAATGAATTATTAAAAATAAATGTAAAATCTTTACAATTCACACAGCAAGCCTACATCTTACAAGAATGGCAAAGTTCTCTATTAGGAAGTTGCATTGTGTGTTTCATACTCCCTCCTGATGAGTTCTGATAGAATGAAACCTAGGTCAGGGGATTGGGCGGTGACGATTGATTTTCTTCAAGAGGCAGCAGTGTAAAGCGTCAATTGTGTTCTCCTTTTAATTGTAAGAGCCATTTTGTGTTGGTTCCCTTCTCTGTTTTCTATCCACCTTTCCTGTACCTTCTTCCAAACATTTATTACAAAGTCGGATACTGAAATGAGCCGGACACGTTAAAGGAATACAGGATAAATGCACCGTCAACTCTTGTCCTCAAAGGAGTTTCTTGGGGGTATATTCCACTCGGAAGACCCAGAATGTGACATAAATACAATGCGGACAAGGATTCAGCAGCCCTGGGAGAGCAATGAGATTGATTAGAAGTGATACAAACCAGAACTACATGGCGGCAAGTCGCGAAGGAAGTGCTTGCTCTACAGTGCCCCACGATCAATAAGAAAGAAAGAAAATATACAAACTGTATATTAAAGATTTATTAAATAATTGTAGTCATCGAAAGCCCATTGTACATTTTCCTTCCTGGAAAAAAAAAATCATTCCAAAAACACTGTTGGGTGGGGAACCGAAGAGTACCTTGTGTCCCCGCTAAAGGTGAAAATAAACAAGCAACAATCAACAAGATTGGGTCTCATTTAATTTTTCACACCAAATAAAAACAACACGATAATAAATTTATTTTAAATATTTATTTCTAGATGCACAGTTATTGTTTACAAAGGTTTTTTGATTACAAATCGGTGCAAAAGTATGCTACAGATTTAATAAAACTTGAGCAATCATTAGTTACTTTACTATTTTTTTTTATCCCACAGCCCATCAGTCTTCCAATAAACTTTGTCTATGATTGATCAAAGATTTTGATCTTCTCATATACATTTAAATAAGTTACTTCTGTCCAGCGATAACCATGTAATTAATGTACTTTATGTGTGAGATTAAAAAACCTGTTATTTTAAAAATTCAAGTCTGATACATCAGGGATAATGCAGTATTAGCAAAAATTTGCATAAACCTGTAGATCTAAGATACATAGCTTGGTGATTTAAGACAAAAAAGCAAGTTTTGGTGATTGACTTTGTTGAAACAAAATACCCTTTCTAAATGTTATAAGCAGGGAAAGTAAAAACTACTACTTTATGGAATGTGGCATACAATTATTGTACAGCAACATATATCAATCTAATGTCAAAATGACGTAATGTCAGAAGTTTTAAGTTTTTTTTCAGTTGCCTATTTGTGTCTTGTCAATCACCATTGTTTGACTACAATAAAAACACTCAAATTTGAGGAGAAACTATTACAAATATAGTGCTTATTAGTTTAAATCAGTGGTTAAAACTATTTTATTAATACATAACAGTAATTGTTCTCATATACTAGTCTAACTTACTTGGTATTTATTTCATTGTCCAACACAACAAAGTATTAAGGGGCCGGCTTTGGAAGAACCAATACGAGTGGCAGACATTGATGAATCCAGTGTTAAGGAAGTGATTTGTTGTTTTAAAATATGGTTCCTACCAAAACCAAGGTAAGAATTATCAGCATATTTATGTATGCATGAAAACTTCACATTTAATTTTTTTTAATCAAGTAAAGCTATATTTAACTTTCCACAAAGTTTTACCTGAAACGTTGCAGTTTAAAAATCAAAGTAAATGGCTAGAGACAGAGAATTAGTCTTCTTTAAATGAATAGTATTTTTTTTAACAAGATCACAACAGAATATTTTCAGATAATTTAAGATTGTTTTAGTGGTTTTGATGATTCAGAATTGCGACTTCCATTAGAAATACCGCAATGTGAGAATATTTCTCTTAGAGTAGGCGGCACCCTTAATTCCCAACAAGACCATCACACTTTTATTCAAGCATGAGGTTAAGTAAATAATGAAACTAATAAACTAAAATATTTTGTGGTATTCCCCAATTCAATTTTATAGCACAATATAAAGATACTAATTGCCGGAAGTGTGTTACAAATTATTGCAGTTATTTATTTCTGTGGAGGGAAATAAAGTGGTAATTTTGACATGATATTTATCTATTTCACTAAATTAACAAAATATTTTGAGAACTCATACCACAATTATATAATGAACCCTTTTTTTAACAAAAGTAGAAAAATAGTTTACTGAAATATTAAATGTGTCTTTTTTTTAAAAAAAAAATGATTAAGGCGGAATGGAACGAGGTTTAAATCTCTCATAGGCAGTACTTTTTTATTTGAACTTTTTCTGGTAAAATTACACAATGTCAATGAAGAAGCAACTGTTGATATTAATATGTGTAGTTGTAAATTAAACTAAACATATCTACTGGAGCAATATTTTTGGTAAAGAAAGTTTTATTTATGTAAAAAAAAAACTAACCTTAGCTCGCGTTTTTTTTCTGCCCAACCCCCGGAACAGCATTATAATTAATATGGTAATTTAAAAGGCCAAATAAAAAAGTTTGCTGTATGTATGTGTGTGTACTTTGTAACTTTTATCAAACTAAACTTAACTAAACATATTTTCAAAAATGTTATTTGTTTGAAACTATGTGTGTGTAAAACATGCATTTTAAGGATAGTTATACACTCATTTTTTTTCAAACGTTACAATAGATACTGTTTTACTCAACACATTCTTGAATGCATAATATGATCATTATTAAATAGTTCACATATGTTCTTAATTACAATACAGCTACACACTTCTTGAATATATGATAAAAATTGTAATAAACATTACAAGAAAACTGAGAAAACAATTTCAGGAAAGTACATATCTAACATGATTGTTCTATTAATCAAGAATCAATTATATCTTAGGATTAATATGCGAATCACACATTCACTGAACCTTAAGAATAGAAATGTTTTGACAAGCTATAAGCAAACTACATGATACATGCATGCAGGAGCATTTTTGGAAAAAGGCGGTTAGGGCCAAAAATTAATTGGTGGCGCCCTCTAAAAAATTAAATTTGATCCGATTAATGAAAATACATCTCAAGTAGTTGACTCCAGCACCTGTCTATAATTTTAGGAGGTGAGATAAAAATCAATAAAACTGCCCCTCCTCTTGTCTGCATTAACTGCCCTTTCCCCTCGGCAAAAAAATGAAATAATTTCAGCTCTTGATTTGCTCTGTCCCACATCGATCATATATTTCCCACAGTGCTATGTGTCACCTTAATTAAACCCAGCAGATAGCGAGGTAATAATATCGCCTAAGATAAACTTGCTAAGCATTTAAAAAACTAGATGCGATTGTATGAGCTGATATCACAAAACTTTTCCAGAAAAGAAATCATGGTTTATTGTTATCTTTGATTTCAGTGAATGTGTGAAGTGAGATAAAACTATATACATTCACACAACTATATAAATATGTATTACTAGCTTGAGTTACTTATATATCATCAAGCCTTAGTTAAAACCTTCTAAAATAGTACATTCTAAATGTAGCAGTCCTATCCGGCTGGTTAAAAAGATTGTGTTCTCATTTTATATTGCAAACATCCATTTCTGTTGTTTACATCTGCTCAGAGGTTATAAATAACTTATCTGGGAAGGTTTAAGTTCATTCAAGTTATAACAAGCTAGCTTATATTAATGCAGAATGAGCTAAATTATATTTTCTAAGGTTTGATAACCTAATTTAGTTTCATAAGCCTCCTCTACTTGTGCTGGAGGCCGGCTGTATATAGAGTGGACATTGATTTGAGCACAAACTATGCTTAAATAAAATATTTTATTATTTGTGTGTCTATAATTAAATTTTAATATTCCTGATGCTAGAAACTAGAAACTTCCCTGGCCCTCGATGTCCAGGGGTGTGTAACCAGCCGTAGCGCCAGGCTGAAAGTGTTCTAGAACGCTAAATAGTAGGTATTCCCAATGCTAGAGTCAGATGATTATTGTCTAGTGTTGCTGTTATAAATTAAGTTAGTTGGTAAGTCATCTTCTATTGTAAACTTGTACTTAGAAATGTCAAGTTATCTACCACAATTTTATTTTATCTAAAAGTGAACCAAGATTTTAAACACATTTTAAATTTGTAACACTAATATTCCGTGAAGCCCTACACATTTTTTCACTTTAGATTACTGAACAAAGGAATATTGAAACATAAAACAAACTGTTGTACATCTAATATTGACATTAATTCATATTACACCTTAGTACAGAATAACCAGCCAAATATAGAACCTTAATTACAGTAAATAGAGCTCACAATGAACCAGCTAAAACTGTTATAAGCAGAAAACACAATTTAACCCTAGGTTAATATAATCAATATGCTAATTAATTTTCATCTACTGTGTGATTTAATTAAAACTTATTACATCATAATGTGCCATTATTATTTACCAACAAGAATGACATTTTGGAATATGTGTCTCATAAACTAAGAGTGGTTACCTCCGCAACAAGAATTTCTCGATCCACTCGACTTGTCTACTCACTCGGAACTATCAATTAACAGAAACCTAGCTATGTGACCGTGCAGTCGAGTAAACAGTTATCTCCGGGTAGTCAGGGCAGGGTTAGGATTTGTGAAATAATCTAATGTTGTTGTTCATATCAATCAGAAAAGTTCATGAGTTGGAATAAAATCTACAGACTTTGAACTTATGATGTATTAAATGTAAACATATATATATATATCTTTGGATACAAATAATTTCACTACACCCATTCTCGGAGGTAATTGCAGGTCTTAACCAATTATTTTTTTTATATTCGCTCTCTCTCTCTTTCTATTGATTAACCGTTGCCAAATCTTTCAGCTTTCAGTTATGTATGAATGTGGTAGGAAGGAGCTACTGGCAACATCGAGAATCCAGGGTTGCCAAATGTGGTGTATATATCTGAGGGAAGATTGACCACACAAAAAAAAGATTGACAATGTTATTTCCAATAATAGCCGTGCAGTTCCCTTAAAGATGATTTTCAGTGAGGGAAAACTTTAATTTAAAGAACGCATCCACACACATTTCACTTATAGAATGTTTGTAACTTTGAGACAATAAGAAGTGAGATAATACATAACCTATACAAACTAGAAATATTTTCAATCAATTACAATAAACAATTTACACCTATTCCTAAACACTCAACTATTATTACTATTGCTAATATTACAGAGTGAAGGACATTTTAAAACATTTGGGAGAGTTATAAAAGGAGTTTGTCAAAATGTATTGGAATATTTACAATCAATATTAAAAAAAAAATTGATTGTCTTAAATCAGTTTTATTGTGACCCTGACAATGTCACTGTGTGAGAAATTATGTAAACATTTTATTAGTGACACAATTAGTTGTGTTAATTTAAGTTACAAATAACCCAAACAATGTGAATCACACAGAAATAAAAACAAATTTAAATCTAATAGTTGAACTAATTATTTCTTTTTTTTCATTTACAAAAGTGTATATTCAACAAATAATGAGTTTACAAGCTAAATGATGTCACATACATTTTATATTTATATCAAGCAATCATTAGTAAAAAAAAAAATGGATACTTGTCACACAAGACAGTGTATTATTTAAAATTGTGTCAGTGGGCACTAAATAACAGCATTTATAGTCAATCATACGCTATTCTCTCTTTCATATAACACGAGTACAAATTCAAACACAATGTCGTTCCAAGTGATAAGACGTTGTATGTATACAAAGGCTTAAACATCATATCCATGACAGAGATTGTCAATATAAAAAAAAACTACTTAATATATTTCCACAAACATTTAAAAGTAAAGAAACTCTACTAAGTACAATAGAGGCAATATTAATCCTCGTAGGTCTAAATTACATCATGCGTGGGTGAGCATGTGAACAAGACTAATTAAACATACTTTTCATTTATTGACTTTTCTGCAATGTGCACTTTTGTGATCAGTAATTAATTAGTGTGTTGCTTTGATTTATTGTGCTTGTTCTCACTAGATTATCCAACAAATGTGCTTATAAAATTGTACATGTTTACTGAATGTTTAAAAAGGAGACCTTAAACATTTCTTAGCAAATACTCAGTTTACCAAGATAGCCCTGACCCCAACTAACCAACGCTTACATACCATTAGTAAACAAGAGGAAAGCAATTAAAATTAATTTATTAAGTCGTTTACATTTATATGTTTTATGTGCCAGTATTAAAGAGATAAAAATGTCCTATCTAATGGGGACAAAATGTGGAGGATGGATTTTAAAGGAAAGACACACCATTTGCCTGAAGATAAGATTTGAAACAAGAGTAAGATAAACAAAACAGTGTAATCGGTCAAAGCAAGGACAAGTGACTGAGATAATTGAGTCAACATGCAAATGACTGTTGGTTTCATTTCAATTAGATCTGAATTTACTAGAATGAGAAGAACCCATAGGCAGATTTACGTATAGGCCTAGTAGGCACGTGCCTATAGCGGCAGATTTTAGGGGCGGAAAATTTTGAATGACGAAAAAAATACACATATTTTTCTGCCAGTTAAAATAATTTTATGGCTTCATCTTGTGTGTGTTTGTTGAGGTTTGCTGTATCTGTGTACTAAAATGAAGAGGAATGCCTTGATTCACTGAAAATTGTTTTAATTGAAGGTCACTTAATGGATACAATGGCTGTCTGGCATCATCGACCAGTTCACTCAGCAGAAATCAAGGTGAAAGATACTTAGACTATTTTCTTGTTGTGTACATGCTAATATTGTATCTGTAGTAACATGTGCTACAGTCTACTAATGCAGACTTTATATTTTTAAATAATATAATATTTGAATTTATATGTTGTGATAGTGTAAGACTGTTTATTTAATTTTTTAAGGCTTTGTTTAGATTGTTACTACTTTTAAAACCTCACTATAATAAATAATACAACAATGTAAGTATTTTTTATGTGTCATTCCACATATAGCACTTGTGTATATGTGTTCGGTGTATGACGGGTGGTGAAGGGGGGGGGGGGGGGGAACGAGGAATTTAGAAGGGTTAGAAACCAAGGTAGGAAAAGTGGTCAGCAAATTATCTAGTGCCTATGGCAGAGTCGTAAATCTGCCCCTGGACATACTCTATTTTCTAGTAAATAGATATCGTAACCAAACAAAACACAAATAGAAAGTGTTATTGACTGA
Source organism: Timema cristinae (assembly GCA_039000515.1). Classification (NCBI taxonomy): domain Eukaryota; kingdom Metazoa; phylum Arthropoda; class Insecta; order Phasmatodea; family Timematidae; genus Timema; species Timema cristinae. The sequence continues at coordinate 9,669,066 of JBCFYV010000001.1, forward strand.
TTGGTATGGACTTCAATCTACTTATGTATCCTTTTTTTTTTAAATAAGTTTTTACTTGAAATGTGGAGCTGTAAGAGCCTGATAGGTAAGCATTTCTTTGTACATCGTACATCGACTTTTAATAAACTGATTATTATTTATTGTTTTATGTCGCTGAGGTATTTATTATAGTGGGAAGATTCCTGATCATTGCTTTATCAAATAAAGCTACAAGTAAAGATATTTTTTAAGTTGTGAAACCCAGGTACATCATTTCCTATTTCCACAATAATACATCCTCCTTTTAATAATCTGGGACTAAACATTATCTGGAACACACAAATACAATCATATACATCAGTCGGCTACAGAGCTTTGTCAATATTTATTAAAGCTATCTTACATATTAATGTTCAATTATGATGTCATTTAGTGTCGCTATAAACATTACAAATTAATGTTAACATAATTAAAACCAGGGCTTTGGAGTCGGTAAGAATGTACTGCCTTTGGCTTAAAACTAAAAACTTACCATAAAAATATATGGTAAACATATCAGTTTTATTTTATACTTTTTTTTTTATACTTTAAGACCAATATTAGTAATTTGGAATGACAAATTTATTTAAATCTAAATTCACTATATCAAAGAATACTTCCCTTTTGTAGCATTTTACTGCAGGGAATTTTTACAACTAATTAATATACCTTAGCCATTTATGAAGGAGTCGGAGTCAAAAGCTTGGCGTACCAACACAACAGCCCTGGTTAAAACCAGTTTAGTCTAAAATTTGTATTTTTTTTTATCAAACAACATGTTTTATATGTCAAAGAAATTGCCAAAAGTAATCTTATTGAAGCATAGCTTTCATGTCTAGCTCACCTTAAAAAACAAAAAGGACATAAATGTCTGTGATATATTTTTTTTATTGCTTCGATACCACAAAACTAGATTTTGATTAACCAGAATTCCAAGCGAAAGTCCTTATATTTGCAGAAATAGAATCACAACATCTCATTGATTCAAATTGAAATCTAAATGATTTCTCACACTGCAACATTTATTTTAAAATGTTCATGTTCAACCCAAGTTTTCTTTTCGTTTATTTGCACAGTTCTTACTGAAATTTAATGACCCTTACAGTATAGTCTAAATATGAAGAAGGTAGACTTGAGATAAAATGTACTCACATTTGAAGAGGAAAACCATTTAAAAAAATACCCCTATCACACCCAGTTGGATTCAAACCTTACTACAGTGTCCACCAATGCAGGAACAAGAGGTTTTTGTTGTCACCGTATCTTACTACCCTTCAGGAGTGTTACACACAATGTGTTAGGGATGTGGAAGGTTGAATTTAGAGGAAATGTACCTGCATTTATGTGAAGGGAGAGTGGAAAACACATTTAGGGAAACCCATCCTCAGTACACCAAACCGAGATCAAACCCCGATCTCCCCATCATCGGCAATCTAGCCTATTTCGAGAGTGACACCTTAGATTGCATGGCCACCAAAGTGGGAAACAAGAGTTATTAGTGATATAATCTAAGAGGTAAGGATAGTGAGGGTGGATACGAGTACTGGAGTGGAGTAGAGATGTGGAAAACACCTCCGGTGCACTCAACTGAGATATGAACCACAAAATCCATATTAATGCAGACAAGTGCTTTGACAGCTCAGCTCAGCCATCATTTCAAATCATTAAATATTCTTTAATTTTAAGAGCTTGGATTACTTGTAAATGGACACACATGTAAAATATGAAATACTTTGACTGAAATACAATTGCTTTTGATAATTTTCTTTACATATATCTGTGTCAATCTTGCCCCCAAAATTATTCCCACTTATTTAATGTATTTTGTTTATCTAAAAGGCCAGCTAGCCACTGCTGTGCTTGACCCTTTTACCAAGCAAAAGCTCTTCTATGTATAAAAGCACAAACCGTACAAACTATTACCAACTATTAGGTTTCACAATATATTACAACTTCTGAACTGTCGCTTTAAGGCCTACATCATTTATTAAAAGCCACAAAGCAAACTCTGTGGTCACTTTAAATTTGAGTGTTTTGTTAATGCCAATTGCTTCACTTGTTTTTATAGAGTATAAAAAAAATTCCCCCCAGACTAGGGAAACAAATCACACACTTTCCCAACGAAGTGACAAAGGTAGCATCTTACGTCACATTATTTTATAAACTACCTTCGCTAAGCACTCGTCCAGCCTATTAGAGGTGTGAGAAACTTCAAATCGACTCCAAAATAAATATTGACCTCAACTAAGGTTAATTTTTTTTTTAATCCAGCTTTGACAATTATGAAGTTATGGCGATCCAAATATTGACTTCTAACATACACATTTATTTTCAATAAAGGCCATTGCCATCACTGCGAAAACTTCACATTCATCAATCGGCCAGCTTGGCTGGATAATTAATTTGTCACCGGAGAATGCAAGTGTTCTATCTGAAAAACATTTGTGATAAATTTCTTTCTTTAACAATCCAAACAATCAATTATTATATTTCAACTTTATATATCATAATAAATTTACAAAAAAAACAACAAAAAAAACCCAATCAATCTACCCCTAAAAACACTATTTTATTCATTAATCTGTTTTCACTTTGAGGATTGTCCCTATTTATAGGACTTTGAAAAGCTGTGTGTTATTTGTTTACCCTAAAAGGTATCTAGGTTTGTTTACACTATGGTACTATTTATAAGATAAGGCCTTAAGGCCAGTTTCGTTTGCGAAACTGTCCCTTTCCATTTGAATTTAGGCAGATGTCCTGTATTTAGTGTTAGACCACACTTAAGGCGTACTAAGCCTGACCATAAAAACTGGCCCTATAGTGTAAGGTCACATTGCTACAATTTAAGGTAAACTAAGTGTTTTATTAGCAAATAATATTCAAATAGAAAAAATCTGAAGTAATTTAATTGCATATTGTGATAGCAGCTGGATTTATTAGATTAGAATGAAATATTAACACAATTGTGCAATAAGGCATTTTAAAAATTATTTTACTGTATGAAATACAAAATATTTATTTCCGGACCCCCCCCCCCCCCCCCCCCCAGTGAAAAACAACGAAAAAAATATTCACACTTTGATTTGGCTTCCAAAATACTAATATATTTGAAATGAAAAAAACAATCTTTGTACACCCTGAACCAAACACTACACAACATAAATTTGAATATCAGTCACTGCGTGTGAATTGTTGCCAGGTGATACCCACAATTTGATGAGCCTGTACAGTAGTCTCTCGGAAACTCGACCTAATGTGGACTGAGATGGTGTCGAGTTATTTATTATATTATTATTATTATTAGCACCGCGTCTTACTACCCGTTCGGGTTATACGCACTTACGCTAATGTGTATGGTAGGGTGATTGTGAGATGAAATGAAGGACCTACAGTTTAACGTGGAATCCGAACCACGGTGGAGGCCTGGCATTCCCCACATTCACAAGTTGTCTTGTCAGAGGTGAAGGAAGGTTTGGTAATCAGATAAATCTGTGCCGGGACCGAGGATTGAACCCCGGCCGCCAGCACAGAAGTCTGACACCTTACCCCTAGACCGCCAGGTCACCTGTCGAGTTATTGAAATGTCGAGTTATTTTACAAATGAACTTGCATAAGATGCATGTTTACTATGCCATGTTTACTAAACAAGGATTAATCACAGTACAGTATCGAATATTATAGGTAATTGTACTGCACTATACTGTACTGTAGTTTTGTATGGTAGAGTAACAGTAATATACATACAGTCAACTCTTGATTCTACGACCTTTCACGGTTCCCTGGAAAAGGGTTTTTATTTCTAAGGGGTTGTTATTGGAATTTTAACAGATTTTTTCCACCCCTGACCTTCATACGAAAAAATTGCATTTTTTAGACAACAAATAGCGTGGGTCATCAAAAATAGTTCACAAAATCCAACCAAAAATGTAACCAAATCAAAATAACAATGTTAAACAATAGCATGGGTCGTCAAAAATTGTTCACAAAATCAAACCAAAATAGTAACTAAATCGAGAATCGAAATAACAATGGCAAAAGCAAGCCTGGCGCGTGATGTAGCGCCGTGCGCGCGCGGGGAAACATTGTCTTGCTTGTGGGAGGGGGTGGACAGAGTCAAGTGCTATTGGCTGGCATCGATGAGGTGGTGTCTATTTTTATACCTGACCCACCCAGTTACTAGTAATACAGCGCTCACAAAGATAATTTGCAACGCAGCGACCTAAATAAATGCAACAAACACATTTTACAGCCGATTTCCTTAAACTTTTCAACCATTTTTTCCCACATTTTTCACGGTTCCCCAAAAAAGGGTTGTTACTTCGAGAGGGACGCTATTCTCGGGTTGTAGAATCGAGAGTTGACTGTACAGTACAATATATTACATGTAATATACAGAAATGCAGTACACTACTGTACATATAATATTGATTCAAATAACAAGTTACTGAATTAGAAAACTAACAAACACAGTACAGTGCGCCACTCGAGTTACACAAACAAAGTGGGAGGTTATAAAGTTAAATGACCTTGGATTGTAATGAATGGCGCAAACAACCGTGTGCATGTGCGAGTGTCGAGTTACATGGAATGTCAAGTTATCAGTTTCCGAGATTCTACTTACTGTACTTGTAAATGATTCCTCCTCAATCAAACATATCACTCTTATTACAATATAACGAGGCTTTGCATGTTTGCATGTGGTCAAATAGTTTGGAGAGAGGGTGGGGAATGGACTTATATGTAGTCTCGTCAATCCAAGTCTAACCTGACAACACTTCTGAAACTGATACTGTTCGATTCACAAACAGAATGACATGATGCATTGAGATACACAAGCGTGTTGACATTAGATACATTTTATTTGACATGTGATGAACAAAATATCTTGTTTAGTGATGTCATAGAAGGTAAAGTGGACGTGACAAGGGGACCAGGAAGATGACTAATACAACTGATGAATGACCTCAAGCAAAGGACAAAGGTAAAGGTTGATAGGGCACGCTGGAGGACTTAACTTGGCCAAGAGATGGGAGGAGCAGATAACAAAGTGTGCAAGTGAGAGGAGAAGAATGGAAGTGACCACAGGAGGAAGAATAGTTTACTATTATAATTTTGACATAGTGCAATCAACAACAGAGAAGTTGTTCTTAAAACTAATAATAAATATAGTAACACTTTGTGGATGAAAGTGAAATAAAATTACCGAGTCAAGATTCAATATTTTCAAAAATTTTGAAGATTCTTTTTTATTCGGAGCTGATTTTAGGTGTGAGATCTTTATGTTATTAGCTAAAACCAAGTGGATGTAAATTTAAAGTTTTTCTTATTCTATGAAACATGGACCTTATTAATGCACCAACAGCTTTGGGCGTGAGGTTAGTTTACCTGGATCTGGCCCGGGTTAGCGTGGTGGTTCTTACAGGTTATGGTTTCTTTCAAAGCAAATGTTGGTACATTTATGTTAATTCAATGTTCTCAGCCTCTTCCCGTTAGATTTTCAGGCAGTGATCAAGTATGAATCGAGGGAATGTTTGCAATAAAATTAGTTGAAAGTCAACGCTGAAGGTAAAACTGTGGCTGTCTGCGTCACCGCTGGAGGTATAATCCATTCAACGGTAGGAATTACTCTCTGAAAGGTCTTTTTCCTACCAATACCCTACTATATAATAGATTTCTGGTAGGAAAAAAGGCCTTTCAGAAAACAATTCCTGCGTTGAACAGACTTTAAAAATGTGGTTTACATGTCATTCTTCCCCTTCTTGTGCTTTTAAAAAATGATGACTTACCATACATACAAAAGTGTTGCAAGTTTTTAATAATTTGAAGTATTATAACATTTATTATCAAAAGTGTAAAAACTATCAGTACACCAATATCAACCCTTCAAAAAATAAACAAAAACACAGAACATGATATACACAAAAAACAAATTATGTACAGTACAAATACATTTTGCCAGTTAGCTAAGACTAAACAGCCACAAATGTTAGACAAATATTTATAAAGCCTCTTACAAGGGGGAAAAAAAAATAATTACACTTTTATTATATAACCATTCACTTATAAATAAGGTAATTATGACACTACAAGCGTGCCTAAACAAGTTACACAAATCATTCTTCAGTTTAGGCTTCTGTGCAGCTTAGTTGTCATTTGTTTTTTTAAAGTGTCGATGTGGGATATTCGCTTCAATATGATATGTGGGTTTGTTCAGGTTAAATGAAGATTTGGTAACTACGTTGAAATAAATGGGGTCTTCTTTATATTCTCGGCATTAATATCTTGTGGCATCAAATAATCTCCTAAATGAGAAAACATCGGTTATAATAATGAGCCCACATAACAGGTTAAACTGGACACTACAATATAGATCAGTTAACAACACAGTACTAATTAATTTATAGTTTTTACAGCACATCTTACACTTGTGCAGAGGGGGTAGTTGGACACCGTCTAGGAAAAGCCACCCTCAAAACACACAAGCAAGATTCGAACCCAGATCTCCCTGTCATCAGCAGATGCAAGATTAAGTCTTAGACCATTTGACCAAAGTCGATAAGATTTTAATGAAACTGGGTCTAACCAACTTAAAAATAAAATCAGAGTCAATCTTAACTGATTTAACTTCAAGTGAACTAAATTTGAACTCGACAGTGCTCTCGACCTTGATCAATCATTTAAAACATTTTACTAGCATAAATCACTAAGAACATAAATATTTTATTGAACATGATAATTTTATTAGCGCCTCACGAATATGGCGGACTTTTATTATTGTCTTAATAGAGTTTCAGCGAGCCACTTTTCACAAATTGAGAGTTAAAAAATTACCATATTAAAACCAAAAAACAGGCAACAACAGTATTTAAGTGAATATGACCAACCTCTAGCCGTGCTGCCCTAGCCCAGTCTGTTTTTTACTCTCTTCTGCTGAAGAAGGAGACTAATGTACCCAGATAATTACATAATTTTTTTGTTTTGTCGTGTTTTAATTGTGAACTTTGAGGCCTACAGTTGTCTGGTAAGTGGGTAGGCCTTGCCTTCTATCCTCCTTTCAGTGTTTAATGTAATTACTTTACTAAGAAAATGATAAATGTTTAAAACTTTAAATCATAGATATCACTTGAAAAAATAATAATTTTGAATTCTATCTAAATGTTTCCAAACAATTGTTTTCAACCCACCCTGTGTGGGGATTAATAAGATCTCTGGTGTATAAAAAAGACACTGTGTATCAGATTTCAAACTCTTTAAAACGCAATTCAAAGTTTCCCATTTTTTTTCCCCCTTCCTAAAAAATACCAAGCAGCTCACCTCAAACTTTCTCCTTCTTACTTATGGTCAATGTCTGTTGCCCGTGGTATAATTTGAGCAGTTCGAGCGCGTCTTGAGCCTGACGTTTCTCCGACAGGAATCTGCCACTCGCCTCTTTCAGCTGCTCCAGAAACATCCTGCTGGAACAGGGGGTTAAGACGAGTTAGCAGATGAGACGAGCGCTACAGCATCATCCACGTCTCCACCGCCCTGCAAGAGGAGCACGAGTCACACGCGCATCAATGGCCGACGCAACACAACACTTCACCTGGGACAGTAAATAAACTGTCATAAATAGGGGTGTGCGAAGCTTCGATAACTTCAACTTCACTTTGAATAAATGTTCGCTTCAACTTCGATCCAAAAGTAAAATTTCGGATTCGACTATTATGAAACATCGCAAAAAAAATTAAGTTAAAACACACAATATTTATATATATATATAAACCAATATTTCCATCAACAATCTGAACTAATTAAATTACATTGTGTGACAACTTATTTATTCATTTTAAAATTAAATTTATTAATTATGTTTGGAGTATCGCAATTTGTAAGTTATATTTACCCAAGTCTAGGTAGTTGTGAAAAGAATAATATTTTTATCCAACACTAAAGTTTCTTTTTTAATTCAAACTTTGAGTTGGTTTCGGAATATTTTGTTTGGTTTCGCACACTCTTAATTAACAATATTGGTCGTAACAAAAGAACCTATCTATCAAGATCCTACAATACTGTGTCGTCCAATGGACAGAATCCACTTCTAGCCAGTCGGTAAGTTATGAAACTACAGATTTTTGTTTATCGCCATGTCTTGCGTACTAATTACACTAATGAGCTAGGATTAGGAAAGTTGAGTTTATAGAAAGTGTACCCGCATTCTTATGGAGGAAGAGTGGAAAACTACCCTCAGCACACCTGACGTGGATTTGAGCCAGAATCTCCCCGTCGTCGACAGTCCAACCTACTGCAAGAGGGACACCTTTAATCATTCAACCACTAAAGCGGATAAAGCATTGACATAAGAATGTGTGAACAGATAACTTATATAAACTATGTCTAGCTGTAGATAAGGTTCTTCAGATGAAAATTGGACTGTGTATGCTCAGAACACATCAGTGAAAGCAAACAGGAACAGTCTGGGTGTTTTATATCTTCTTTTGTCGCACTATTTTGGGGCCAGAGTGTATACAGTTTTATCAAATGAATGTTTGGGTGCATTTTGTGTTATAAAAGCAAAATAAAACATTTTGTTACACTTATCAAAGTTGGCATGCTTGTTCAGTGAGATGCTGTGATAGTTATAACAATAACTGAATAAAAATGAGCATAAACAAATTTAAATATGTCAGAAAAAGATAGTGCATTAAAGAAATAATCATGTTTTCACATTTCGACAAAACTTGGAAGGCATAAATTATTTTCTTAATGCTGTTATTTTCTGAGAACATATTAAGGCTGGTTGCACACAAAAAAAAAGCATAGCAAAACAGATCAAAGGCATTTTTCTTTCACATTAAAACAAAGCATTAGAAGGAACGGAGACTCCAGTGTTCCAGTAATAGTACAGTAGCCCCGTGGCTTCTCTGGTGCTGACTGACAGCTCACAGCTGATTTCTTACAGTCAACTTTTAGGTGTATACCTAAATGTTGATTGTCAGCTAAACACATGTTTTTGCAGATCATATGGTTTGGCGTAGGGATACGTAATTTGGTCTGGTAACTTTTTAAAGCTGTCAGCTGTCAGTCAGCACCAAAAAAGCCATGGGGCAACCGTACACTGTCTGACGACGTTGCTGTGGTTATTGGACTCTGAACAACATCCTGAGATAAGTTGTTGGATGCAGCTATTTAAAATGATATTTCCTGTCAAAGTATGTCCAATACATCTCTGCTATGGTGGTGTTTCGCTGTTTAACCATATAGAGGGTGTCTAGCTTGCACTAACACCATCAGCTTATCAGCGACTTTTACTCCATGACAATCTATTGTAATATTGGGTGTGCATGCACTGCGACAAGAGTTTGTTAGAATGGTTTGAGCATTCACATACAGAAATGTTTTCCCTCATACCATTTTGGTTTCATGCAAACTACTTGCACTTTGTTATGCTTTATGAGTTATGGCAAAACAATTTGCTTTGATGCACTTTTGACTATGACTAAATGGTGTGCCACAGTCTCATTTGAATAAAGTGAATTAATGGTTTTGAGGCATAACAAATCAAAAATGCTTTTGTTTTGTTTTGCTTTTTTGGTGTGCGCCCATCCTAAGCCAGACCCAAATAATTATAATTTGACTATTTAGTACTTCATTTGTTTTTAAGATTTGGTGTGCAGACAACATCTTTTTGGTTTACTTCTAAATTTAAATGTGACACCTGGACGAGAATTTATCCAGGAGTTTTGACAAATACTTTAACCATTGAGCTACCCAGGGTGTTTCTTCACTCATATTCTAAGGCAGTCTGTGATGTAGTACATAATTTAGAGAATATAATGTTTAGATGTGGTTATATTTGTAACAAAACAATAAAATAGCTTAGCTAATTAATGTCTAACATTCTTTGTTTTGTTTTTCCAAGTCCTGTGTACATCGAAATATTGATACCTCTTTTTAGACTTTATTAGTAACTCTAGTAAACTACTAAGGCAAGTACTTGCAGCCTAATCAGATATAAATGTGTGAATTTCATTTTAGTCAACCATTTGTGTCCAAATTGTTCAAATAAATTGTCTGTGTTTTACCCGAGTTGTTAATTTATGTGAATTCTGATCATACATTATGTTTCTTTATGTTACATGAATTAATTGGGACAAATTTATTATAATTTTGAAAATAATTCATAATATTGTTCGACATCCAGACTAGAACAAAATATTATGGTACATTTTAAAAAATTGCTCTTATTCATAAAATCTCTCTTTAAAGAAAAATTCTAATTTTTTTTAGTTATTTTGTACACATATTTTAAAGAAGGTACAGGAAAGATGGATAGGAAAAATATATAAAAGAAATTACAATTAAAAGAGCAAAGTTCACACTTTACACTAATTACATTGGACAAAGAAGTAATGGCTGCTTCTAAAACAAAATCAATCACCACCACCCAATCCGTCAACTTCCTTCAGATAAGTTCTGATATAATAAAACCCAGGACAGGGGATTGGGCGGTAATTATCGATTTTCTTCAAGAGGCAGCCATTACGCATTGTCCAGTGGCAGCAGTGTAAAGAGTGAACTGTGTTCTTCTTTTCATTGTAAAAGCCATGTTGTGTTTGTTTCCGTTTATATGTTTCTATCCCCTTTTCCTGTAACTTCTTCCAAATACATATATCATATTCTTAAAAGATATCTAAAACAAATCTGAATTATTGGGTGTTTATATGCATTCCAAGTTTATTCAAAAATAGAAGTCGAGAAACCGTGAATCAGGCTTAAGGTAATTAACTATGCAAGCAGTCTTGAAAACTATGATTTGTGTGTGGTACATGGGAATTAAGTTAAATGGAAATAAGAGAAGTGAAGAGAATTAAAAGATTAGATAACATTTACACACAAAAAAAAAACTGGAATATAAATACTACAAAAAAAAATATCACTGAATGACTTAACTCACCTCTAAAATAAAATACCCACACATACAAATCACAGATTTTTTTAAAAATTCTGAAGCGAGGCAAATGCTTCCCATCATTCCTTTGTAGAGTTTTGGCTAACTGCAAACAAGAACGAAGGGGGGGGGGCTAAGGTGGGTTTTAACCACAAGATTCTGTTTATTTTAAAACTAAAGTAACAAAATATTTTCAAATTCATTTACTTGCTGTGGAACAAAAGTAAAGTAGTGAACATAAATATTCTTTTACAACGAGTAATTCTCGAACAGTGGTATGTGTACGCCTCCAGGGTTACATGACATATTCTGGATAGTAGAACATCTGATAAGCAAGGGTGAGATGGTATGGACACATAATGAGAATTAAAAGGAAGCGAGTCCCAAGGAGAAGATGAAGAAAGTATGTAAAAATACAGCAGGGAGAACAATGGCTTATAATACATATTTGGTCATCTTAGATATGGTTTAGCATTAGCTTACAATGGTATTCGTCCATTTGCACAACCACTACTTGATTTTGACGCTACACGCTGGTGACTGGTCGCAAGACGAGCATGTCAATCAGTTACCTCTTAAGAGTTTAAAATGTACCATTTTTTTTTGCTATTTGAATTAGCGTATACCATGCAGCTTATTAGAGAAGTAAGAAAGTTTTGACATTTTTAAAAGTTATTAGAAGTGACAAATAGTGACACTTTTTCATTAAAGTGACAAAAGAGTGACTTCAATGGGAAACGTGACTTCATTATGGGGTCATTTATGCATAAATAATTAAAAATATATATATTTTAGCATAACTTGTATATACCTATAGAGGAAAAAATCTGAGATATGAGGTACAGATCTATTCTAAAATTAGGTGATTTCATGTGGAATAAGCCACTCAAAATGTGGAAACGTAAAGGTACCTATAGTGAGCTTCAAACCACTCAATCCCCACCAGCCCTCTCAAGACTATAACTGTAAGTCACATCATGCCTCTGATCTTGACCATTGTCGAGGCCAACAGCACTCACTTGTCGGGCATGATGTCCGCCAGACTGTCGGGGTCCATGTCGCTGAGCAGCTCCAGGTCTTTGCCACCCAGCATGGAGATCTGAGTGAGGTCCCATGCAGTCTGTCCACTAAGCCACTTAGGTCCTTGTTCAAACGGTTACCCGCTGCGTCCGTCTCGTCCACTACTATCTGGTACCTGCGAGACAAGACAACACTTTGAGACGCAAACTGACAAATTTTAAGATGGAGTTAAGTATACACGAGCTGGGGTCGGTAGTTTTGCGGCTTTTATTGCACTTAAGATAAGTTTGGTTCAATTTACTACACATGGTGATATAACAGTTGTATATCTGTCATAAGCATAACGGACTATGAACATGACTTTTTAATTTAGGGTGAAAAAGACCTGCTCAAATTGCACTAATGCCTACAACAGATAGTCGACAACTATTTATATCATCACGAGTAGAAAATTAAACAAAACTTATCTAATGAAGCAGTATTTGACTATTTTGGCTCAAAAGCTACCTAAGGTACTTAGCGTTATTTTCGTTCTCATGTAGCAGGTTTGCGATTCATACCCGGCGGAGGCACCAGGTTTATGGTATTACTTTTTTCTCATGCCTACACAATGTTGGTTAAATTCATTGTGTTAAGCAGAACTATTTGGAGAGTGTCATTTTGGATTCTGATATTGTTCGTCTCCACAAAAGTCTACTCTATAGTGGAAATAATAGTTCTATAATCATGTTGTATTTATCCAACTGAAACAACACGTGATTACACAGTATAATATAAAAAGCTTTGTAAATCTTTGGTTGCCTAATTTTTTATTATTTATACTTTCTTGTGTAGTGTAGGCCATTTTTTTTATTAAAATCATTGTGATTGAATCATAACAAACCCAATATATAACGGCAAACATTCAAGCCAGACTTTTTATTAAACTTTAAAACTTGTTTCTTACCTTGGTATTTTCCCTGGAGGCAGCCATCTTTGATCGTTAATTAATATCATTAGACTGGTGTTCTTGTCCATCGTACTGAAATACTCATCATCGTCCACTTCCGTGCCATCTTGCTCCAAAACGATTCGAACGGGGATAGTTGGCGGTATTCCCAATTTCTTGCGGGCTGGAGGTACAAATAAAGTGTGTCAAGTGCAGAATTAGTGTTGGGTTTATTGAGCACTTTAGGATGTATTATCTGATAATAAGGCACTACACACCCCTTGTTTGGGTCATAAGAGGTTCCTCAACCAGATCGCTAGGGGTTGTAGTAAGAGCCCTTTCCCTTTTGGAGCAACTTCATTTAAATAATATCCTCATTAAATGTAGCTAAAATAACAGGGATGAAACTCAAAAACCTTACCTTTTACTTTAGGTCTGGGTAAAATAACAAACGAAAATCACTAAATATATAGCCCTACTTCCACTACTATCACAAAAATGCAGGGAATCCAATGAAACTAAGTTCAAGATAACCGGTAAAGAAATTGTTTTTTACATCTTACTACCCAGGCATATGGGCTAGTTACGCTAATAGTTTTAGTGATTAGGAAGGCTATATTTATATGGAGTGTACCAGAATTTGCGTGGATGGAGAGTGGAAAACCAGCCTCAGTGTACACCCAAATGAGATTCGAACCTCAATCTTCTCGTTATCGGCAGTCAGTGTACTGCGAGAGTAGGCATTAGAACATGCTGCCATCGAAGCAGTTAACCGACCACTAGAACACTAACAACACCAAGAACAGTAATAATACAAATACAGTAACAAATAAGATCCCTTTAGAAAGGGATTCGACACAAACGATTTAACATCTAGCAAACTCACAAAAGGCTCCATTAGAACAAAACTGAAAACTTGGTAAACATCCGAACAGACACACCCACTGGAAGTTATTGGACACTTGTCCAATCTAAGTTAAGCTAACCTTAGTTACAGTAATTACTCAGTTTTTTTTAATATTTAGCACGCGTCTTACTACCCGTTCGGGTTATACGCTTTAAGTACTAATTACGCTAATGGATTAGGAATTGGGAAGGTTGAATTAGAGGAAGTGAACCCGCATTTGCGTAGAGGGAGAGTGGAAAACCATTTAGGAAAAACCACCCCCAGTCCATCCGACTGAGATCTCCCCGTCCTCAGCAGTAGAGCTCAAACACAAGCGCGTTAGCCAACTACGCCACCGAGGCGGGTAATTACTCAGTTGAATTGATCTAACCTTGCTATCGTTCCATCCAATGATAAATTAGAATTTAAATTAATATTCACACAATAAACAATTTGACTTTTGTAGTACAACTTGACATCATGGATTAAACCTGTGTGTTCATGTATTAAGTTTACGTCTGATGAGTTGTATAAATGTTGAAAAAATAAAATAATTTCAAATAAATAAATATTAAAGTAGGTATCATTCAATTCGCTATTCCCGTGTTATTAGTGTTAGTATTAAATCTTTAGTAATTTCCTATCTTAATTAAAATTATGTGCATCATATTATGATTAAGAAGCTTAGTGATTATTCCCATAAATATTAGTAATAACCTCGGTCAATGAATTCCTGCAATGAAGACGCGACAACACCTTTCCTGTGTTCTCGGGTGAAATCCATGACTTTCAATGGAAGTCCTTGAAGTGGGGGTATTTCATCCATATCATGCTCCATTTCCAAATTTGTAAAACACTACAGATTGTTGGGGACTGAAAAAGTTAAAAAGTGAAAAAAAAATTTCAATTAATATTGAAAGTTCAATTTTTGGTTAGTGGGTTATATAAGTTTATTCTCTTTTTAAATACGATGGAATAGTATAAAGACAAGAATAACATCATTTCAAAGAGTAAAGTCGGGACACTCATTGCAAATAAACAAATTTTAAGTTTTTCCATTACCTCTTTTTGAGATGAATTCAATAACTGATTTTTATAAGTCTCACCAGTCCTATGTATCTTAAAAATGAAATATCTAAAGACTTAGTGATTCGAAGCTATATGGTTAGAATATGTATTCTTAATATTATGTCTTACAAAATATAATTGCTTTTCAGAACAATAGTTTAACAAACAATACCGGCAGACGACACACCTTGCTTCGTAGAAACCATTGTTCCCACTTGTACTAAATTATAATTGAAATGGTAGAGTTTTTTATTGAAAAAATATTATTTTATTAATTTAAAATGTTTATTTTTATTTAAATTACAAACAAGCCATAAATAAATTTATCATACACCAGTGATAGTAAATTCGAAACCCAAAATATAGATAAACATTTTGTCATTTCAACTCATGGACATGGAAATTATTTTATGTGGTTTCCTACCTGTATTCAAGGTCAAAGCCAAAACAAAAGTAAAGTATCTATCGGAAACGTCAATCTGTCACATGGTATTGTGAAAGTTTTAGTATGAAGTTTGAAAGAGTTTAAAGACAACTCACCTAAAATTGTAAACCATGCGGTTCTTACGATATTATAAATTCTTTGGAAACCAAGGAGGGAAAATGACACAGTTTATGTCACGGGTAAGTTTAATGTTATGGTTATGTTAGTACTGTACGAGATACAATTATATAGACTTTTTTAAAGAATCAATACATAACACCTAGCTTGTTTTCATTCAGTGGTTTTGTTTTTAATGTTTTATTAAAAAAAACTAATCCAATAACTTCTTTGACAATCACCGGTGCATTGGGAAAGTATTTTGTTTGAAATACAAAAAACAGTTCGATGATATTTCAATACCTTATTTAAACTCTAATGCAAACAAATATAAAAATAAAATATTACTCTTAGGTAACTGAACAAGGTTGTTTGGATGTAGACCTGATGGTTACATTTATACTTAGTTATCGATAATCTTACAATTGCTCAATTAATATTTAATTAAAAATCAAGCTGGTTGCTTTACAGACGCATTTATAATTCATTTATAGTAATTCTCATGTTGATATAGCTAATTATGGACTCATATGTTTGTGTTTTGGGAACTTCTCACTAACGAGATTCCATTTTGCGTTAAAATTCTGCAACTTAACAATTTAAAGTAGCTTTAACTGAGTTTTTAAATTTTCTCTTAAATTGTTGAGCTGTATTTGTTTAACCATCAGCTCTTAATTAGGTAATATGCATAAATAATTATGAAAATGGGATAGGGAATTTTTTTTATCGCTCAAGGAAAATCTATAGATCCTCGCTGGGTTTGAACCCACAAACTTCGGGTCCTGAGGCAAGCACTTTACCCCGAGACTACTGAGGTTGACAAAGGCACCATTAATGTCACCAATGTATCAACCAAGTTGATATAAGCTACATCCTTTGAATAAATGTTTAAATGATATATTTATTGTAAAATGTGTGATTTAACTTCCCATAAATTCTTCTTTCTATAGAACAAAACCCCATCCAAATCTTTCCTCTAGAAAATATGTAAGGAAACATACAAAGGTACATAAACTCTATGTACAGGACTATATTCTGTTAGGAACAAACATCTAGAAAATAGAAACATATTTTACTACTGTCAACATTGTACCATAAGATGAATACAATTCCAGTAAACTTTCTCATTTTCTTAAATGTTTAAAACTAATTGGCTTAGATCCACACACATACTTGAATGTTTATTTATGTTTCTATTTATAAACCAGATAAATAATAAATCATATGTATTGTCAATATCTATCAAAAGTGACAGCTACATATCACAGTATTTGACATATGAATGCATGAAAGTAGATCTACTAACTTTTTTAGTTGTCCTAAGGACCTTTCTATGATAATTGGACTGTAAATACCCCAACAGACCTTGCTAACATAATCACATCAGTTTATTTTTGATCCATTTGAAAAATAAACTATCTTGAGTCTGTTATAATCCCCTAACATAAATCAAACGGACCTAAATGAGTATTAGTGAGCTTTCTAAGCTAAGTATACTAAGTATGAAGATTAAAGTGTGATCACTAGTATAGTTACTTGTCTTTTACGAGAGATAAGCTTATCATGAGTATTATTTGTAATCCTTCCTTTTACCGACCTGTCTTGAAGCCAGGTTACATTAGTCATTTCTCTGGTTGTTTGCTAGTCCTCTATTTTTATAACATCACAGGTTGGGTTATTAGCTCCTGGGACTGCACCTATAGTTTACTTTTCCCTGCCCCTGACATGAAAACTAATATTTTTACCCTAACAAGGTGTCCAAAGTCTCTCGGTATTAATAATCCTGAATGTGGCAGTGTGTGTCTACCACCGAGTTTTACTAGGGGGTTAACCATACCATACCGTAACATATCTTTGAGTTACATTATTGTAAGTCGTATAAACAAATCAGTGTGATGTTGACGAGATGTCATGGACTCTAGTAAGAATTCTTCCCCTGTCACAGATATATTTACTTTAAATTGCCGTTAGAGGTTCATTAAAAATATATTTTAATGTAGAGAGATAGGTTAGACCATGATCCCAAAAGGGGTAGGCATATAAGACCGGTAAAAGTTTGGAAATCACTGCTTTAGATCAGCGTTTCTAAACCTTTTAGAAATTTCCATGTATTTTTATAGCAACCCAAATGGACCATCGGGGTACCCCCTAAGAGGACCAATGGCTTAGATCAGTGTTTTACAAAATAGTCAATTTGTAGTCCCCTTTCAGGGGCATGGAATAACCAATGTATTCCTTCCAGACTTTCATAAACTAAAGGAATAAATACCTGATGTCTTGTAAAGTATGAGTGAGCGTTACAAATTTTGATAAAATCACTGTACCCACTTTGGCGACCAAATGATCTGAGGTGTCGTTCTCTCAATAGACAGGACTTGAGAAGTCTGGAAGATTGAGGTTTAAATCTCATTCGGGTGTAATGCGGGTTGTTTTTCCTAAATGGTTTCTCACTCTTCCATCACACACCTTTAGGTACATTTATTCTAAATCCCACCCTACCCCCATTAGAGTCTCCATATTATAAACTTAACAGGTTGTAAGATGTGGTGATAAAAAAAACTTTTTTTAGTAAGCTAACAAAGCTGTAACAAAGGGAAAGAAAAGCTTACTAAAATTCATGACATCCCTTCAAAACCTGCATTCATTTGTTTAATGGATGTACCGATGTACCACTAGATGAATGCTCCACAAGTCAGGTGTCGGGAGAAGTGTGTTTAGGAAGGTCCTTTAAAAACACTTGTGTCACCCTTGTTGGGTTATAATGTTAATGCTTTGTTTGAGAATCCTTAAACAACCTTAAAAGTGTTGTTATTATGTCCGACCAAGTGTCTGTTATTGTTGTATGTGCTGACATCTAGGTTAAGAAATTTGAAGTGTTGTATGGTTGGGCAAAACTGCCCGAGGAAATTATACACACTGTTGTGACAAAGAATTCAGGTTTCGCAATAACTGGAGCAGGATCGACAGTCGACGCTGGCTCCTACCCCCGACCGAGCCACCGATTCCCGTCAAGGATCAGTACACCGTCGGGGTACGAGGTCGAGAAAATTTTACAAGTCCGAGATCGACGGTCGACGGAGGCTCCTACCACCGAGCCACTAGGGCAGGGCTATTCACTTAGTTATCCAAGCGGACCACTCCAAAAAAATCATAATATTTGGAGGACCAGACATTTAATTCAATCTGGAATTATTTTGGAACACTAGGCCTAGTAAATATGAAAAAGTAAATCATGTCAAAATCATTTATACATAATTAATCATTGTTAAAATATAAACCATTAATGGGAAAAACAAAACAAGACTAAATACACGCAAAGGAGTTTCCTATTACTACAAATAACGCATGGACAATAAGCAAGAAAAACAAACTGCTGTGACATCTGCTGTTGGGTGGAGGGGAGAAGAGGTGTGAGTCACTCTCAGCCACCCTGTCTCCTGGCCATCTGCAATGTTCAAGGTCAAAAACAAGAATATGTGATATAGCTCTGCCGTTATGTAGTGGCGCTTGAAGGGAGAGATACTTGGTCTATAGTGGGGGAAACATGTCACTGGAGGGAGAGCTCACACTCCCATGTAAACACACAGTGTTGGTGTTGCCAAGAGCCGAGTAACACTGTCTGGCAGCTTCCCCACCACAGATAAGAGACAGAAGATCTCTGTCGTTCATGTTCAGGAGCCTCTACCTACCGTCTGAACTATACGATGCATCTCCAGTGATTATAGTAGTTAAACTTTCAATTCGGGGGCTGATCTGTGGAGCTTGGCGGGCTGGATGTGGCCCGGGCTCCCGATTGAATAGCCCTGGCCCAGGCTATCTAATTATTGTATGCTATGTGTACACCCTCTGTTCTACAGTGCAAACAGCACCGACTGGTGACAAACCAGCCACATGGTCAAAGTGCAAACCTGACCGACCGTTCGGCCGCCACCACAGCTACCTACGTATATCTCTCTCCGAGCGATGCAACTTAAGATGTGAGTACATTTCCACTTGATCATCAACATTCATTATCCAAAAATATACCATAGTTTCCTCTGACCGGTCCTTATTATTCATCTTTGTATGTTGGCCTCTCCTGTGCTCAAGATCAAGTTATTGTATTATTATTAGCACCGCGTCTTACTACCCGTTCGGGTTATACGCACTTACGCTAATGTGTAATGGTAGGGTGATTGTGATATGAAATGGAGGACCTACAGTTTAACGTGGAATCCGAACCACGGTGGAGGGCGGCACTCCTCACATTCACAAGTTGTGATTAATACACATCTTGTCAGAGGTGAAGGAAGGGTTTGGTAATCGGATAAATCTGTGCCAGGACCGAGGATTGAACCTCGGCCGCCAGCACAGAAGTCCGACACCTTACCCCTAGACCACCAGGTCACCCGAGTTATTGTACTAGGATGTAGATGACCACCTCTAAATAACATGGGTTCAAATCTGCTTGGGGTCAAAAGTGTAGTCTTTAAGGAAAACAGACCTAAGAAAACCTTTGCACAGACCACTCCAAAAGAAGTCTATGGTACTAATAACACCCATTATAAGCTATGGTGAAAATATATATTTATGTTATTCTCCTATTTTTTTTCTCTATCTTTTCCATTTCCTTCTTTCTCTCTACTTTAGGAAAGATCACTTGAAACTGGGGATATACAGTCCAATCCTAATAGGAAAACATTATCTGAGAGCTATATTTATTTTAGGTATTTAACATGCACTTTCTGAACTGACTGATTGATTATATCAGCACATGGGGCATTCCATGTCAAATCAACCAATGTAGAGGCACTTTTCAACCTCACATTTTTTAATTTTTTTAAAATTTGGCAGAGTGAAAGAACCACTCGAGATATGGCGGCACAAATTATGGGGGTAGGATATTCTTGTGGCACAAATTCAGCACTAAATATTGGCATATGTTTCAAAATTTGTGCTGTTATGGGTGCTGCCAGCAGCACCCACTGTTTTTTTGGTGTTTTCACGAAAACTATGGCAGCACAAATTACGGGGATAGGATATTCTTGTGGCACAAATTCAGCACTAAATATTGGCATGAGTTTCAGAATTTGTGCCAATATGGGTGCTGCCAGCAGCACCCACTATGTGTTTTTTTGGCGTTTTCACGAAAATTATGGCGATAGGATATTCTTGTGGCACAAATTCAGCACTAAATATTGGCATAGGTTCAGAATTTGTGTCGTTATGGTGCTGCCAGTAGCACCCACTATTTTTTGGTGTTTTCACGAAAACTATGGCGGCACAAATTATGGAGATAGGATATTCTTGTGGCACAAATTCAGCACTAAATATTGGCATAGGTTTCAGAATTTGAGGCATTAGTGGTGCTGCCAACTTAGGACCTGTTAAAAATACCCTTGTCCTTTGCACTATATTAGAGGGAAGGGGTGGAATTCCAATGCCAAGCAATCACACACGTATTTGCTACTCACCTAAGGGGAAAAGTGGAAGGGGGAGTTTAAGCTGAAACAATGGGAGTCAGTGACTCATTGTCTTTGTGCTATCAACAGTTATTTGTTATGTTCAGCTAATTTAGCGATAGAGATTCTAAATACAATACCATCCTTTATACTGCATGGAATTAGGGTTGGGGAGAGTGAGTAGCTCAACACTTCAGTCAGTTGTTGGTTAGTCAGCTAAAGAGAAGATATTAAAGGGGTGTCACACCTTGTGTCAAAATAACATTTTAGGGGTTTAAAACCTGGAGAACATTTAAGGTGTTTTAAGCATGGATATCATTCAATGGGTTTGAAATCTGGAGAACATTTCCATTTTAAGGGATTTGAAGCTTGGAAAATACTTAAGGGTTTGAAGCCTGGAGAATATGTGTGGGGGAGGGCCTGGAGAACATTTAATGGGTTTGAAGCTTGGAGAACATTTAAGGGATTTAAGGCCTATGACATGTATGGCGTGGTCTTGGGAACATATGAAGTATGACGTAAACTAGGCAAAGGAGTGAGAAATTTGACGTGGCATTGGGAATCCCATATCACAGTGGAAAGGTAGGTGGAACCCTTTTTTAATGAATCTAACATAACTCCTGAACCCATTTGCATCTCATCTTCAAATGTTGCATAGCTACTAAGTAATAGTATATATACAACATATATTTTTTTTGAAGGGGGAAAAAAAGTTTTTGAAAAATTGCCGCCAAAATATTGATAACGATTTTTTTATATCCTTTTTTTAAAACTCCCAATTAAAATCTCATATAAAAGAGCTATTCAAGAACTTTCCAAAAACACTTGAATCACTTCTTTAGGTGCCCAGGTTACTGAAATATTCAATGTTAAAGTTAACAAGTTGGTGACAAAATTGGTCGAAATCACAAATTTTGCACCTCTATAACTTCATAAATAAAAACGATATGGACATGAAATTTTACATAGGCATATATCTCGAGTGGTTCTTTCACTATGCCAAATTTAAAAAAAATTTAAAATGTGAGGTTGAGGACCTTGTTGAATTGACATGGAATGACCCACATGATAATTTCTATGAGCAAGAGTGAAAGAGCCCATCAATTTGGCTGGAAAATGTTCACATATCTTCCACATTCCACAATCAATATGGGAACTGACGACTTAACTTCCCATCCAAAGGAAGTTGTGCTACGGATTTTTATTACTCAAGAAAAATCAGTCAACGCCGCTGTGTTTGAACCCAGCGAGCACTTTACTCCAAGACCACCGAGGTCGACTTTACATTTATAAACATTACTTGATGTTCTTTCATGTATTCACACATCAAGTCATGTGATATGCAGCTGTCATTTTTGATAGATATTATTAAATACAAACATGTGTTTGTGTTTTATAAAAATGTCTTTCTAAGAAAATTGGACACTGTAATCTTAAAACCTCACCTAACTATGGACAGGACTCTCAAGGTGAATCAGGTCTGTTGTAAGGCTATCATAGTACTAATCGCGCATGATTTTGCCGGCTCTAGGTCAGTACTGCATGCCCGCAGAGGGAGTGAGCCTGACGTCCAAGTCGCAGCTCCTGTCCACGGATGAGGTCCTGCGGTTAGCAGAACTCTTTGTCAGAGAGGGTGTCACCAAGATAAGGCTGACCGGGGGAGAACCTACCGTCCGCAAGGACTTGGTCGACATTATTGGTGGGTGACACTGGGCTATCCCTCAGCTCATGACTTACAAACTGACTCAATACTTTGCTCCAAGCACCAAGGGTTGTCAGATGAACGCGTTCACAAATAACTCGATTGTTCTAACCCTTTTTGGGTTCAAAATAAAGTCCCCTGGACTTGTAATTAATGTGTCCGACCAGAGATGTCACCATCCACTTCAATGGTCATGTGGTCAAAGATGTCCTTCTCATAATATGCTGGTTTGCCAAAGAAGGGGAGATTGGGATTCGAATATCGATCAAGTTTATTGAGGGTATGGTTGTGTTCTTAATGCAAATTCTGGTACATTTCCCATAAATTATCCCTTCCTTATCCCTTTGATATAAACCTAATTAATATGTGTGTAACCAGTCAGAATGTGATTCCAAATTTGTTCACATTAAGTGGTAAACCAATGTCTGGGGCCTGGTTGGTAGCATTTAATATAGTTATATATGTTGAACCAAAGCACTAGTAACCATCATAGTCGCCACTATAATAATTACCAATTTCCCTGTTCACATAAAACATCTTGAAACCCAGAAGGCCTAGGAAGCTGGAATGTTGCATGCATGTAATCTAAAACAAAAAAAGGGCGCAGTAATACTTGTTGACCGAAAATTAATATGGAGACCAAAAAAAACTATAAAATATACACAAAAATGTTGTTTATTATGAAATCTTCGATTGGGGAAACAGTTTCACACTTCTTTTGGAGTATATATTTGATCTAGTCTTTAATTGAAATTCGCCTCCCAGATTTTGAGAATCACTAAAAATGATTCACATTTGTAATCATTATCAAACAAATGCCAATGGGACAGATTACACGACCCCCCCGAATGAAGCCGTGGATTTCTAAACAGAAATTATGCTATTAACTTGATTAAAATGCAGGTCTAAAATTTGCTAACTAAAATCTAAATTTATTGAATCCTTGAAAATCCTTAGGAATTCGAGGTCTAAAAGTGCCCAGTCCTATAAATAGTTTTATATCTTTAACTTAATGAAAAAATAACTTACATCCAAGGTCATCATGATTTATTGAAATGTCAGCGTATTTCACCTTCCAGCGTCCCTGAAGCAGATCAAAGGTCTGGAGACTGTCGCCATGACAACAAACGGTTTAGTGCTGACACGCCAGTTGGTACCCTTGCAGCGGGCAGGTTTGGACATCCTGAACGTGAGCCTGGATACGCTGCGCCCAGCCCGCTATGAGCAAATCACCAGGAGGAAAGGTTACGAGAGGGTCCGAGCGGGCATTGACCTCGCTCTGCAGTTGGGCTACAGCCCCGTCAAGGTTGGTCAAACTGGAACTAGAAATGTGTAGATGTCTCTGATAGAGTTTGCATTCCTTAGTTACGGCGATTCAGCTAATGTAATTTTGTACACTGCCATTATTCTGAAACCTAACAAGCTTACCTTCCTTGTTTCCACTATGGTTCAGATTATATGATTGGGCCATAGTGAAGCCAATCACGGTAAGACTCTGAACCTTCACCATAAAAAGGAAGTATATCAAAGAGTGAAAAAAGATTTTTCCTTAAAGATATATAGATTGAAATATAAAATATATAGATTGAAATATAGTATGTCATTCATTGTGTGCTCTGCCCAGGGAAGAGTCACATGTACTGGATTTTGTACAATCACTGATCCAGAGAATAAGATTAGACAGAATCTGGAACAAAGATATCAGGAGGCTATGTTGGGAAAACAATTGAAATTGTGTTTAAAGTGGTTTGGCCACATAAAAATAATGGAAACGGACGGGTGGCAAAGAAGGTGAGTGATAGACCAAGAGGATCGATCATATCACCAGTGATGTGGTAATAAGAAACAAGAACTTTAGAGAAGTAATTTAAAACCAAACATTAATGGAAGAGTCTCACTGGAACGGTTTTATTATTTGCATTATTATTATGATTGAGATATTTTTATTACTTTGTAACTCATTGGGCCAGATTCTTATGCAAGACTAGCTCGTTCCATTCTGGTCTAGATAGGTGGTATACTGTATTTAGTGGAGCACCGCACTTGAGGTATACTTGCCCCGTTCCAGTTCATTTTTAACACCGCGTATTACTACTCGTTTGGGGAGTTTACACATATTTACCATTTACTTATATGTGCTAGAGATGAGAAAGGTTGAATTTAGAGGAAATGTACTCAAATTGGCATGGAAGCCGAGCAGTAAACCATTTAATGAAAAACACCTCTAGTACACCCGACTGGGATTCAAACCTCGATCTTCCTGTCATCGGCGGTTCCGTCCATTGCGAGAGTGATGCCTTGGACCATTCAACTAAAGAAACCAATTTAATTCTTCTGTTGTCCACTAGGTGAATGTTGTGTTGATGCGAAACTTCAACGATGATGAAATCTGCGACTTTGTTCAACTGACTGAAGATCGCAACCTGGACATCAGATTCATCGAGTACATGCCTTTCAGTGGCAATAAGTGGGATTACGAGAAAATGGTGCCCTTCAAAGAGATGGTGGACAAGATTCAGGGGCAGTGGCCCGATTTCTATGCTATGGCCAACGGACCTAATGACACCTCAAAGGTAAACATGATAATTTTCTATTTTTGGCATATTTCTTATACACAAACACACACATATTAGAAACCAAACTTCTACTTTAAAATATTAGAGACAAAGGTGAATGTAGTTACTTAATTAAAGCGACAGTTTGTAAGTATTGCAACCATCCAATAAAAACCTTTGATTTCGATACTATCAAATATCAAAGTTAAAGGTCAAATCACCTTCACTTTGACTACCACAATAGTGTTCACATGTTTGAAACATTTTGAAGGAAGACAACAACTGGGCTATATTATGAAAAGATTCTAGACATCTCGCTAAATATGACAAATAGAATTTTAACACCTAATAGTGAATAAATGTCATAGCTACAGAGAGGTCTGCTTCTGTTTGTAGAGGGAATGTGTGGAAAACTATTTAACAAACTTTGTTCATTCAAAAAGAGACATATTTGGATTAAAATTAACACAGATTATTAAGGGTTAGCGGAATATAGTTTCCCACACATTTTTAATGTGTTTAAATTTCAATCCCTACCTGACATTTTAAAATATGTCTATGTATTTAATAAAAACTAGAACCCAAATGTTTCTCATATTTTGCGCCTGTAAGGTCTATTCATTGGCTCTCTTCTTGCAGGCGTTCAAGGTGCCCGGGTTCAAAGGTCAGGTGGGGTTCATCACGTCTATGAGCGAGCACTTCTGTGGGTCTTGCAACAGGCTGAGGTTGACTGCCGATGGCAACCTTAAGGTGTGTCTCTTCGGGAACACCGAGATTTCCCTGAGGTGCGTGACCTGCCATCTGGTGGGCAGAATATGAACTTGGGTCTGTACTGAGACCCTTATTATAGGGAACCAATTACATTTAACATTAAAACATAGGGGATTGGGATGAGGTTATTTTAGAGTAAATGTGACGACATTAGTATAGTAAGAGGATGGGGAAAAAACCAGATTAACCAAAGAGGTAATGGCTGCCTCTTGAAGAAAATTGTTGCCATCCAATTCGCTGGTCAAAGTTTCATTCTATCAGAACTAACCAGAAGGGAGTGTAAAATGTGCAATGCAACTTCCTAAATATCATATTGTGTTACTCTTACCTCCGTACACAACAAGACACATAAAGTGAATAAAAGTTTTCTCCCCAGGGACGCTCTTCGTAGCAACTGCAGAGAGGACGACTTGCTGGCCTTGATCGGGGCCGCAGTCAAGAGGAAGAAGAAACAACACGCAGGTTGGCAAACATTCAAATTTACTCGAAGCTAGGATACTTGGTCTCCCTCGAATTCTTAAGAATTTTGGAGATTTGAAAAAATGTTAGATTCCAAATTATTATTTTATAAAACTGTTACACCACTTTCTATGATCCTAGTCCTAATTCAAGTCTTGTATTTGAAAACACAACTTACCCAGCTACGTTAACAAACTGAGAGTGAAAGAAGAAACGCATTTAGTCACCAGTTCATTGACTGCAATACCTGCTTACAGGTCCATTTTCTTGACAAACAACTCTTCACTTATTAATATTATCAATCTGTAGGTTGAATTATTGCAGGTGGTAAATATTGGCTCCTGGATAGACAACACTTCATACCGTTGTTAATTTAGTACGCAATGAATGTTGAGGATTTGCCTTTAAACTTTAAATAAGGTGGACTAAGGTCCTTATTACTTTTACAGAACACACTATATTCTCAAAATAAATATTGTTCAGTTTGATTCCTACCAACAACAGTAATTTTATTGTTCCTTTTTTTCATTAATACAAAATAAGATAACTTTCTCAAGTTGCATTGTAAACCATCTTTATGTGAATGCACGTTATATAAAATAATAAGTTGCCAGAACAACTTTTAAATAAAATTAGGATTGATGGGGGAGAAAACTATAATAATGCAACAAAGTTAACCTTCTGTAGAACTTTACGAGTTGTTTTACCAAAAATGGAGAAGGCAATGTGTCCACCTTAGACGTGGACACCTATAAATTGTAATTATAAGATATCCTTGTTTATTATTTATTATTATTATATATTTGTCCGTGTCCGTCTGGTTCTTGCAGGTATGATGAACCTATCACAGATGGAAAATCGACCAATGATTCTGATTGGTGGATGACTAGCACGTAAGACCTGCATCACGTGTTTTGTCCACCCATTTTGTAGAAAAAACATTAAACATTATTTAAGAAAGTTTGTCTATTCAAAAATACCTATTATTGCATCTTTATTTAAATATTATTGTTACTAAAGGATGAGTCTATTTTACAGGGTTTTTTACAGACATATGAAACATAAATTTAAGGACTGTTTAAGGACAAAAACTATTATTTCTCGTGCTGCCAAAAGCTAAACAGTCAATAGAAAAAGGAATTATAAACCCTACAGAATTTTAAATAGATGGAAAACAATTACTTTACTGTAAATTTAATAAACAGATAGGACTATAAAAATAGAAATCTAACTTTATTGTTACTTACTTCACTCTCCTTGGTTTATTGATTAGTGTAATCATTCTGGATTCAGTATAAATTGTAGTAGAGCTAGAACAAAAATTTAAGCGCTAAAGTGGATGGGAGATGAAAAAATAGCTATAAGCAGGCATTCTAGTGCAAAACTGTAATTATAAGTGCTTAAAGTGTTAATAGGTAGTCAGAAATAAAAAAGAATTATTACAAATGACGGACAGTTTTAGAGCAACTTGTACAAAAAAAATTGCGAATGTATATGAATTAAGATTTTTAAATGTAGGAAATTAAAGAAAACATTGTATTTCATCAACAGTTACGCTAATGTGATAACACAGTATGTATCCCCTTGCCCCTATAGAGTTTCCAACCCATGGGTACGACTATCTTAAGCTAGATATTTCATGCTCCAGTGCAGCTTAAATCGCGGTCTTCACAACCCTTTCAAAAATAAATATGGAAACATGGAAATTCCAAGACATTTCAAGACTCAGAGCAATTAAAGGACTTTTCCAGGCCTTGAAAAAAGACACATTAAACTCCAGGTCGTTCAAGGACTGTATGAACCCTGATCTTAACCTACATAAAATAGGTTTAAAATTAAAGTAAATATTCAAAACATTTTTAAATCACTACTAAGAGAAACTAAGTTCTTTATAGATTTTGGTAATCAATCTAATCTAAATTGCAAGGACTAGAAGCAGGATCAAAATTATTAAATCTACATTAAAGTATACACAATTTTTATATTTTCTAACATATCATTTGACTTTATCTTGATTATAAGCTAAACATGGTATGGAAACCTTGACCTATATTATGTTCCATTTAAGAACTGGTGTTTACTTTCTAAACTCAGGGCCAAATCAATACATAACTTGTAACCTAACCTAACCTACTTAGAATAACACCCCCAACAGTACACACCCAATCCAATCCCACAAACACTTGCCCCCCCCCCCCCCAACTTGATTTGTGACAATTGTTTCAAGTATACTTTAGCTACTGATTACACAAATTATAATTTAAAAATGACTAACTACCCGAAATTGAGAAATATTTGCTAACACAATGAATTGGGGATGAGAAAGGATGCATTTTAGAGGTAATCTACCCACATTTGCGTGGAAAACCATCAGAGAAAATCACCTTTAATAGACCCGGCCGTGATTCAAACCCCAATCTTCCCATCATTGGCAGACTAGTCTAATACAAGTCCCAGTTGGACTGTTTAAGTGGCTACTATTAAGATCCATTCTAGTGTGTATCTTAGAGTCGAATTTGATTATATTAATAAAAAGAGATAATATATCTGCATCATTTCCCTAAACTTGCTAGGTTTTTTTTTAACCATCTGATAACATTGTTTCAGGTGGTCCATGCCCCAAAACATCCAGTCCTCCACGTTGGCCTCCATCCTGCCAACTTGACACAACGTTTCTTCAACAAACATATACACCACTATCTAGACAAGTGCGCACCTTTGTACAGAGTGACAAGCTCACTCACGTAGATGACTCGGGGAGTGCTAAGATGGTCGATGTCAGTGATAAAGGCGTAACAATCCGAACAGCCGTGGCGCAGGCGGTGGTGCAGGTGGGAGAGAAGATAGGAAGACTCATCCGACAGAATGAGCTGAAGAAAGGGGATGTGCTGACGATATCGCAGCTGGCGGGGATACTAGCTGCGAAGCGCACCTCCGAGCTGATACCACTGTGCCACAACATCTCTCTTTCTAGCGTCAACTTGGTAGTGAAGCTGAACGACTCCGGGTCCATCGTGTTGATCAGCTCGGAGGTTCGTTGCGAGGGTAAGACCGGCGTGGAAATGGAAGCATTGACGGCTGTTACGGTGGCAGCACTGACTGTGTATGACATGTGCAAGGCTGTTAGTCATGATATTGTTATAACCGACATCTGTTTGCTCAGGAAAGATGGCGGTAGAAGTGGAACCTTCGAAAATAGCCTTAAATTGTTTTTCTTTTCCGCTCTTGATTCAGCAATGAGTATAATTTTAATGTTTTAGACTTTTTAAAAAATGCACTTTCTACCAATTTTTATATATATATATATACAACTAAGGACATGGCTGTGATGATTTATTAAATAAATATTTTGTATCTATTTACTTGGTTTATAATGAATAAAATAGTATTTTGACAAATTTGTTATTTTAATTGGTTCACTACTAGTACGGATGTGTGAGGATAAATGAGGAGATATTTGAATTGAAAAGTAGCGGCTTCGACAGTATAGGTTGATTGCGGGCTAACGCTATGGAGTTTTTTTTTTACGAAACGATGTGGCAACGCTGCAAAATCGTGTTATGGAAGTGATAGGTAAGGAAGACCTGAGTTATGAGTAAATTTTAATTTAGGTGTTTATTTGAAACAAAACATTTAGCTTGGTTTTTTTTAATACATGTGTCTTTGTTCTATATGGGAAATCAAGTCAATGTGACTTTTACGATGAAAAGAACATAGTTGACACTTTACACCTCTTCCACTGGACAAAGGAGTAATGGTTACCTAGTGAAGAACATTTTTCTTCACCACCCAATCTCCCTACCTAGATTTAATTCTCTCAGGACTCATCAAATACAAAACACCACTTCATAAAAGAGGGTGATTATAAACATGCAAAGGGGTGTAAAACCAAGTGTTAATGCTTGATTCACATGTTTGACAAAAATTTAGAACGTAATCTGCTTGAACGTTGTGCATCAATTCATCAGTTGACTTTTAACGCTTTGAAACAGAAATTTAGAACAGCCAATTATAAAGATGAACATTTTCTAATTACGGCAATGGGAGGATAGCTTTGGAATGGACCCGAACGATATAGGATGTAATGAGGTGGACTGGAGAGAACTAGCTCAAGATAGATATGGGTGGCGTACTCTTGTAAGTACGACAATGAACTAGAGTCCCAGATGCCATAGAACGAGACACACTTTTCATTGAACTAGTTATTTCAAATAGGCTCACAACAGTAGACGCAGCTGTAAACTTGTATCCCGATTTGTAGGTGCATGCACACTTGAGTCGGCTGGTTTATAAAATTTTGTTGCTTCTTCCATATAGAATTATGGAGAAACATACACAACAGATTGTTTCTACGGTTGCAGAAGGATCTATGAAGTTTGCGCTAATTTCAGTTCCGCTCTTGTTTCTCAGTGAGAATGCGAGTCTACAGTAAAAGGAACTTAAGAAAATGATTATCACAAATAACAGACACGGGATATGAATATATATACTTTGATCAGAAATGTAATGGTATACATTAAGTAAAATATCAATCTATTGAAACAAGATGTGTTTGCCTTTGCTTGTGAAGAGAATGTCATTCCCGAAGTTTAGCCAGTCTCTTGACTAAATCATCTTGTTCCTCAACAGAGCCATATTCCACCGGTAGTGACACCATCAAATCCAACCCTGCTTCTTCTGCGACTTCGTTTAACAGTGCCTCCACGTCGAGTATCGGTACTGCTGTGGTCGTGGCTTCCGACATCATGTCCTTTATGCAAGACTCTCTAACATCCAGCTCTTCTAAATTATTCTCAAACTCATCCATGAGCTTAGAAATCCTTTCCAAATTCATAGATTTTAAAGTTTTATCCATAGCCTCACTGACTTTCCTCAACGAGTTGGTAATCCTGTTCATGGTCTGAGCATCTTGCACTTTGGCCGCAATCGCCTCCACGCGGGCGCTCATCGTCAAGAAGTTCAGCGCTTGGTTCCTTTGACGGATTGAGTTTTCAGCGTGGATCTTGGCGACGGCCAAGTTGCCTTTCCTGATGTGTTTCTTGCACTGCTCTTTTTCTATCTTTTCTTGTTTCTGGCTTCTCCTTGCGTTCCTAGACATTTCTTTCGCTGCAAATTTCAAATTGAATATGTGTCTGTCCATCTAAGCCCTTCATATAACGTTGCTGTTAAGTGCCTACATACTCTCTGTGCGTCAGTTTTTTTCTACTTTCACACCAGCTCAAACTGCCGTTGCTTAGCGTAGCAACTATGTCCATTACAATGCATGCAATAGTTAAGTTGGCTACTACATGATAATAAACACACTTTAAAAATCAAATTAGTCTTGATACTCTACAATTCTAAATCTTAATTCTAACAATGAATCTCAAATCAGGATCTTGGGAAATATGAACCAAATAAAATTATAAAAAATAGTAACTAAATGTTAACATTTACTACTATATGGCATATAATATTACAACATTTATACGTTGTTAAGTAATGTTGAGGTTGATCTATCAATGAGTAATTGTGCTTTAAACAAATTTCAATTCAAATTTTAGAGTTTTTTTTTTAAATCTCTCAATTGTTTGAAAAATCTACGCATCATGCATAGTTTGAGGGTAATTTCTCAAATAAAGATATTTATAACATTTCTAAAAATAATTTTCCTCAAACCAAAGTGTCCACAGGACTCTTATTGTATTAATTGTAAAAATGTTAGGAAGGGGAGGGGAGGAAGTGTGGCCTAAAACACTTCTACTAGAATCAAATATATGAAATCTTTTTTTTAAAAAAAATATCAATTCGGCCATGATCCAGAGGTTTATAGAGCCAGCCGATCGAAATCAACGCAGCAGCGGAGATGGTAGCGGCATTACTAGCACTGGATTGGCAACACAACAAAGACCCAGAGGACATCCAACTCATCCGATTGGGGGTTGACAACTCCACTGTTTTTTAGGGCCTCCCGTCGGGGAAGAGCCTGGTTTTCAACATCATGGCAATCAGAAATCTCCACATCTAGGTAACAAACCGACTTCGCAAGAGGCCTTGGGACATTTACTGGGTGGAGTCGCAGATGAACCCGGCAGACATCCCTTCTAGAGCAGTACTGGAAACCCTGATCACGGAAGAAGCCCCGACAGCGGGAGAAGCAGACCTAAGGACGGTACCGACAGACCGACTAGGACTCTTTTATATATAAACTTTGTATGTAAATGAACACTGTATAAACCTAGTTTATTGAGACTAATAAAGAGGCCAAGAGCCGCAGTCTCGTCTCGGCATATTCGGCTGTCCCTCTCGGGACCTTCCACCCGCTATTCCGCACGAGCGAGAGTAAAAAAGTGGTTGGTGGAGGGAACTCAGGAGACCAGTCAGAGCTTGGTGAGTCAAGAAAATGGAAGCCAAAGCTGTCATTTATGTGGTAGAATGAATAGAGAAATTAGCTCGAGTGCCAGGTATATATATATTTTAACAAGGTAGCTTAGGCCTATTTATCAGACTTTGCACCGATTGTGTGGTATCTTTATTTGTTTTTCCAACTTCATACATTATTAAATAAATGCAATCAATAGCACTAAACCTAAAATGTGTAAAATGTTACAATTTAGAAATATTTATTATATGATTGGATTCAAATTCAGAAACCTTAGTACTCAACAGATTGGATTAAACATCTTTATTAAAGTAGGGCTAAAAATAAATTATTCAATTCAGATCTACAAAATAAAACGTTGGACCCAATATTTTTTTAAACACAAATTCTAGCTTTATAGAATAAATTCTATCAAACGCGAGAAGTTGGATAGAATAATTAACATTTAATAACACAGCTTACAATGCTACTAAAATTAAACTGTGCAATTAAGACCGTGTTGGGAGTTCAGAAAGTTTCACAACAAAAATAAATAAATCCTTATAATTATTGCTTAAAAACTGACACACTAATCTTGGCACTATATAAAATAAAATGTATTATTAAATAATGTAGCACTGGATAAATTCACCAAAATTAACTAATTGAACTTAAGCTAGTTTCTTTAACTTCTTAACCCTTCCTTCACCTCTGACAAGACATCTTGTGAATGTGTGGAATGCCAGGTCGCCACCGTGGTTCGGATCCCACGTTAAACTGTAGGTCCTTCATTTCATCTCACAATCACTCTACCATTATACATTACCGTAAGTGTGTACAACCCGAACGGGTAGTAAGACCCGTGCAATAATAATAATAATAATAATAATAATAATAATAATAATATTTTAACTTCTTCCTACCACCATCAGAATTCTTATTCCCTTAGATTTGTCTTTTATCAAAATTCTTCTTATTCAAAGACTTAATTCTAATAAACATCCATTTTCCAATCAAGCTTCAGACAGCTAAAACCTAAACAGTTGATGTGGTACTAGAATTTTGTCTTCGACACTACCATAGCACATTTCACTTTCATCTTGCCAAAACAAAGCAACTCTTTTCAAAATCAGCAAAAACATTGACTCGTGGTTTTAAAATATTTAAACTTGTATCTTTAAATCCTAACTTAGTGGAAAATTGGTTATGGTGGCCTTATTGTTGTTTCGCTAGGAAGGGAATATTTCAAAATGTAGTTTACATATCTAAACCCTTTTTTGGGGTTAGCATCATTGCCTTTGATACATCATGTAAATTTTAGAAGAAAAAAAATTTTGGGATAAAAAAAAAATCTAGTTCAAACCAATTAGGTATTTAAAAAAAATCAGCATGCTCCCTTAGTGAAGTGTGCAGTTGAAAGGAGAAGGGAAACAATTTAAGGGGTGGTCACATAGCTACTAATGCACAGTAAAAATTACTTATTTGAGACAAATTCTTGATGAACTAATGATATAATTTTTTCATCATTACTGTATGTACACTTTTCTTAATAGTTATAAAATTATGTAATTAATTTTTTTATGTGGTTTTAAAATTAACTTAAAAACAAATTTTGAAAATGGTTTAAAAAAAACAATTCAAACTTATTATATTTGTAAATTACACACAACTTAAGTTTAATCACGGAAATCTATTCCCTGTGCTATAAATTGGTCATTAGTTACATAAATGTAGGTTTATTACAAGATAGGGGTGACAACCCCCTTAACACCTACTCAAGACAAGAGAGGGGAGGTTTCTCTGTAGGACCCAAGTGTCAAGATTCAGTTATGCAGTAATCCTAGTGTTCAGTTGACAGGACAACACTATTGACTCGAAACTTGTCCAGAGGACCAGTTTAAAAAAAAATACAACTGAAATATTCTTAGTTTTAAAAAAACTTGGTAAGCTAGAAAGTGAACCTACATTGACATTTCATAAAATATAACAATTTTTTTTTTCAATGGGGATTTTTAACACATAATTTATGAAAACAAGGAGTATATCAGCACACGACTTACAAACTAGCTTTCAACTATGACCGTTTACTCAAGTTAAATTACCAACTTTACCTGGAATCGAAACTGGGACCCTTTGCATAGTAAGCACACTTGACATAGCTAAAGTGTTGGTTAAAATAATGAGAAACGTACTTCCTAAAATATATCACTTTAAATAAATGTTAAAAAAATATAAAGCATAGTTGTGCTAAAATAATATTCCTTAACAAAATTTGATTCAATTTGAATGTTGTGGAAGTTGCGCAAATTATGATGACTCAGCACACAAAGTATTAAATTATTTACATTTAGTTTGTAATAAAGATTGAATACTTTTCTAAAGCATGCAATTATTTGTATGCTTCTAAAATAAGAATTAACTTTTTGAGGTCAGCATAGCATTTCAAATTGTTCGGAAACTATATGCTATCCGCCAAGTAGACCAAATTTGGACTCTGCCCTCCAAAAGAGCGCAGACCTTGGCTTTCCTTCCAGTGGACATAAAATATTTTGACAATTTTTGAAAAAGTTCACCTATTTATTGTAAAATAACTATACAAATTAATAAAATAAATAATATTCACGAATAATAAATATTAGTGGTTAATGCAAAGACTTCCAAAATCACTGTTTTCCCCGTGTGGTTCAAAGCATTATTGAATATTGTGACTTAGGATATCTCTAATAAAATAGTATAGAGAAAAATTCATGGGATAAGTGAATTTTATTTCACAAAATTGGAAAAACATTTAGCATTTAAGGAGAAAATTGTACAAGATATATCCTTGGCAAGGATCGGCAGACTACTTTGATATAGTGTCTCAACATCCATCCTGAGCAAAGTGGGTTTGTCCCGAAAAAAAGGGTCGGTACTACATCACACCCTCAATCACCTCAAGAAAAGCAGACTTATATCAACGCCGAATACAAGTCCCTCCAAAGACACACACCAACTCATGACAAAATACATTTTCAATTTCATGCCAAGCTCCCAAAGATTTTAAATTTCAAAATTATGTAATTAATTATTCAACTTTACATATCCAAATTATAATAAGGGTAAGACACTGCTATAAATCCCATTTATAAAATGTGTAAATCCATCTAATATTACTAGTCACAGTAAGTTTATTAAAGAAATTAAGAATTTAAACAAGCGTATTCCAGGGAGAGAGTATAGTAACGATCTCTGTAAGGTTATGTGGGAACTAACTTGAAGGCCTGCTAAAGGCTCTCCCTACCAACCAAACTTTGTAACTAAACAATAGATCTTGTTTAATATCTTACATTTTCTCAATTCTTACTTCAGTAATGAGAAACTATGTAGGAGCAAAAAAATTACACGCGCATAAAAATCACCAAACGCAATCACAACTAAACAGCAGCTTTCCACTGCTACGAGGGCAGCCACACGACAACCCCACAGATCATGGAAAAGGTGTGCCTTCTCTCCGACTGTGGCCGACGCCAGATCACCCCTTGTTGTCCAACATCATCCAACCCCTACATTTGTACTCAAATCTGATTTCACCTCCACAGCCCCACCTAAACTTGATTATTCATTTATTATTTAATTCAAATTTCTTAGTCTCATTATTGAAAATGTTATTTGCCAAGAGTTAGGTGAAAGCTGGGCTGAGGGCGCACAAACTCGAGAGTAGATGGGCCAGCCCAAGTCTGATTAGTAGACTAACAAAAATGACAGCCTCCCTAAAGTTTCTAATGAACTCGTCCTTGCAAGGAACTATTTCTACCGGTTACAGAGGTTTGAAATCTTTTCTTTGGTAGGATAGTCAGTCTCTCTGGTTAGTAAATAGTAGCTAAGTCTTGCATAAAGCAAGGAAAGTGCATAGTTTCAGGGTTTGTCAGAAATGTGTGAAGGGACTGGTAAGCTACTCAACTAAAGATTCAGTGTAGGTATTCAGAAATTGCAGGTTGTAACTTCAATCATATTTTTTTAAGTCTGTAGGTCATGTGGTAACATTGCCAATTTTTAGGATGTTTAGGAACTGCACTAATAACTTTCATCAAATACAAATTATTTCATATTTACTAGAAAAATGATTTCTAAATACTTGTCGTTAAATAGGAACTAAGATTATTCAATTTAGCCTGTTTATTCTAACACTAAGTTTGAATAAAACCCCCCTATATAAGATTTAGCCCTAGGGAGTTTTTTTTGCTGCGAAGAATGAGGTTTCATAATATGATGAAATATTTGTGTGAAATTTAACTAAAAAGCGAAAACTCAGGGAAATTTACAAATAAAAAGATGGTATTATATGAAATTAGTATTTAATTACTTATTACTCAGTCTTACAGTTTTATCCACCAAGATGGTACAAGAGATTACAATTCTTGACAACTAGTTTGTTTATCAATACTAAATTTAAGGAACAAAAACCTGCCATTGTGGCACATAAATACAGTTAAAACAAAACTTGACAAAACTAGGTCGAGGTCATGACACCAGATGTTCACTTGTCCCCCTGATCCTGCTGTTTGATGGCCGGAGCATTAGTGTGAGTGATAGGCACTGCCCGCTCATTACCCACTGCAGGGACCACCTTAAACAAACACCAATAATTAGAACAAGGCATCAAGTTTTAACAAAACTATTTCCTAGACTGTTCCCTCCCCCTTTTGAACTCTTTTGCAAAGTATAAGACAGAAAAAAAAAATTATGAATATTTTCCCACCCCCGCGTCCACTCCACATCAAACCCCGAAAAAAGTATATTTGTCTATCGCTCAAAAATTGTTTTGATAATATATATTGATCCTTACCTTTAATAGTACTAAAATGTTCAAATGATAAGTTAGAGTCTCAAATAATTGCGAAGAAATGATGAAAATTTGAAACACTTATGTAAAGTACCCTCCAAGTCATGTTCATGAGAAAATGAAATGTCCATCTTGTTTATTACGATAAACTGCTCGTTTAGAGCGAATTCGAGAAAACAAATTTATTCTCTATCTTTCAATAAACTAGCCAAATTTAGGGTTGGATATACAATTCCAAAAACCCCTTGATAGGTGGGGGGCCTTTATGAAACCCCAGATACTAAGTTTTAGCCCAAACCGTAAAAATAGTTTTGGTTCCAGCACAAGCCAAGATGGTACAAATAGCCAGACAGACAGCGTTGTGGAAACTAACTTGTTTGGTTTCAGGGGGTTATGAAACATCGGTTGACATTTATCAAAAGAGACAAGTAAATATTAGTTTACAAAGCTTAGTCACCCACAGCCCTTGGTTTGAACACCATTGATTGAAAGGTCAGAGAATGCAACGTTCTTGTTAGTATGGTGTTTGAAAAGTTAACAGTAGGGCCTATTTGTAAAGTGAAGCAGGCAGTACGTAAATTATGTTTATAGCATTTTCATTATTATTTGATATCACCTAAGACAAAGTGTAGTTTTCACTTAGTTTTTCTATCTTGTGTACAAACAATTGTGGCGCACTTATTTTAATTCTAACCTCCTTCTACCATGTATTTAAAATAATTAGTATAAGTAATGACCGGGTAAAAACTGTCACTGAAAAAAACCAAAGACATGGCTATATTTTTTTAAATATAGGGGAGAATATAGGTTTGTATATTTCTACAGTAATGAACTAAAAAAAAATTTCAATTTACTGCAAATAATTATTTCCTAAGGGAGTTTATTAAATTATAATTTTAGTGATGAGCCCTTGCCCTTTTACATCATTATCCAAAATCCGAAATTGCTGCTCAACATCACTCCTTGGAGCGATTAGCTTGTCTTGAGTAGCAAGCAACAAATTTGAAAAGGATTAGGCAGTTGGGGGAAAGGGGTCAGCTTGGTGACTGCCACCTCTGCTGAGGTGATACGGGACTACTTTGAATATTTGCAAAACCGAAATATCCAAATCTTAAGTAATTTGGGGTTGGAAGAAGGGGTGGCTTAGTGTACCACCCCTATTAGCTGGAATCTTTCTACCCTAGTCTTGTCACGTTTGTTACCAATGAGGGCCGAAGGTGGATTTTAGAGGTAGAGCCGAAAACCATTTGATAAATACAACCCTCAAGTCTACTCAGCCGAGCTTTGAAAACCAAACTTCTAGTTATGATCTGTTAGAAGAGACAAGACTTAGGGTCCAAGTTGAACATCTCATACTAGCATAGACCCACCTTAGGTGCTGCGATGGACAGGATCCCATCAGAAGATAGTGTTGAGGTGACAGCTTGGGGGTCCACGCCCTCCGGCAACAAGTAGCGACGCTGGAACTCCCGGGAGATGAACCCATGCTCGTCTTTACGTTCCTCGTGTTTCCCCTCCACCACGATGTAGTTGTCGACTGTCTTCACCTTGATCTCCTCAGGCTTGAACTGCTGCACATCCAGGTTGACCTGTTAACAGTCAAAACATCTAGGGTGGGATCGCAAGGACTACCACACAATGAATCACCAACAGTGGTATAGTAAGAGTAATATAATATTTAGCACCGCGTCTTACTACCCGGTTGGGTTATACGCTTTAAGTACTATTATGCTAATGGATTAGGAATTGAGAAGGTTGAATTAGAGGAAGTGAACCCGCATTTGCGTGGAGGGAGAGTGGAAAAACCTTTAGTAAAAACCACCCCCATTTCACCCGACCGAGATTCGAACCTCAATCTCCCCGTCAGCAGTAGAGCTCAACAAGACAAGCGCGCTAGCCAACTACGCCACCGAGGCGGGTTGAAACAGTTCTTCTATAACAGTTAGATCTACATGGATAGATTGTAAAAAACTGACCTTGAAACAGTCCTTGTCATTCTGCAAGCAGGATATTCCACTGTCACGAGAAGCCAGGTGGCTGGAGGGTCGGTAATAGCCAGAACGAAGGGGTGCCAAAAGGCGTGGGGTCACCAAATCTTCGTTCAACAGACCCAGTCCGAAGTGTTGGTCAAAGAGTGACACTGGAAGTTCCAAGTCGTCCAAAGCTCTGCGCGCCAAGTATGTTGCTGGAAACATCTGTATCAATAGGTTCGATAAACTCAGGGTTTAATAGTGAACCAAAACATTGTGAAAATAACTTACAATTTCCATGAGAGAATATGTTCGGAACAATCATATCATAAATTTTTTAATATTGAAAGGGCAGCAATATAATGTATATACCTTTCATTAGTTTTCACACATCAATGTCAATAAGAAATCAGTACAAGACAAAATGTGAAAATAAAGGACTGTTCATGTAGCGTTTCCATAGTATGTCATTCACGAGCTAAGTTTACCTGGATGACAGCTAGAAATGTTACTAGAAGTAATCCTAATATATCACTACGCCAACAGCTGACATTTATCACTTTGTATGACTTATGAAAACAGATGGTAATATATTAATGTGATAGTTAACCACAGTAAATTAGGCCAATATTATTTATATATTTATTTGAGGTCGGACACAAAGTTTATTTATAGTTTTATTCCCCTTAAAAAATATTAACACCACTTTAACAAAAACTTCTTACGAACATAGCTTTAAAATTGCAGCTAACGAAACCATATGGTTTAACATGACGGCAAACAAGTATTTTACAATGATGCACACGCAGTTTATGAAAATATTTTATTCGGTTAAATATTTCAAAATGCGATAAAATAATCATAAAATCATTTGGAAAAAAAAAATCTCTTTTTCCAAGTAAATACTATGCCTGTAATAAAAAATATTGATGTGTGCACTATTACAAAAAATCGGTAACACTAAAAAAAAATAAGTACTTTTAATTATGTTACAAATATTGTTTCGAGTTGGATAAAAGAAAATTATTTAAAGTAATGAAATAGTATGAGAAAACTTAAGTTCACGTTATTTTAAATGTAATATATAAAAGGTAATTAAAGATCGTAACATTTATAACAAAACTGTGATCTTTTACAAGTGTTGGCAACCCAAAACCTAAACATATGATTTTCGAACTGTCATCCAGGTAAAAACCTATCGTGAACGGAATATAAGTCTAGATTATTTAAACTTAAACTAGCCTTGCCATAATGGCGTAAATAAGGAGACGCAACCGTATCTATATTCTCAAAGATATCAAATCAGGATAAAATAATTCAGTTTTGTTTGATGCTTTTGTTTCCTTTATAATTAATAGATCAAATTTATGAATATTGGTTGTCGTAAGTAGAATCTTTAGCTTTTCCCTTCGAAATTACAGCAAACTTTATGCCGATCAAGAATACGTCGAGGGTTAAACTGGAGAACCTGAAAGCCATCTTGATATTTGGGTGTAGTTTCTACAACTTACGCCATCTTATTAAGAACTAAGAATAAGACTTAAATAAATATATATATATATACACACACACTCGAAATTCATTTTAAATAACCACAATTGTATTGTCTTGGGTACCATCTTATATAGATGGAGAAAAAATTTAGACAATTCAGTTTAAAAATTTGCCTATTATCCCGATTTAACAAGAAAACATTTAATTCACTTTAAATATTAAATACCATTCTTATATATTAAAATATATAACTTAATATAAATTTCAACAAATGATCTGTTTATAGATCTACATTATTTCGTAAACAATTATGATGCCATATAACAAGGACAAACAATTGTTAATCAAATAATTAAAGTGACATTTAAGAGTTTTCAGTTACTAAATTTTAATTATTTATTAATTAAAAGTGTTAATACCTTAAGGAAAACTCACCTTGTATTCAACAAAACTCTACTGCAGACACAAAATTCAAAGAAAGTTACAAGTGTATGCTTCACGTATTCTGAAATCCGTACAACTGATATATCGAAATGTGCCGGCGTGGGTTTATATGCGTTTAAAATTTCAATTCTAGATCTTTCTACGGTTTTCATGAAACAATCAGGCTGGCCAACGCTGGTTCTAATTTCTTAATTTTATTTTGTATTATTTATAATTGTATTTTAAAATACTGTTATTTATACTGCAATTTTTAAACTTTTAGTTGTTGTATAATATGTTTTAAATAAATTAATATATAAGTAAACATATTTTATCTTATTTATGTAAATAACATAGCGTTATTAATTTTTCACACGTTGGTTTCCGAGAGATAAACTTAGGAGGGCGGGGCCAAGCAGATCCAACCAATGTGTAGATATTATTATGTTCCTTCTTGTTTGATAATAATAATTATGTAATATGTATTATTGAATAATTAAATGATGTGAGTCAAACAATATTCTCGAAAGTTTTGGCAGATTCTAGATAGTTACTATGCTTAGTATTTATTCTATAAATATTTTTTGAAAGTTCTAGATTCCTATATTTGGTAGGTTATTTGTATATGATCAAAAGCTAAAAGGTATGATTAAATTAAAAATTATACTATTTAATTAATTTAACCAACCAAATTACCTTGTATTACAAACATTTAATCTTGTTAATTTTTCAAACAAAATCTAATATTAAATATCCATAATAAAATACATTTTCGAATGGCCAAATGTCAAACTCCTAACAATTCGCAGCACAAATTTCATAGCATCTCTCTTAAGAGTGTAATGAACAGACAGTTTACTTTAAGGGTTCGGTTCCTTAAAATAAATGTTAATTTTGGTTAGAAGTTCTGTTTAAATATACTTTTTACTAAATTGGTTTAAATGTTGAACGTCTAAATTGCTTACAAATTAATAATCTGATAGATAAATGCAAAGTGTTTCCTAAACAAGATGACTGGCTATATTTTTATTGACTGTATTTAGTGGCTTTCGGCTCACCACTAGGAGTTTGATTGATTTCAACCACTGTAAATAACCTACAGTAGCCCCATGGCTTCTTTGGTGCTGACTGACAGCTCACAGCTGACTACTGACAGTCAACATTTAGGTACGTACAGTAGCCCCTTGGCTTCTTTGGTGCTGACTGACAGCTCGCAGCTGACTTCTGACAGTCAACATTTAGGTACGTACAGTAGCCCCTTGGCTTCTTGGTGCTGACTGACAGCTCACAGCTGACTTCTGACAGTCAACATTTAGGTACGTACAGTAGCCCCTTGGCTTCTTTGGTGCTGACTGAGGGTTCGGCCAGACTGCCAAGCGTGCGAGCGAGCGCGTAATTAGCGGACCCTAGTTAGAAAGATGTCTCTGTCAAAGACACTTGGTACATCTCTGCTCCTCGAAAATTCTTACAGAAAATATTGTGTATTTATAAAAAGAAAAAAGTAGGAGTGCATCCAATTAATAAATTGAGAAATGTGTATGGTACTGTACTGAAGTGTTTTAAAATCAGATTAGCCGCACCAGTGGCGTTGCACTCGATAGCTTTTGACTAGGAGGCAAAGGTTCGAATCTTGGCTCAGTGAACTGAAGGTGATTTTAAAACTTATTTATTGTTGTGGTTTTTCATACTCTCTTCAAACTAATGGTGATTCTTATTTGAAAAGGCCTACTTTGATTATAATATTGAAGTATTTTAACATATCGGTTTTACATATATACATTATATTATTAATGGTCTACCAATTAAATTAGGCCATTAATAGCAAGTGTGTTAAACCTATCACTGATAGAAAAAAGTCAAATTCATGTCAAAATGAGAAGTTTCCCTAGCACTCAATGAACCAACATACAATAATATTGCCTAGCGCCTGTAAACTAGACTGTACCGGGTCGAGCGCACACGCTTGAAAAATAGAACCAGTTCTATCTTTCAAGCGCACTCGCTCGCTCCAGTGTGGCCACCTCCCATTACAACCAATGTGTTCTATTTTATATTTTAGTCGCTCGCGCGCTCAGTCTGGCCGTACCCTGACAGTTAACATTTAGGTCTATACCTAAATTTTGACTGTCAGAAGTGACAGCTGCTAAACACATGTTTTTGCAGATCTGGTTCGATGTAGGGATATATAATTTGGTCTGGTAACTTTTCAAAACTGTGAGCTGTCAGTCAGCACCAAAGAAGCCACGCGGCTACTTTAGTTGGGTTACTAACACCTCCCAGGGCTAGTGTTAGTTCATTTTCTTAGAGAGGACAGACAAGGGCTAATCCGAATAGTCCAAGGTTCCCTAGTCGGACCCTTGAGTTTTAGACTTTATGATTTTACACTTCTTGCGCTGTTCATAACAAAGACTGCATAAAACTATTCGAACGGCAACAACCTTATTTAAAATGGTGGAAAACGTAAGTCACTGCTCTAGCAGACGAAACGATATACTAAAACAATTGCCTGGCAAACACCGCGAGAACAGCGCACAGCTGGAAACCTTCGTATCCATGGTGACCAACACCTCGAGAAGACTGCATAGGTACAAGGAGTATCGTTCGCGACTATTCAGACAGATCTACACTTGGTCATGTGGGT
This sequence comes from Timema cristinae, assembly GCA_039000515.1. NCBI lineage: Eukaryota > Metazoa > Arthropoda > Insecta > Phasmatodea > Timematidae > Timema > Timema cristinae. The sequence continues at coordinate 9,713,072 of JBCFYV010000001.1, forward strand.
TGCCAATGCACTCCAGTTTGTGGTCAGGTCAGTTTAGTAAAATGCGTCCATTTTCTTCTATTCCTACTCCATTCTTCTCCTCTCACTTGAACACTTTCTTCGCCTCCCTTGTGATCTTTTTCTTACATACTTCATTTCCATAATTTTTTTTGGCACCCTCTCCTTTTCCATCCTCATTACATGGCCATACTATCTCAGTCTTGCTTCCTCTACTATCTCATATACTCCCTGTACTCCTACTCTTTCCCAGATAACTTAATTCCTAATCTTGTTTCTCCTCGTGACAGCTAACATGCTCCTCACAAACATCATTCCCGCATATGTGACAATGGGTACAAAGTACACCCTGTACAACACTTCAAGGGCACTTCTCTTCTCCACAGCAGGTCTCTTACGCACCTATATAACCACTCTCCCTGCTGTCCTCTTCTCATTAAATCCTCTCTATTTCCACCTTTCTCCTCAATCACGCTTCCAAGATATTTTACGTTCTGTACTTTTCTCAGCTCTACTCCATACAACCTTATATTATTATTATTATTTATTAGCATCACGTCTTACTACCCGTTCGAGTTATACACACTTACGCTAATGTGTAATGGTAGGGTGATTGTGAGATGAAATGGAGGACCTACAGTTTAACGTGGAATCCGAACCACGGTGGAGGCCTGGCATTCCCCACATTCACAAGATGTCTTGTCAGAGGTGAAGGAAGGGTTTTGTAATCAGATAAATCTGTGCCGGGACCGAGGATTGAACCCCGGACCCCAGCATAGAAGTCCGACACCTTACCCCTAGACCGCCAGGTCACCACTACAACCTTATAGGTTACACCTTAGTACTGTCCTTTATGTTGGATTAATAATTTGGTTGTTTAACACCCAGGTGCACCCAGAAATAAGGGTGTTCATTGAATCATTCATATAGGTACTAACATTTTTTTTAAATTACCTCGTTCAGGGAAAACACCTATGTACTAATAACACTGTGTTAGGGATGAGGCAGGTTGAATTTAAAGGAAGTGAACCTGCATTTGTGTGGGGGGAGAGTAGAAAATCATTTAGGGGAGAAAAAACCTCGGTATACACAACAGAGATTCGAATCTTGATCTTCCCATCTTCGGCAGTGTAGTCTTTTATAAGAGTAGCGTTCAACCACCTAAGCAGGTCTGTTAGTTTTTAATTGGACGTTATGTGGCCTCTTTTAATGTATCTGTATCTGCAGATATTTTAAGTAACATTTGATAATCCTGGTCTTTAAAATATGTAGCCTTTACATTTAACATATCTGCAGTGCAGGGGATGAAACAGACTTAGACGAGACGTTACCAAACTGGGGAAACAAAACACAGAAAGTGTAATAAAGGGGAGGGTGGGCTGGATTTTGATGGACTCTGGCTATATCTAGAGCTCTAGCCGAGGAAAGACGTCTCAAGGATACCGGTGATGATATTGCCGATGTATCAGGGACACCTGGAATATCGGCTAGGGGAGGACAGTAAAGTGAATCTACAAATTTCATTAAAAGAATCTGGAAAAATTACAAAATCGTCATGTTTTCATACTGCAGCTGTCACTTTTCATAAGATATATTTTTAAATATTATATTAACTGCTTTGGTGGCCACATGGTCTGAGTAATTCTCGTCTTAGAACTTTCATGCTGATGACTGGAAAATCGAGGTTTGAATCCCTGTTGGGTATACCGATGGTTTTTCTCTAGTGGTTTTCCACTATCCTTCCACACAAATGTGGGTAAATTACCTTTAAATTGCTTTCTTCCCCATCCCTGTCTCATTAGAATAATATCAGGGCATCTAATCTGGGAAAATCCAGAAAAACTGAATTAGCCAGGAATTTAAGTGGTAGGGGAAAAACGGGAATAAGTAAGGAATTTGGTAAATTACAAAAAAAAAAAAAAAATCCTGGAAAATATTGCTTTACTCAAAATATGAAATATCATAATCGTTAAATCAGTAATTGGGCCTACACTGTGATTCAAACTTTTTTTTTAGTTGTGTAATACATTTTATAATTTTATAATTCCTAGTAGACTATGTTAATACAAATAAAACAGCATTTATTTAAATTTTAAATCTTATTATTCATAAAAATATTAATAAAATGCACAAGGAGAGAGGAAGATAGTTGTGACATACTTTTGAGTCTGGAATTTTAGGAAATGATGAAGGGAAATTAAGGAAAGAGTCCGAAAATTCGTTGGTCAAGTTGAGTAAACTGGACAGGTTGTAAAAAAGAGTTAAGATATCATCAAAATGTGTGTATTTTGTGTATGTTGCTGTAACCCTGTGATGAGTCTCAATGCGACGGATTACTCTTGTTTGACTGTGGATACCAGTTAAAGTGAGAGTTGGGAACATTTGCTCAGACATGACGTGTTGCGTCATTCAGACACTCTCAAGCTACATAACCATTGAAGATGCTGAAATAGCAATACAAGGATATTTCAACCATTACTAAAGTCAGACAGCTCATAAATACATTAATTTATTCACTTTATTACATAATAATAATTACAATTCCCCACATGAATTGATAAAAAATCTTTTATTTTCACTTAAATTTATTTCACATTAAGTAATCCTTGCGTTCATTCTTTCTACATTCATTGATGGCTTCAAATAACTTTTTGTATTTTTAATAATTCAAATAAAATTTTGTGTACATGATGTATTTTTCTGACAGTTAAAACCTAAATCAAATTTGCAAATTCCAGGGTGACTGAACGTTTTATAATAAATATTTAAGATGGGGATTTAGTGAACTCGAGTTAAGGATAGAGATTTTTCAGTTTTTATAGCAAAACATTTTTTGTTAAAAACTCAAAACAAATCAAATATTCCTTCAGTATAAACAGAGTTTAATTTTCTTCGCCTAATGACAATATTTCTTGAATATCTATGAAGGCTGTCCTTTAATTTAATAACTTATCTCTTCATTTATAAAGTTTCTCAACTACTGCCACTATGCTCATGACAGATATTCAACAACCGTTGATATCACCACGTGAAGAAAATACAAACTGTTTGTATAGAATCAATTGTTTATTCTGGCCAAATATAAAGTGTTGATATAAAAGCTACAAAAATACAGAGCTTTTATCACATATCCTCTCTACCCCCCCTCCCCCCCCGACACTTGCATCTTAATTTGATAACAAGTGTAATCACCTTTTTCTCACACACAAAGACTTGTTTTTTAAGCATAAATTAGAATCTAAAAAAAGTTTACCTTACCACTCTTATTTAAAGTCACATGAATTTTTCCTCAAATTTTTAGAGATAAAGAGACATTTAACATTTTTTGTCTATGTATGTATGAATGGTTGCAATGTTTGTCCTATGATTTATACGCTTACAACTTATAAGCAGCATAATAGCTATTAATAAAGGGTACGGGAAAGGTGGAAGTTACACACTACACATACAGTAGCCCCATGGCTCTTTGGTGCTGACTTCTGTTAAACACAGGTTTTTGCAGATCATATGGTTCGGCGTAGGAGTACATAATTTGGTCTGGTAACTTTTCAAAGCTGTCAGTCAGCACCAAAGAAACCATGGGGCTACTGTATTTATCTTAAACCACATCAAGAGCCTGTGTACATTTGATCAAATTAAAATTTAGCTTATGGAGTGCATTGTAATTTTATATTTCAAGCCCTGCATCTATGATAATTACTCTAATGGGTAAGGATAAGGAAGGAAGCGTTTTAGGTGTAATCTACCTGCATTTGCGTGGAGAGAGGAGTGGGAAGCCATTCAGAAAAAATCACCCTCAATAAACCTGACAAGGATTCGACCACCGAAGCGGGTGAAGTTTTAACATTGGGATTTCCCCCTTTTTATCCTGCAGCCTTCGTATATATTCTGATTTTAGGTATGAAGGTCTTATTTCATACCAGGATCCTACTGTAGAGTAATATTTTGGTAGGAAAAAAGGCCTTCCAGCTAACCTTTCTAAAATCAGGATGTACTCCATACATCAGTCAGACTGCATGGTGGCGAAGATAGTGCCAACATATGTGGATAGAAGGCGTCTCTGGCCGTTAATCTCGTTTTTCTAGGCCGGAGCTGCTACTGCTCTGTTCAAGTAGCTCATTTGTCTTCACGAGGGATAGTTTGACCCTGAAAGTTTCGGGAATTGAACCTGGGACCTATGGGTCTGTAGCCAAGAACTCTGAACACTAGACAAGAGAGGGAATGAACTTGGGACCTCTGGTTCTGTAGCCAAGAGCTCTGAACACTAGATCACAGAGTCTGTCAAAATCAGGAAATATGTTTTTAAATCTCAGGATTTTATTTTCCCTCCCTAATCATTGATATATTTGTGGATGTTAAGGGTCCTTGGTAACGTGTGCTAGAATGTACAATGTCTAAACGATGTCCAACAGCCCCTTCTCCCGCTTTCTCTCCCTTTCCTCGGCTTGTTGTCGCAGGTACTTCAACCCCGCAGAGATGGAGCTCTCCGTCTCCTCCCTCCTCAGGACTCCGCCCCTTGCACCGCGGGACACAGACGAAGGTCCGTAATATTCGAAAGTTGGTGGGGGTGCGATCTCAGCCCCAACCCTCGGGGGTTTTGCCCCCTTTGTGGACTCCTCTACTTCAGCGGGCTTCTCAGCTTCGAAATCTTCCACCTCGTTGTGGATAGTTTGAGCGTTTGTGGACGATGTTGCCTGCGCTGTTGGTCGGTTCTGCGGCTTGAGTTTCTTGGAGGTGAAGAACAAAGATGGCGGAGGTCTGGTTAAATAAGAGAGTGAGGAGCTGCCGGGGTAGTCCTCCAGGTAGGCGGGTGGTGGGGCAAACTCTTCCGGTCGCTCTTTTCGTTTCTTGTCCACCCACTCTTCTTGAGACAGCACTGAAAATATTATTACAGTTTTACATATGTTAATATGTTTGTAAGACCTTAACCTTGTATAATATCCAACTATCCTAGTCTTAATGCCTGTTCTAGTTATACGCCTGTGTACTTATTACTCCACTGTGATTTGGATGAGGAAGGTTGTATTTAGAGAAAATGAAAAACCACCCTCAGTACACCCGACTGAGATCCAACTACACTCTCCCGCCATCGGCAGTCTAGTCTCTCGCGAGAGCGACACCTTAGACCATGTGGCCACCAAAGTACTTTTGTTTGACAACCTCAATGCTAGTATATAGTCTATAGTTCTATAAAATTCATTACTAACATAACCCTCAAATATGTTTTTAAAATACTTTAAATTGTGCCGGGAGGTATGTGATGTTAAAAATAGAATTGCCATCCCCAACAGCTACAGTACAATTTTTATAGAAGGGGATTTTTTAGAAAATCAAACTTATTTGTTTCTGCTCAATACTGATATTGTTATTTAATAAGTATAGATAACATCTATCAAAAGTGATAGCTGCAGATCACATGACTTGATGTATGAATACATGAAAGTAGATCTAATAACTTATTTGTCGGATTAATTAAAATTGGACTGTAGAAGCCACCCCAAAATAAATATTTTTATGCGTTATCCAGGTTTGTCTCGTGTTCGGGTTCATTCACTTATTTGTAAAAACATGACATCTGCGGAGATTTGAGAGTCACCATAGAATGAATTACTTGTTGATTGGTTTTGTGATGTCGACTGTACAACAAGTTGCAGAGCTAAATATCGGCATCTTGAAATATTTGCTCAAACTGAAACTTGCACACAAAGTAGGATGACCACTGACCTGGGCGTTCAGGCACCCCCTCCTTGCCGATGTCCCAGGGCCGCACCTTGGCCACTTTCCTGGCTGGTTCCGGAGTTTCTGCCGGCCTGGTCTCTGGTTCAATCACCATTTCTTCAGCTGTCTGCACTTCCTGTTCTGGCTCTACACACACGAACATGTGTTGCGATGACAAAACGTTGTAAATCGACCAGTTTAATAAACCTGTGTAGAGCTTCAACATTTTTAACATAAATCCAAATTTAACCAAAATTTGTATTTGATTCAAAAATGTAATCTTAATATTTTATAGATATTAATCAGCTTAAAAATTTCAAATCAAACTGACCCTAAATTCAGATTCGACAGAATTCAATTCACAATTCCAATTTAAAGTCAAAATGTTGAATGGTTACATTTTTTTCTGTGTATAATCTAACATCAATTTGTGAATAAAATATAATCATTCTAATAAGTATCACAAATACTAAAGTTGTGAACTTTTTTTTTAACACTGTGTGTTTGTTCCGGTACTACAGGTAGTCTCAGAAAGAAAGGAGCTAATATTTGCAAAGCATTATGGGTATAAAACTAGCAAGGAAGCATCTGGTTTGTTCACTGTATGGCTGTCGACCACATAACTCGAGTGTGTACAAGTAAACACGAGGCATGTGTCATCCAGAGACCATATAGTGCTTTTTATTACCTTTTTATTTGTTCTAACACACCCATCCCCCATGTAACATGGAGTAGACATGCAGTCTGGCCCCTACAACCTGTTACATAACTTTTCACACATCAAGAGTATTAATTAACGGGTGAAAACATGATTTTTTTTTCTTTCAAAATTATAATGTAAGTATAAGATCTGTGTTATGTAACACGGTGATGTACCCCTCCCCCCCTTAACTACGTGGTCCTTTATCATCTAGAATTTGGGGTAAATTCCACCCCTTACACCCCTCGGGATCTCCTGATAATAGTGGGCCCACACTAGTTATGTTCTCTTGGTAACGTCTCGTTACGGATTCGGGTTGTACACGTGCACACTATAATAATTACGCGAATGGGATGGGAATTATAAGGGTAGAATTTTAGAATAAATGTACCCTAATTTGCGTGGAAAGAAGGTGGGGAAACTACTTAGAAAAAAAATCACTCGACTTGGATTCAAATCCTGATATCCTCATCACGGTGAGTCTAGAGAGACTGACCGTCCTCTTGAGGGGGTAGTCCTAGGCGGGCTCTCTGCCTGTCCCGGGCAGCCCTCAGTCTGGCCGCCAATTGGCGTTGCCTCTGCTCCTTGGCCGAGTGTGTTGCCTCCTGCTGGGCCTTGGTCTCGAGACGTCTCTGGGACAGTTCCTGTTGTTGCGTGCGGCGCTGCGTCTCGTCGCTAGAGAACCCGTAGTAGCCCACACCATGGCTGCGCGCCTCTAGGGGACAATAGCACAATTAATAATGGCAACTCAAGGAATACACAATTAATATGTGGCAACATCACAGGGGACAATAGCAGCAATTAATATAGTGGCCACATCACGGGGAATATAAAGGCAATTTTGAATGAAATGGCAAGAATGACCACAAAAGAAAAATTTACACACCTCTTTAGAAACCCACTTTCGTATTATTTTTAACATTTTGGTTTAATCTAGTGCCGTCAAAGAACATTTGTTTCAAAAACGCTATCAATATTAAATTAAATTATGAGTTTCAAACAAAATCCTTGACTGGAACAAATTAACCACAAGAAAAACTACTGCTATTTACAACAGAAAATATAATATGTAACCAAGAAAAGCAAAATACATTAAAAATATTTTAAACCATTATTAAGTAAACAGATATTCCTTTTTCATTATAAACATTTATTTTATAACGGCAATATTAAGGCAGCATCTATCATCTCTTAAGAGTTTTTTTTAAATCTCTGATTGGAAATTACTGTTTTTCCTATCTCATATAAATATAAAATTATGCAATCGTGAACATTTTCAACCTTGAAATTTTGATGAATCTTTGCGTTTAATATGCTCCAAACTAAAAAAAAAAGTGTATTTTACAATTATGTACGTGCCTGGGTCTTTATCCTAAAATATTTAACTAATGAGTTGTATTCAAACTTTAAGTTGATATTTAATATGGCTATACCTCAGGATTTTTATCCAGACACTAACTCTTAAATTAAGATTAATTTTCTGAAAATTGATTTTTTAAATTTCAATATTTTTTTACACGTCACTTTAAAGATTTTGTTTAAAATGGATGTTTAAAGCGTGTTTACCTGACAATATACACTATACTTGTTTATCGGGTAAACATTCATTTATGGGAAATTTACTAATGATTAATGACTCAATTCTTCCAATGGATCTTATATTTTTGCATTTTTGTGGAGAATATAGTAAAATACGACATTGCGAAGACTTCTGGAAATCATCTTCAGCAAAATCAGAACAGATTGTGGCCTGGATGGAAATGTTATAATTAGCTTAGAAGAAATAATCTAATTTATTGAAGAAATAATTTTAATCTAATTATGAAAATAATTGTAAAAAAAATAAAAAAGATATGAATGAAGGAAAGAATATTAAATTATTTTAAATATTTAAGAAGACTTTTAAAAATAATATAAAATATCAATTTAGAAATATTTCATTCTTTTTTTGCTCCAGGTCATCTGGGCTATAAGCATTTATTTACACAAAATAATATGAATATGAGAAATGTAAAATTTATAAAAAATATACTCTCATTTAAATATGCAGGGAGGAAGAAACCATTTATGAAAACCCACTCAGTTGAGTATCAAATCCGATCTCCCCGATCACTAACAAACAGTATATTCCGTTCACGATAGGTTTTTACCTGGATGACAGTTTGAAAATCATATGTTTAGTTTTGGGTTGCCAACACTTGTAAAATATCACTGTTTTGTTATAAATGTAAAGATCTCTAATTACCTTTTATATATTACATTTAAAATAATGTAAACTTAAGTTTTCTCATACTATTTCATTTTTTAAATAATTTCTTTTTATCCAACTCGAAACAATATTTTAAACATAATTAAAAGTACTTATTTTTTGTTTTGGAACGTTACTGATTTTGTGTAATATAGTGCACACATCAATATATTTTAATACAGGCATCGTATTTACTTGGAAAATAGTAAATTGTTGTCATTTTTTTCATACAATAAATGATTTTATGATTATTTTATCGTATTTTGAAATATTTAACTGAATAAAATATTTTCAACAACTGCGTGTCTGCATTATTGTAAAAAACTTGTTTACCGTTATGTTCAATCATATGGTTTATTTCATCAGCCGCCATTTTGAAGATATGTTTGTTAGAAGTTTTTGTGAAAGTGGTGTTAATATTTTTTTTAAGGGGAATAAAACTATAAATAAACTTTTGCCAGACCTCAAATAAATATATAAATAATATTGGCCTAAATTACTGTGGTTAACTATCAGATTAATATATTATCATCTGTTTTCATTACAGTGATCCAAAGTGATAGATGTCAGCTGTTGCTGTAGTGATATATTAGGGATTACTTCTAGTAACATTTCGAGCTGTATCCAGGTAAACTTAGCTCGTGAATGACTTATAGATTAGCTTGATGACTAGGCTAAGTCTACGTGATCCCTATGTGTGTCAAACTAAACAATCAAATCACGTGGCGCATCTATGACAAGAGTTACCAACTTAAACATACCAGGTCTCAAGTTAAATCCCCCAGTCTAGTGGCGGATCGCAACATATCAGCTAATTTTTGTTACTCTTTCAAAAATGAGAAAAGGTATTTAATTGTGAATGAAATAATAAATGATAACTTAAACATGTTTAATTACATAATAAACAAATTTTCCGACAGAAAATATAATCTTTGATAAGTCAATACAATACAGCAAATGTAAGGAAGAAATTATTTGAAGCTTTCGTGGATTTACTCCCACGCTAGTCAAAACTTTCCGTTTCTCGGATAAAAACACCAAATTTTACTACAGTAATTACTTTCGTAAGAAACTTCGTGGGCCACAAGTTGGGAACCCCCGATTTAGAGCAATAATTTAATATTGTTGAAATATTACTTTAAGGAAAACCATGTAAAGTTGGTTCATTATAAACGTAATCATTTTGTACAACTCTTTATTATATCATTGTCCGAAATACGAATTATTAAATTGCATGTCCAAGATTTTAAAATACTGATAACTAAAAAATAGAGATTGTAACAATGGCAGAAAAACAACGCAAAATTAACAAACTCGAATTAAAACGACAAAGTAGCGAGATAGTTTCTATTAATAAAATACAAGCTACAATATTGCTAACCTTTAATAATAAATTTGCAGTTTAATCCTATCCTTTTGTCCACTTTTATATAAAGAAAAAGCATTTTAAAAAAATATCCATCCGCCCGCATCGTCGGGAACGCGTATGTTACATCGTCAACATACTTATCTAGTTTGGTTTGTCGGAGACGGGGAGATTGGGGTTCAAATACCGACAGGGTTAACTTACCTTGTTGTTAAATGGTTATCCATCCTCCCTCCAAATCAGTTCCTACCTTATTAGTAGAAATATGCGGACTTAAAGAGTCGCTAAAAAGATGAGGCTCGCATTTTTTTTTATAAATACAGGTCTTCTAATGCTAATAAAATAGTGGGACCTTACGCAAAGATACGAACAAAATTAATTAATATATAATACCCACTTCAATTGTAGAATCCCGGAAGTGGAATGGTTTTCCACTCTCCCTCCAAGCAAATAAGAATAAACTTCCTCTAAATTCAACCATATTTCCCTCTAGCATATTTGCGTGGTTAAATATGCGTTTAACTCAAAAGGGTAAAAAATAAATGGTGACAAAAAGATATTTATTTAGAAATAGCTTCTACATGATTTTGATTTTGATTGACGGCGATTATAAGTCTTGAAGAGCCCGTAGTGAAGCTTACTATTACTATTAAATTATACATAATATTTTAATGAATGTTTGTACAATTTACACCCGCCTCGGTGGCGTAGTTGGCTAACGCGCTTGTCGTGTTGAGCTCGACTGCTGAGGACGGGGAGATCGAGGTTCGAATCTCGGTCGGGTGAACTGGGGGTGGTTTTTCCTAAATGGTTTTCCACTCTCCCTCCACGCAAATGCTGGTTCACTTCCTCTAATTCAACCTTCCCAATTCCTAATCCATTAGCGTAATTAGTACTTAAAGCGTATAACCCGAACGGGTAGTAAGACGCGGTGCTAAATATTATATTATATTATATTGTACAATTTATCTATAAAGCATCAAACGATGCATATTATATTTGGTAATAAAGTTGAGAGAAAATTACTTAAAAATTTTCATATTAAATTTGTGCTCCCTCTTACACGCTACTATCCACTTTCTTTTATTGAGTTCATACTTCGGAAAACTAAGATATTTAATATTGGTGCCAAACTTGACATTATTCCTAGTTTTTAAAACAAATAGGTGATATGTTTGCCTGGTTTCCCTCAGCTACCTGATTCCTCCGAAACTGACGTCACGACAAGAAGGAAGCGTGGGAGAACGCGCACGGTTTAACCTTTACTTCTTCCCACCACGACCAGGATCGAACCCCGATCTCCCCGTATTAGGCAGCCTAGTCCGACACAAGAGTAGCGCGTTAGACCACGCGGCGTCCGAAGCGGTTTTATCTTTATTTAAAACGTTTTTCGTCAAACTCTAGAACACCATTGACAGATATTCGGAAAAAAACAACTTATGTTTCTTCTGGAGCAATATTTATTTATTTTGTCGATATAAATTGCTTTCTATGAAAACTTTTTTTTTAAAAAACACCGAATTTTTCTGTTGGCATGTACGGCGAAAGCTACAACTACATGACACTATAGTCGGTGGCTCAACCAACCAAGCTTGCCGCAAGATTTGAAACGCCCGAGCTTAATGCTTCATTTTGACTTTTTTTTAATTGATCATTTACAAAATATATACTTTTTTCGGTACATTTGCTTTAATAATCTAAAGGGTCGTATTTTTAAAGCCCTAACGTATACAAATTCGTCATAAAACAAGCCCGACTCATTGTTTAACAAATGACTTCTCTGAACATTGTCTAATAGTCCAATCAATCTTCATTCCCAATGTTAATATTATTGTTACAAGTTAATAATCACAATCTTTGAGTCGATCTTAAGTTAGAAAAGTTACTAGATCTACTTTCATGTATTCATACGCCAAGCCGTGTGATCTAAAACTATCACCTTTGATATATGTATTAATAACTATATAAAATTTTTATCACCTTATCTTACTACCCGTTCAGGTTATAGTGGAGGGGAGTGAGAAACCTCCAGTAGATCCGACCAATCTACTCGTCTTGAGCAGGCCAGTCTAACACCAGAATGGAGCCTCAGACCGTTCGGTCAGTGAAGCGAGTAATGTTGGTTTGAAACATGTTTATATTTTGAGAGAGTTTGTTCCCACCACACTGACGGTGTAACTATTTACATACAAATAGAGAGACCCGGATGACTTGTATTATTCCCTGGTCAGCCACAAGGGACGGATAACCATCTAACGAGAGGTGGCTTATGGACCGACCAATAAACAACCGTAGATTACTTCAGGAGACACGACCACTCTCAGATGTCTCCATCGCTGTATGGGCTGAGAGCGCTTTACTACACTCACTGGGAGTATAGGTAGGTACAGTAGCCCCATGTATATATATATATATATATGTATATATATATATGTATATATGTATATGTATGTATATGTATGTATATATATGTACGTATATATACATATATATATGTTATGTATGTATGTATATATGTATGTATATATGTACGTATATATACATGTGTATGTATGTACGTATGTATATATACATATGTATGTATGTATGTATATGTATGTATATATGTATATGTATATATATGTACATATATATGTATGTATGTATATGTACGTATATATACGTACATACGTATGTATATATGTATGTACGTATATATACATATATATGTACGTATATATACATATATATGTACGTATATATACATATATATATATGTATGTATGTATGTATGTATGTATGTATGTATGTATGTATGTATGTATGTATGTATGTATGTATGTATGTACGTACGTATGTATGTATGTATGTACGTATGTATGTATGTATGTATGTATGTATGTATGTATGTATGTATGTATGTATGTATGTATGTATAAATATGTACGTATATATACATATATATGTATGTGTGTATGTATTCATTACTCCAGCGAGCAAATGTAATGAAATACTTGTGTGGATATTATCTAGTGAATGTGATTGTGACCTTGCGTTCCTGTTAACTCATGAACAGAATGTGCACATATGGGCAATACATGTGACCTTGGTTAATATGAAGAGCATGATAATACCAACACAATGTGTCCAAGGTTGATCATTATTAGTTTTCTTGCCTCAATTGCCGTTTGAAATATTGAAGAGGAGTTAACTGAATAGAATATTGAAGTTTCTCTGGTTTTGTTTTTTATTAGTATTTGCAAGCACAAGCGCAAAATGCGCAATACTTCGGTAAAGATAGAAAAAAAAAATCTTTAGTAAAGACATTGTCTAAACTAAATAAAAAATTTTCTCTTGTGAATTAAACACAAAGATAAGTACATTTTAGTTTTAAAGTTACATTCCGTAGATGCGTCTGGAGGGAGTGACCGTTTCGACTTCCGGTAAATATTGTGGTATTATTAATAGCGTTTGCACATCTTCAGGTCAACAACATTTGTATTTAAGTCGTCTCATTTGTCAAATTAAAGAGATAGATAATGTCTAATTTTCTCCGTTTCGTGGTCAAATTCCCTGACTTTTCTCAATTTAACAATTCCCTGTCTGTGCCCACCACTCGGACATTTGTTATGAGCACGACTGTACAAGAAAGATCATGCTTATTATCATTATCATTATTATTATTATTGGTGACCTGGTAGTCTAGGGGTAAGGTGTCGGACTTCTGTGCTGGGGGTCCGGGGTTCAATCCTCGGTCCCGATACAGATTTATCTGATTACCAAACCCTTCCTTCACCTCTGACAAGACGTGTATTAATCACAACTTGTGAATGTGTGGAATGCCAGGCCTCCACCGTGGTTCGGATCCCACGTTAAAATGTAGGTCCTCCATTTCATCTCACAATCACTATACCATTACACATTAGCGTGAGTATAAACCGAACGGGTAGTAAGACGCGGTGGTAATAATAATAATAATAATAATAATAATAATAATAATATAAAAAGGCCACCTCATCTGACAAGGATTGTACAAACTGCTCCTGGCGGGGACCGAATATGGTGTCCAGAGGAGGAAAAGTGTGAGTCATAAGAAAGCAACTATCGCTGCCCGCTCTTCAATAATTGTCTCTTGACTCATAACTAGCTCTTCAAGTACAGTCAGTGACAAGACTAGTGATCGCGTCAAGTTTTTGTGTAGTGGTCGGAGACTCTGGTTCTATTCCAGTCTGTCCCTCATGCCGGCATCGTGATCATTTTAACCATGACGTCACGTAACGGTTCTCTTTTTACCAACGTAAGACAATACGGTGCACTTGACTTGACGTGACGTTGGCTTGACTTAAACGTTGAGAACTGTAAGTTCCTGTCAGCCAATCATATTACGAGCAACGTTACACACGGCTACTTAATGCTTTGTTTGTTTGTAGTGTGCAGACGCCATCTTGGTTACAGTTGGTTTATCCTCGTCTCGAGAACACCAAAACATCGTGGTCTCTTCTTACACTTTGTTCTATAAATCCAGTAAACATATAATGAAGGTAGACACTAGGAACACAATCGGAATTAACTCAAGATTACAATTTGTTTCGCCCACGGAGCTACTCAATTGTAACTAGACTGGTTAGTGAATGACGTCACTAACTGGCCTGTAACTGTTTGTTACCTATATTTTGCACACGGTGCTACTCAATTGTAACTAGACTGGTTAGTGAATGACGTCACTAACTGGCCTGTAACTGTTTGTTACCTATATTTTGCACACGGTGCTACTCAATTGTAACTAGACTGGTTAGTGAATGACGTCACTAACTGGCCTGTAACTGTTTGTTACCTATATTTTGAACACGGTGCTACTCAATTGTAACTAGACTGGCTAGTGAATGAAGTCACTAACTGATCTCTAACTGTTTGTTACCTATATTTTGCACACGGTGCTACTCAATTGTAACTAGACTGGTTAGTGAATGAAGTCACTAATTGGTCACTAACTGTTGCACACGGTGCTACGCAAAGGTAGGGGGAGGGGGTGGATTTGAATCAGTTTCGTAATATCTAGCTGCAAACACCTTCAAGATTCTGGAATAATGAATATTTATTAATATAACAACTAGAGTCTTTACAAAACGTTGCGTCACGTTAATCCTGATCACACGCCGCCATATTTGTCACGTGAACGTCAATTTGGTGGTGGTCTCTGTATTAAGAATATATACATATTGCTTACTCTGAAAGGTAGCTGTCTTACCTTGTTGGATTACACTATGGAGCTATCCTATAAGCTGTACCATAATAGAACCGAGCAAGGCACGTTTACCACCTTTCAGGGTAAACCAAGTTTACTGTTGGTGTAGGGGACCACATGCCATGAGATAAATACCAACCCTGGAAAGAGCGATTGCTAGCGTTTTTTATTATTTACGTGGGTCCGTAAAGTTGGTATTGCGGAATGAAACTGAAAACTGAGACTCGCTCTATAAAAAAAAGTTAGTAAATACGTCACGCTGGAAAAAAAACTGATAATAATACAAAGTGGAGATAAAAAGACACAAGTTGGGGGTAGTCAGAGAGAGCTTCTCTCCAGAAGGTTGAAATCACAAAGGACAAGGAACCCCTCCTCCGACTGTCAACTTGACGAAACGGGGAAAACCGACGACGGCGTCCCTGACAAAGATTCTGGAGTGCCTGCCACTCACTCAGTCCGCTAAACGGGATGAAGGAGGGGGGGGGGGGGGTGTCTTGAGAGCGTCTCGACGAAACGACACCTGGCGACGCGGAGCGTCTATCTCTCTTAGCAAGCAGCCATCGATCTTCTCCCTCGCCGTGATCACATCCGAAATGGAGTGAAGAGGAACCACCATCAAGTAGTTGAAGTGGGCTGCACCTGCAGGTGGCGATGAGTGGCCATATGCAGGCGGTGCCAAGTCCCAAGCACCCGAAAAAGGTGCTATCAACCACTTGACTAACACTTGCTGTGATATAAATACCTTTACTAGTGGGCACGAGGAAAAAGGCGTCGGTCTCGTCTAGTTTGGTTTGTCGATGACGGAAGGTCAGTATTCGAATCCTGACCGGCTGCACTGGTGTTTTTATTTTTATTTTCTAAATGGTCTCTCGATCTCTTTCCGCGTAAATGCAGGTATATTTGATCTAAATTATATTCCTCCCTTATCCATTAGTGACTCTCCCGGAGAGGTAGAGACGCGGAACGGAGGAGGAAAGAGGGGAATGAACTGGCAGGTTTGACTCGAACAAAGGAGGCCCGGGTTCAACTTCAACAGGATGAAAAAGGCAGTTTTTCCACTATGTGGTTTCCAGCCTCTCTCCAGGCGGTCGACGCAGTCTCTTTAAATACATATTCCTCATCCTGTTTCCTTACCTTTAAATATCATCGCCATGACAACCAAAATGTACAAAATAAGTCTACATGCATATTAGTTTCATTAGTCAAACAATTTTAATTGATGGTCCCGACACCATAGCTACTGATCCAAGGGTCCCGGGCTCGATTCCCGGCACGCCCAAAATATTCATCACTTGTGAAATATGGGTTTATCCTTTCACAATGATGAATTAACGGCCGTGGGGGCTGGATGTTGTGTCTGTTCTAGATTTAAGCTAGTTTATAAGTTGTGCGATCATATAACCAATTGGTTCAGAAAGTGCGTGTTATTATTATTAGCACCACGTCTTACTACCCGTTTGGGTTATACAGACTTACGCTTATGTGTAATGGTAGGGTGATTGTGAGATGAAATGGAGGACCTACAGTTTAACGTGGGATCCGAACCACGGTGGAGGCCTGGCATTCCACACATTCACAAGTTGTGGTTAATACACATCTTGTCAGAGGTGAAGGAAGGGTTTGGTAATCAGATAAATCTGTGCTGGGACCGAGGATTGAACCCAGGACCCCAGCACAGAGGTCTGACACCTTACCCCTGGACCACCAGATCACCCAAGTGCATGTTAAATACCTCAAATAATAATAATTATTATTATAAAATTAAATGATGAGTTGCTGTTTAAATGAAGACATTGTCTAAGCTAAACACAAGGCGCCACGTATTTGATTATCTAACGGTAGTTATCTTCTTTAATGTCTGTTGAACAATAGAAACACGAAACCGTTGGCGGTCTTGTAAAGAGCTCTGAAAAGCCAACCAACCACCCACATACAGAACCATTGTTCATTTTCACAGGTGGAGGGGAATCCCTCACAGAACAAGAGGGCGACCTTGACAACAAATTGACACGAGTAAATAAATATTTGGGACTCACATGAAAATACAAAAAAATAAAAAAGAGTGGTGGTGGGGGGGCAGTGCAGAATACAAATAAAGAAAAATAACATGAATATTGAAATGTTGATAGTCACAGACGGGGAAGAGGAAGAAGGATGCTGTCTGGATCAATGCGGTGGAGAGGAAGTAGGAGGGGAGGTATTCCCCGACCAATGAGAGAGTGGGAGGGGAGGGATGCTGTGTAGGGGGTAGGGGGACCGCGCGCACGCCGACCAGAGAGCGCGCTAGTACCGCAGTAGTGAGTGTTCAGAGCGCGCGGAGTAACAGGAGAACATCAATCTAGGAGGAGGTGGCGGGATGTACCCTGGCGCGAATACGACGGCTTCCGGGCGACTGTGCCTCTTCCTGGCGGCGCTAGGGGGTGAGTGTCACTCCAATTTGGTTTGCCCCCGTGTTTTGAAACACCCTTTTTTTCAAAAATTGTTACTTAATTTTAGATTGTTCCTGTAAAGAAAAGTAGAACATAGTTTAAAAATAGGGGGGAAATATAACTACGCAACTTGATACAGTCCAATTGTCTTGGAAAGAACATATTTGTTGCGGCCAACATTACAAACATATATCAAAAGTAACAGTTGCAGGTCACATTATTTGACGTACCATATGAATAAGTGAAAGAAGATCCAGTTACTTTTTTTAGCCGTTATAAAATGTCCATATTAAAATTGGACTGTAGAATAGTTAAATAACGCATTATTATTACTAATTGCGATTCTCAAAAATACTTTTCAACAAGAAGTTACCGAGATAAACTTATAATATAATACGTAAAATAAATGCAGAATCCTGGCAAGGGGGGTGGGGGGTAGGGGACACGACTCAAGTTCAGTTTTTTTTTAATTTTAGTTTTTATGACAAAACATATAGAAATATTTATTCATTAGATAGGTTTAGTTTAATTTTCTACACATACACCGTTATAAAAAAATTAAACTAAATGTTTTACTGAAGCAAAAATTGTATTATTAATTTAAGCAAAAGAAAAAAAGTGTAGTCATAAAAGTACAAAAATATTGGCCTTAATTGGCGTTCCCTTACACCCCAAGGGCACGTCAATGATTTCAAGGGGGTAGTGAGTTTTATAAATCGTAAAACATGTCTTGATATTTAATAAGTCTGATAGACAAATTACCTATCGCAGATTATGATGTGATGTAGTGGATAGGGGTACAAGACCGGCGGGAGTTTGGGAAACATTGAGATAGAGAAATTATTAATATATTTGTAACTAGACAAGACCACGTGCTTCGCATCTTTTTTTTTTTACAGATTTAAACCATTCAAAAACCATCCTCTTACAATTTCAAGATCTTAGGGATTTAATTTCGAAAAAACAAAAAAAAACAAAATTTGACCTGTTACCTAAAAAATAACCTCCCAGGCAAAATTTCATCTTTCCAGCTCAAGGGGTTTGGAAGATTCAGTAGGTCCGTTAAGTTGGCAGCACGGCACAAATTATAAGACCTATGTAAATATTTAGTGCTGAATTTGTGCCACAAGAATATCCTATCCCCTCCCAGCCTAAATTAAATATTTTATATCCAGGGGTTCGAGAGATACGGGGATGAGTAAGTGAATCAGTCGAGGATTGTAGATAGATAGATAGAATAGAAGTAAGCTATGACGATAACAAGAGCAGTGAAATGTTGCAGACCCTGGTAAAGTCCACCCAGAAAACGATCGTGATATGTGCCCCCCTCCAGTGACAGACACATCCTAGTTTGTAAGTTGAGAAACCCTGAATTGACAAGTGTGAGCGACACACCTGTTTGAAAACACACACCCACCTGACATTCCACAGCTTACACGTGAAGGACGCTTGGATTAGATGTTCGATTAAGTAAAAAAATTAATTTAAAAAAATGAAAGCCTGGACAAGGGAGTCAAACCAGGGACTTGTGGATCGGCACTTGTAACACAGAGCTGGAGTAACTATATTGACCGCTAAAATAATAATAATATTTGATAAAAAATAATGTTATATTTGGATAACTCGAAGTCTTTATATTGTTAATTTGTCGAGTTTGTACTCATTTCAACGATCTTTATCAAACTATTATATGCCGAGAATGTCAAATACAGTTGCAGTTAACCTAATGATACAAAGTAAATGAGAAGGTGGGGAATTATGCACCGGTGGAAAGAGGGTTGCCTAATACAGGGGATGTGTTGGTTCAACATTCATAAATTCTGATCTAAGTTAGCATATTTTGAGGTTAATATTGATATATTGTGTACCAGATCATGAAAATGGTTAGTTAGAATTTTGGATATTTCGGTTGTTTTTTTAGATATCCCTTGGACTTCGAATTAAAAAAAAAATTACTGTAGTTATTTAAAGTAATAGTATATAATTTTCAAAGAACCAAACAATTAAGCTATTTTAGTTCATTTAATCCAATTAGATGCATATTTTTCACGACTTTTATATATATACGCTTATGGAGTTGGGATAAGGAAGGTAGAGTTTAGAAGAAATGTACTAACATTTGCGTGAAGGAAGCGTGTTAAGCCCTTTGGAGATAACCAGCCTCGGTACATCCGACCATGATTCGAACCCCTATCTCCCCGCCACAAGTAAAACCAGACAGGACGAGAATACAACATGTTCTCTAGCGCGAGTCTCGATATAAACTAACCCCCAAGCCGCTGTAGTAACACCCCTTACCCCCAGCCTAAGGGAAACTATCTGTCTCCCGAACAAACCATTACAATTAATTCATTCACATAGAATTACTCCTGAAAGGTCTTTTTCCTACCAATATCCTACTATATAATAGATTGATGTAGGAAAAAGGCCTTCGAAGTCAATTCCTACGTACAACATTACTATAAAGGTATAGTTTATTTTGAACATATCTGTAACATCAATGCAACAAATAAATGAGTTTATTTAATAAACGATCTGAACCCGTGTGACCTTTATTTGACACAATATTTACCATTAGGCATATTTCACCAATATTAACAAGCACTGTAAGTAATGTAAAGATAATATTTTACATAATAATAACGATAAGAGCACGCATGATTAGGTACAAAGTTACATTCGCGTTACACAATCGGCAGAATCGCCTGCGTTTGCATCGTTCTGTTTCCTGCATTACATATCTATACTGCGGGCTGCTTCATGAGATCGACCAGGGGATACGTGAGAAAATAAATTTAGGCGAGATGAAAGATCAACAACCCATAATTTAAGGGTGATTAACACATTTTTGACCCACTTCGGTGTCCACATGGCCTAACGCACTCCTTTCACAGTAGACTAAACTGTCAATAACGGGGAGGTCAAGGTTTGAATCTCGGTAGGGTATAGTGAAGGTGGTTTTTTTCCAAAATGGATTTTCACTCTTCCTGCATGCAAATGCGGGTAAACTTCCTATGAATATAACATTCCTAACCCCTAAAACTATCAGAGTATTAGTACATAAGCATATAACCCGAAATGGTAGTAAGACGCAGTGCTAAAATAAGACACATTTTTGAATTATATTTTAGTTATAATTTTGGGAAATATACCCAAATGTTCTTAAAGAGAGATAGAAAGCCCGTTTAAGAAAAGAATATCCTTAAAACAGTCAGCCGTGATTAAAACCCAGACCTCTCCTTTCCCAGCGAACCACACCAGTCGAGACTGACGCCTTTGTCCGTGTGATCCCTCCAGTGCGGATATGAGAAGTGTAGTCAGAAGGCACAGGTTTGATGTCCCGAGCACTCTATATTTTGTTTGTATAAAAGATTTTTTTTATATAAAATTACTGTTTTACTAAATTATATCTAGCGACAAGTCTGTGATTAATTAGTTCAGTTTAGTTTTTTATTATTACTATTTAGCACCGCGTCTTACTACTCGTTCGGGTTATACGCTTAAGTACTAATTACACTAATGGATTAGGAATTGGGAAGGTTGAATTAAAGGAAGTGAACCCGCATTTGCGTGGAGGAAGTGGAAAACCATTTAGGGAAACCCCCCCCCCAGTTCACCCGACCGAGATTCGAACCTCGATCTCCCCGTCCTCAGCAGTCGGGCTCAACATGACTAGCACGTTAGCCAAATACACCACAGAGGCGGGTTTCAGTTTAGTTAAAACAGGGCAACCAGTGAGGCTGTCTAAAAGGAACTACACCGACCTCTAGTCGCAGGAAGAATCACGCCGTGTGAACATGTGACGAGTGTCGGCGACCAAACAGATGCTGGTTTACAACAGGAATTCAATCCCAAGAAAATACCTTTCTCGTGTTCCTTGTCAACGAGAGATGATTCTTCACCTGTCGCTCTGCCCTGAGGCCCCCGGAAGGGTTAAGGAACGACCGTCTCTGTAACCGAGTGGTTAGAGCGCCTGACAACACGGTCCGGGCGGTCCTGGTTTCATTCCAAGTGATGACTAAGTACCGTCAAATCTTACTACCCGTCCGGGAATAGTTTCACTAACGGAGTAAAGACTAGGAAGGTGAAATTTAAGGGAAATATACCGACAATTGTGTGAAGGGTAAAAACATTTTATGTATTAAAACAACTCAAGTCACCTTATAGGGATTCAAAACTCGATCTCTTTGGCACAAGAAAAAAAAACGCACGAGACTGACGTCTTAGTCTGTCTGCCCACCGAAGTGGGTAACTTTAATAATGTAACAACATCTCATGGCACTAAGTTTGAATGTTTAGTATTGTGTTGCTCCTTTAGGTCAAGTCAGTTTGTAAGTCGTGTGCATGTATAAAATCTGTGTTTATAAATATGAAGGGTTTTGTGCAACAAAAAAGAGCTATGTCATTATAACTGCAACAGTTTCAGATAATGTCTAATAGTGTTTCTAAAGTTCCTTACACACAGCTGATGTAGACATGTTTGTGATGATTTCTGGAAGTTTGTTTCAAATTAGTGCAAAAGAATAATTATTTAGGTTTATATATAATTCATGGATTTTAAAATATTAGTGCCTCAGAATTTAAATTTTGTGGCATAGCATGTTATTGCCTCAAGACCTTAATATAGTTAATATTTATCAAATATTTTATATTATTATTATTATTATTATATTATTATTATTATTATTAGCACCGCGTCTTACTACCCGTTCGGGTTATACGCACTTACTCTAATGTGTAATGGTAGGGTGATTGGGAGATGAAATGGAGGACCTACATTTAACGTGGGATCCAAACCACGGTGGAGGCCTAGCATTCCACACATTCACAAGTTGTGATTAATACACGTCTTGTCAGGGCTGAATGAAGGGTTTGGTAATCAGATAAATCTGTGCCGGGACCGAGGATTGAACCCCGGACCCCAGAACAGAAGTCGGACACCTTACCCCTAGACTACAGGTCACTTAATAGTAGTAATAATAATAAAATTTGAACCAAATTGCCATCCAAATACAGATATTTTGAAACGATTTCAACGAACTCTTTTCTCATTTTCTATTTTGCCATCCACCCTGTATAAAACTCTTGCCCTGCTAGCTAGGGTTGACCTTCTTGGCATAATGCCCCCAGCATGCCTCACGACTCAACTCTCCCAATTATGTCTTTAAAGACTTGGGGTGTTAATGAGAAAAGTTGACACAGATTTTCTTAATTATAATCAGCAGGTCCAATTTTTTTTTATACCACCGATCCTTCAACTTATTTGACGGCTGACGAGGCTGATTACGGAACTATAAGTGTATTTCGTTCGATTAAAATGTGTAATGCCAGATTTGTGAATTTGAGCAGGATATG
Source organism: Timema cristinae (assembly GCA_039000515.1). Lineage (NCBI taxonomy): Eukaryota > Metazoa > Arthropoda > Insecta > Phasmatodea > Timematidae > Timema > Timema cristinae. The sequence continues at coordinate 9,736,109 of JBCFYV010000001.1, forward strand.
AGCAATATATGAGCAGTATACGAGCACAATATGAGCTTATATGAGCACGATATGAGCATTATATGAGCACGATATGAGCAGTATATGAGCACATATGAGCAAATATGAGCACGATATGAGCAGGATATGAGCAGGATATGGTCAAGTTTTCGATAACTTATTAAACAGGTCCATATTTGCCTGCATGATATCGCTTTGTATGATAGTAAGATACACTTTATACTAAGGTACTGAAACATTTAAATGTTTATAAATAAATAAATGAAACAAATGACTATCCTATCACCGACCCACACTAGTGAGGCGTCAGTCTTGTCTTTTAAGGTTTTTCGGTGACGGGGAGCTATGAATGGGTTCTAATCCTAGTCGGGTATCTCCCCTTCGTAAACTCTATTGAATTAGTGTAGTTAAATCCGTATCAACCGGACGGGTGGTAAGACGTGGAGCCAAAAACAACGGATTATTCTAAGTGATAAGGACGAGAAAGGCTATTTTTAAAAGCAAATGCAACTGAATATGAGAAATGAAAAAAAAAAAAATTACCCCCAGTATTATCCGGTCGAGATTCGAACCTTGAAATCCCAGTCACCAGCAATGCAGTCCAAAGCATACCATAAACTACGTGACCACTGGTTATTATATTAAAACATAACGGGGGTAAGAGGGAATAGGAACTTATCAAAGATTATCGGGACCTTTTTATTAAATGTTACGAGGTTTTTCCGGGACTTTTAAAGAAATATTTCCGTGTCTCACGCTAACCACTCAACCAAGGTCTGAGACGGGGGGAAGTACGGCGACTAAAGAGAGGTGGAGAAGTTTGTAACCCTTCCCTACACCCTCTAGAGACACCCCTAACTCACCAGTTCAAATCTGGAGCACAGCAGGGTAAGGCACGTCCTCTACTTACAGGGGCTGCTCCCTCAAGATATCACTAACACGAGGGGAGGAATGGACACGGGAGTCATACGCAGGTCTAGAGGACCCTGTTCAAATCCAGACGGTGTCTTAAAAATGACTTAATATCTGTGTATGGTCTTGTCATCTTATTCGAATATTGCAGTCCCCGGCGTTAGGGATGAGTGGTCTTGTTGTGTGTTGGTGTCTTAGGTTAAGTTGGGGTGGAAGGGGACGGGAGTTAAGGTCAAGAATTATTAAAGTCCGCCATGTCTATGACAGATATTCAACAACTGTTGACATCATCAAGTGTAGAAAACTAAACTAAACAGATCTACTGAGGTAGTATTTTATTTAATTTAGACAAATATGTTTTTTGTTATGAAACTATAATAACCTTGAATCACGTTTCCTTGCATCTCACCTTAAGTTAGCGTGTAAGTCGTACACCAAACTGTTAGTACGCAAGTCGCTAACCAGAGTCTCGAGTAATTTCAAGAGCATGTTTGTATGTTTCTGAGAGGAAATCTTGGGAAACCTGGTCAATAAATGACGATCTCTCGCTATGAAGCTTTCAGGAGGGTAAACAATCTAACAATAGATCCAGAGAATGTTCCCCAATCTGCCCGCTTTGCCCCCCTCACCCCCCCTTAAATCCCCGTATTCTCAGAGATATAAGAAATATCAACTTAGCGGTTCAGATAAAACATTAATGGCGAAACGATAACCTTCTGTTTAGTAATCCACAAGAAAAAAAAAGTTAAGATGAGTTTCAACTCGATTAGAAATACCCAGTAAACTTGTTAAGAGCCCCATCTAACGTCCGACCAACCGGAATATTTTTTGGTCACAGCGTCTTATCTTACTACCCGTTCGGGTCATACGCTTTAAGTACTAATTACGCTAATGAATTAGGAATTGGGAAGGTTGAATTAAAGGAAGTGAACCCGCATTTGCGTGGAGGGAGAGTGGAAAACCATTTAGGAAAAACCATCCCCAGTTCACCCGACCGAGATTCGATCCTCGATCTCCCCGTCCTCAGCAGTCGAGCTCAACACGACAAGCGCGTTTTCCAACTACGCCACCGAGGCGGGTACCAGTAAACTAGACCGGGATTCGAACCCCTTTCTTTTCGTCATCGACAGTATATTCTATTGAGAGATTGACGCCTTAGACCATGTGACCATCGCAGTTATACTCGTGGAATTAGACATACCAACTTTTCTAGCTATCAGTTAAGGTCCTTCCTATGAAAATTGGACTGTGGCTAAGAGATGGCTCTTGTTATCCACCCCCCCCCCCCCCGTAGTGACAGAGGGTGTCAGAATGGCCGACAAGATGTCACATTATTAAATTAGGACCAAATGGAATAGCCGTGTCATGTTGGGGTCCGCCTGTCCAACAAAGGGTCAGAAAAACAAAACACTGACTTATTGCGTCGGCAGAACTTACAGGCAATGAACCATTAAATAGATAACAAAACTAGTTTTTATTTCTTGTTCACAAAGGTTGACATATTTTATTTTGTATTTTGACCACCAGAGTCGCTCCATATTAAACACAGTCCAATTTTCATAAGAAGGGTAACTGACAGCTAGAAAAATTACTAGATATAATTTCACGTGTTCATACGTCAAGTCATGTGATCTGCTGCTGTCCCTTTTGATAGAAATTATCAATACATTTAAAATATCAATAATAATGTGTTAAAATATTATGGCTTATTATCACAATCCCCGCGTATGTAACAAGAAGTGATGAGATGGGAGATGAAACAAGGCCCACAGAGTCAAGTCTTCTATCAGACCTCACAGAGTCCAAGTCTTCTAATCAAGACCTACACCCAGAGCCAACTATCAGACCTCACAGAGCCAACTATCAGACCTCACAGAGCCAACTATCAGACCTCACAGAGCCAAGTATTCTCTCAGGCTACAGAGTCAACTTAGTGACACACACGATAAAACGATAAGAGGCATCCAATCTCAGTTGAATCCTTTAGAAGCCCGTTCAACGGTTCTTATTTTTCCGTCATGTTGCCTGCCTGTGGCACCACTGTTTGTTTGTCCCCTTCCCCCTCATATCCTAGCAGGATATAAACTGAGGAAGAAACGGGCTATGCCTTGCAAGGAACAACAGCAGCAATGGTCACGCGGTTTACGACGTTGATATATCTTTTAAAAAATACTTGATTGTTGATGACGGGGTGGTAAAGAGGTTGAATATCTCTCAGGTTCACTACAAGCGAATGCGGGTGCATCTAATCCTACGATACCCGTGCAATCCCCGCCGCTTAGATTAAGTCGTGAATATACTTTTAAATAATAATAAGATGAAAAAACATAGTTGTACACACAAGCGTTCACAGTTAACTAACTGTGTAACCTAAGGGAACAGGACTTTGAGGGTGTATTGTTAGGAAATGCACCCGCATACGACCGAATAAAGGATAAAACACCCAACAAATGGTCGCGAATTGAACACCCTCTCTCTCAGACGTCCAACCAACCTGGAGCAGAGCGAGCAAAAAACATTGTTGCTAACTAGAGAAACATTGTTGCTACAGAAGCATTGTTTCCAACTAAAGAAACATTGTTGCCAACTATAGAAACAATATTGCTATATAAATAAATATTGTTGCACACTAGATAAACTTTGTTGCAAACTAGAGAAACATTGTTGCCAACCAGATAAACATTGTTGCCAACAAGAGAAACAATGTTGCTATGTAAATAAACATTGTTGTCAACAAGAGAAACAATGTTTCTATGTAAATAAACATAGTTGCAAACCAGAGAAACATTGTTGCCAACCAAATAAACATTGTTGCCAACTAAAGAAACAATGTTGCCAATATGTTTAAGGAGGCCAAGAAGACGTTATTAAATCTAATTACAGTTGGAAATATGGGGGTAAAACTGATTTAATTGAGACTTTCAGAGTAGAGGAAGGCTAAAATACAACCTTTGTTTATAGTAAATGAATCAACAATAGATGAAATGGAGCCCGTTCCCCCCCTCATTTCCTTCAACCTGCAGCTTCTCTCCAGCTCTTATCCTCCCAGACTAGAGCATAGCACTGACATCTGTCAAAAGTCACAAGCAAGTTCTTACCTCGGCTGGAGAATAGGTGCATTATTTAAAGTCCATCTGCCATCCGTAGAAGAGGAAGTAACTATTATTAGCACCGCGTCTTACTACCCGTTCGGGTTATACGCACTTGCACTAATGTGTAATGGTAGGGTGATTGTGAGATGAAATGAAGGACCTACAGTTTAACGTGGAATCCGAACCACGGAGGAGGCCTGGCATTCCCCACATTCACAAGATGTCTTGTCAGAGGTGAAGGAAGGGTTTGTAAATCAGATAAATCTGTGCCGGGACTGAGGATTGAACCCCGGCCGCCAGCATAGAAGTCCGAAGGAAGTAACTGACAGCTAGAAGAAGACTTTCATTGCAAACATTAACTGACTACAGGTCTAAAGGACCCTGGTTCCATCCTATTTGTTAGGTTAAGTTAGTTCATAAGTAATGTGTTCATATACATTTTACGTTAAATAACGCACACAAAAAAGTTATTTATTCACTCTTATTGGATTGGACTTTCGATGACGGGGAGATCGGGGTTAGAATCCCGGTAAGTACCTATATAATTTCATGTATTCATACGTCAAGTGATGTGATATGCATCTGTCATTTTTAATCGATATTATCATTACTTATAAAATAACAATAACAACACAGTCAAATGTTAGCAAAGTTTATATTTTCTAAAAGACTCTTCCTATGAAAATAGGACTGTAGTAAGATGTGATACACGTTATATTATGTATATTGCTGGCGCCTGGTTGCAGCGTCACGACGCCGAGCCAGAGACGAAACAAAAGACGGCAAGATAGCGCCGCAAGGTAAACAACCGTGTAATGTGAAATGTTCCCGTCATACATTACATGCGGCCCAACATACCCGCGCATTCATTTGTTTTGCATGTGATGCTCACTTCATATTCCAGCCACGTCCTTCGTGTCATTTACACGACAACGACAATAACAACAACAACATGGGCTGTATTCTTATTGGACGTTGACAAACAAACGAGGACGCTTTTTTCCATCCTAAAGTGTCAAAAAAACTCAGAGAAAATAAATGATTGCTCTTGTCCCCCCCATTCCCCTCCACAACGTAGACACCCTCACCAATGAGCAGGCGGATAGTACGTCTCGCAGGTGTTATTAAGGTCGGAGTTGGGTGTCCATGTTTATTTCAGATGTGAAACAAGGCTAAGACACATTTCTCCAAGTCCCCATGTGGTGGGTATCTCCCAACATGTTTGCAAGTATTTCAAGGTCGTGTAACAACTCAAAGCTAGAGTCTTCACATATATCACAGTAGTTATCGGACAAGTGTGAGTGCATCTTACTAGCCGGTACCGAGGTGTAGTGGTCAGCCTCTACGAGTCTACGAGTACCAGGCTCGATTCCCTGCTGGTACCTTGGGTAGTTTTCCCGAACGGTCACCAGGGTTTGGTTAGTTAGACTTAAGTTAGGTTTAAATATTTCCACTGGCTCCACACCCTCATGCTCACTATCTCCCTCATGCTCACCATCACCCTCACCTCATCTCATCGGGACATGAAAAGAGCCTCCAAGGAAAGGATGTACTATTGGTACATTCGAGAGTCTCCTGGACAACGGTAGTCCTACATTAGAACTGGCTGATCTTCTCACAAACTGGGATAAACATTATGTAGCCAAGATGCGATATATATGTCTTACTGGAAATCCTCCTTGTTTATATTCGGATTCATATATATCTCCTCAGATAGTCTCAGAGTATCGTCAAGGTCTGAAACACGTCCATACAAAGTTAGTCACACCCGTAATGCAACCATCACCGGATGTTTAATGGAGATGCGTGACAATGTTCGCAGTTTTTATATAAGAGAAGGGAGGTTATGGCTTATAACCTACCACTCCACCTACTAGTCCTGCTAGAACATTCCTCGATGTTTGTATTTTACTATCACAAGAGTGTAAACCTGAGAGAAGAAGCTTTGTGTGGGTCATGTTCCACAGCTAGTTCCCACATTCAGGAGTGTGGTTGCAAGGAACTGTACAGTTCTCGTCACAACATTCAGGAGTGTGGTTGTAATGAACTGTACAGTTCTTATTCCCACATTCAGGAGTGTGGTTGCAAGGAACTGTACAGTTCTTGTTACAACATTCAGGAGAGTGGTCGCAAGGAACTGTACAGTTCTTGTTACAACATTCAGGAGTGTGGTCGCAAGGAACTGTACAGTTCTTATTCCCGCATTCAGGAGTGTGGTTGCAAGGAACTGTACAGTTCTTGTCTCACAGCTAGTCCCTATGTTTCTTTGAGCCAAGGCGAGCCCCAGAGACTGTTCTACAGACAAAGCTGGAGGTTGTGGAGGCTGTTACATGCATTATGAAAAGAACAGGCCGTCACTCAGTCCAGTGACAGCCGGAGGGTCGTGAATAATACAAGGCAGAGCCAGTAGCCGGGGTCTTGGGTTCACAGCCCTCCTAGATAGTCGGTACTGGGTGGCGTGGTCAATATGCTTGCACTTTTTATAATGAACAACTTAAAACACTGCTCCAGTATATAAGTTTAGTTTAGTAATGTAAGTCGTTCTTGAATATTTGTCATGGACAGAGTGACATTTGGATAGAAACTTTTAAAATGGAATTAAACCAGAAAAAAAGTATTAAAACGTGGCGATAATAAATAAAATAATAAATTATAAATGAAGAAAAATAATTCCTATTTAAAGTCCACTGAACTCATGTCAGATATTCAAGAACTGTTGATATTAACAAATGTAGGAAATTTCACTCAACGTAAATACTGGAACAATATTTGATTTATTATGACAGAAAAAGATTTTCGTGTTATAAAAAGAAAAATATTGACCTTAACTCGTGTTCCTTTCCATCTCAAGAAAGTTTCAAATTGTTTTATATTTTTATTTATTTATTTGTCGAGAAAACCATTTTCTCTCTATTGATTAACAAACTTATGTTATGAAATTTTAAAAAATGTGATATTCTCAATATTTTCCTTGATAAAACTTGAATATGTTTATCGGGTTTATTGATATTTTACTAGTTAACCATCAACATTTCAATAAATACAGTAATTTCTATTTTATTTACTGATAAAAGATACTCGAGAAGGTTTACAGGAAACTAATGGATATTTCAGAACAAAGGTTCAGACTCTATTTTTTTAAATGAAGCTAGTTAGTTGGCACCTCGGTACTCCCATATCTTACCGGGGTTCTTCCACAGGTCCACAACGCTCTCGGACAAAGCCGAGGTCCGGGTTTTGATAAAGTGCTGTGTCGTGGAGTAGTGAGAGATAGCCCAAACAAACCTTATCTGAATTGATAGAGCTTTCAATGTCCCCCTCTTCATCTACAAACACAAGGTAGCGGCACGCGGGCCTTTTCAACTGTTCCCGTGACGTCACAGGACACGTTACCATAACTCCCTCTCTCTCCCTCTCTTTGTAACTAGTATCATAAGGAATATGAACCATATAGTCTAGGGAGAAGGATGAGGATGAATGCCAAGGAAATGAACCAGAGAGCGCAGGTAGCAACAACGGTGGTCCGGATTGTTTCAAAAGGAGGTGATAAGAATAATATTACCTAGAAAACTTACTAGATCTACTTTAATGTATTCATACGTCAATTCATGTTATCTGCAGCCGGCACGTTTGATAGATACTATCAATACCTATATAAACAAAATATAATCCAATGTTGATTGCAACAAAATATGTTTGTATTTAAAAAAGCCCTTCCTGTGAAAATGTAACTGTACCAGCTCTAATCATCACGCAGTTTAAGGCGTCAGGCTCACAATTTGCCGTATTGCTAGTGACGAGGAGGTCTAGGTTCAAGTTCCAGCTGGGTGTACTGACTGATGAATGGTTTCCTCGTCCCTCACCACCCGCTAATGCATATGCATTTCCTTTAAAAGTGACCTACTCATGAAGTCGTTAAAACTTATCTCACTAAGAAATCTGACTTATTTGTCAAACGCTATTGAGGGCAGTGCGAGTCTAACGCCATAGACCACTTGGTCATCACCTAAGGGGGAACATACCAGCATTTGCCTAGAGAGAGGGTAGGGAAATCACAGGACCACTTGTGCCCCCAACCGGGAATTCAAGCCAAGTCAAATGTAGACCTGCCGGGTCAGAGTCGGATGCAGTTGTGAGGTTAAGGATAACACTTTGAGAGCCTTAGATTCGAATCCCAGTGCGGTCGAGATGAAACCTTGGCGCGGTTCAATGATCGCATCTTTGAACGATTTGGAGTCCATTACAATCGCGGTCACAGGTGCTAACGACCCCTCCCCTTGGATGCTAAACGATCAGTTGAATTTCTTCTTTCGCGTTTTACTACCCAACCAGACTATAACACTAGTGGGATAATGAAGGTATAATTTAGAAGAAATGCACCCGAATTTATTTGGAAGGGAGCGTGGAAAAACAATTTTTTTAAACTCTAGGTACATCCGGCTGGGATTCGAATCCTGATCTCCCCAATCACCAGCAGACCAACCCGGACCAAGAAGATCTCGGCGTTTAGTCCATGTGTCCAACGAGGCGGGTGATTAGACAACTGTAGAGAGAGATGGAGAGATATGGAGAGAGTGGAGAGACGTGTTGTGGCGAGGAGTGTGTCGAGTATGTCGGTATGGAGACGGTGACGTCACAGGAACAGGATCTTGCTTGCGTCACGAGCCTTTAGACCACGTCACACGGATGATCCAACACCTGGAGAGAAGTACACTCCATTACGTGCTCTTGTTCCCTACCTGTGTGGTGGTATAGTCTGTTCAGATGAGGTTTAGACTCCTTGAGAAATGAGGGATCGGATTTTGTCAGGCCGCGTCTTACTACCCGTTCAAGTTATACGCAGAGGTACTATTTACGATGGGTTAGAGATTTGTGAGGTTTAAATTAGAGGACGTGTAACCACATTTGTGTGGAGAGAGAGTGGAAAACCATTTAACTAAAAAATTCGGAAAATCCACCGGTATTCGAACCCTAATCTACTCATCTTCAGCAGGCCAGTCTAACACTAAAATGACGCCTTACACCATTCAGCCACCGAAGTGGGTAATCCCCGTAATTAATGTACGCGTACAACCCAAACGGGTAGTGAGACGAGGTTATCTACTCGCAGTCGGGACTTACCTCGTGTAGGTGGGGGGAGGGGTGTAGAGGGCACCAAACAATAACTAGGTCACTCTGTATAGTGTTCACAGGTAGGAGAAAAGCGTCCCGCAGCGTCGTAACCATGGCAACAGCTAGACGGGCGGGGGGAGGGGGACTCACGGGTCGATGGATTAAACCGACAGACGATGTTTTTTACCCCCTCCCCTAAAGCCACCCCTGATACAATCACACGTAAGGGTCGCGTTAAATGAACCATACGAGGAGGATACGAAGCAAGGACCCTTGAAGACCCCTCAAGCGTCCTTTATAAAATGAAAGATGGGGTAGGCGTTGATTGGAAGGTACGACTTCTAACCACACAAAAAAAACTATCAAAAAATATGATAAAAAAAATAGTGAGAAATAAATGAAAGTGAACTTTTGAAACCAAAAGTCAAGACTATTTCCCCCGTTCAATGAAAACATTTTATTTATTTGAGGTATTTATTTTCTGACCCGATTGATTATATCTGCACAAGAGAATTTCTTTGAGCGAGCGCGAAAGAGCCTACCAGTGTTGACGGTAACGGTATTTCCACATACATTTTGGGTTCTTTTACATGTCTCAATCGACATGGGACCGACGGCTTTACTTACCCTCCGAAGGAAGTTGTGCTACGGATTTTTATCACTCAAGAAAAATCCTTAGACCCCGGCTGGGTTTGAACCCACGAACATCGAGTCCTGAGGCGAGCACTTTACCACAAAAGCAACGGTGTCAAAATCTGGAGAAAAAAATTCTGTGGTGGGCAGCAGTTTATCATTTTATTCGGCACAGATTTATCTGATCACCAAACACTTCCTTCACCTCTGACAAGACGTGTATTAATCACAACTTGTGAATGTGGGAATGCCAGGCCTCCACCGTGGTTCGGATCCCCCGTTAAACTGTAGGTCCTCCATTTCATCTCACAATCACCCTACCATTACACGTTATCGTAAGTGCGTATAATCCGAACGGGTAGTAAGACGCAATAATAATAATAATACACCCAGTGGCGTCCTACCAGGGTAAGCAGAGCTTGTTAAAACTGTACCTGTCCAATGTTATCTCCCACTATGCCCCCATTTGACCAATCTTATCGAACGACACGCGGTCATATCCATCCTGACGTCCTTGGTTCGGCTCTTCACTGGGTTAGTATACGGCCTGATCACCCTAGATTCACGTGTGTCAGTTATATCTCAGCTCCAGGTAGTTTCACGTGTGTCAGTTATATCTCAGCTCCAGGTAGTTTCATGTGTCAGTTATATCTCAGCTCCAGGTAGTTTCATGTGTGTCAGTTATATCTCAGCTCCAGGTAGTTTCACGTGTGTCAGTTATATCTCAGCTCCAGGTAGTTTCATGTGTCAGTTATATCTCAGCTCCAGGTAGTTTCATGTGTGTCAGTTATATCTCAGCTCCAGGTAGTTTCATGTGTCAGTTATATCTCAGCTCCAGGTAGTTTCACGTGTGTCAGTTATATCTCAGCTCCAGGTAGTTTCATGTGTCAGTTATATCTCAGCTCCAGGTAGTTTCATGTGTGTCAGTTATATCTCAGCTCCAGGTAGTTTCATGTGTGTCAGTTATATCTCAGCTCCAGGTAGTTTCACGTGTGTCAGTTATATCTCAGCTCCAGGTAGTTTCATGTGTCAGTTATATCTCAGCTCCATGTAGTTTCATGTGTGTCAGTTATATCTCAGCTCCAGGTAGTTTCACGTGTGTCAGTTATATCTCAGCTCGGTGTTCACGTGTCAGTTATATCTCAGCCCAGGCTAGTTTCACGGTGTCAGTTATATCTCAGCTCAGGTTCGTTTCATGTGTCAGTTATATCGCGTCACCCAGGTAGTTCATGTGTCAGTTATATCTCAGCTCCAGGTAGTTTCATGTGTCAGTTATATCTCAGCTCCAGGTAGTTTCATGTGTGTCAGTTATATCTCAGCTCCAGGTAGTTTCATGTGTCAGTTATATCTCAGCTCCAGGTAGTTTCAGTGTGTCAGTTATATCTCAGCTCCAGGTAGTTTCATGTGTCAGTTATATCTCAGCTCCAGTAGTTTCGTGTTCCCTACCAACTTTTAGACTGGATTACATTTTAATGGAAGATAACATAAACTAAAAACCTTCAACAAGGATTCGAACCCCGACCACCCTGTCACAGTATAACCAGACAAGACCAGATTGAATCCTTAGTTCACGTGTAAGTAATATTTAATATAATATTTAGCCCCAAGTCTTACTACCCGTCTGGGTTAGCCTCTGTACTAATTACATATACTATGTGTTAGGGATTATGGAGGAGTGATTTAGATTAAATGTACCCGCATTTGCATGTAGAGTGGAAAACCTTTTTAATGAAAACCACCCTCGGTGCACCCAACTGGGATCAAACCCCAATCTACCTGTCTTCCGTCATTCTAGTCTTACCCGAGAGTGACGCCTTAGACCATGCTGCCATAGAAGCCAGTTAACATTTTAAAATTCATCCCGGACAGAAATGTATATTGTTATTAGCAGAGCTCTACTGCCGCTACTTGCTAATGATGACGTCAAGGATCCCTCCTAACGGAGGAGGAGGGAGCGTGTGGGTTATAAAAGCACCAGCATTCTTCTTGTCGGAGGATACTAAGCCTCGCTAGGAGACGTTTTGAAAAGTCACCAACTTTTCTCGCGAGTGAACTGATGAGCGCAACACACGGCTGCCTACCTAGTCAATATTCAGGGAATAGTTATATGGAGCAGAGCAGGAGAGAGGGAAGAGGCGACATGAATAAAATGTGTTACAATTATCTTTTATCCCCCACACCGCCTCGTGGCGTAGTTGGCTAACGCGCTTGTCGTGTTGAGCTCGACTGCTGAGGACGGGGAGATCGAGGTTCGAATCTCGGTCGGGTGAACTGGGGTGGTTTTTCCTAAATGGTTTTCCACTCTCCCTCCACGCAAATGCGGGTTCACTTCCTCTAATTCAACCTTCCCAATTCCTAATCCATTAGCGTATTTAGTACTTAAAAGCGTATAACCCGAACGGGTAGTAAGACACGGTGCTATATATTATTATATTATTTTATCCCCCACCCTCCTTTATCCCTTCTTTCAGGCCGTAATGATCAGAACAGACGAGGTCACGCAGATTAGATGTCGGGCTCATCTAGTCTGGTTTAGACGGTGACGGTGAGGCCGCGGTTAGAATCCCGGCCGGATGTAATGTGACCGTTTTCTCTGCCCCTATATTGTTTCCAACTCTCTTCCTACAAGCAAATTAGGGTGCATTTCCTTTATTACCTCCTCATCCTTATTCCCATCAGCGTAATTAAACGCGTGCGCCCCAGACACGCAGAGAGAGATTCCAGATTAGGAGGTCCCAAACGCACAGACCCAGTTCCCAAGAACTGTATTAGTAGCTGCAAGGGAAGGTTAGGCTACCCATAAATACACTCATGTTGTTCAGCACCACGTCTTACTACCCGTCCGGGCTATCCCCACTTAATTAAACAAATGAAATATGGACGAGGAAGGTAGAATTTAAAGAAAATGTGCCGGTATTTTAGTGACGGGAGAGTTTGAAGCCATATAGGGGAAAGAGAAAACTAAACACTCGGTATAACAATCCACGATTCAAACCCTGAACTACCCCGTAAGTGGCAAGCCAGACAAGAGCGACGACTTTGCCCGCGTGCCCACAGGTACGGGTTTAAGTAAATTCTCTCAAACCTTTTAACCCGTAACCCAAGATTTTTTTTTTAATCATCATGATTAGGATGGGAGGGGGGGTCCGGGAGGTGATTCTTTTTTCGTCACTTTCCCATTTTTTCATGAATTTATATTTTCAAATATTTACGAAATTTTTACATTTCATACATTTTTGGCTCCCACCAAAAGTTAACCTCTGGCCGCCACTGACCCTTCATTAACAAACGTTAAGTAACCAACTTTCGCTAAGGGTTTCAAAGTTTGAAAATTATTATTATAAAAGCATTTAAAAATGGGGTAAAAACCTACTAACAAACATTTATAATTTGTGTGAATAAATAGGTTGTTTTTTTTGTAGGATGATGCGAAGGTCAGTTTTTAAATTAGAGGCAACACTTTGTACATGCAAAGCAAATTCTAAGACAATTAGTAAGTTTTTCTTGTTTTCACTAATTTTAATTTTTAAACTATCCATCAAGTACATCTAGATAAGAAATACTCCCCAGGCCTCCACGGACCGTCTCACTAACCACTCGACCACGAGGACAACGCTCCTGGCGGGAAATTACGCCATTAAATATTCTTGCCGGTTGTGGCTTACGTCTTGACGCCAAATTCCTCCTTGATAGCTTGATACCACCCGCACGACAGTTACTTGCTTAGTTACCACGGGTCGTTGTTTTGTTGATATATTGCGTACAGACCTAATCCCTACCCTATCAGTGGATATCCCGGACGGGTAGTTAGACACGGTGATACAAATGTGAGCTGGTAACATTTCACAACATTTTCCTAAATAACCACAGTCTGGACTTGTACAATCAGATTTTATTAGGAAGGGCCTTTTAGAAAATACAAACATTTTGCTACGGTCAACAACGATATAGTTTTACTTTTGTTTTTAACGCCGCGTCTTACTACCCACTCGAGTTATACGTATATATACTAATTACGATAATAGTTCTAGGGATTAGGAAGGTTATAGAGTAGGAAGTGTACCCGTATTTGCGTAGGAGAGAGGAAAATTATTTGGGAAAAAAACTTAATAATCTCGACCGAGATTCAAACCTCGATCCCTCCATCATCAGCAATCTAGTCTATTAAGAGAGTAGCGCCTTAGACTATGCGGCCACCAAAGCCGGTGATAACATTTTATTAAATTATTATTGTTATTTTATAGTGAGTGATAATATCTACCAAAAGTGACAGCTGCAGATCACATCCCTTGACATATGAATACATTAAATAAATTTGTTAGATTCTCTAGTTGACAGATAAGGAAGGCTCTTCCTACCAGAAACCTACTATAGCTACAATATTTATATGATACAATATTTAATATTTGAGTTTAAGTAAAACTCGCCATTTTACTTTCTGTCGACTCATCAAAGAAAGAAAGAGAGAGGTATTGTTCGTTAAAAAAAAATATAATTTGAGAGTTTTATGGAGGTCGACGTTTCATGAACCCCTGAACTCGAAAAAAAGTTGTTTTTGCGATACCATCTGTCAGTTTGTCTATCTCGGCCTAGAGCCAAAACTGTTTACCGCTAGGTCTATAACTTGGTATATAGGGTTTTCAAAAGGTTCCCTCGAGGGTTTTTTGGAAATGGATGTATGACTTAAAATTTAGGTTTATTTACCTAAGTACGAAAAGAGAAACAATATATAAGTATATATGTGCCTATATTTAAAAAAAATATTGTTTTTATAAAATATTCTTTCAAATGAAAGTATTTATTTTTATAGTAAGCCTACTACAATTTTGCTACGATAGTTTGTTTCGTATCTCAAATAGTTGCGGAGCTATGAACAACATTAGAAGTTTCTGCTGGTGTAAAATACCTTCAAGTCATTTTCGTGGGGAAATCAGAGTTTCCATTTTGTTTGCAGTTCTAAGCAATGCCTAGGAACGAAATTTGGTCAAAATATATTTTTAGAAAAAAAATCTTTTTTTTTTAGCACCGCGTATTACTACGTGTTCCGGTTGTACGTAAGGTCCGTTCACCGTAGGAATTGTTTTCTGGAAGGCCTTTTTCCCTACCAATATCCTTCTATATAATAGATTTCTGGTAGGGAAAAAGGCCTTCCAGAAAACAATTCCTACGGTGAACGGACCTTACGTACAACCGGAACACGTAGTAATACGCGGTGCTAAAAAAAAAAGATTTTTTTTCTAAAAATATATTTTGACCAAATTTCGTTCCTAGGTATTGCTTAGAACTGCAAACAAAATGGAAACTCTGATTTCCCCACGAAAATGACTTGAAGGTATTTTACACCAGCAGAAACTTCTAATGTTGTTCATAGCTCCGCAACTATTTGAGATACGAAACAAACTATCGTAGCAAAATTGTAGTAGGCTTACTATTAAAAATAAATACTTTCATTTGAAAGAATATTTTATAAAAACAATATTTTTTTTAAATATAGGCACATATATACTTATATATTGTTTCTCTTTTCGTACTTAGGTAAATAAACCTAAATTTTAAGTCATACATCCATTTCCAAAAAACCCTCGAGGGAACCTTTTGAAAACCCTATATACCAAGTTATAGACCTAGCGGTAAACAGTTTTGGCTCTAGGCCGAGATAGACGGACGGACAGACAAACTGACAGATGGTATCGCAAAAACAACTTTTTTTCGAGTTCAGGGGTTCATGAAACGTCGACCTCCATAAAACTCTCAAATTACATTTTTTTAAACGAACAATACCTCTCTCTTTCTTTCTTTGATGAGTCGATAGAAAGTAAAATGGCGAGTTTTACTTAAACTCAAATATTAAATATTGTGTATATATATATATATATATATTAAATAGACTTTGGAAATGGGGAGTTGAAAATGCACAGAGCAAATCATATGTTTCTGTAACATTGTATATTATTTTATGTATGCTCTTTGGTGAGATGCGATGTTCTTATTTTTTTTAGCATTTTGTTTGTATAACAATGTTTCACATACCTTACGTATAAATGTAGATAAAGTTAAAGTCTGTGCGGCGCACCAAACCATTTATTTAAATTGAAAGAGCTTGTAATTCCATATTAATGACAAAAGTTGAAAATTCAGGTAGGCTCCACTCCCGAGTAACTAAATAAACTACATAAAAAACACACAACGAGTATAGTCTGTTGTTGAGCCAAAGTAATATTGTTTTATTTTAAAACACTCTGCCTTATCAGCTTTTCACAGATCACACAAACGTTAATTGAAAAACAGTCCCCCCCGCCCCCGGAACACCCCACTACGCCCATACAACCCCTATCAGCTCCCATACGAAAATCCTCCACTCAGTAAAACTCGTTTCCATGTTTAAAATCTCATCACATCAGTTACGAGGATGGGAGGAGGTCGAGAGGAATACCTTACCACTCATTCCCAGGTATTTAATCCTGTATAAAAGGGGGAGGGGGGTTTAAAATTTATTGGCAGGAAGTGTGGGTTGGGGTACTAGGGAGAGGGGGTGTATGTATCCTTCCCTCCCCAACACCCCTTCCTAAATCCCGCAAGTATCGGAGCGCTTGTCGGCAAGGTAACGCGCCCTTACTCTCCTCGATAGTGTAATCACCCCTCCCCCACCTGTATCCTCTTGATTGATGGAAAACGAGAACGCACGGCGAATGTCATCTTTTTTGTTTGTTTATAACTAGGTCAGCTCGTCTGTCCATAGACTTACAACAATCAGCTCGGACATAATGACCTACCTACTATGATAAACATACATAACAGCCTACTATGATAAACACACATAACAGCCTACTATGATAAACACACATAACAGCCTACTATGATAAACACACATAACAGCCTACTATGATAAACACACATAACAGCCTACTATGATAAACACACATAACAGCCTACTATGATAAACATACATAACAGCCTACTATGATAAACATACATAACAGCCTACTATGATAAACACACATAACAGCCTACTATGATAAACATACATAACAGCCTACTATGATAAACACACATAACAGCCTACTATGATAAACACACATAACAGCCTACTATGATAAACACACATAACAGCCTACTATGATAAACACACATAACAGCCTACTATGATAAACACACATAACAGCCTACTATGATAAACACACATAACAGCCTACTATGATAAACACACATAACAGCCTACTATGATAAACACACATAACAGCCTACTATGATAAACACACATAACAGCCTACTATGATAAACACACATAACAGCCTACTATGATAAACACACATAACAGCCTACTATGATAAACACACATAACAGCCTACTATGATAAACATACATAACAGCCTACTATGATAAACACACATAACAGCCTACTATGATAAACATACATAACAGCCTACTATGATAAACATACATAACAGCCTACTATGATAAACACACATAACAGCCTACTATGATAAACATACATAACAGCCTACTATGATAAACACACATAACAGCCTACTATGATAAACACACATAACAGCCTACTATGATAAACACACATAACAGCCTACTATGATAAACACACATAACAGCCTACTATGATAAACACACATAACAGCCTACTATGATAAACACACATAACAGCCTACTATGATAAACACACATAACAGCCTACTATGATAAACACACATAACAGCCTACTATGATAAACATACATAACAGCCTACTATGATAAACATACAAATTATTTATCACTTATTTGGTTTTACCTGACAGCTAGCAGATTCTATCAGTAGTGCCAACATTGTCTCAAAGTCACTTTTGTCAACATATTTGGAAATAATTATTATTTGCTAAGTATTAATATTATTATCAATCACTTTTAACAATACTTCCCTAAGGATTACGGTGGAATTGTATTTTCCATAATCAAATTTAAGAAAAAATTGTCTTAATAAATCCATTCTAGTTTTTCTTTCAACTCTTGTGGCAGTTACAGGTTAAATAGAGCGTGTAGTTATCCTTTAACACAAATAAATGGTTTGTGATAATAAAGAGGAAAAGACATAAAAAATGTCTTGAAATAATATAAAGTTTAAAATTTGTAAATACGAGTAGTAATGCCAGTTGTCATTCACCTGGCAACAAGGTCGCCTACGGCACCAACAGGCAGCTGTAACTTCCATTCAGTGGCTATATATATGCATCTAAGCTACTTTTAACGAGCTCTTGCTTTTAATAATTAATATGAATTAAAGAGCAAACACAAACTTTAAAACTATACCACCAACCAAACGGTTATTCTCATAACCAAAGTCTAACTATTTTAAATAGGCATAACAGTGAATTATCGTTTAAAATAAAGTTAATAAAACCACGTGCTTGTGTCTACAAGTTGAAGCGAACAAAATATTTTATAGATAGTATTCAGGCGTGTTTATGTTACTGTTAATAATTATATTGCAAAATTTAATAATAAAGTGTCTTTTTTGAATATTAATTCGGCTACTTAGTAATCCGTGTGTCCTTTTGTGAATATTAGTTCGATGTGTGAGCGTGTTATCCTTGGAAAATAAACAGTTTTTAGTTATCTTTGAATAATTATTTATACAATATAATATTGAAGCGTGCAATAAAAAAAAATTAGCGAGTGTTTCTCAGTGATCACTATACATTATTATAAAGAGAAAATGGATCAAGTTGAAACTCCTGGCAAGATCAGAAACAAACAACCGAGGCCTGGAGTATCTGTAGAAACTATTAATAATTTTACAAGAGATTCTGTTCGTCAGTTAAAATAAAGAATGTACCACGAAAGTCAATGCAAGTGTTTAGGTAAATTTGTTTTGTTTTTCCCCTGTTGATTCTTGGAAAGGTTAGCGTTTGATAGTTGGCGAAAGTTTATACTTAAAAAGTATAACTGCTTTATAACCTACATATAAATAAAGCTGACTTTTCATGCATAAATAAATTAACCAAACAAACAATATGACGGAGGAAAGATAAAAACATATGATTCACGTGTCCTTGTGAGTAGAATGGCAATGTAAATCTATTCATTATTCAATATTTTATATAAAAAAAACTCTTTATATGTACAAGTTTTGGCACACTTCCCTGTTATTGGCGGCCTACTTTCTAATCCAATCCTTATTCAAGGGGTTGGGCTACAATAAATTACTTAACCTTAGCAATTTTAACATTATTAATTTTGATGTATATTTAATTGTGACTGATTAGTATTGATTGTTTATAAAAAATAATAATTAATACTAGGTCTAACATAAATAAAAACTAAAAAATAAATAAAACTGTAATATTATGTTTATTGTACAGGCCTAAGTTTTGACTTTCAAAAGTGACAGCTGCTAAACATATGTTTTTGCAGATCATATGATTTGGCGTAGGGATACATTATTTGGTTTGGTAACTTTTTATAGCTGTCAGACAAAACCGAAGAAGTGGTAAGCCTATTTATACTTTACATTATGATTAATGACCTATGATAAACACACATAATGGCCTACTGTGATAAACGCACATAATGGCCTACTATGATAAACGCACATAATGACCTACTATGATAAACACACATAATGGCCTACTATGATAAACACACATAATGGCCTACTGTGATAAACGCACATAATGACCTACTATGATAAACACACATAATGGCCTACTGTGATAAACGCACATAATGACCTACTATGATAAACACACATAATGGCCTACTGTGATAAACGCACATAATGACCTACTATGATAAACACACATAATGGCCTACTATGATAAACACACATAATGACCTACTGTGATAAACACACATAATGGCCTACTGTGATAAACGCACATAATGACCTACTATGATAAACGCACATAATGGCCTACTATGATAAACGCACATAATGACCTACTATGATAAACACACATAATGGCCTACTATGATAAACACACATAATGGCCTACTGTGATAAACGCACATAATGACCTACTATGATAAACACACATAATGGCCTACTGTGATAAACGCACATAATGACCTACTATGATAAACACACATAATGGCCTACTATGATAAACACACATAATGGCCTACTGTGATAAACGCACATAATGACCTACTATGATAAACACACATAATGGCCTACTGTGATAAACACACATAATGGCCTACTATGATAAACGCACATAATGACCTACTATGATAAACACACATAATGGCCTACTGTGATAAACACACATAATGGCCTACTGTGATAAACACACATAATGACCTACTATGATAAACACACATAATGGCCTACTGTGATAAACGCACATAATGACCTACTATGATAAACACACATAATGGCCTACTGTGATAAACACACATAATGGCCTACTGTGATAAACGCACATAATGACCTACTATGATAAACACACATAATGACCTACTGTGATAAACACACATAATGGCCTACTATGATAAACGCACATAATGACCAGAATGAACATCAGCCGACAGTCTAAACCGCTACAAACTCTGTCATGTGTTCAAACGCCAGGCCACACGTTCTGCATCTGATCGTTTTGTTGACAGATGGTGGAAATGTTGGCTACTTTCACAGTTGTATCTCCCTCGAGAGAGGGTGCGACTGGCGCCCCCCCATCCCCCGTCTTTAGTAAATAAGAGGAAGGGAGGGAGGTTATTCCCAATGAGGGCCACTGACACCTCCCCCCTTCCTCTGGGGGTGATGTTCGCCTGCCACTAGACTGGGGTGGTTACAAAGAGCCCTTGACCCCCTGCAGTGATCCTTGTGAGACTGCTCTGCTTTGTGTCACAGATATGGCTGAGTGGGTAGAGGGGTCGATTGTGAGACACACACATTTTCATATGAAGGGTCTTTTACAAAATACAAAACTATTGTCTTGCGGTCAACTGTGATAACATGTTACTATAGTATTATTATTGCTCTTTATCATTTTAAAACGAAAAAGTTATTAAATTGATTCCAATAAACCGGTGTCAAATGTCGGAAACCACACTTCGTTAAGTTTCATTGTTTAAGTTTAATCTTGTATCTAACTCCAAGGTTAATCTTGTATCTAATTCCCTAGTTAATATTGTATTTAATTCCCCGTTTAATCGTGTATCTAATTCGACAATTAATCTCGTATCTAACTCCCCGGTTAATCGGCTCTGAGTTTGTCTCTTAACGTAATTGTTAGTTTTTTCAACCGTGGACTCTGCTCAGTAAACCTTCTTACCACAATTCCATCAGAGGGTCAGATGGTTTAAACCCAGATGGAGGGGATGCATTATAATATATATAAGTAATAACACATTCAACCACCAAGCGCTGCAGTCGATAAGTGAGTGTGACAATTGAACATCGCTTTAATGTAACTCATCTGTTAGTGTTTCTGGTGATAAAAGTCCTAGGGAGAAATTAAAATGAAGTAGGTGGTTTTTTTTAAAAACTTGGGGGACATCTTGATTGCACGGTGAGAACATTTCCAAAGAAAATCTAAGGCAGGAGAAATATCCTATAAAATTGTATTCCAGAATGTGTTGATGTCATCAGGAATACTGAGCACTCTGTATAGAGAGACCAACCCCTAATCTCACAAAAGAGCGTGTGTAAACAGATGGCTGTTTGGACACAAGAAGCTCTCCTGTCCAATAAATATCACACTGGAGAAGAGATCTTATAATGCAATTGTTTATATATTAATATTTGACCCGCGATTCGGCGCCAATTATTAAGTTTCGGTTTATGTTGTGAGATAGTTGGTAATTATAGCCCCGTGATCGAGCGCCAATTATAGTGATATTGGGTATTTGATGAAATAGTTGGTAATTATAGCCCCGTGATCAAGAGACAATTATATTGATATTGGGTATTTGATTAGATTATTGGTATTTATAGCCCCGTGATCGAGCGCGAATTATAGTTATGTTTCTTACACTTATGAAATAAATAAGACCTTTAAAATTGCACACGATTTATTAAAATGATTTCATCTTCGGCACTGAAGACATGAGATTAACAAATTTCACTCTGTTTTTACGACGGACGTGTGAATCCAGAAACAAATGTGATGCCATACCGGTAGGACGAGAGAAGTGTGTGGAGGAGACGAGTGGAGGATAATGAGACAGTTCCTGGAACAACGCTGACTGCCAACCAGCCAGTTCTACATAGCGATTGTATTACTAAAGGTCAGTGAGGGATCAATTATGGCAATTATTTGAACCCTGGGGGTTATTTACACCCACCATCCTTAACTGAATGTACAATGAGTCACGAAACTGTGTTTACTTTACAGTTAAGTAAAAAATAATATATTGTCACAACCCTGAGCTAGATTGGGATATTTATTTTGATTTGCATAACTTTACTGGTCCTACGTGACTGAAAGCGCTGGCTTAGCGAACTTGATTCAATTAATTAAAAAACAGTGAAGAGGAATACTGACTACTCATAACAAACTTGTACTAGTTGTGTATTAACCAGGCCAGATCGGGCTATGAAGGTCTTCGTTTTGTTGACATCGAAGCTGATACATTATCATCTATTTCGGAGGCAGTTACTCCACCCCACACCGGACCATATCAGACTAGTAGCTTCAGGTCATCAGTAGTACTCTCGTACTAGAGGACGACCGCCAAGCCCAGGGTCCCTAGTTCGAGTCTGTAGGGGGTCGCGAGCCGTGTCAGTTGTTCCAACAAAGTATTCACGAATAAGTCAGTTCGTCCACGAGCGCAAACGCCCAAGTTCTTATGTTTATTTGATATTGCATTTAACATCACATTTTGTATTGCCTCTTGCTACTATTAAACTATAATTCGAAGCCTTCAGTATCATTTCGAGCCCAATCAACTACCTTGCCACCAACCCTACAGACCCTGACAGACCCGGCCCACGGAAGGGGGGGACAGCGAATATATATAACATAGGTGTGTGTTAGTAAAAACAAATTGTCGGTGTGTGTCAAAATAGGTGGAGAGAGTAAGGTTTGTATGTTTGTTGTTTTTATTTAGAAACACATTATTTGCCAACATACATGAAAAATATATACAGTACACACGTTCATCTACATTTTCTACACATCGATAGATCAACAGTTCTTTAATACCAATCATGAGAATGTTAGCATTTGAACAAACACTTTTTAACTAAAGAGGGGTTGTTTTGTTAAAAGTCCTCCATGCTCATAACAGATATTCAAGAAGTGTTGAAATTATTGTTTGAAGAAAATTAAACTAAACGTTTCTACTGGAGAAATATTTTATGTATTTCAGCCACAATTTTTTTATATAACAGCTACCAAAATATTGGCTTTAACTTGCGTTCCTAGCACCTCTCCCCCTATTTTTTAAAAGCGTGCTTCACATGCCAATCAACTCTGTGACACAATCGGCTAGAAATAGTAAATTTACACCAACACTATCGCACGTGGATCATTTCTGATTAAACATTAATGGAGATAAAGAGTTAACAGAAGTTCGTTGAAATATTAATTGATGTTTGGATAAATACTGCATTGAAAAGGACGTTTTTTGAACATTTTAGAATGGGTTCAGAGATAAGCTTTGAGCACATATCTTAATTCTGTAACAATAGGGATATACTATAGTTATTAACAAGAAACTTTGTCACTTTGTTCCTCCATCGTCACCGCGGAAAATGTAAAGTCATCATTCAAATAGGAATGGACTGCACACAGGTGTTTCTTATACCCTTATACTCCCAAACCTTGCTATGATGCTCTTAAATACTCCAGATACTAAAATAAACCAACTATAAAATGTTGGCCATTTTTTCCGCCACGTCTCGGATACAGGATGAAGGCGCTAATGACCACCCCTCATAGTCTCAGTTTACCAATTATAAATATAGGCCTACACGCTTTATTTCTTTGATCACAGAGTTTTACTACCTTTTCAGACTACACGCATGATAATATCATGTGTGTACATATTATGTACTAATTACGCTAAATGAACTAGGGGTTATGAAGGCTACATTTCGAAGAAGTGTAGCCACATTTGCGTGGAGGTAGAGTTGAAAAACCCCTTCAGTACACCCGACCTGGTTTCGAACCTCAATCTTCCCCGTAATTGGAAGTCCAGTCTATTGAAAGTGACACCTTAAGACTATTCGGCCACCGAAGAGGACTATTACGCATTTGAATTACACCACAGCTGTAAAAATGAGGTGGGTAGATTTCTTTTTAGGAAATGCACGCCACATTTACATGAAGGAAGAGAGTGAAACTACTAAGGAAAACAAAAACAGCCCCAATCCACCCGATAAGGATTCGAACCTGCAAACCAGACTGCACTGAATATCACCTCTGAGGGAACTGCAGATCTTATGGAGAAATGCTTTATTTTCGCTCTCTCTTGGTTAGCTGTTGCCAACTCTCCTGGCTCTCAGCTATGTATAAATGTGGTAGGAAGAGCTACTGGCAACAGAGACGGACCAACGTTGCCAGATGTGGTGTATATCTGAGGGAAGATTGACCACACAAAAATATGAGAATAACAACGTTCTAAGCATTCACTTCCCACATAGATGACATCCAGTTGTATATGAGCCTGCCGTTTACTCCGCGTGCCCAACAATGCAGATTAGCTTTTATTCGAATCCGAACCTGAGGCGTTTATTTCCGGACTCTCATCTGGCCGAGGTCCAACCCAAACGGAGTGTCTCCCTCCAGCTTTCATCTGGCCGAAATCCGACCAAAGGGGATTGTCTCCCCCTGAGAAAACGTTTTGGTGGTCACATACCCACCGCCTCCCCTCAGTACGGGGGTGTCCCAGACGCACCGCAAGGGCTGATGGGATTCACTGTTAGCGGAGTTTGAACCCAGATTGGAGAGACCCCGTGTGAATAGTGACTGTTAGATCATGACCCTAGAGTGGGAGGGGAGATATAGCTGATCCACGTCCTGCTACCAGAGAGGCCACCATTACTGTTTTTCTCGCTTATGATGCCTCAGCATTTAAATTGTCCATCAAACCTCACATTCATGACGTTGCCTACCTGTGACGTCAATTAAAACAGTCCATCGAAGTAAACGTCTGTCTAAGCTAGGACACAAGAAAAGTTAATTTTAAAAATCCAGTCAATGTTTCCTAGGAGCAGATAAGAGAGTGTGTAAGCTCGTCAGAGGAAGAGGGGTAGTGTTGTTAGTAGATTAACAAGAGACCTCTCAGGGTGAACTGCTCATTTTCTTCCCTCTTTATATTTCGCACATTGGTCTCTAAGTGTGGTAGTGCTTAGACTCAGACACGTAGCCAGAAAAATATTTAGCACCACGTCTTACTACCCGTTCGGGTTATACGCTTTAAGTACTAATTACACTAATGGATTAGGAATGGGGAAGGTTTAATTAGAGGAAGTGAACCCGCATTTGCGTGGAGGGAGAGTGGAAAACCATTTAGGAAAAACCACCCCCAGTTCACCCGACCGAGATTCGAACCTCGATAGCCAGAAAAAAACTTTCGGAAAAGGAGGAGGGGGGAGGCAATTTCTGATGAAAACTGACTAAACTTGTGATTTTAGGTGCGCGAGCGGTGACTTCCATATTTCTCACTTGATGGGTTCCCTCCAAAGGCACCCATAAGCATTTTTTCCGGGGGGTGGGACCGGGGCGTTTGGGGAGTATTCCATGGAATGGTGGGGGTTCCAGGTCCTCCCCCGGGAAAAATATATTATAATTAAGCCTCAAAAGACGCTTTTTAAGGCAATCCTTGTCTCCTAAAAAGAAGGGAACACATAAGAAAAAAGTTTCAGGTCTACCAGAATTTGTTGGCATTTTTACGAAATTAATTAAATCTAATCTTATAGGTTTGATTAAATTTTATAGGATTAGCTTTTACAGCATTTTGATTTGAGGGAGAGGGTGACAAATTGTTAACCCTTCTTTGACTTACTCCGCATGGAGATGCACGCTTGTATTTTTGCGGTAAACTACCCTGCAGGCGCACATTCGGGAGCTATTGCCAAGAGATCGTACCTGTATGTTTGTGTGTGTTATCAAGTGCTATGGAACTAATATGGATGTCTCCTTTTAATGATAAGTGTTGGGAGATCAGTGACCGATCGCTGACAAATTCCCACAGTGATAACAAACCTTAGTGCACCCGTCAATATTCCTACCATTTTAAATCGTCAAAATATTTACTAAATAAAATACGAGTTTTAAAATAACCAAGAATTCACCCAGATTTTTTTTAAATTGAAGCCTTAAAAGTGGCTGGGGGCTCTGTTTAAGTGTTAGCTCCTAACACTGTTGGGCAGATCTTTGATTCTCTTATTGGTTTTTTAGCTACCTATAGTATATGGCCTCTCCCTGTGGGAGCCCTTGGTTCCCCTCCTAGCTATGAATAACGTCATAGCCCCACCTCAACATTCCTAACAACAATTTTTATTGGAGGCCTTTTTTTCCTTTTGTAAAAACATATTTAATAACATATAAAGGATCTATATTTCGGAGGGTGGGGGGGGGGGGTTTCAGGCTCCCCCGGCTAAGTCCCTGCTTAGATGCGTCAAGTTAAGATGCAACCCTCATCGCAAAGTAGCTTCTAACTCTCCAAGAAGGCAACGCAGAGATATATTATTATCTATATACGTAATGCAAAATAATATTTTAAAACAAAAACATGTAAATAGAAAGAAATAAGTTGAATTAAACGACCATGTTTTATTTGCACAAGTCAGAGCGGCCGTGTAACTCATCCCTTAAAATGGGGGAGGCAGGGGGGGGGGGGGTAATCCTGGTCATGAGCGTGACAGAGCCTTCCAGCGCACTGTTTACGACCCCGTCATGAACCTGTGCAGCACCCAGGAGCCAATCAGAGGCGGTTATACGGGAAGGAAGGGGGTAGGTTACCGCCGGGACGGACTGGCGTCAAATGAACCCCCAACAGTTCTACGTTATCACTAGGAAGGAAGTTTCTCTGATGGGGCGTTATTATTTTATTAGCGTCGCTTTATACTATGCACGCCTTCATCTACTTTATCTACTAGAACCTTCACTTCAAGGTAAACTTGTTTCTTTGCTCACTCCTTCGGAAGAAAAATACAGTCAATTTTCACAGGAAAGGACTTGACAGTTAGCTAAGCTACTAAATCTACTTTCAAGCATTAATACGTCAAACCATGTGATCTTCAGGTCACTTTTTATATCCATTAAATAACCATAAAATGAAAAAATGGCCTGTACAAATCTAATCCTAGCTCGCCAATGGACAGATAAAAGCCAGTCATGGCACGCGGCGCGCGGGTTAACCACCCAATTACTCCTCACATTCACTTCTCAGAGATATTGTTAGAGGAGGCGTGAGGGGGGGGGATGTAGGCCACGTCTTTTGTTTTGTCAGAGTTTCAACAAAAACTGTCCCGAGGTAAAAAAAAAAAAAATACAACACCTCATAAGTCTTTCACCCTCCTCCTGAGTAAAAAAAAATTTCCCGAAAGTTTAGAGTGTTTTTTTTTATAATTAAAAAGCGCGTAAAGAAGTTTTCAACTTTCTTAACGAACGGGAAAGCTTCGCGTAAGGCTTTCCAGATATAAAAGTGGACTTGTGGTGAATGTTTTTAATTGTTTATGGCTGGAGAAGTTCTCTTGCCCTAAGTTGAGTCCAACTTGAACAGACTTCATTTTTACCATCAATATTTACATTTTACAATTCTACCATTCTCTCTCTCTCTCTCTCAATAGATGCACCAAGACTAAGAAAGAGATAGGAGGAGCAGATAAAAGCAAGTGTGTAGGTGAGAGGAGAAGAACATAGTAAGATAGAGAGGCTTTCAGGTATTTTATTAAACTGACCGGGTAACAGGCTCAAAACAGATATATTATTATTATTATATATACTCATACTCTTTTAATTACCTTCATTGATTACATTATGGCACTATCTTATAAGCTGCACCATAGTGGAACCACGTAAGGTAAGCTTTCTAGCTTTCAGAGTAAAAGAGGGTACATATTAAGATTTTTATTATATTTTACTGTCTTATTAATGTTTATTGAATGTATTGATAATATCTATCAAACGTGACAGTTACAGATAACATGACTTGACGTATGAATACGTGAAAGTATCAACTTTTCTAGCGGTCAGATAATGTTCCTCTGTGCAGAAGAACTGGGGTTACCGGAACCTGGAACCGGAACACGGGGCAAACTCGCACCGGATTTTCTAACATTTTTATTTTTTACTTACATAGGTTTTCACTTATTTTTATCAAATTAAGTTAGCTATTAATTACGAATAATAAAGTTTTAAGTTAGCTAATAACTAAGAAGAAGAATGTTTGTTGTTCAATACGTTGTTGTATATAATATTGTTTATCTTGTAAGTAATGTTGGAAACAATGACTACAGCGTCACACGTGACACGGCTGTGAAATAAATTACGTTCGGACCCGCCTCGGTGGCGTAGTTGGCTAACGCGCTAGACGTGTTGAGCTCGACTGCTGAGGATGGGGAGATTGAGGTTCGAATCTAGCTCGGGTGAACTGGGGGTGGTTTTTACTATATGGTTTTCCACTCTGTCCTCACCGAGCAATGCTCTCCCGAGATTCGTCCGCGCCGCAGCGGACTCGTAACCGCTTGCATTTAAAAACATGGGTATCATTCCACCGGGAAAATGAGGTGCGGTGCGGCTCCGTGTAGCCGGTCCTTAAATAATATGACCTACACAATCCAACAAGAGTCCCGTCTCGCTTCACGCTAATCAGCTACAGCTGGTAAATGCTAGGGGAATCCCCCTGCCAGCCAGCGTGTTACACTCGGTGGGCACAATACATGATTCCCAACGTTCACGGAAGTTTAAACAAATCATATTTTACAATATCTAGGTTATTTTAACGAGAAGGTCAACTCAACAATAGACATTTCTAAATCCTCCTCACGTGCACATCACGTTTAGTTTGTAAGTTATTAAACCATGGATATACATCTCTCTTTCGTGGGTATACGGGACCATTTTCATAGGAAGAACCTCATTTGACAGGCACAGAAGTTATTATTATTATCATTATTATTATTATTATTATTATTATTATATTATTATTAGCACCGCGTCTTACTACCCGTTCGAGTTATACACACTTATCCTAACGTGTAATGGTAGGGTAATTGTGAGATGAAATGGAGGACCTACAGTTTAATATGTAATCCGAACCACGGTGGAGGCCTGGCATTCCCCATTCACAAGTTGTGATTAATACACGTCTTGTCAGAGGTGAAGGAAGGGTTTGGCAATCAGCTAAATCTGTGCCGGGACCGAGGATTGAACTCCGGACCCCCAACAAAGAAGTCTACACCTTGCACCCACCAGCTTTGTTACCATTTTGTGCCCCGCCTTGTAATTTGGGAGTCCAAACAAGTATAGATGAAGAAACCTTTTCTTGAGTCAAAAACAAAAAACAACAACCATATGTAACTAGTATTCAAAGAAAAACTGCAAAAACGATTATTTGTGATGAAATACATATAAAAAACTTTCTTTAAAATAGTTATTGGTCATTAACACCTTTTATATTTACAATGGTGTCAATTAAATGACACATAATAGGTTAATAAATAAAGTGATAGTGTGGTCCGCAGCATTCGTCCTGGTCAAACTGCCGCCTGGAGGAATGAACCATTGACACTCTACCCCCGCGACGGCATACGATCACAGAGACATCTGGTGGCGAGTACTGCGTACTTCTACCATATCGTGGCCTACACAGCACAATGCATATTAATGTGTTTGGTCATTAGGACCCTTTTAATAAATTTGCTGTAGTCATTTATTAATCAAACAAATTAAGATTTTTTTCAAATAAAACTTATCAATTTTCAAACAATTGTGCAAGGAATAAAGCAGTTGTTCCTGAAACTATAGTGTTGGTAAAATGTATGGTTTTAAAATATCGGACATGTGTCGCAAAGCTTGCAATCTTCTGCTTAGCAGCCCCTGCCATGCAAGTCTGTCCTCGCTACAAGCAGCCCTGTGCCATGCAAGTCTGTCCTCGCTACAAGCCATGTCATTGCCATGCAAGTCTGTCCTCGCTACAAGCCAGCCACTGCCATGCAAGTCTGTCCTCGCTACAAGCCTGTCACTGCCATGCAAGTCTGTCCTCGCTACAAGCCAGCCACTGCCATGCAAGTCTGTCCTCGCTACAAGCCAGCCCTGTGCCATGCAAGCTTGCACCAGCGTTACCTAGACAGACCTTGATGCGCGCGCGACTTCCTGGTGTTACTACGACCAATCAGCAAGACAACATCATCCCAACACAGGATGTAGAGAGCGACTCACCGGACACCTTTATTCGCGTGTGACGTAACCAGTGTTTCACTGCTGACAAGGTGATGTTTCTGTTAAGGACAGCATTGCTATGTTGGACTCATCTCGCAGAAAGTGGAGCATTACTCCCGAGGTCTAATGGGGCAAGAAGAATGAGCAAAAGAGATAGGAAAGGTTTGGTGTATGAGGTGCGGCAGTTTTAAGTGGAGGAGGGATTGATGTCACCACGGGTTGAGGAGGGTGATTCACTTGGGTGACACCGGTTGAGAATCAACAAAACAATAATATATAAAGATCGCACTCGCTTGATAGTAAACTATGACTAATCAACAGTGAGGGTTTTTATCGTCTGAAAAAACATTAAAAGAACAAAAGTTTTCAACAATCGGTCCTATATTTCAAAAACATATCTTTTTGTAATCAAATAAAACACATTACAGTTGTATTTGGTTTGTATGTCCCAACAGATAAATTAAAATAAAATAAATCAAAGATAATGGGAATATTTTATATATATGTATAGTAAAAGTAATAAAATAAGTAGTAATCAGACGACGAGTCGCGTGGTCCGTGGTAATGGATGAGTGTGCGCGTGTAATTTACGCCGTGGAAGCATCACGTAACTCCTTCTATATTGAGTTATAGTAGAGTCCACGTATCTTACCTCTAATTCCAGATATAGGGCCTATTTCGTGCCACTTCCTGTTCGTCAGTATACTATTATTATAGCCATTCAATTTCATACGGAGAAAATAAGACAATATTTTTTTTCCACATCCCTACTGCCAGCGAGAACAGACACGGATAGTCTGCCCTCCAGAAGCTCCCATGGTCAGGCCCCCCTGTCTGACAGAATACCCTCCCCTTCCCCTATTTGGCGACAAGCTGGCCCCAGAATTTCGTGTCGGACCACCCAAACAGTAAGTTTTTATCACCGCGTCTTACTACCTGTTCGGGTTGTATATACTCTCTTGTATTAATTACGATAATGAGTTTAGGGGTGAGGAAGGTTGAATTTAGATTAAGTGTACCCGATTTGTTCGACACCTTAGCTCAGTCTATAGCGTGTCTATCTACTGAACTAAGGGTCCCAGGTTCAATTCCTCGATACGGCCGAAAAATGTATCATTGGTGAAATTGTGGGTTTCCCCCTTTCACACAATGAATTGCCGGCCGGGGGACAGGATGTTGTGTCTGTTTTAGATATAAGTTAATTAATTAGTCGTGTGCTGGTATAATTGGTTGGTTTAGAAAGTGCACGTTAAATATCGCACATAAATTAAAATGTACCCGCATTTCCGTGGAGGGAGAGAGGAAAACAATTTGGTAGAAAACCATCCTCAGTACACCCGACCAGGATTCTAACCACGATCTCCATGTCACCGGCAGAGTGACGCCTTAGACCATGTGTCCACTGACGTAGGTAACAGTAATCTTATTGCTACACTTTCCCTCGAACGCGAGTCTTCATTTTATTAACAATTCCTGAATGTGGTGAATACATCAATGGGTAGGTTAATGGTATGGGGTCTGGTTGCTAATCAATCGTCTAATTTGTTGAGCTAAACAAGCCAAAGTCTTTAGGAAGGTATACTCCCTGCAATTAACAATAGTCTGTAAAAACAAACAGTAGACCTCGCTCCATTATTTGCAATCTTGACATTATTTTCTCTTTGCATTTCAAGTTGATATTTCTCCTGGTCATAAGTTAGACAGAAAATATATGAATAACCGGTGCACACGTGATTTAGGTCGTCAGTCTCGCAGTATATGTCAAAATTCAAATGAACACGTGCTCAATCGAGTACTTAAAGATTTAAATTCAAATCACTAAGAACCAAACACTTTATGAAAAACCAACATCTTGAAACAACTAGTGTGCAAAGAATTTCTCTGCAAATTTTCGTTAAAATTGGTCCACATTTTAACAGTAATCGCGGAACAAAGAGACGTACATAGTAAATGCAAAACGGTCGAGTTAAAACACGGTCTCGATCAGTTAAGTCAATTTTTGTTCAACATAACATAAAGATTTCCGTGTTATATTTTAGTTTTTTGTCCGCTCAAATGAGTAATTTCACATGTATATGACGACCACCTTAGGAGGAGATTAAAAACCACATTATTTGCAAGAAGACACGGATGGATGGTAATGGTATCAGGGTACTACACAGATGCAGGTTGAAATGACTGCGATAGTGGTAGTATCTTCCTAATAGCTCGGCTTTATTACTAGCCTTTACTACGCATGCGCAATATGGCCTCTTGGGTGGGTTTTTTGTTGCTTTTCTTTCCTTGCAAACAAAATATGTTGGCTGAGGGATTTTTACAGTTTAGTAATGGCTATCTTTAAAATTGTTTTATAGTGGTGTGCTGAAAACCTTTTAAAATAATTAAATTGTATTATTTGAAATAAATATTTTTAATAATAATAATATTTAGCACCGCGTCTTACTACCCATTCGGGTTATACGCTTTAAGTACTAATTACGTTAATGGATTTAGGAATTGGGAAGGTTGAATTAGAGGAAGTGAACCCACGTTTGCGTGGAGGGAGAGTGGAAAACCATTTAGGAAAAACCACCCCCAGTTCACCCGACAGAGATTCGAAACTCGATCTCCCCGTCCTCAGCAGTCGAGCTCAACACGACAAGCGCGTTAGCCAACTACGCCACCGAGGCGGGTTGAAATAAACATTACATTTTTTCCGAAATATTTTTTTAAAATGTTAAAGAGAAACGTTGTGAGACTAATACTATAAAATAGTATATTAGTCTATTAACAGTTCTAAAGGCGCTTAAAACCATTGGCGCATTTAGCGTCGGGGACCACGGTTTTATAGAACTCTGAATTACCCTTCTAGTTTACATACACGGAACTACGTGGAGACTGGAAATTCGACCGGGTGGGATACGAACGCGGCGAGTGACTACCGTCCCTAGGCGCTCGCAATAAGGTCAATCAGCCTGGCGCACACACCCCAAACTAATCACCACCCTATGTTTAGTTGTGAGATGTGCACATGTTTAGATCTCTATCTAAAATTCCTAAACACGCCGTTCTATTTTTTAGTCCCACCGTAGTATATTCATAAAACAACCTTCGAGACTCGTTCTAGCCCCTCACTCCCCCGTTCTAAATCCAGCCCCGAATCGTCGTTGAATACACATTAATCGGGCTCCCTCCTTGCAATTAAGAGGTGAGGGGTGGATCGGGCGAAACCGGTGGAGGGGAAGAGGGGGGTAGCACTAATTGAAGCGATTCTGATGGATTTGAGGTGAGGGAGGTTTTTTCCTCCCTTGGGATGGTGGGCAGAGGGTGATAGTCAATCCATCATATCTAGATCACATGAAGGAAGGGTGAGGGGGGGGGTAGTTATGGAGACACAGGTGATTAGTTGCGCCGTCGTTAGTCATTTGTCTTGGTTTGTCGGGCACACAACCCCAAGGTCAACCTAGGGATGTGGTTTCGATACATGCAGCATTTCTCGTATCGATACTTGTGTACCTTGTCTGTGACCTATATACAACCCCGGTGCAGCATTCTTGTTGATACATTTGTGTCACTGTGAGCATTTTGTATCGGGTACACTTACTATAATACAACCCCGGTCAGCATTTTATCGACTTGTTAACCTTGTTGTGACTAATAACGTGCAGCATTTTCGTATCGATACTTGGTACCTTGTCTGTGACCTAAATAAACCCCGGCAGCATTTCTCGTATCGATACTTGTGTACCCTTGTCTGTGACCTATAATACAACCCCCGGTGCAGCATTTTCTTGGTCTGGTTTGAAATAAGGCGGACGTAAGCCATAAATGTGATGGGTAACTTAATAATAAATATAATAAAGTTTATATTTTATTCTTTTAGCTTTAGTTAAACATCTTACGACTTGGATCGTCAGAACTTGACGCTATTCACCTTCCTCGTCCTGATATTTAAGCATATCAACAAAATTATCCATGCATGGAAACTGGCTGAACGTTTTAGTTTAATTTCCTACACTTGATAATATCAACAGTAATTGTTGAATATCTGTCTCTAGTACTGTGGTCTTAGACAAGGACAAGTCCTGTTTAAAGTCCATCTTACTCTTGACAGATATTCTACAACTGTTGATAGTACCAAGTGTAGAACGATTCTACTGAATCAGTAGTTTATTTATTTTGAGTAAACTTTTTTTCTGTAAAAAGACTTACCTTAACTTGCGTCCCCTGCAACTCCTACCTTTAATTCAGCTACAAATCGCTTAGCCGGGGTCAGAACATGAGTCCCCTGGCGCGGAGGGGCCCTCCAGAACCCGGATGACAGCCTGTGACCCCCCTCCCCCTTCCTTGTGATGGAGGATGATCCCAGTAACGAGGTGGCCACGAGCGCGTCACACGGGAATCCGCGGAACTAACCTGTTCATATCCCTGGTAGTCCCCCTCAGCAATATCTCTAACAACAGAAGGGTTAACTTAATACTGCTACACCAACCAGCTCAGCTCTAAGCTTCCTAATTAAGATCAACTTAATGAAAGTTTAAATCGCTTATACCGGGTGTTCCACAATATCCTCCACCAGAGATACAGTCGTCGGGGGAGTACCGGGTTCGATTCTAAAAACTTTAGTTTAGTGATATTAATGCGGGATGAAGAGCCCTATCATTAAAATTATTATTATTATTAGCACCGCGTCTTACTACCCGTTCGGGTTATACGCACTTACGCTAATGTGTAATGGTAGGGTGATTGTGAGATGAAATGGAGGACCTACAGTTTAACGTGGAATCCGAACCAGGTGGAGGACTGGCATTCCCCACATTCACCTATCATTAAAAAACCAGCGGTTTGAACTGTTAAATTAGTGGGGCCCTTAATCCCTTCTGAAGGGGTTCGAAGCCGAGAAGGATGCACTGGGAGGCGGGGGATTGTTCATACGTGCTTTTATCATCCAACCCCCCCCCCCCCTGTTAGTCCGGGTGTATTTTACTCTAAGTAGCACACCTTCACTACAGTCCAATCTTCATAAGAAGGACCTTCCTTGGCTGACAGATAGTAGAAAAGTCATTAGATCTAACTTTCTCGTGTCCATACGTCAAGTCATCTATTTTGCAGTTGTTAATTTTGATATATATTATCAAAACATATAAAATAGTAATAATATGTTATAAATGTTGATCATAAGGGAATATAATTGTATTATTTTAAAGTTACTTCTTATGAAAATTGAACTGTAGCTAGAGTCAAGGACACTTTTCCCACCCTCCTGACACTCAGTGAGACGGGTTAACCACCCCTCCACCCTTTGACGACACAGTCACGTGACGTGATGTATCTACCAGTGTCACAAAGGTCCTGGAGTGTGATAACCGGGACTCGACCTCAGACCGCGATAGTCGGGACATCTGCTCGGAGCGGAAAGGAGACGGACAGAATAAGTTTATTTCTTCTAACAATGTATTTTGTATATTTTTACTAGACATTTTTTAACAACATTAAAACCAAACTTATATAAAAATAACAAAACGCAAGGGACCGTACTCGGATATTTTGGATGTAAAAAGGGGGTAGAGGTGTGGGGGGCGAAGTAGGTGTTTTACCCGTGTGACTTCAAGAGAGAATCCCCCAACAGAAGACGGCAAGGAATTTTTTTTTCTTTACATTAAACTCTTCTTGAAGAAGCGAGAAAAATGGCAATGTTTTTACAGTTTTTATATCAAAACATTATTTCGGTCAAAATAAATCAAATATTTCTCCAGTAGAAACCTAGAGTATAATTTTCTTCACCTGGTGATATCAACAGTTGAATATTTGTCATGATCACAGCGGCACTAGATGAGAAAGTTTAAATGAAGAGAAAAAGTTGTCATTAAATTCCAAGACATCTTTGAGATATATCCAACAAATGTTGATATCACCGTGTGAAGAAAATTAAACTCTAGGCCATTTAGGAAAACCACCCCCAGTTCACCCGACCAAGATTCGAACCTCGATCTCCCCGTCCTCGGAAGTCTAGCTCAACACGAAACCAGCGCGTTAACTAACTATGCCACCAAGGTGGGTGGCACAGTAATAGTCAATCAGAAATTCCTAAACGCCAGAAACCAAGTGGGTTTATAGCATTTCTGGGCAGAGCTGCCTAGCAGTAGGAGAACAAAAAAGGATAGGAAGAAAATACAAGTGTCAATACAATGTGCAACAGTTACCTTTCGTTTCCCGGGTATTTAGTTCTTTATGATCAACCAAAATATGTAGATTTTTCGGACTTTTCAGAGGGAAAACCGAGAATTATTCTTGACATTTTAACATAGGGGAGGAAAACCCGGGGAAAGTGCTTTTATCGCCTGTCGGGGATTTAAAATTATTAAGAGCCTTTATTTAGAGATGTGACTAAACTAAGCTATGAATTTTGCTACCTTAATATGAATTTTTTTACCTTCAATATTTTTGAAAACCGGGAAATTCCGCGTACACACGGGCGACGTGTTCATACTTAATTCAGTAACGAAACCTGTACCAGAATGAAGCCGCTATCATGAAATAATCAGCTAAGTACCTGGCTACTAAGTTATATCAAAATGTAGGTGTGCGAGCTTATTAGTAAAAATCATACTATAGAGACCTATCCTTATCAAATGTTTCTTGAATTTGTTCCACTATGGTGCAGCTTATTGCCTAAAATAAGGTACAAGGTAGGACTGCTTTCTACCTTTCAGGGTAGGCGGAGTGAACAAATCAAATATATTTAATTAAAACTACTACATCCCGCAAACTAAATTCGGAAAGATGTTTCGTTTTATTGTATGAAGGACAAATAAATCCCTGTTCAATTTAAGGCATCTCTTATATCTGTTCTGCGCATGCGCCTGTACTTCGACATCGCTGAAAACTTCGATCTGCGCTATTACCAATCTACGCACAAGTTTTACTCATAGTTACTAGTTAGTTGCTAATATATTCATGATATTTGATCGTTCAAACGGTAACCGTCGACTTGTACTGAATCAAGTACTGAATTAACTAAGGAATAAGATAAATTTTCCTCAATATCAAGATAAATAAAAAAACGAGAGGTTCATGTTGAACCAGACGCCGGAGACGTTTTTTTATCAACTGAATATTTCGTTAACATTTAGAAGTTATTTCCACGATCCGATTTCGACGCGGATGAAGAAAGAAGTAAAGCGCTCAGGAATCCTGTGAAGGGGAGCGTTTGACTTGTTTAAACAAACAAATCCTGACTCGTAGATTATAAACGTTCCTCTACATTAGTCTTCCTTTCAAGACTGAGATAGACCTTTCTATGGCATCCCTCCGCCCCTCGCCAACAAAACGCGGCCTATGGCCTCCCCTCTACCCCCGTTTCAATCATTATAATGGGTTTTCCGATGTTTATTTTTTACGGCAAATTGTAGGCGAGGGTCACGAAACGACCGCCTTAAGATGTGCGTTCCCTTGGCAGCATCATCCATCTAGATGCGAGGGGGAGGAGGGGAAGTTGACAAAACACGCGCGACAGTCTTCCCCCCTTCCTCCTTTTCTTCCTCTTCAGCTACAGTTAAACCAAATCAACTGTTATCCGTGTTCAGTAAAATAAGTTATGAAATAACACAACTTTGTGTTAGAATGATTGGCGGTGGTGTTATTGACTTTTCTACCCTTGCGTGGGGGGGAGGATATAGACTCATGTGGCGGGGATTGTTTATTTCTATTTTGGAGACTTTTCTTTATTTTTTGGACACACTATATTGGTCGGTGATGAAGGGTTCCCGAGTTTGATTACCTGTGGTGGTACTGTAAAATTGGATTGGGTCGTATTATACCTCCAAAGGAGCCTGCTTACTGCTGTGGTGCTATACCTCCAAAGGAGCCTGCTTACTGCTGTGGTGCTATACCTCCAAAGGAGCCTGCTTACTGCTGTGGTGCTATACCTCCAAAGGAGCCTGCTTACTGCTGTGGTGCTATACCTCCAAAGGAGCCTGCTTACTGCTGTGGTGCTATACCTCCAAAGGAGCCTGCTTACTGCTGTGGTGCTATACCTCCAAAGGAGCCTGCTTACTGCTGTGGTGCTATACCTCCAAAGGAGCCTGCTTACTGCTGTCGTGCTATACCTCCAAAGGAGCCTGCTTACTGCTGTGGTGCTATACCTCCAAAGGAGCCTGCTTACTGCTGTCGTGCTATACCTCCAAAGGAGCCTGCTTACTGCTGTCGTGCTATACCTCCAAAGGAGCCTGATAACTTAATTTAGAGTATATGTACCCACGTTTGCGTGGATAGAAAGAGAGAGAGAGGGTAAAACCAACCTCAGTACACCCGAACAGGATTTGAACCACGATATCCCCATAATCGTCAGTCCAGTTAACTTCAAGAGTGACGTCATAGACCACTCTAACACCGATGCGGGTAAATATAGAATTAAAATTCCTATTTCTCACCAAGGCCTGACCATATAACATATAAATGTCAAGAACGGTTTGGGCTGTAGCCCCGGGTACAGACCCACAGAATTGTGGGTCCTAGGACACATCAAACTTCAATATTCATCATAATATTGAGGTATAAAATGTTCACGACAAGTTTAAAACGATACTCTGTTATCCCCTGACAGCTTGTGAAGTGGAAGCTCAGGTACAGTAGCCCCGTGGCTTCTTTGGTGCTGACTGACAGCTCACAGCTCACTTCTGACAGTCAACATTTAGGTATATACCTAAATGTTGACTGTCAGAAGTGACAGCTGCTAAACACATGTTTTCGCAGATCATATGGTTCGACGTAGGGATACATAATTTGGTATGGTAACTTTTAAAAGCTGCCAGTCAGCACCAAAGAAGCCACTGGGCTACTGTAGCGAACATAGCTCATGTTGCGGCGGAAATTGAACGGAAACAAGGAGAGATCTAGCCGGCCGGCGCGGCGCCTCGGGAGGAAACTCAAATGGACGTCGACTGAAGGAACATCCTTCATTTCATCCGACTCCAACTCTAGACGGCCGGCGTACAATTCTGTCTGTCAATTCGCTCAAGACTCCCGCTATAATTCTTTCGGCGAGAGACGTTAAGAACAGATAAAAAAAAAGAAGGGAAAGTCTACCATTTGATACCAAAACTATCGCTGGGTTCGTTTAAAGGCGTCGATACCCCTCAAATAATCGTCACGCATCTGACTAACTTTAAGACGATAGACTAAGATAGCTCGATGTTTACCGGCCTTCCCCCACTACTATTTTTAAACCGACGGAACACCTTGCTCGACGCTATGAACTCACACGTCTGAGAGACTTCGAGGGGAGAGGTATAATCATGTTGCTTGGTTTCCAGGATTTCTTTTTAGCGCCGCGTCTTACTGCCCGTTTGGGGTTTTATAGATTTGAGAGGTTATAATTATATGAAGTGTACCCGCATTAGCGTGGAGGAAGAGTGGAAAACAATTTTGGAAAAACCACCCTCAGTACACCCCGACTGAGATTTGAACCCCAATCTTCTCTTAGTCGGCAGTTTAGTAATCTGAGAGAGTAGCGCGTAAGACCGCGCGTTAGGCCATTGAAGCGGTCCCTGGAGTCTTATCTTGGACCGTATTTGCTACGCCGAGTTTAACTAACAGTTATCGGCTGTGTGCGGGTAGAAAGCTTATAAACATTATTTGTACTAACATTTGTAACCAGCTTTGTACTGAGCCATTTTTGTTTCTCCAGCGGTTTGTGAGATTAATGGCACAATATATCTTGTGGGATGTATGTTAATAGAAACCTTTTTAAAATTACAAAGAAATTTGTCTATGCTCACTATTGAAAATATTGTATTTCTTGTTTAACTAAGTAAAGTCGTTATTTAGGAAACCACATTTAATCAACAACACGCGCAAAGGTATAGAACAGCCTTGAGGTAAATTATTCCAAAGTTAGATGAGTCGAGTGCAAGTCTAAAACCTATTTTGAGGGATGGTGGGGGGCGGGAGGGTGAAAGGCGTGGCGTGGCTTCACAGCCGACCTAAGTATCCTTCCGCGTCAACAAGAACAGATGGATCACGGAAACCGTAGATGGTGCTAGCTACCGGACAGGTCTTGCGTTGCATTTTCTTGTATTTTTGTTATGAAGCCGGCAGTTTTCTATTGAAAAATATCAATTTGATAGATATTTGATCACTGTTAAAATAATAGAGGAGGTGTGTGTATACAATGTATAACTTAAACAACATGCTTATATTCTTGAACAAACCGTTTCCGAAAAGAAAATTGAAAAACAATTTTAAAAAATCTTGAAGATAACTGTTTGTTCCCACAGATCTGCATTTCCACGCCAAATGAAAAGGGCCAATCGCCTTAAATAAAGTTGTTCACATTGATCAATGATGTGACGCGAGTTTTCCGGACATTGAGAGCGATAGTTACAACACTTCACACGCCAGCAGAAACAGCTGATTACTGACACGTTTTACTTTCTAGTGATCTTATAGAATTAAAACTAAACATCCAAATGAAAACGATAACTGTGGAGGAGCATTCATTCAACTGTCATCCGATCCTGGTTCCGCGCGCAATCAGCCCGCCAGTTAGCCGTCCAGCCAAGCAAGTATGTCGTGTGTGATGCAGACATCGCAGGGCTGTAACAATAAACTTCTACCAGTGTCTCCCTTCCCCCTGCCATCAAACTGTCTGAACCACGCTCGCCATTCTTTTCGTCAAATCGCTATTGTCACAAATCAGTGACTGGAAAACACAACACCCGGACCCCAGACCACCACTTCACCGCCTGTGGGAATTTCTCTATAAGAGTAAACACAACAGCCAAACCTCATACTACTCCTACTACCCCGTTCAGATAATCTTATCCACCAGTGCTGCCCCTAAGTTACTTACCCTCTTCGTCCTGTACCCTTAAGTTAGCTAATCCAAGTCAGAGGGAAGTACTCACAATGAATCGTAATACAAAAGAATCTGGCTGCGCCTGTACAAGACGTACACTCCCTGCCAAGTTGATGAGATGAATCACGGCAGAATAAGTGGAGCTGGATGCAAACTAGTCCTCTCCTGGTTTTTGTAACGAGTCTTCATTAACAAGTAAACAAAAGATCCCACGCGGGTCTCAGGAG
This sequence comes from Timema cristinae, assembly GCA_039000515.1. Classification (NCBI taxonomy): domain Eukaryota; kingdom Metazoa; phylum Arthropoda; class Insecta; order Phasmatodea; family Timematidae; genus Timema; species Timema cristinae. The sequence continues at coordinate 9,777,244 of JBCFYV010000001.1, forward strand.
GGGACAAGAGTTAAGGGGGTATTTACCCTCACGTGTTGAAATACACGTACAGACATAGCACAATGTAACGATGATCTAGTTCGGGAAAAGGCGTAACAGAAGAACGGTTATAAAATACTGGTTGTCGTGTTAACTGAAATCAATTGTTGAGAGATATACATATTAATTACAGTCATCTAAAGTGAATGTTGTTGGCGTAGGGATACATTAGGGACTATTTCTAATAACTTTATGAGCTGTCATCCAAGTAAACTAAGTCCGTGAATGAATTTTACCCCAACGGTCACCAGGGTTTGTTTAATAGTTAGACTTATGTTAGTTTTAATATTTTCCACTGGTTTCACACCCTCGTACTCACTGTCACTATCACCCTCACCTCGTCGGGACAAGGAAAGAGCCACCACGGAAAGGATGTACTATTAGAACATTCGGACGTACCCTGGACAACGGTACATAAGGATAGATCAGTGGTAGAGGTTTTATTTTACATGTCTCACAATTACAAATTAGACCACACGTTTTTTAAAAAATGATGGGGCCCGTCTGCGGAACACATGTAACGTTTAAGAGCTAGCCTGATATATTAATGTTTGTACGCCACCATTAGGGTGACATTTGATATAACGTTTGAATTGGGTCCAAGTTTATTGTTCTGTATTATAATAATTTAAATGGGATGATGTTTTATTTTATAAATTAAAAGTTCAGGTGTTTTATAGTTATTTTTATTTTAAGTAGATAAACAGTGTTTTAGCTAGATATTTCACACGTTGTAGATTTTAATAAGAGCCCAAGTATTACTTTATTTGCACGATAATTCCCGACACGTGAGATTTAGAACACAGATTAAGATGTAATAGACTCTACCTACACGGCTCCTCGTCAGGAAAGAAAGTGAAGAGATGCCTACTCTGAAGGGGTATATCAAGCGACATTTCCTTCTCGAAGCTTCCCAAAAGAAAAAAGTGTGTGGTCATCCAGGTGCGTTTCTGTTCACAAAACTGCGTTGTCTTTTTAAAAAGAGACGTAGAAGGATGTCGCCATACCTTGCAACTTAACAACTTAACACAAATAAATATTACTACCCGCTCTCATTTAAAATATCGCAATTTTGAATATAGATGTGAATAATAAATGATTGAGCTGTATAATCCCATATGATTACACACAGTTTGAGAAACCATGCCTCCTACTAAGGATGACACGATATTATTGGGATCTATCCAGTGTCCCGACAACTCGTTCACTTGTTTTTATTTCCCTGTTGACAATACACCGCTGCCCTCCTAGTCCATTGTGCTTTTGACGAGAACAAAGAACAAAGGAAGCGCTGTCAGTCACACCTGAACCAGATTAGCTATTATAACACCCCTCCTGGGAGCCGGCTGGTTGGCCTAGATGTTATTCATGGTGGCTACAGGGAGGAGAGACCTGGAGAAGTCAGGGGGACCTGGAGAGGTCAGGGGAGACCTGGAGAGGTCAGGAGAGACCTGGAGAGACTTGGAGAAGTCTGGGGAGACCTGGAGAGGTCAGGAGAGACCTGGAGAGGTCAGGGGGGACCTGGAGAGGTCAGGGGAGACCTGGAGAGACTTGGAGAAGTCAGGGGAGACCTGGAGAGACTTGGAGAAGTCAGGGGAGACCTGGAGAGGTCAGGAGAGACCTGGAGAGGTCAGGGGGGACCTGGAGAGGTCAGGGGAGACCTGGAGAGGTCAAGGGAGACCTGGAGAGGTCAGGAGAGACCTGGAGAGGTCAGGGGGGACCTGGAGAGGTCAGGGGAGACCTGGAGAGGTCAGGAGAGACCTGGAGAGGTCAGGGGGGACCTGGAGAGGTCAGGGGAGACCTGGAGAGGTCAGGAGAGACTTGGAGAGGTCAGGGGGGACTTGGAGAGGTCAGGAGAGACTTGGAGAGGTCAGGGGAGACCTGGAGAGGTCAGGAGAGACCTGGAGAGGTCAGGAGAGACTTGGAGAGGTCAGGGGAGACCTGGGGAGGTCAGGGGAGACTTGGAGAGGTCAGGAGAGACCTGGAGAGGTCAGGAGAGACTTGGAGAGGTCAGGAGAGACTTGAAGAGGTCAGGGGGGACCTGGAGAGGTCAGGAGAGACTTGGAGAGGTCAGGGGAGACCTGGAGAGGTCAGGAGAGACTTGGAGAGGTCAGGGGAGACCTGGAGAGGTCAGGAGAGACTTGGAGAGGTCAGGAGAGACCTGGAGAGGTCAGGAGAGACCTGGAGAGGTCAGGAGGGACCTGGAGAAGTCAGGAGAGACTTGGAGAGGTCAGGAGAGACTTGGAGAGGTCAGGGGGGACCTGGAGAGGTCAGGGGGGACCTGGAGAGGTCAGGGGAGACCTGGAGAGGTCAGGAGAGACCTGGAGAGGTCAGGGGAGACCTGGAGAGGTCAGGAGAGACCTGGAGAGGTCAGGAGAGACCTGGAGAAGTCAGGGGAGACCTGGAGAAGTCAGGAAAAGACATGGCAACATGATGTTTTTTGCTCGATATGTATACCTAGGAAGGAGTCTTGAACTCTAGAATTCTATTGAACCCAGACCCTTACTACCCCTCCAACCCCCGCGTGCTGGCCTATCCTACAAGGGCGGAGAGAGGGGTGACAAACACACCACCCCAGCAGTCGGACCCCATTCTTTCATTATACCTGGTTTGGGAAAATTCCGGAAGGTGTTTGCTTTGTGGATGTTCGAAAGTTAGACTATTGGATGTCAAGAACTCCGTTCTTTGGCGAACCTTTGTGACAGAGATATCATTGATCTAAAACAAAGAGGACATTCTTTAAAACCAGTTTTAATTAAATACAAGGAAGCACAGGATCTGTACCAGAACGTTTAACAATTTAAATAAAATGAAGTGTTAGGTAAAAAAACAACAACTTTGAACTGAACACGCTGCTAGAATAACATCTAAAGCCTTGTTCACCCTGGCAAATACTGCCCGCATTCAAATGTCTGCAAACAAATATCCTGGGCAATTGTATGTGGGCTTCAGTGTCATAGTGAGCTGTGCGAGCTGGCTAGCGAGTTGAAATGTCTATGAGCGAGGTGGCTAGCGAGTTGAAATGTCTATGAGCGAGGTGGCTAGCGAGTTGAAATGTCTATGAGCGAGGTGGCTAGCGAGTTGAAATGTCTATGAGCGAGGTGGCTAGTGAGTTGAAATGTCTATGAGCGAGGTGGCTAGCGAGTTGAAATGTCTATGAGCGAGGTGGCTAGCGAGTTGAAATGTCTATGAGCGAGGTGGCTAGTGAGTTGAAATGTCTATGAGCGAGGTGGCTAGCGAGTTGAAATGTCTATGAGCGAGGTGGCTAGTGAGTTGAAATGTCTATGAGCGAGGTGGCTAGCGAGTTGAAATGTCTATGAGCGAGGTGGCTAGTGAGTTGAAATGTCTATGAGCGAGGTGGCTAGCGAGTTGAAATGTCTATGAGCGAGGTGGCTAGCGAGTTGAAATGTCTATGAGCGAGGTGGCTAGCGAGTTGAAATGTCTATGAGCGAGGTGGCTGCTGGAATCTGTGCCGATCACTTATTATCTAACCTCCATGAGAGTAAAAGAAGGCGGTGGTGGAGCCATAAATTGTTTTAGAAGGGTATCAGTATGCCGAAAATCTCCTAAAAGACCTGAAGTTTGAAGACTGAACTGAATTCAGGAATTTTCACCGATCTCGAATCTTTGATTCAGATTATAAGGCCAGATGTCTGTAAGAAGGAAACCAACCTCAGAGCGACGATACTTGTCCCATTTCGACCAGCTGTAACTCTGAGGTGCATATCCTCAATCAATACCAGTCTTTTTTAAAATACCTCATCGCCATAATTCGAGAGAGAGAGAGAGCAATTCAAATCAACGAGAAATTGATCAGCGTTGGTCCTAAAGTAGTGGTCTGGACACGACTGAACAATGAACATACGGGAGTATGCAAGCACATGTGTGTGTTTCCATCCTAGCCGGATTACAAATTCAGGCAAACATGTATGTATGTATGTATGCGGGAAGATGCTCAGAAAAAGGTTTTTAAATAGTTTTTGTACATGTGCTCACGTGTTTATGGGTAAATGTGTGTCAGTGTACACGAGGCTTAAGATAGCTAAAAACAACTATTTGTGGGCTTGTGTCAGAAGTCTGGCTTTGCCTCAAGAATAAGAGATGTAGGCCTCAGCCATGGATATTATGTTGTTCTTAGAAACTATTCCCTACAACCTCTTGGAAACGAATACTTTGGGTTGAAACACTCCAGGATGTATCCAATATGGTTAATCATGTTCCCTTTAAGTAGATGCGGGTACACTTTCTCTGCCTTCTTCATTCCCCCACAATAGTGTAAGCACATATACTCCAGTCACGGTCGGAATTACTCTCTGAAAGGTCTTTTTTCCTACAAATATCCTACTATGTAATAGATTTCTGGTAGGGAAAAAGGCCTTTCAGAAAACAATTCCTACGCTGAGCAGACTATAGATATCCGGATGTGGAGCACGTACAAAATAAATACACTAAAGTCGCACTGTCCGACCTAAATTTAATATTTAGCACCGCGTCTTACTACCCGTTCGGGTTCTACGCTTTAAGTACTAATTACGCTAATGGATTAGGAATTGGGAAGGTTGAATTAGAGGAAGTGAACCCGCATTTTCGTGGAGGGAAAGTGGAAAAACATTTAGGAAAAACCACCCCCAGTTCACCCGACCGAGATTCGAACCTTGATCTCCCCGTCCTCAGCAGTCGAGCTCAACACGACAAGCGGGTTAGCCAACTACGCTACCGAGGCGGGTATCCGACCTAAAGAGGCGGCATTCCGGGCCGGATAACATGTAATCCGAGTATAAATAATTGTCAGTATGGGTTTGCCTACTTTTTTTTTAATATTCACCAAGCACCCGCCTCGGTGGCGTAGTTCACTAACGCGCTAGTTTCATGTTGAGCTAGATTGCCGAGGACGGGGAAATCAAGGTTAGAATCTCACTCGGATGAACTGGTAGGGGGGGGGGGGGCGCGCTCCTAAATGGTTTTCCACTCTCCCTCCACGCAAATGCGGATTAACTTCCTCTATATTCAACCTTCTTAATTCCCAACACATTAGCACAGTTAGTACTAAAGCATATAGCCCGAACGGGTAGTAATACGCGGTGCTAAGTATTATTTAATTTTCACAGAACATTAAACTTTGTTTTAATAGACTCTGACCAGTTTATGACTGCGATGTAAACTAGGAACACAGTAATTGTAGGTGGAGAGTGAAAATTAAAGATGAAATAATTAATTTTAAAATCTTTACTATATATTACCTTATTTTGGGAATGGAACATTGGTTACAAGGCAAGAACTAGTGAGAATAGAGCGTCAAATGGAGTACATTATAAATTCAGTAAATGTTTTATGTTGGATTTATACCGATTTGTTTGTTTTAAAACGCGCTTGTTAACACTGAGAACCGGACCGGATAAAACGGAGGGCCGGTTAGTCGTGATGCTAGTATAATACGACACAATACTACATACTTTCTTAAGTTTATAGTCTATTGTGATTAGGGAACTAACATTTTAAAAGTTGGCTATCAGGAAACTACCCAAATATCAGTTCTCTCTTTAAAACAAGTAAATAGTGTTGTTTATCATTTTAAACACTACACAAATCTACATTTAGAAAACATTCGAATTAAAAAAATGCAATCATCAGTAAACTATCCTTAATTTTAGAGTTAGAATCAAACTCACGATTTATCCTTAAAGTATGACAACATCATATATATTTACCAAGTTTGAAAGAAATCCTTCGAACAAATTCGGCTGTAAACGCCAAGGACAGATCGAGGGTACATAGCACGCCAGGGTATCTTCTCTTTATGTAATGGAACAGATGGTACTTCAATCTGGCGCGAAAATCTCTTTATTTTGTTCCCGAAAGCTCGATTTCCTACCCAGAGGGATTTGTTCCTCACTCTTCCATCACGTGTCTTTGTGATCGCAAGAGGAAGAGCTAAATAAAGTCCTAGCGTTTGAGCTGTGCGTGAATCCCGCCGACACAGGAAACTGTACAACATGTTTCGATGAGAGCGTGCTCTAGAATATACATACACAACATCAAAGATTGGAGGGACTATTTATTTCTTGGAAGCTCAAGGTTTCCCAGGAGGGCTCTGTCATGACAGCTGCCAATGTCACTAGAGCTATACTTTGGCCCTTAAAAGTGGCAGTCTTACCTTGACTGATTACACTATGAGTCTATCTTTGGCAGATGGTGATAGTTTAGTGTATATACAGGATGTATAATATTATTATTATTATTATTATTATTATTATTATTATTATTAGCGCCGCGTCTTACTACCCGTTCGGGTTATACGCACTTACGCTAATGTGTAATGGTAGAGTGATTGTGAGATGAAATGGAGGACCTACAGCTTAACGTGGGATCCGAACCACGGTGGAGGCCTGGCATTCCCCACATTCACAAGATGTCTTGTCAGAGGTGAAGGAAGAGTTTGGCAATCAGATAAATCTTTGCCGGGACCGAGGATTGAACCCCGGACCCTCAGCACAAAAGTCTGACACCTTACCCCTAGACCACCAGGTCACCTGAGATAATATTAATTCGGAGTACTCTAAAAGCTTTGTTTATCTCATCCATGTGAACAGAATAATAAATCTAAATTTTAAGGAAATTTCCAGCATTCACCTGGAGAAAGGATTTGGAAACCACAGGGAAACTCATAAACTTTGAAAATAACCTCTTGTTTCGGCTGGTTGGGATTCTAAACCTTCAGGTCAGTCGAGTTCGTTGGCGTTAAGCTAAGATTTTATTTTTAGCCGCTTGTCTTACTACCCATTGGTCTAAGAACGCTTATTTTAGTCGTTAAGGGTTTTCCTCAAAGATGGATTGGTCGTGGGGGATCCATTGAATGGCCCGATTAGTTACCAGATTCGAAACCAATGAGACCATTTACAACCCCTGGGCCTGATCTCAACAGAGTACGGCAAATCATGGAACGCATACTCGGAGAATTCATCGAAACAAGACACCATTTTGAACAATTGTTGTAACAAAATGTTCTGATTTCTTGTGTTTTTGTTAATCTTTGTTTTGTTTAGTTGAATTGCATATTCTTTTGAATTGCCTATTAATTGAATAGTAAAATTCCTACTATCTCGGTTAAACGTTTCTCGATCCATGTTTATTTGAACTTTTCTTAGTGTTTGGTCGATGGGATTACACCCCTGGAATATTTGACAACCATTAATATACACCCTGGATGACCTGGTGGTCTAGGGGTAAAGGTGTCGGACTTCTGTGCTGGGGATCCGGGGTTCAATCCTTGTTACTGGCACTGATTTATCTGATTACCAAACCCTTCCTTCACCTCTGGCAAGAAGTGTATTAATCACAACTTGTGAATGTGGGGAATGTCAGGCCTCCACCGTGGTTCGGATCCCACGTTAAACTGTAGGGCCTCCATTCCATCTCACAATCTCTCTACCATTATACATTAGTGTGAATGTATATAACCCGAACGGGTAGTAAGACGCGGTGATAATAATAATATCATCTCGCCCCATGTCTTCATTTTAATCTGTCCAATATCTGATAAAAGTGTTCGGAACATAGGCTTATGTACTAATTACGCTAATGGTTTCAGGGATTAGGAAGGCTATATTTAGTGGAAGTGTGCTCGCATTTGCATGGAGGGAAAGTGGGAAACCGTTTAAGGAAAAACCCCTTCAGTACACCCGACCGAGATTCGAACTTGAATCTCCCAATCTTCGGTAATCTAGTTTACTGCGAGATTAGCGCCTTTGACCATGCGGCCACCAACGGGTAGGTCATATTATTCCAAGTGACCCTGTCGGCCGCGAAGTGCAACGAATGGTGCAAACTGTGTGCACGTGTCATGTAGTTGTCTATTAACTTGTCAAGGAGGCTCGATAATACGGTTCACACATGCGGGAGGGATCGTAAAAACACAACAGAGACGACGCGATCACTTTTAACGGCGTGACAAAATCCTCTCCGTTGATCGCTCGCACGTGTCGGGTGCCTCGGTCTCATTCCTAGGCTCAGTCAGGCACACTAGCAGTTCGAGAGCTCGGCGCGCAACTCGATAGTTGTTAATATCGGGGGGACACTTGCATCGAGCTTTGGGGAGCTCGGTCTGTGAATTCATCGAGGGCTGTTTACTTCGCGTACCCTCTCACCTCTTCCCTCAGACAATGCTGTATATACTAGCCACTCCTCTACTTTTAATGGTCAAGAGACGACGAACGAGCGCTCAATTCTACCTGGGGCTGGGCTAGTACGCTAGGGGACATTTGTAAAGGTGGGAAATACTCTTGATCAGTTGTATATCCCTCTCACCTTTAGTTACTACTATTTGGACAAAATTGTTATGGAGAAAGGAGGGAGAATACTTCAAGTAAGCAACCCTCGGAATATCTGCCGACCAAACTTCCCAACTGTATCTGAACTGTGAAGTACATTTATATTCAATAAATCAAAAACTTCAATTTAAATTGAAACTAATTATATTCATAAAATAATACATTCGTGTCAAATATGAATGAATAAAATAACATTTTTAAAGTGGTCAATTTTTGATATTGTTTGTTCAATAATTATAGCTAATAACCACGATCTGTCATCCACTGTTTGTAAAAAACACTCATTTCGAAACCATATTTTTTCCAAACAGTTTCTTGTCTTACTCAAAGTTTGTCCAACTTCACCCAATAGCAGTTACTGGTAGGAATGAACATCAGACATCCATGTTCTCAAAACGATATTTAAAGTTAGATGCTCACGCCAACGATTATATAAAATATCAATTTTATTGAACAAATAAAACACGGTATTTAAAAAACAAAATACCGTGTTTTATTTATTCTATAAAATTGATGTTTTACAAGTAATTATTTCGTCACTTATGTTATAAATTTGATGATTTTCAACAATCATTGTTCTTTAGCGACATCCAAAGTATACACATAATCGACCAGCGAATATCGATGCACGAACATCGAACCGTCAACGTCGATGGTTGAAATAATTGCCCAATAAACATCGATGTTAGATGTCCATCCCTACACCAAAGGTCGTTGAAAGATATCCTCTATAAGAACCCGGGATCAAGTTTCCTCTAACTGCGCGCTCTTACCTCTGCGGTGTAAGACGCACGCATTTTCCCACCCTCCTTATAAATCCTTCCTTTTGCCCTACCTTTGTAGTGTAAACACGCGGATAGACCGGACGGGTGGTATGACGTGGAGCACCAAAAAGAGAGGTTGTTTTGCTCTATACGCTGGCTTGTAAGTCGTGTATTACTAAAGCGGGAAATCAAACCAGTGACCCTCGAGCGGAGACTTGTCATGGCATGTCGATCACGTCCAGTGCGTATGGTGAGCTCAGTAGACACCCTGACCACACGACACACGACCACACTGTCTTGTCACAAACAACCTGCTGCCCACGTCTCTCATATGTGGAACACACACACGGGCAGTCGGAGAAAGAGCTGATCTGACACTTGGACCCGCTATTGAAACCTACTTACATGTGTTCATACGCCAAACCAAAGGTTGTGTAAATGACAGTGTGACAGCTGTGTATAGCATATGACATTTCTCACACACCTGTAAGCACAATCTTTAAAAACCCGCACCATGGACACACAGATTAAGGCGTCACTTGATAGCATATGGTGTTTACAATGGTGAGTAGAGGTTCAAATCCTGGTCAATAACATTTAGTAATATTTATTACTCATCAAATCTAAAAAGTCCTTCAGCTCACAGCAAGTCTAAATAAGCCCCTCAGCTCACAGCAAGTCTAATAAGTCCCTCAGCTCACGGCAAAACTAGAAAGTCTTCAGCTCACGCAAGTCTAATAAGTCCCTCAGCTCACGGCAAGTCAGAAAGTTCTTCAGCTCACAGCAAGGTCTAATAAGTCCTCAGCTCACGGCAATTCTAATAAGTCCTCAGCTCACGAAAATCTAAAAGTTCTTCAGCTCACGGCAAGTCTAATAAGTCCTCAGCTCACGCAAATCTAGAAAGTTCTTCAGCTCACGCAAGTCTAATAAGTCCTCAGTCACGGAAAATCTAGAAAGTTCTTCAGCTCACAGCAAGTCTAATAAGTCCCTCAGCTCACGGCAATCTAGAAATTTCTTCAGCTCACAGCAAGTCTAATAAGTCCTCAGCTCACAGCAAGTCTAATAAGTCCCTCAACTCGCAGCAAGTCTCGTAAGTCCCTCAGCTCACGCAAGTCTCGTAAGTCCCTCTGCTCACGGCAAGTCTAGTGCGATGTATAACGCAGGGGCAGAGAGAAGCTCTCTAAAGGACCTACGCCCTCTCGTGAAACAAACGTGAGTTAGGATGTCAAAATGCGAGTTAGCTCGTGGCTTGGTCCACCAAATGGACATTGGCATCGCGTCGCGGGTCGATACCGACGCCAAGTACCACTTCCAAGAGCGTTGCTATGGTAAATATCGGCCCGATACCCTCAATCAAACATAAAAAAAACCAACATTTAACTAAGAGGGTATGGTCAAGCTAAGTTGACACAGAAATCATCTTTGGGAAGTTTTGTTTAGTTAGCCAGCAGATATTTTCTATATACTTGTAACTCACTCGTACCCTCGTGCTCAGGTGGAAAACCGCCCAAGTCAACTTTGTAAACAATATTTGTAGGTTGGCTAAGGGCATTGGGAACTCTGTATTAATATCTTATAAACATTCATGACTAACTTGGAATATATCAAGATTACCCGCTTCAGTGGTCGAATGGTCTAAGGAGTAACTCTCGTGTTAGACTGGTGTCCTAACACTGGGGATCAGGGTTATAGCCCCGGTCGGTCTACTGAGGGTGTTTTTTTCCTAATGGTTTCCCACTCTCCCTCCAAACAAATGCGGACAGATTACCTCTATAATTCTTCCTTCCTCATCGCTACACCATTAGAGTAAATATATATATATATATACTTAATATATATATATATATATATCCTCGATTATTAAGTGTTAATTTAAAAAAATACGATATTCGGTTGTGTAGAGATCCGGTAATAACGTTTCTAATACAGAGGTAGGCTGTATTCATAAAAAAATTATCACTACATCTTACTAGCCATCCGGAGTTATATATACTATTATATACTAATTACGATAATGTGTTAAGAACTAAATTTAGAGGGAGTGTACCAGCATTCACTGGGAGTGAGGGGGGAAAACCATCTAAGGAAATATAACCACCCTCCTGCGTCACCAGTACACTAGACCAGATGTGGGGTTGACGCCTTAATCCACGTGCCCACCGATGCAGGTCTGTGAAAGATTAAAACATTAACATTTATGTTTTCTAAAATAATCGCTTCACTAACAAGGAATGCGCTAGAGGGGGGGAGGGGTGGTGGTACAGAGAGCAAGGGGGGGGGGGTTAGCGGTCGGGCGAGGGGGTGAGAGGGGGGGAGGGGGTACAGAGGGCCAGGGTTGGGGTCCTCTAGAGAGGTTTCCCCGATAACGACTCTTGAAAGACGAAGACTCTGTGGAATCCCCTAATTGGCTGTTATGGAGTTCCAAACAAGTTCAGATAAAAAAAAAACTATGGAAATAATTACCCAAACTTCTCAACTCGTAGCGCATTCTATATTGTGAATTAGGAACTCCCGCGAGTGTTTGATACATTTTTTATAATTAGTTAGTGAGACGCTCATCAATTGGATTACCAACTTTGTGTCAAGAAAGTATCTTACAGTGTAACATCAGGTAAACTTCTGGATGGCGGGAATATATCATTCGACCATTAACATTTAATTGCACAATTTAAAAAAGTATATAATTATAATATGTAAATATAGATTCAATGATTTCCAATCCTTACACGAGTTATAACTTGATGTGTTCATGTACCATGTAAAGTAATGTTACACTAACTAACATTATAAATACATTAGAGTCACAATTATCCGGCAATTCCGGGCCGGATAGAGGAAAATCCGGATATTAGGGTATCAGAGTATAAATCATTTTCAGTATGGGTTTGCCTACTTTAAAAAAAAAATCTTTACAGAACATTTAACTTTGTTTTATTAGAATCTACCCATTTTTCGGGAAAGCGACTTAAAGAAAGTAATACAGCAATGTAGGAGGGACAGTGAAAATTAAACAAGAAAGATATTTTTAAAACTTTTACTATACATTACTTTATTTTGGAAATTGAACATCGGCTACAAACCCACAATCCCAACCAGTCTTGCTCAAGGTCAGAGGTAGCACATGCAACCCACAATCCCAACCAGTCTTGCTCAAGGTTCAGAGGTAGCACATGCAAGCCACAATCCCAACCAGTCTTGCTCAAGGTTCAGAGGTGAGCACATGCAAGTCACAATCCCAACCAGTCTTGCTCAAGGTCAGAGGTGAGCACATGCAACCCACAATCCCAACCAGTCTTGCTCAAGGTTCAGAGGTGAGCACATGCAAGCACAATCCCAACCAGTCTTGCTCAAGGGTCAGAGGTGAGCACATGCAAGCCACAATCCCAACCAGTCTTGCTCAAGGTCAGAGGTGAGCACATGCAAGTCACAACCCCAAACCCAGTCTTGCTCAAGGTTCAGAGGTGAGCACATGCAACCCACAATCCCAACCAGTCTTGCTCAAGGTCAGAGGTGAGCACATGCAACCCACAATCCCAACCAGTCTTGCTCAAGGTTCAGAGGTAGCACATGCAAGCACAATCCCAACGTCTTGCTCAAGGTTCAGGGTGAAGCACATGCAACCCACAATCCCAACCAGTCTTGCTCAAGGTTCAGAGGTGAGCACATGCAAGTCCACAATCCCAACCAGGTCTTGCCTCAACGGTATCAGAGGTAGCACATGCAAGCCACAATCCCAACCAGTCTTACTCAAGGTTCAGAGGTAAGCACATGCAAGCACAATCCCAACCCGTCTTGCTCAAGGTCAGAGGTGAGCACATGCAAGCCACAATCCCAACCAGTCTTGCTCAAGGTTCAGAGGTAAGCACATGCAAGCCACAATCCCAACCAGTCTTACTCAAGGTTCAGAGGTAAGCACATGCAAGCCACAATCCCAACCAGTCTTGCTCAAGGGTTCAGAGGTAAGCACATGCAAGCCACAATCCCAACGTCTTGCTCAAGTTCAGAGGTAAGCACATGCAAGCCACAATCCCAACCAGTCTTGCTCAAGGGTCAGAGGTGAGCACATGCAAGCCACAATCCCAACCAGTCTTGCTCAAGGTTCAGAGGTAAGCACATGCAAGCCACAATCCCAACCAGTCTTGCTCAAGGTTCAGGGGTGAGCAAATGCAACCCTCAATCCCCTCACAGAACACTAAATATTAGAGGATCCATCAAGCCGACCAATCAATGACGAGACCCCACGCGCTCGGCCCAGTGGCGTACTCACGAACTTTACACGGAGGTCGACATGGCAAGGGGGTGAGGGGTGTATTTATAGGAGGGTAATTCTGGAGCGCTCGACGACCCTGAGATTACAATAATTGACAACTGACGTATCACGACTCCACGACCAGAGATTCAAAAAGGGGCAGATTGCTCTGTAACGGGTAATTAGGGGGGCGACAAATCATACGTTCCCAATGACATGTTCTAGCGACGGTACAAAGGACTTGCACTGTTTCTATTTTAGATACTTTCCATCACAAGATCTGAATCTTATCCCGCGTCAAAATTATATTTAGAACCATATTCATAGCAATTTTTTTTAACATATTAAATATTCAAATTTAATGTTGTATAAAATTTAATATCAAGTAGTTTTAAAACCTAAAAACAAAACTAAATCAAATATTGTGTTTTACAAATAGAATGAAAAAATAACACGTGTTAAAGAGCACAACTTTTTTTAGAAAAAAAAAACATGTAAAAATGAAAGCTCTAGGGCCTGCACAGCTGCAGTATAAGACGAAGAAAGGTTTTTTCTATATAAAAAACAAACAATAGCTAGATTATGTAACCTCCCACGCGCGCGCGAAACACACACACGAGTGTGGGAACCTCGGAGCACGTGATTGAGACGTCTCGTGTTCTGATAGAACAGAATTAATGAGGCTCCAGACCAGCTGCACGGCTCGATCCACCCTGTATAGGTATAGCCGAGCTATGTGGCCTGAATTGATCCCTTCCCTCATACACAGACAGTAGTGTGATAACTGATAAATGTTAATGCCTTCTATTTCATAACAGGCGAGTACATTTTAACTGAATGATCCTTACTACCCGTTCCGGTTTTACGCTTATGTACTAATTACGCTAGTGATTTTTAGGATTAGGAAGGTTATATTTATACGAAGTGTACCCGCATTTACATGGAAGGAGAGTGGAAAACCATTTTGAAAAAACCTCAGTACACTCGACCGAACCCCGATCTCCGCCTTAGACCATGCGGCCACCTAAGTGAGTCTGATGTATTGGTGGAGTCCGGAGAGCTGATAGTCCAGGCCACCCGGGGGGGAGGGGGTTCAGGGGAGATGCCGCCGTTTAGCGGGGGCCAAAGGGAGGGAAGCCAGCAAAAAATTTATCTCTTCCAGCAAGTTTCCGCATACAACGCACGTCCATTAATAGCAGTTTTTTAAACCACTCTCTTTTTAAAGTGGTTTGCATTGTATACTAATAATGTTGCTTAGTAACGAGAGGAAACTTTTTTTCATTTGTAGGCCAACATAACCTCAAAATCCCCCTTTTTTCAAATTAACACTTTTCTCCTTTTGCCAGTTAAAAAAAAGTCCAAGCTCTGATAAAAGACAGAACCTTTAAAAACACGAGAAGACACAAAAATATTGGGGGTGGGGTGTAGGAGGGTGCTCAAATCACCACCCTGATTTTGGTTAGAAGAACAGTATAGAAAATTCACACATATCTCTTTGCGGCCAACATTGATAACATTTTACTAAACTATTTGTGCTATTTAATAGGTACTGATAACATCTATCAAAGGTTACAGATGCAGATAACATGACTTGATGTATGAATGTATTAAAATTGTCTTAGTAACGTTAGTAACTAACTTCTACCGTTCTTCCTACCAAAATCATATTATAGTTGGGGACCCGCTTCGGTGGTAGAATGGTCTAAGGCAACGGTTCCCAAACTTTTTAAATCGCGAAGCACCTTTCAGGGGAGAAATTTGTCACAGAGCACTATAGTTACCTTGATGTAAAGGCATGCAATTCACTTGTTATATTATTATATTTACCTAACTGCATTTTTCAAAGTTGTTAGAAGATATTTTATACTATAATAAAAGCATGAATTATTTGTAGATTTCTAAATAGCTTAAATATTGATCTAAACTTAATTTTTTCTATTGAAAGTAATTGAAAATTGTAACTTTAAATATAGTTTTCTCTAAACAACTATTTTGCACATACGTTCTATGGATAGTGCGACGTATTTTCACTAGCGTCGACAACAGTACTAAACCGAATTACAGCAGTATTCACGATGGAAACTAATGTTTAAGCATTTGGGCATGTTGAACATTAAGTTTTATTTAATTATAATTTTATTTTCTCCCTTAATTTCAGAGAATAAGGAACTAAACTACATCACACAAAACAACAACCAAAAACATAAATTAACCTAAAGTAACACAATTGTTAACGAATTCAAAGTAGGTATTGTAACGCCACACAGATAGTGCTAAAACAATTTTCATGACTGAAAAAAAAAAGGTCACTTGACATAAAAAAATAACGATAAAGTATAGACCGTGAACTTAATTTCCAATCAAAGGGATGGGGCTGCTGTGTTTTGATTTGCACAATGTGGTTATATCTGGTTGAATTTGGGACTGATCCAATCAAATATCTGGATCTGCATTGAGCCGGGATCTTTTGTTTTAGTAGCCATATAGGCAGATAATCCTAATCACCAAATTTGTCTCGTAGCTGACATCAAAATTCTGATAGGGACTTTTTATTTTCAAAATTCACCTTTACCGCTGCCTGGTTTAGTCGCGTACAGTCTGTACATAATTTCTACCAATACTTACCTGTACACAGTTCGTGGACGCACAAATTCACAGTTTTTATATATTGTCACATTTTATTTATTTTTATTCCTAATCTATTGGCGGAGCACACTTTGGGAACCGCTGGTCTAAGACGTACACTCACATATACTGGACGAGGAGATAAGGGTTCGGATCTGGATCCTAAATGTTTTCCCACTCTCTCTCCACGCAAATGAGCATACATTTACTCAAAGTTTAAAAATTCTCATCCCTAGCCAATTACTAGCCTGAACGGGTGGTAAGACATGGTGGACAAAATATAGACAACTAAACGTCTGTAATATTCGTGTTTCCATTTTTTTAAACCAGCGAGGTCTATGGTTTAAAGCAACCGAGCGTACGTAATATATATAAAAAAAAGGTCGGTTTAAGAAAATCTAGAGTCTAAAAAGAAATCTCGCTTCTCTTCAGAGGGAGGGAGCACTCCTGTACCAACAAAATATAATTAAACCTTTACCAACAATCTCCTAAAGACGATAATCCCCTGCTAAAGCAAGCAGTGTTGGACCTTACAAGCGAAGCGGTCTAATCCCAGCTACCGAGCAAGCGGGCACGACGCCACGTGGACGCTCGCTCGCTCACTCCACGTTATTTAAATGCAAATTCCATGACGCGAGATTTAACATCGCGACGCTAGGAAATAGATAGAGAGATAGGTACGATAAATATGAAATGAGTGAAAAAAGGGGGGAGGGGCAGAGTCCCAGGGCCGCTGACGCGATGGGATACGACCAAAAGCCCGCGGAAACTTGGGCATTATCCACCTTTTAGTCAAGTGATTGGGGCTATTATAAACAACTGAATGTATTTAATAATCCTAGCCAGGCGCGGATCCAGATCATTTTCATAGGGGGGTCATAATTATACATAACATAGTTCCTTACAATGTTAGACTTTGTTTAAAGCCATATAATAGTTTATCATTCTTATTTGATCTTATGTAGGCCTATGTTTTAAACCGTGGTCATCCTACCCAAATTTTTAAAATCCGATAGTGTTTATAAACTATATGGACTGGCCCTCCTCAACTTTTTGTTGTTGAAAAAAAATGGTTCAATCTAGAAGCTATGAGAAGTCTTCTTGTTTTTTTTTAAAATAGATTCTTTTATAAGCCATTTAAAGTGTTTCTCACCTATACATTTTTATAAATTTGGATTTCCCTCAAAGTTATTTAGAGTAATCCTAACCTTCATTTTTTACGATGAATAGATACCTCTAGAAGATAATCTTTGAAATGGTCTTCCACCGACAAAATTTTGAAAATTGAATTATTTCAGAAACTAGAATATTTGGGGTGTCTGTCTGAAAATTCTTCAAAATGACATGCATATAGGAGCCCTTTGGAATTGTCCTTCCAAGACATTTTTGAAATTTGGATGACGTGGGAATCTATTTAGTTTCCTCCCTGACATTTTCTGCCAATTAGATGCCTTTAATCTAAAAGTTATTTGAAGTGGTATTCTTTGGCAAATTTCTGACAAAAGAATGCATCTAGAGATCATTTGAGTTTTATTTAAGGCCAAATTTCAGCTTCATATTCGATGATAATACTAAGAGGATTTGAAATATATCTAGGGGGGAATTTATTCCAGGGAGGAGCAAATTACTTCCAGGGGATGGAAGGGGGTAGAGTCCACAGATAATCTATATTCTATATTCGTGGATGAACTGCTCTCAGGCGATTATTAGACTTCTTTGACGTGTGCTAGTCTACCGTCTCTATACGGAACAATGTTCGTTACTTGCTATGCACGACAAATATTAGTACATGAAAACGAATATATAATTTATCTGTGTTGTATTTTTCTTTCTAAAATTTGAACTTTCATTTTGTTTTTTTTGTATTAATTTTCTAACTTTCACAGGGGTCAACTCATCATTTGACCCCCCCCCCCCTCTCCCCTGAACCCGCACCTGGTCCTAGCTACAGTCAAATTTTCGTAGAAAAGACCTTTTATAAAATACAAACATATTGTCTTACGGTCAACATTGTAATAACATATCTATAATATTATTATTTTATATGTATTGATAATATCTATCAACAGTGACAGCTGTAAATCACATCACTTGACGTATGAACATGTCGAATACTCGCATCGGTATTCGCACGGTCTAACGCGACACTCTAGTGCTAGACTGGATTGACGGTGACGGGTTGGGATCCCATTCGGTTGACCTGAAAGGGGGTGGTGGTGCTATATATAGGCCTACAGTCAACTTTCGATATCTCAGACTTTGGATAAGCCGGACAAAATTTTATACAGTTACTCAATTTGCTCGTTTGGGGCGAAGCCCCCAAACCACAGGTGCGTTTTCTTTCAAGGGGAGGTAGACTAATGTAATTCCAGAGCCGTTTTTTGATAGGTCTTACCGTTTAGCCACAAGAGACTTCCAAAGAAAGGTCTGCACCAACTTTAAAGTAGCTCCGACATTGATTTTTTTTTCGGGGGTTAGATTTTTTTTTTTTTACTTTTTGGAATTTTACCGTCCTTTCAGGCTAGAAGCTATAAGTTTACCAAATTTCAAGTTTCCAGCTCATCTGTAAGTGGGTAAACATTAATGTCAGTGAGTGAGTCAGCCTGTGGCTTTATAGTGGTTAATGGGGTGACCTGGCGGTCTAGGAGTAAATATATAATTTCTTTTATCATCACGTCACGTCTTACTACCTGTTCAGGTTATACGCATATATAGTAATAACTCTATGAGGATAGGGATGAGTAAGAAAGCATTCTAGAGGAAAATATACCCGCATTTGCGTGGAAGGAGAGTGTTAAACTATTTAGGTAAAAAAAAAACACCTCAGTCTACACGACAGGGAGGATTACAAGGGAGTTACGCCTTAAACCATTCGGTCACTGAACTGTCTGTCGAATATCGAAGTACAAATATTCAAGTCATAATTCCTGCTGTAATATATTTATAAACAAACCTTGGAGATTAAAATAAATATAAGTAACTAACAGTAACTAACAGTGATAGGGTGATTCCACCTCTCATACCCCCCCCCCCACCCACACTCCCCGCCCTTTTGAAAACAACCGGCCAGAGTAAATAACTAACTTTAATGCATCTTAGATAAACAAACCATCCAAGGCCAACAGACCCTTCAACACTTTTTAGAAGAACAAACAAATTAAATGTTGTTTTAAAAACACCAAACACTAATAGCAGGTAGAATTACCTACCATTTTGTGTAAGAATTATTTAAATCTATTTTATAAATGTGAATTTATTTTATTTTAAATAAAATATTATTAGTATTGAATAATATTAAATATCTACAAATGTGAGTAGTTTTATTTTATTTCGCTAGATATACATCTAGACCGTGAAAGGAACCAAATAGCATCAAAAGGGTCGGTTACACTCGGAGGACCTGAGTTCGAGCTCTTCTGGTTACACCAAGGACTAGTTTTTTCCTTTCTTCTAAAAAGTTTTCTTTCTCAATCTAATACAATATAGAGTTGTTTCTAGAGTTTTACCCTTCTCACTAAACCAACATAATCCTAATACTGTTAGGATTAGGAGCGTACCCGACCCAACAAGTTCGGGGTATTTGAAAAATGTAGTTTTTCATCATCTCTTAAGCTGGGTCCAGACTAGCCAGCCGAGTTCTCGACATTCTCGCCAGCCATATTTTGCTCCATAGAGTTGTACTTCGGTGGATGGCACACGGAATGAACACGGAGAAATTAAACTTGGCTACCACGCCATAATTTATTTAAATATTGCAACTATAAAAAAAGACAGGACAGACGATGGTGGCAAACTCAAATGTACTTAAGGCGAGCAGAATATAACGGAAATAGTTGGCTCACTAAATTAAATTTCAATAAATTAGTGGTCAATACAAAAACTTAACTCGAATGTCACCAAATGATTAAGCATCTAATTATTTTGATTGGGCCAAAAATGAAAAAAAAAAAGTTCACGTTTAAAAGAATCCATAAATGTGCAGGAAAGTCACCCGCATTTGCGTGAAAGGAGAGTGGGAAAACATGTAGAAAAAAACCACTCTAAATAGACCTAAGCGGGATTTGAAGCTTGATAAGGGAGGTTAGGCTAATATGAGCAGGTGTGATATATGAGCATACCCGTTTGAAGCTAGCCCCTTAACAAGTATGTGCTACCACCATACTGAAGAACGTTGAACTGCAAGATAGCATCATAGCAACATAGCAACATAGCAACATAGCAACATAGCAACATAGCAACATAGCAACATAGACAGAAGCACATGGCGATAATAAAAGAATCACAGCGTCCTGTATTAATTCAGTTTATGAAACGGTACATTTAAAATTAAGTTACTAAAATGTTTGCCATAGTTTGTATAAGCAACAGGGACTGTATTTATCTTTGGTTTGGTCGTTATTTAAGCTCAAATGTAACATAAAACATACTCACTGCATCACTTGAAAAAAAAAAAGTTAACATCTCACCACAAAGAACAAGATGGCTGTAACACCTTGGGTGAGCTCATATTTTCCTCCAATACTTTTAATATGAACACTTGCAGAGTCTTTTTTTTTTCTAGACCAAATTTGTTAAAATATCATTCATATTTGTTGTATTTTGTAGGCTTAATTGAATTAGCAATACAATAAAATAATATTACTTTTGGATAGCCTTACTGTTTCTTATGGAATAAAAGATTTTCTCAAGGTGATCATAGTTGCTTGACTTCCCCTATCGCCACCTTGAGCATGCCAGTATAAAGACCGATACACACAGAATGTTAAGCTAAGCTAATCTAAGCAATGGTCCCTATTTCCCCTCTTGAATTAATTGTTGTTCTTTCTTTACTGCTCCAGTGAAGTTTAGTTATGATGGAGTTCTCCCAAATGTCTTGTTTGAGTTCAGATGATAGTACTTGGGAAGAAAATATGCTGCTGTTTGCAATTGTTTTGGAAGATAAATAAAATTTAGGCGGTGGAGGTTTGACTTGTTCAATTAACGCTTCCATTTTATAATATTTAGCACCGCGTCTTACTACCCATTCGGGTTATACACATTAAGTACTAATTACGCTAATGGATTAGGAATTGGGAAGGTTGAATTAGAGGAAGTGAACCCACATTTGCGTGGAGGGAAGATGGAAAACCATTTAGGAAAAACCACCCCTAGTTCACCCGACCGAGATTCGAATCTCGATCTCCCCGTCCTCAGCAGTCGAGCTCAACACGACAAGCGCGTTAGCCAACTACGCCACCGAGGCGGGTACTTCCATTTTAATATAAAAACATTTACTAAATATAAAAATCTAAACAGAACCCCTCTCTCCCCAGAGGTAGTTTTAAATTTATTTTAAGTATGCAACAAACTTTTTAGGAAAAAGTACTATTATCGTTTTACACTTTACAACACGCGAGTAATCATGTAACTGTATATATTGTTTTTAACAAATTCTCTAATTTTTAAAGATTAAATAATTTTTATTTATTTCCCTTGGCCTATTATAAAACGAATTCGAAGTTAATATTTATTTCACGGTGTAGTAAAATTTACAACATGCAACTGCTCAGCCAATATTTCAAACGCGTGTGACGGAAGGTTATAATTAGAAATTAAAAAATTAAAGTTGCAAGTGTTTCGGCTCGCAGCGTCCTCCAGTGAGTTTTGAGACGAGCCTCGTAACAACCTTTGATGTTCATCGAAACACCGACATTCACTGGTTTTCTGCGAACAGTCCGACGAACCCATTTATCCAACGTTAACGTGGATCGGCTCGCTAGTCTGGACATTACTTTAAAGCGAATGGTGGCGCGTTTAATTAGCATTGATCCTTTTCATTCTTATTGCGTGCGCCTGTATAATTGATCATATTTTAAATGTTGTTTTACTCCTGACTTGCGACAATAAACTTGCGGTTACGTTCATCTTGTATCAGTGTGGACATAGTTCGTTGTTCCGCCGCGAGTCTGGAGCCACCTGCATCTCCTCCAGAGCAAACAACTCTCACTCTGTATTGACCACGTGTCTGTCTGTCTTGAGATGTTACTTTTCAACCGCGGCGTGGATTGTGATGAGTATTAGAAGGGAGAGGGGAGGCACGCATGTAGAGGCGTCAGTCTCGTCTTGTCTGCTTGAGAGATGCGAATACAGACAAGATGTACTGAGGATGGTTGGCATCTTCTTAATGATTTCTAACGCTCCCTCCACGCGAATGTGGGTACATTACATATAAAATTTTATATAAATTATCCCTCTAACGCGTTCTCTGGAAAGAGCTTCTATGATTACTTAACTCTAGAATAGACATATTACGATTCTAGCAACGAGTAAAGTATCGCTAGTTTTATTACGATACTAACAACGAGTAAAGTATCGTTAGTTCCTCTCTCGAAACCACCTCCTACTTGTGACGTGACCATTGACTCGTTTGTTATAGCGGCGGAGGGTCTGCAGTGCTACGTGTGTCTGCCCAGGGCAGAATCAGCTGGGGCAGCAGAGGTGACCGACATCTTCCCCGGACTCCCCCGTAGCCAGCTGTGCGACGATTTCCGGCCCGGAGAGGATAACCGGAACTACATCAAGGAGTGCCCTCCGTCCTACAAGGGCTGTCTGGAGCAGATCAATGGTAAGGAGGATATAACAGGTACATCAAGGAGTGACCCCCCTCCTACAAGGGCTGTCTGGAGCAGATCAATGGTAAGGAGGATATAACAGGTACATCAAGGAGTGACCTCCCTCCTACAAGGGCTGTCTGGAGCAGATCAATGGTAAGGAGGATATAACAGGTACATCAAGGAGTGACCCCCCTCCTACAAGGGCTGTCTGGAGCAGATCAATGGTAAGGAGGATATAACAGGTACATCAAGGAGTGACCCCCCTCCTACAAGGGCTGTCTGGAGCAGATCAATGGTAAGGAGGATATAACAGGTACATCAAGGAGTGACCCCCCTCCTACAAGGGCTGTCTGGAGCAGATCAATGGTAAGGAGGATATAACAGCTACATCAAGGAGTGACCTCCCTCCTACAAGGGCTGTCTGGAGCAGATCAATGGTAAGGAGGATATAACAGGTACATCAAGGAGTGACCTCCCTCCTACAAGGGCTGTCTGGAGCAGATCAATGGTAAGGAGGATATAACAGGTACATCAAGGAGTGACCCCCCTCCTACAAGGGCTGTCTGGAGCAGATCAATGGTAAGGAGGATATAACAGGTACATCAAGGAGTGACCTCCCTCCTACAAGGGCTGTCTGGAGCAGATCAATGGTAAGGAGGATATAACAGGTACATCAAGGAGTGACCTCCCTCCTACAAGGGCTGTCTGGAGCAGATCAATCACGGTTCATATCAAGGGCTGTATCACCCCCTCACACAGAGAACAAAGGGGACAGTCCGGTACTCACATAGACTACTATTCCCTCACAAATAATATTAACTTCATTAATCTTTCATACTTGGTTTGATATGAAAATATTCACTACATATATATATATATATATATATATATATATATTCCCCCCTTGTTGACCATTCGGTTGCCTGTCCTGAACATTGACCTCTTTCGATGAGAAAGGTATTTTTTAATGGTTGTATTTAACGCGCACTTTCTAAACAAACAGACTGAGAAAGAGGAAACCTCAATTTCACTAAATAGACATTTTTCAGCCATTCCGGGAATCGAATCCAACTCTTAGCTTAGTCTGTCGACTGAGCTAAGGTGTCGGTGTAGAGATTACTGCGGGGGACTACTATGTGTTGACGACTGCAGCGCCGCCGTGTCTGTTGTTGCAGGCTCAGCGGTGACGCGCTCATGCTCCGAGCTGGACAACGTCAACGACTGTCAGACGGTCAACGCCATCAGATACTGCTTCTGCTCCGCACCGCTCTGCAACAACCGCGACCTCAGAGACGCCGCCTCCGCCGTGGCGGTCCGGCCTCCGACAGACGACGAGGACCAAGACGGAGGGGGCGGCTTGGAGGGCAGCGGGGGCGGACCGCTACGCCCCAATGTGACGCCAGCCACCACCCCCGGGACCCGCACCAACAGCAGTCGAGAACCTTCTACTGGGGGCGGTGGCGCCGTTTATCAAAGGACTTTTCTGCTCCTCTTCGTCGTAGGTTTCGGCGTCTTCCTCGTACGTTAGTTCTCGTCACATCGTGCGATACGCAACGGGACAGGTTGAGAACGGGGGCAGGTGTAAATAAATCGGGCAGCAGGTTACCGTGCGGCCATTCCAGCCTAGGTTCCGCCGCGTAAGACAAGGACGCCTACTGACCGCACAATCCTCTGCGTAGAGAGCGTATCGCTGGCGCATGCGCGTGGTCACTCTCAGAGGGCAGTCACGAGAAGGCGCCCGGTGAAGAAGACCGGACCGTTCGCAGTGTTCCATGTTCCATGTTTCTCAGTTTGGACCAGTAATGTTTGTTCCTACCACGCACTTCCAATATTAGTTCACGATAGTGGAACAGTAAGTTTCGTTTTTAAAAACACGCACATTAGTTTTAAGGTCGATATGTTTAAGGTGTTAAGGAAAGGGAACATGAGTTAGTCAGTATTTGTGCAGTTCTTATAGCAAAAAAAAAAGCATTTTGGTATCAATAAATAAACCATTACTCAAGTAGATAAGTTTAATGTCTTACAGTTGGTAATATAAACAGTTGTTGAATATCTATCTTGGACATGGCGGACTTTGAACAAGAGTTTTGTATCTTCATTTAAAAAAGTTATCATCAAAGTTATCTGTGCTCATGACAGTTATTACAAAACTGTTGATATTACTAAGTGTAGAAATAAAAATAAACGTATCTAATGGAGCAATATTTATTTATTTTATCTAAAAAAAACCTGTAAAATTAAACCTTCCATCCCAATTTAGTAAATTGATGGTAGATCCCTTAAAACATGCATTGTCTCCTCTATGCGATATATAAACATAGCTATGGACACATCTTCCTCCTCCCACGCAGTTTTATGGTAGGCTAGATTAGAGCCCCGTTCCTCCATTTTACTCGGGTTAGGAACGCAATCTTGACACTTCGGGGATAGTGAGATATGAAACAGTGGGTTGCGGTTTAGTTTACGGGTCGCACGGACCAAAGGGAGGAATGATCCTTGAATGGTGTGATGGGTGGGGGTTAAAACGAACTGAAAGTCTCTCCTGAAGACTACCATTTGATTTATTTTGACAAAAATGTTTTTTGTTTTTTTTTTAAAAGTGTAAAACTCACATAACTTTAACTAAATCTCTCTTGCAACCCAACTTAGAAGACCATCTTTAGAGTAAGATAAACAGGGAGAGAATGTAAATTACTAACCAGGATATCAGATAAAAGATCACAATTTAACCAGGAAACCTATCAACGGAAAAGTGGGAGCAGGTTAATAGTTAATTTTACTATAATATTATCATTTTCAATATTTATTTTAAATATAGTAAAACTATCGCTGATTTTAATCCCACTGATTACTTAAGAGCCCCTTAAGACGCTTGGTTCTAGCTGTATTACCTACCTAAGCTAGGTGTTATCTGTGGGGTGAGACAAGCTCTTAAGACGTCTGGTTCTAGCTGTATTACCTACCTAAGTT
Organism: Timema cristinae; assembly: GCA_039000515.1. Lineage (NCBI taxonomy): Eukaryota > Metazoa > Arthropoda > Insecta > Phasmatodea > Timematidae > Timema > Timema cristinae. Next base: position 9,802,811 of record JBCFYV010000001.1, read on the forward strand.
AGATGTTATCTGTGGGGTGAGACGGGCTCTTAAGACGTCTGGTTCTAGCTGTATTACCTACCTAAGTTAGGTGTTATCTGTGGGGTGAGACGAGCTCTTAAGACGTCTGGTTCTAGCTGTATTACCTACCTAAGTTAGATGTTATCTTGTGGGTGAGACGGGCTCTTAAGACGTCTGGTTCTAGCTGTATTACCTACCTAAGTTAGGTGTTATCTGGGGGTGAGACGGGCTGGAATATCCTGCTAACTGGGTGGTGTGAGTTGATCATAATATAACCACGGAGTTTATCTAGGCCTCTACAGTAGATAAACTAGAGAATTTATTTATATTTAGACTCTAGATGAACTAATATCTCAAGTAATTTATTTTAATTCCAACCATAAATAAATAATGAATGTGTTTATGGTACTACTAGCATATGTATGCTCCAATTACAGATAAATATTTGTGTATGTTTACGTTTAGACTACGGGAAAATCATAGTCCTATGACGTATTGTATGCTTTGATTTTAGAACCGTTATTAATAATTGTGATAGTTAGTCATTTATTTAATTCCCCGATCAGAAAGAAACTGAATAATTTCAGTACGGCACTCCGACATAGAGAAACAATGTATATTTCTCCCCTTACAGATAATAGGGTGGTTGTTTAGTTTTGAACCCCTCCAAACCTCCCCTACACAAGTCCTGTCCTACTTGCGCCTGAAACGTGGGCATTTCGTCGTGCATTATACACCCCCTCCCCCGCCATCACTGGGGTAAGTTATAAGTAACGCGGGTAGCAAAGAACTGGTGGTCATCACGGGAATTGAGCGATTAAGCAAAATAAATATAAAGTTTTGTAATAGTTAGAGGTCGCTACCATGAAGTTCGACGGCACGGATAGTGTGCCCGACTTCAGACCAGGAGGTTGAGGTTTGATAACAAATACCTGAACTGCCTGTGGAAGGAGGGGGAAGGGGGATGTTTACAGGGTTAATCTTCACCCGGGATTCAATATGAAACATTCCTCCCATATACATTTTAAATATATAATTAATAACTTATGACGATTTCTCCTTGAGGTGTAATCATATAAAGTTTGCAAGACGTGCAGTATCCGACCTAAACGGGACAGACGGGTGGTCGGATAACCGAAATATCGGATAATACGGAAATAAGGGAAGGGGCTGGATCAAAACAAAAATTAAATGTGAGTGCATAACAGATCATATGATATCAGGATTAGTATTTTATATATATTATCAAATATGCAATTAATTACCAAACTATTATTTTATTCATGTAAACAGAACGAAGGATTTTAAATCAATTAAATGAACTATTTATTATATAGTGTAGAATGCAAAATGCAAGAGTCCACGTTTAATAAACTGTGGATTGACGGCAAGGTCACGCCAAGGTCACGTTATAATATATATATGACGGATAATCGGGACACTACAACTGTAACCCCCTGAATCTTATTATTCGTGACAACGGAGGAAAAATATGGCGATTGGAACAAAGCAAAGAAACACGAGTTCAAAGGTCAAATTTTGTTTGGTCTACCCCCCCCCCCCCGCGCTATTCTGTTTTATTGCCGAGATCACGTGGTTTGAGGAAACTTCCCTCTGGCTAGATATGACGTCATTGTCCCTGATTTTTATGGTCATTTTCATTGACGCAGTACGGAATAGATTGCACGGCCGTAAACATTTTTATTATTAAATTACAGGATTTCACGTCTCCACAGGTATAGTCGGGTAACCATGGAAAGAGCTTTTCGGCGGATTTAAAAGTTATAAATGTAAAGATACTAATAGTTACAACAACAAAAAACTCGTTATATTTATTTTAATCTATTGTCAGAGGCAGAACACATGGATTGGCCTATGAATAGATTAAAGTTAGTAGATCTGGTAGCTTTTAGAACATCCAAATACATTTATTAATATGGTTATTAGACCATAATTATTTCCCCAGCCACGCTCACCAATATACACAATATCCTCCTACCCCCAAAGAAATTCTATTTTGAAAAAAAAAAAAAATCCATTTATGAAGACAAGTGCAAACGTTTAGTGAAAAGGTTTCTCCTCAAACTATTAATATTTCCAGATTTGTTTCATATCGGGGAAATAACACTTCTTAAACAGATCCCAATGCACCATTTAGTCACAATATAATATTTATAAATGCGGGAGATGCCACATGACTCATTCGGAGTTCACTAGGAGCCACACGCACGCGTTAAACGTCTCCAATTAGAATATATACCCCACCCCCGATTCCCTATTAAACGTACCTATGCCATATCAATAATGATTTAAATTATTATTATATTAATTTCTATATTTCTATGCACGGTTAATGCATACGAATATACAAACCAAAATATCACTATAACGAGTTCCATTTAAAAAAACTTCTTAAAGAGTTTTGATTAACATCAGTTTGTATAGATATTTATAATATTACTACCCCTAGACTTCCAATGTGCACAGACGCAAAAAAAAAACTTTTTAAAAAAATGTGTGTTTTTTGTTAAAATCCACCAAATGCCAATGTATTATATAACATCTTTTAGTGTAAATACAAACCTAATGTAAAATAGTTATGTCAAGTGTACATTTTACGACGCCTAAGAATGTAGATTTAATTCTAATTAAGTTCATTTTCTGTAAACATTCCAATGTGAACGAGGGAAATTTATTTTTTAGAAGAATCATTTCAATTTTGTTTTGTCTACGAGGATTCTACCAGAAATGTAACTTATTAAAAAAAAAAGGCCTGGAAAAATATATTATCTTGATGGCCATCTAAATAGTTATAATGTTTAGGATTAACGAATGGATGGTTTATGTTAGTTTAATGTTTTAATAACTAGCTTACACAATACCTTGGCAGTAATTAAAACATGAAATATGATTATTTATGTCTTTAGAAAAAAAAAGTTTATCAAGATGTATGTCATAAAACATTGTATCAGTTCCAGATAATAAAATATACGCTAATTATATCCCTATCTTAACATAAGGACGTCTGCCAGTCAAGGTCATCAAGAGCATTGCGTTTAAGACGAGCGTCAACTGGTAGATTCACATTGTCTAAGGTTACAGTTTTGACTGCTGAGGGAGTCAAAAAAACAACAACTTGAAGATGATACCTAAACAATGAAGTCCGTTCTGAAAGGTATTTTTTCCTATAAAAATCTTACTACCTATTATAATTGTGATAAAGAAACAAGACCTTTAGGAACAGACACTCAACAGAAATCAGTGTAAGACACGTGATAGTTATTATTAAAATGTGTTGAGCATTAAATACAGTCAGATTTTTATGAGAAGGGTCTTTTATTGCAGCCAACATTGATAAAATTTTACTATATTATTATTGTTAGTTTATAATTATTGATAATATCTACAGTAGCCCCACGGCTTCCTTGGAGCTGATTGACAGCTCACAGCTGACAACTTTGAAAAGTTATCATACCAAATTATGTATCCCTACGCCGAACCATATGAGCTGCTGCAAACATGTGTTTAGCAGCTGTCACTTCTGACAGTCAACATTTAGGTACATACCTAAATGTTGACTGTCAGAAGTCAGCTGTGAGCTGTCAGTCAGAAACAAAGAAGTCACGGGGCTACTGTATCAAAAGTAACAGCTGTATATCACATGACTTGACGTATACAAACTTGAAATTAGATCTAGTAACTTGTCAGATAAGGTCCTTCTTATGAAAAGTGGACTATACATATTTTCATGAACAAACTATAGTTGCAAATAAATGTGTGTGATGTTTGTACATGGCGTGCTGGTGAATATTATTTTTTTTATTTGATTTCTCTGATTGGCGGAATTTGCTGTCATCCTCAAAGATATCCGAATTTACATCATTTCACCGAGAGAATAATACACATTACTTATCGAATATTGGTAGCACATAAATAACCAGAAATGACAAGCAAAATTGTTTTTAATTGCTCACTTATTAATAACGTTTATAATTACAGTTTACAGTAAGGCCTACATCAGTTTCTAGATGTGTTAATTACGTAAGTGTGTGCATTGTGAACCACCTCACAAAGAATCAACATTTAAGGTGATTTATAAATACTTTATTTTTTAATTCTAAGGAAAATTTCAAAAAAGTTGGTTTTCAGAAGAAGAAAAAATGTTAGTTAATTCAAAGCGTTACGGATGATATTGAGATATTTGCTTATGTATAGCATTTTTTATATTTAAAATTTTGTTTGTATGTTTATTTTATAATACTATACCTCAAGAGCAAAAACAAAGATGGCCTACATATTGCTGATTATTGTATTATACCGGTGTAAGAATATCTATGTTAAAAATGTTTTAAAAAAAGAAACATGTTATGTAAAACATTTAATTATTTTGTAGCCCACAAAATATCCACTTGCTTATACCTGCACTTAAACCCCAACGACTGAATAAAATACATTTCCTGACAGTGTGTATTATTATGTACCCATAATTCCTCTCGTGTTCCTCAGGAGCCAATAGGGAGCCTGGGTTCAATTCTGCTCCGGCGCAAGTATAGAAATGGATCAACTTCGCGCCAAAGATGCTACTACAAAGTCGATACAAATAATATACACTTTTTGTTCTTATTAAGTATTGTTAGGTGTGTATCTATATAATTGGTTTGAAACTTAAGTTGCATTGTCAAGCAATTTATTTTAAAACACGTTTTTAAGATATCTTAGCTAAGCCATATTTAGAGGCGAGTTATCTTTGGATTTAGAGAGATATTTCTAGGTAGACATATTAGTATAATTAATACACAGGCATTTAAGTCGAACGGGTAGTAAGAAGCAGTGGAAAAAAAAATATTGATAACATTTCACTATATTAGAGTATTATTATTGTTATTTGATATGTATTAAAGGGGACAGCTGAAGATCAACTGACTTGACGTGTGAATAAGTGAAAACATGTCCAGTAGTTTTTCTTGCTATCAATAAAATCCTTTCTATGACAATTGGGTTGAAGAAGAGATAGTTCTATGTAAAGTGGCAGTTAGGACGTTCTACCTTTGAAGTAAGGCATAAAGCAAGAAAAGAGATAGTTCTATGTAAAGTGGCAGTTAGGACGTTTTACCTCTGAAGTAAGACGGGGAGCAAGAGAAGAGATAGTTCTATGTAAAGTGGCAGTTAGGACGTTCTACCTCTACTGCAGAAAGTGGCCGTTAGGACGTTCTACCTCTGAAGTAAGACGGGGAGCAAGAGAAGAGATAGTTCTATGTAAAGTGGCAGTTAGGACGTTTTACCTCTGAGGTAAGACGGGGAGCAAGAGAAGAGATAGTTCTATGTAAAGTGGCAGTTAGGACGTTCTACCTCTGAGGTAAGACGGGGAGAGCAAGGGAAGAGATAGTTCTATGTAAAGTGGCAGTTAGGACGTTCTACCTCTGAAGTAAGACGGGGAGAGCAAGATAAGAGATAGTTCTATGTAAAGTGGCAGTTAGGACGTTCTACCTCTGAGGTAAGACGGGGAGAAAGATAAGAGATAGTTCTATGTAAAGTGGCAGTTAGGACGTTCTACCTCTGAGGTAAGACGGGGAGAAAGATAAGAGATAGTTCTATGTAAAGTGGCAGTTAGGACGTTCTACCTCTGAGGTAAGACGGGGAGAAAGATAAGAGATAGTTCTATGTAAAGTGGCAGTTAGGACGTTCTACCTCTGAGGTAAGACGGGGAGAAAGATAAGAGATAGTTCTGTGTAAAGTGGCAGTTAGGACGTTCTACCTCTGAGGTAAGACGGGGAGAAAGATAAGAGATAGTTCTGTGTAAAGTGGCAGTTAGGACGTTCTACCTCTGAGGTAAGACGGGGAGCAAGGGAAGAGATAGTTCTATGTAAAGTGGCAGTTAGGACGTTCTACCTCTGAGGTAAGACGGGGAGAAAGATAAGAGATAGTTCTATGTAAAGTGGCAGTTAGGACGTTCTACCTCTGAGGTAAGACGGGGAGAAAGATAAGAGATAGTTCTATGTAAAGTGGCAGTTAGGACGTTCTACCTCTGAGGTAAGACGGGGAGAAAGATAAGAGATAGTTCTATGTAAAGTGGCAGTTAGGACGTTCTACCTCTGGAGTAAGGCATGGAGCAAGAGAAGAGATAGTTCTGTGTAAAGTGGCAGTTAGGACGTTCTACCTCTGGAGTAAGGCATGGAGCAAGAGAAGAGATAGTTCTGTGTAAAGTGGCAGTTAGGACGTTCTACCTCTGGAGTAAGGCATGGAGCAAGAGAAGAGATAGTTCTGTGTAAAGTGGCAGTTAGGACGTTCTACCTCTGAGGTAAGACGGGGAGAAAGATAAGAGATAGTTCTATGTAAAGTGGCAGTTAGGACGTTCTACCTCTGAGGTAAGACGGGGAGAAAGAGAAGAGATAGTTCTGTGTAAAGTGGCAGTTAGGACGTTCTACCTCTGAAGTAAGACGGGGAGCAAGGGAAGAGATAGTTCTATGTAAAGTGGCAGTTAGGACGTTCTACCTCTGGAGTAAGGCATGGAGCAAGAGAAGAGATAGTTCTATGTAAAGTGGCAGTTAGGACGTTCTACCTCTGAGGTAAGACGGGGAGAAAGAGAAGAGATAGTTCTATGTAAAGTGGCAGTTAGGACGTTCTACCTCTGGAGTAAGGCATGGAGCAAGAGAAGAGATAGTTCTGTGTAAAGTGGCAGTTAGGACGTTCTACCTCTGCTGCAGAGAACTATGAGTTGAATGAGTTGTAATGTCCTCCATACGGCCAGGAGCAAGGCCGTCAGACTGGTCCAGTCACACACACACAAGAACACGCGGGATAGAGGTTTGTTACACCAGACACATAGACAGACACACACGCCTGCGTCAGTTTGGGGTCGAGGAACAAAAATAACTAAACTTCGCTTCGCTGGCAAAACGGTCTAAGGCGTCACTTTCGCAATAAATTGGAGTGTTGATAAAGGGGAGGGCGAAGTTCAAATCCCGGTCGTGTGTACTGAGGTTTTTATAAAGGATCTTCCACTTTAACACCACGAAAATGCGGGTACAATTCCTCTAAATTCAACCTTTATCATTCCTAATACCCCAGCGCAATTAGTGCCTATGTGTACAAACGGAACGATTAGTAAGACGCATGGCTAAAACAATAATAATAATAATAATAAATGATTGAATCAGGTGTCAAATGTGCCTGCATCAATGCTTTTACTGTTATCATTATTATTATTATTATTATTATTATTATTATTATTATTTAGCACCACGTCTTACTACCCGTTCGGGTTATACGCTTTAAGTACTAATTACGCTAATGGATTAGGAATTGGTAAGGTTGTATTAGAGGAAGTGAGCCCGCATTTGCGTTGAGAGAGAGTGGAAAACCATTTAGTCAAAAAACGCCTCAGTTCACCCAACCGAGATTCGAACCTCGATCTCCTCGTCCTCGGCAGTCTAGCTCAACACGCAACTAGCGCGTTAGCTAACTACGCCACCGAGGTGGGTCACTAAATACTTGAGTTATCATTATTTTTACATGGTCCCTTTGTTAAATTATAGTTCCATTATGAACTAATAAATGAAATATGTAACATATCTAATTTCCAACTGCTTGTGATTATCACGTTTCTTATTTTTCTTAATTAATGCTTAATTTGGGGAAATATTTGTTCATTCAAACGTCAATTTTACCAACTTATTTTTTTGTAATTATTATTAGGGTAATTGTAATGTATTTAAAGACATGAGTTTTGAAATTATTTATAATTTTTTTTATTTGTGTTGTATTTATTTTTGAATCTTGTTTTATTAAGTGTTATTTATGATATTAATAACAATGTTTCCCATTTTTTAAACTTTTTTTCTAAAGTATTTACTATTTATAAATATGAGTCTCATTATTATTTTATAAACATGTGTTGTTTAATTTACTTTTAAAATCTCACATTTTAAAGATGTGGTATCTACATTCTATATTTGTTTGGACTTGTGACATTTTAAATATACTATTTTACTCTTATAATAAACCCTATTATTATTAATATTTTAAAATGATGAATATACTCGAGCTCAGGAGCTTTTTAAAATACTCAACTCGATTTTTAAAAAAAACAAGCTTGCAGACCCCTGATAGTTGTAATAATAATGATAATAATATAGTAAAATGTTATCAATGCTGACCATAGCAAAATATGGTTGAGTTTTTGCTTAAAACGTCCATTCGGGAGAAAATCAAGTTAATACTGTGTCCACATTTGTAGAACTTATTATTAATCTAGATTAAACGAAACAATCTCATGACTCTAGAAATACCATAGTTCAAACCGAAAACTTGATGATTCGGCAGAATTTAACCTTTTTCTAGAGTTTTTATTAAGATGTATTTACCTCAAAGACCATTGCACACGAAAAACGTTGATGTACATTCCGTTTAACCTGTCTTACCTTGACTGATTGCACTATGACCCTATCTTATAAGCTACATCATAGTGGAACAAATCAAGGTAGCATACTTAACAAATTACTACCAGCAAAACCTGTGCAGAGTTTGAAAATAGCGCAGTCCCTTTCCCTATTTTTAGCTAGTTCTATCCAGTCCACCTCATTACACCTATTCCCTCATTCGCCAGTCAATACTCTGAACAAGGTTCTAGATTCTTCCATTCGAACCGTAATATGCGAGATTTGATTTCCCAAACAATGGTTGGTTATGTAATTCAACATTATGTAACTTTCTAGATTTGATTACCCTAATAATGTATTGTGATGAGTAAAAGGTATGCATTCAACTCATCATTACGTAACTTCCTCCACTTTATAGTATATTAATTTCTTTTTTTAACATAATATTTTATAAAGTACTTTGTTTGTAAACACCCTAAATTTGTTTTCTTCATGTAAGGTAAGAGACCACGTTTCACACCCATAGAGGGTAACCGGTAAAATTATTATTTTGTATATTCTGAGTTTTACATTCCTGGACTCTAGGCAGAATGTCAACAACTTACTGACCACGTGATAGCACCCATTTCACGAACGTATTTTTTTTTACTAATTTCCACTCTAATATCGTTACTGATAGTTAAAATTGTTCCTAAATACTCATTGAGCCTTTCAAATGAAGATGTTGGTCACAATAATCGCTGAGTGGGGCAGTAGTTTGAAAATGTTACCTAGACATGTTGAACCTATTTGTGACGTGCCAGAGGAATTCTCTCCACTCATGACATTCTCACAAACAATGACACTGAACAAACCCTCGCTATAACATGTCCCACACATGCGTGATACGTACATGAGCACAGGGTGCTCCTCAAATATCTGCACCACGAACGATACGGCTCTAAGAACTATGCACGTGCGCTTTCTAAACACAATGTTGCATCGGTACGTTACTTATAGATAACCTAAAACTTTTTATGGATTCTTTCTTCGCGTCTATCCATAGTAGATTCTGGTAGGAATTAAACTATCCATAAGTCACACACTTTACTAAAATTAGTAGTTCCGTGAACAGTAGACCTCGCTCTTACCGATATTATAGTCATAACATAGGTTGATAACCAACCTACATTTGTACCATACCTTGTGAACCACCCTATAGTTGTAATATAGCATGGTAACCAACCTACAGTTGTTCCATACCTTGTGGACCACTCTATAGTTGTACCATACCTTGGTAGCCATCCTACAGTTGTAACAAAGCTTGGGGACCACCCTATAGTTGTAACAAAGCTTGGGGACCATCCTATAGTTGTAACATAGCTTGGGGACCATCTTATAGTTGTAACAAAGCTTGGGGACCATCCTATAGTTGTAACAAAGCTTGGGGACCATCATATAGTTGTAACAAAGCTTGGGGACCATCCTATAGTTGTAACATAGCTTGGGGACCATCTTATAGTTGTAACAAAGCTTGGGGACCATCCTATAGTTGTAACAAAGCTTGGGGACCATCATATATTGTTAACAAAGCTTGGGGACCACCCTATTGTATTCAGCTGGTTCCCCAGAGGTTCGATTCGCACAAGACTCTACGTTTACGATCGCCTCGTGGCCGCTAGACCAGACCAGTGTTCTGGAGGGAGGGAGGGAGTACAGGTGGAGGAGGGGAGGTACAAGGAGGTGACACGTACACCCCTCGTTCATTCAATCATCGGCGATTGACGGTGAGTGCGCGTTATCCGGAGTTCCTTTAGCAGGTGTGTCAGGTTACACAGGTTGACATACCCTTCCCCCCCACCGATCTTTCTCGACGGCAGACACACAGTCAATGTGAAGGATACACCTTTTCTAAGACGGTACAGAGCAACACCCGCACGGGGAGGTGGGGTTGACCTTGTACGACATCGCGCAAGGTCTGTAAAGTCTGCCCCATTTCTCGTGGTAACAGACAAGGACGTTAAGCGATAACGGAGGTGCTTTTATTACCACAATACATGTTCGTGAGGATGGAAACAGGTTGGTACACCTTAGTGGTTCGTCTAGTGTGAGCTCCCCTTAGTGGTTCCTATCTGGAGGACGTCTCGCAAGTAGTACTTCCGTCCGCCCTCGGGAGTGACCGCACCCTAAGAGAGTAGAGCGTTCAGAAAAGCCACTAAAATAAAAAAAGGGTGGGAGGGGGGGGGGACACCGATTCAACTCGGCGACATGTGTGATTGTCGCGGCCTTGTTGGGAACTAAGGGTGTTTGTGTTGACTAATTTACAGGCACTTGGCACATAGGTGTTAGCAACGCACGTCAGATGTAATCAGGATCGCTAATAAGACTGAATGAACATTTACTAGAGGTACTCACTCACTCTCGCATCAAGTCAAGTGACTGCCACACGTCTGGGTTGTTCTAACGGCGATCAGACTATAAACATAGACGTACAACGCGACTCTCAATCTCACAAACCTCGTCCTCGACGCTCTCTGCTGGCGAGAAAAGGCGCCAGGAGGATGTCCGAGGGTTTGCTCAACGCACACGACGCTACGCCCCGAGTGGTCCCTGCCGGGGCTAGGCGAGGGGGCCCCGCTAGAGACCGCGACTCGCTGCTGCAGGAACAGGAACTGACCAGCATGGAGCCGGAGGAACCGCAGACCCTGGTAAGATAATGTTATCACCTCAGGAACTGTAGCAGACGAGCCGGGATAAGAACAAGTGCCTCTAGAGGCGGTTTATACAGCCCAACTTACATAGGAAGGGCTATAACCGACAGCTAGAGAACTTACTAGATCCAGTTTCACGTATTCATACGTCAAGTCATGTGATCTGCAGCTGTCACTTCTAATATATATATTAGCAATACTTATAATAATAATATAATAGTCAAATGGTATCAATGTGAACCGTAACAAAATATGTTTGCATTTTCTAAAATACCCTTTTCTATGAAAATTGGACTGTAGACACACTCGACGCTCACATAGATGGTCTAGAAGGCTATGGCGTCAAGTGCATCTTGGTTCAATCTATCCTGTGGCGGGGAGGTCTGGGTTCGAATCCAGGCCAAGTATACAGTATGGTTTTGTACTCTTTCTCCACGTAAATACTGGTGCACTTGTTCTGAATTATCTCCTCCTCGTCCCTTCTCCCTCAGTGCAGCTACACGGAGAGTTCTTTACCTTTTAGCACAGGAGTTGTTTGAAGGATTAATCTTAGGAGTAAGGATGAGGAGGGTTGTCAGAAGAGGGGCTACTCAGTACACCCAGCACAAGTTATAGCATCGACCGTTTCCGTCACCGTCTTCAGCGAGCCTGACGCCCTAGGACACAGAAACATTAAGCTCGTTTTGTTGTTCATTTAGTTGCGAAGAGGTGATAGATGATCTGTGCAACGTTATCCCTGTGAAGGGGGGTGAAACTTCACCTCGACACACAGCACAGTGGTCCAGTAGCCAGTAGCCGGCGTTTGTGCAGACAAGTGTGTATAGGTAGGGAACATGACGTGCTGGTATCTGAACATGACGTGCTGGTATCAGGGGAACATGACGTGCTGGTATCAGGAGAACATGACGTGCTATTATCAAGGGAACACAACGAGTTGCCGGGATTCAAACCTTGATTTTCCCCGTCACAGGCAAATAAGACTAAGTGGTCTCGACATTTAAACCGCATGCCCACAGGCGCAGTTGTATATGCAGTTAGCGCGTCGTTTTTCCCGGAAGTCCCTGTTCGGATAACCCCTTTGTGGTAGCACTGGTTTGTACCTCTGCGACATCGCCGGCTTATTAGTCCGGTTCTTAGAGGTGGAGTGCTTATCACACCTCTACACTCTCGAAGGTTTATAACTGCAGGTGGAGTGCTTATCACACCTCTACACTCTCGGAGGTTTATAACCGCAGGTGGACTGCTTATCAGACCTCTACACTCTCAGAGGTTTATAACTGCAGGTGGAGTGCTTATCACACCTCTACACTCTCGGAGGTTTATAACTGCAGGTGGAGTGCTTATCACACCTCTACACTCTCGGAGGTTTATAATCGCAGGTGGAGTGCCTATCACACCTCAACACTCTCAGAGGTTTATAACTGCAGGTGGAGTGCTTATCACACCTATACACTCTCGGAGGTTTATAACTGCAGGTGGACTGCTTATCAGACCTCTACACTCTCAGAGGTTTATAACTGCAGGTGGAGTGCTTATCACACCTCTACACTCTCGGAGGTTTATAACTGCAGGTGGAGTGCTTATCACACCTCTACACTCTCGGAGGTTTATAATCGCAGGTGGAGTGCCTATCACACCTCAACACTCTCAGAGGTTTATAACTGCAGGTGGAGTGCTTATCACACCTCTACACTCTCGGAGGTTTATAACTGCAGGTGGACTGCTTATCAGACCTCTACACTCTCGGAGGTTTATAACTGCAGGTGAAGTGCTTATCACACCTCTACATTCTCGGAGGTTTATAACCGAAGGTGGAGTGCTTATCACACCTCTACACTCTCGGAGGTTTATAATCGCAGGTGGAGTGCCTATCACACCTCTACACTCTCGGAGGTTTATCACTGCAGGTGGAGTGCTTATCACACCTCTACACTCTCGGAGGTTTATAACCGAAGGTGGAGTGCTTATCACACCTCTACACTCTCGGAGGTTTATAACCGAAGGTGGAGTGCTTATCACACCTCTACACTCTCGGAGGTTATAACTGCAGGTGGACTGCTTATCAGACCTCTACACTCTCGGAGGTTTATAACTGCAGGTGGAGTGCTTATCACACCTCTACACTCTCAGAGGTTTATAACTGCAGGTGGAGTGCTTATCACACCTCTACACTCTCGGAGGTTTATAACTGCAGGTGGAGTGCTTATCACACCTCTAAACTCTCGGAGGTTTATAACCGCAGGTGGAGTGCCTATCACACCTCTACACTCTCGAAGGTTTATAACCGCAGGTGGAGTGCTTATCACACCTCTACACTCTCGAAGGTTTATAACCGCAGGTGGAGTGCCTATCACACCTCTACACTCTCGAAGGTTTATAACCGCAGGTGGAGTGCTTATCACACCTCTACACTCTCGGAGGTTTATAACCGCAGGTGGACTGCTTATCAGACCTCTACACTCTCGGAGGTTTATAACTGCAGGTGGAGTGCTTATCACACCTCTACACTCTCAGAGGTTTATAACTGCAGGTGGAGTGCTTATCACACCTCTACACTCTCGAAGGTTTATAACCGCAGGTGGAGTGCTTATCACACCTCTACACTCTCGAAGGTTTATAACCGCAGGTGGAGTGCCTATCACACCTCTACACTCTCGAAGGTTTATAACCGCAGGTGGAGTGCTTATCACACCTCTACACTCTCGGAGGTTTATAACCGCAGGTGGAATGCCTATCAGACCTCTACACTCTCGGAGGTTTATAACTGCAGGTGGAGTGCTTATCACACCTCTACACTCTCGAAGGTTTATAACCGCAGGTGGAGTGCCTATCACACCTCTACACTCTCGAAGGTTTATAACCGCAGGTGGAGTGCCTATCACACCTCTACACTCTCGGAGGTTTATAACTGCAGGTGGAGTGCTTATCACACCTCTACACTCTCGGAGGTTTATAACTGCAGGTGGAGTGCTTATCACACCTCTACACTCTCGAAGGTTTATAACCGCAGGTGGAGTGCTTATCAGACCTCTACACTCTCGGAGGTTTATAACTGCAGGTGGAGTGCTTATCACACCTCTACACTTTCGAAGGTTTATAACCGCAGGTGGAGTGCCTGTCAGACCTCAGACAAGTATCAATCTCTAAGAATACAAACAAGCGCACAATTTATTTTCAAACGCGTCTGAGGAATCTTCTTTTAACATTTTTTTTCACAACAAGACTTTAAAACAACCATTGTTACCCAGTCCAGCATTTCTTGCTCCGGTTTGGAATAAAAATATAGAAATATTATACAGGGACCTATGAATTTAGATAGTCCAGTGATAAAAGTATCTTCCTGAAAATATTTAGTAGAAAGATGATGCGTTGGTCTCATCTTGTCTGGCCTGCCGCTGTTGAAGAGTTGAGGGCTAGAGATGTCTCTCTGCCCTACTAGTGTGATACCCCGGACGGGTAGTAATACAAACCAACACACACAGAAAGTGTGTGGTTCACCCTATGACGCAACATCTGACGTCCGAATGATGACCCACGCCTGTTTGTGAAAGTCGATCTCTCGCCAGAGAGGTTCGTACTTTCTATTTCCCTAATCATAGTAATTATCCCGCAAACAACAGGCCGGGGAGTCGATCCACGTCTCTCTATAGTACAGCAAGCTGGCGCGTGTTGCGGTGATTGTGCTCGTGGCGGTCTGTCATTTTGTGGGGAGTGCATAGATTGGGTTGCTTTCAATAACGAGTTGGGTTTCAACCACAGTCCAATATTCGTAGGAAGAACCTTATCTGACAGTTACCAGTGGCACAGAAACGTTTTTATTGGGGAGAAAGAGGGGCTAAAAGACAGGAAAATGTAATATTTAACGGTACCATCGTGCATTTGGCGCATTTATTTTAGTTATGGCGAACATTAGAATAAATACACACAAAACAAATTAAGAACAATTATAGCTGATGCGGCTCAACTGAAAATTTTGAAAAACTAAAAATTAAAGTAGGTTTCCAAACACTTCGTCCTGTATCGTTACTACAGTAGCCCCATGGCTTCTTTGGTGCTGACTGACAGCTAAAAGCTTTGAAAAATTACCAGACCAAATTATGTATCCCTACGCCGAACCATATGATCTGCGAAAACATGTGTTTAGCAGCTGTCACATCTGCAGAAGTCAGCTGTGAGCTGTCAGTCAGCACCAAAGAAGCCACGGGGCTACTGTAGCTATAAAAAGTTTTGTAATTTCAAGTTTGTTGAACCTATCAGGGTTTGCATTCAGCAGACACAGGCGATTTAGTCTACGTCGTCTCATCGTGGAGCGAATATTGTATTTTATTCATTGAAAAACTTCTTTCTGCAGTAGCTGATGTAGCTGGTATCACTATTAGAGAGTTCAAAATCTCTTCAGTGTGTGCTCCAAGCACATTTTTATTATGTTAATTTAGTGTGAACTTTGTATCTTGCCTCAACAAGATCTTTAAATTACCTAAAAATGTATTTTTTTAGAGGGGGGGATAGAATGATCCTTTTTACCCCTCTCAGTTTTTTGGGGGAGGTAAAATGTATCCCCGTTCTTGCGCCACTGGCTAGATAAACTACTAGATCTACTTTCACGTAGTCATACGGCAAGTCATGTAATCTGCAGCTGTCACTGTTTATAGAGATTATCAACACATAAAATAACAATAATAATAATAATATAGTAAAATGTTATCAATGTTGACCGTAAGAAGCATTTTTGTATTCTTAAAGATACCTTTCTATCATAATCTATATATAAAAAGAAAAGTCCTGACTTACTGACTGACTCATCAACGCCCAACCCAAACCCTTAGACTTAAAAAGCTGAAATTTTACACAGAGATTCCCTTTATGATGTAGACAAGGAATAAAGCCAAATTTTTCGAAATTCCCACGGGATAGGTAATAAAGAGGATTTATACCACAGTGGATCACGGGCAACGCCGCGCGGGACTGCTAGTTCTACTATATTATACTGGATCATTGGATGATAGGGAAAACCCACACAAATAAATAGAGACCTTAACACACTCCAGTTATAGAAACAAGGTCTCGTGAATTCGTAGTTAACTTTTCTAACCACTTAACCTCATGGACAGAATGAGAGTGATGTCGGCTGGTCCTTATCACCTCCAAGATTGTTTCCAACTGTAAGGTTGGCTGGAAGTCACCGAGTTCAAACCCCGGTCAGGCACTACGTGGGTGATTTTAACAGCCGTTCTCCAGAGTCTAGGGAAGAATGGAAATAAACTTCCTTAAAACTCCCCTTGCTCTCATCCTGTTCTGAAATAAGTGTAAATTACCGACGGCCCAGATGTACAGTGAGACGCGAAGCACTGAAATAACGTCTGTCGGGTGTACTGAAGGAGGTTAGTTTTTCATATGTTTTTTTCACTCTCCTTCCACGCAACTGTTAGTACACTTCCTCTAAATACAACCCTCCTCATCTTTAATATATTAACGTGATCAGTACATGTGTATGCCACTCGAATGGGTAGTAAGACCTAACATCAACTATAATAAGATAACACCTTCCTGTGACGTCATGAATCGTGACTTTACTCGCTCGTCCTTACCTGGCCTAATAGAATACATTATAGTTAGGATCCCCTAGTTTATATCTTAAGTGCTACGCGTCTTATCACATACTCAAACCACCCGCCGCTATGCATTATGGTAGTTAATATGATATAGCACATGTCTACTTTCAACCTAGTATCCATTATCAAGTCTCACAACCTGTTTAGGTTATAATGCATGTATGATATTTACTATAATGGAGGAAGGATAAGGAAGGTTGAACTTGGAGGAAGTGTACACGCATTCGCGTGGAAATATAGTGGGTAAACACCCTCAGCATACCCGATCGTGATTCGAACCCCGATCTCCCCTTCATTAGCAGGCCAGTCTAACACGATAGTGACGCCTTAGACTATGCGGCCACTGACGCGGGTTGTTTTTTTGTTTGGTGACATTCCATCAGACACGGCTTGTACCAAACTCGTCCGGGACTTGTGTCAGGCATAAAGGACTATCAATACAGCAAAACCCCATAGATAGAATCCCTGTAGTATAAGATTCAGGATAGTCCGAACCCACTTTTGGGGAAAACATTAAGACAAATAAACTATATTTTATTACTCGCTTCGGTGGTCGCATGGTCTAACGCGCTACTCTCGTGTCGGACTAGACTGCCGAAGACGGGGTTCGATCCCGTTCGGAGTGCACTGTCGGTGGTTTCCCCTAAATGGTTCTCACTCTTCCAAGCAAATGCGGGTGCACTTCCTCTAAATTAAGCCTTCCTAATCCCTATCCGATTAGTGCAATCAGTACATAATCGCATAACCTGAAGAAGTAAGACGCGGTGCTAAAAAACAAAACCACTATATTTTATTAGTTAACACGCTCAAAGTTGAAAGAGAATTGTAAGAAATAGTGATATCTGAGGTGATATTTACATGTTATGTCAACACAATGTGTTTTCCTGTAACTAACAATAATTAAATTACATATTATCACGTGTTATAAATCAATTAAATAAATGAAAGTTTGATTTAAACTCAGTCAACTGTCATAATAAAATTCGTGAAACACTGTATCCATGTATTCTTCCGGTTAATACGAACAAGCTTCGGTCCTAATTAGTTCGTATAACGAGGTACTAGTGTACTAGAGATCACGAAAATGTATTCATCGAAAAAAAAACCATTAAGTTGGTGTTGGTGAGACGCGGTTCAAAAAAAAAAATTAAAAAACTTTGCACCTGCTTGTAGATAATTGCATTGATACTCCAACACTTTACGCGGTGCACTCTGGGAACGACTCATCTGGTTCTGTTTAACTTGTGCTAAACATGTTTGTTTAAATTATATTTGTTTTCCTTTTGCGACATGTGAAATGATAAGTGTGATTTTTTTAACCTATATGACAAATGAGCTATCACTGGTTGACCTTGAAGAGCATCATGGGTAAAAGACAGACAGACAGACAATCTGCAAACATGTAAATTGCTACGACGACGCGCTAAAAGGCGAGTAAAGCACACTCTCCTCTGCGCTTTTGTTTCAAAGAACATGTAAATCATGTTTCAGGATTGATATTCGGGAAAAGTAATGCTTTTTGTTTATTTTTGCTTTGTCCCTGATGTAATGCCAGTCGCAGCTGTTTGTCTGAAGGAGTTTGTCATTGTCCATCTCTAAAGTGTAGGTCGTTACGTCGAACTTACCTGCAGCCAATCAATATATATATATATATATATATATATTGAATGCGATAGTTAACGTACACTTTCCAAACCAACTGACTATATCAGCACACGAGAATTTCTATGAGCGAGAGTGAAAGAGCCGACGGGAAAGGTATTTCCACATACCTTCAAGAGTTCCTTTACAAGCCACGATCGACATGGGACCGACGAATTTACTTCCCCTCCGAAGGAAGTTGTGCTACGGATTTTTATCGTTCAAGAAAAATCCGTCAACCTCAGTTGGGTTTGAACCCACGAACACGGGACCTGAGACGAGCGCTTTACCACAAGAGCACCGGGGCAGACCGTAGCCAATCAAAACTAGAGCAGTGGTCTTCAAACTTCAAGCACCTCCATAGCTTTGAATATTATTTATTTGGAACCCTAGTGAAAAAAAAAATGCAATGCAGGCATATTTAAAAAAATAATAATTAAAAAGTGAAGCCAGCACTGCAGTACGGCGGAGTACCGGCTAACGCAGGGGTTCCCAAACTGTGTGTTGCGACACCCTGGGTCGTATCAGGAAAAACTGTAACTTATATTGTACAGTGACATGCAACAGACACATTTTTAATCCGTGTACTCTTACATATTTTAAAAATATGAATAAATTAAAGAAGAAAACACATATTTCACCATTTTGATCAAACCGAACACATGAGATCAGATACAGCAAAAATATTTCTAGTATAATTGCTTTTAATTGTTTATTTTTACATTTAAAAGAATATAAGCTAATAATGTATATGATTACTTTTTAAATGCCACCAAATCGAAGTTGGGTTTTGGTACAGGGGCGTCGCAAAGAAAATCTGACATGTCTCAAAGTTTGGGGACCCCTGAGTTAGTCCCTACTATTATTAATTCAATTTTCCTCGTTCCCTGTAAAATGGGTAATGAGTCAGTAGAGTATTCCCGGCTTGCGAATCAACTAGAAGAAAAACTACTCTTCATGAATTACTAGACTCGAACAACAAAATTTGATAGGATACATTTTTGAATTAAAAAAAACAAACGCTTTGGTGACGCATAAACTAAGGCGTCACTCTCGCAAACGACTAAGACTGCAGATAACGGTGAGATCGAGGTTCAAATCTCGGTCAGGTGTAGTGAGGGTGGTTTTTCCAAAATTGTTTTCTACTATCCCTCCATTCAAATGCGAGTACACTTCTTCTAAATATAACCTTCCTAATCCTTAAAACATTAACGTATTTAGTACATAAGCGTATAACCCTAACGGGTAGTAAGACGTGGTGCTAAAAATGTTTCTAATAAAAGTGTTATAAAATAATATAAAAAAAACACATTATCTCCATTTTTTAAAATTTTTTTAAAGTGGCAGAAACCCTGAAAACTTTCCGCGGAGTTCATCATCAACTGTTTTAAGCCGGTCTGCCTGTCGGGTCGGTTTAGTAGACCGCCTCCATCACCCTCTGTCCTTACACCATTCTTCCTCCTACACTCTTCTCCTCTCACTCTGTTCCTCCCATCTCTTTATTGGCCTCCCTTGCGGTTTGAATCCAATCGTTTAGGACAACATTTCTTGAAAATATATCGCTAATTTTAATAATGATTAATTATTATTGTTTGAAAACTTGAAATTACATCTTCCATCATTAAATTTGAATCCCTCCCTCCCCCACAATCGGTCATGGTCGCCAGGTTTATCTTTCAGCTGTCAAGGTGGACAGAAAGTGTCAAAACTGACAGTTAAAAAAGTACACACAGTTCTACATAAAACAAGATATAACTTTTATAACTGTCAGATAAGTGATATAATGGAGTGGGCCAACTTTAAAAATCCTTCTCAAGAAACTATGTCAAAAATACGACCAAGGCATAACCAAGCCTCGAACTGAGATCCTCCAACATAAACCTGCTGGATCTGGACCGCAAAACTATCTATCTATCCACGTGTTATGGCAGCCAGCTCAATCAGCAAGAAAAAATAATATCCGTCAGGCTTAAAATACAATAGTGTGTCGTTTTATGGAACTAATTTTTCATTCTATCTTACTTATTATACTCTATTCCCCCTTCACCTACAACCACCCTTTGTCATGTCGATAATAAAGGGAGAAACCAAGCTACGAAACTTCTTATCTGAAGGTTAAGAGGAAATCTCGTTGCTAGTTCTATCAACAAGTCCTGTATTTAAGAGGAAGACAATCTAGATCTATTTTTCCTCAAGTCTGGTCTCAGAGATCCCTAAATACGATTGAAAGTCGTTAACAACGAGCTAGTGTCACATTTACACACAATTGATTCTATTAATAAAACTCGAGGGTTGTTAAGTAAAAAGAGCCCTTTTGGAATCGTTCGAATATATTTTAGAGCGAACCATAATTTTGAAATAACGCACCATAAGAGTGAAATATTTCGTTAGAACAGAATGTCTGCGCGGTAATTTATCGCTCATCAAGATCCCCTTAATACAAACCAAACGATTGCAGACATTGTTGTTAGCGATGATATGATAACTGTTATACAATAGTGTCGACCAAACGGAGCAATGTGCCGCTAATTAGAATGTTACATCATTGTCGATTTATCGCCATTTATTTTGTTAATATCCGGTGATTATTTTGTTTGTCAAGGTCAAAGCGCAGGGGTCACGCCATGTTAACATTCTTGTCTGAAAGATAAGGGATAAATTATGTACCCGTACGACAATAAATCAAACGAAGAATTATTTTATTTCGTTATTTGTTTTGGATACGCTCGAATCAGTAGTAAACTCGTAGGGCGACAGATTATGTGGCTCGTTTGGTCCGATTTGCTGGTGACAGGGGTTGTAATCCCGGTTGGGTGTATTGAGGGTGTTTACCCCTTCACCCCCTCTTCACCCACTTTACCTATATCTTTTCTCTCAATTCTACCTTCCTCATCCCCATCCCCTAAGCGCAGATAGCCTGGACGGGTAAAAAGAAGTAAAGTGATTTTTTTATCACCGCGTTTTAGGTTATATTTTGAGGAGGTGTACTCGCATTTGCCTAGAAGGAGAGTGGAAAAGCATTTTTGGAAAAAAACCTCACTCAGTACACGCGACCGAGATTCGTACCTTGATCTCCCCGTCATCGGCAGTCTAGTATATTGTGAGAGTAGCGCCTTAGACCATGCGGCCACCGAGCTGGGTTGGGATGAGTTATAGAGTTTGTATTGATAATTGAAGTTATCCTTCACTGGAAGGAAACGACGATACTTTCTTAAAGCAACGTCTTTTATTGTTCTAAGTTTGTTGTAATTCGTTAAAAATCCTTCCTCTCTCCTTGACATTTAAAACATTAATCTCACGTCACAAGTAGGTTCACTCTGATAAGAATAACCTTCACTTGCGGTTAAAACTGTCGTAGAGTGTGCAGAGACTTTATATTCATACGTCAAGTCATGTGAGCTGCAGCTGTCGATGTTGATAGAACATATTATCAACCCATAATATAACAATAATAATATCATAATTGCTATCAATGTTGACCGTAACAAAATTTGTGTTTTCTGAAAATATCAATTCGTAATAAAATCAAAGTATAGCTATAGTCCAGCCGTGCCCAAAAATAAAACTTTCCAAACAACTATAGTTTGATCGCCATAGAAATAACCCTTAACCAAAATTACTGAAAACCACTTACAGTGACGTCACGTGACCACTCAGTTCATTTCACAGGTTGATGAAATCAACACGCCATCTGAATTAAGTAAAAGTTTCAGAATACGTAGATTGGCGTATGAATATATTAAAGTAGATCGTGTAGCCTTTTATATCCATTCGTAATAAAGATGGTGTATAATTTACTATAAATAATAATAATAATAAAAAGATAATATTTAGCACCGTATCTTACTACCCGTTCAGGTTATACGCTTTAAGTACTAACTACGTTAATGGATTTAGGAATTGGGAAGGGTGAATTAGAGGAAGTGAACCCGCATTTGCGTGGAGGGAGAGTGGAAAACTATTTAGGAAAAACCACTCCCAGTTCACCCGACCGAGATTCGAATCTCGATCTCCCCGTCCTCCGCAGTCGAGCTCAACACGACAAGCGCGTTAGCTAACTACGCCACCGAGGCGGGTTTTAATATAAATATTCAGCAGACTTATTGCCCTTAGACTGCGTGAAACCGAGCCAATGCTGTCGGGCTGGGCTGGACTATAGCAACGTTTCTTTGTGAGTATGACGTCATTTGAAGACCGAGTTGCAGCCATGTTGGCCGTAGATAAGATGCGCAGTCTAGTAGTAATAAATCTAATGGTTACAATGAAAGATTTAAAAAACAGTCGTTTGCGACTGCTTGTACCCACGAGGGCACACTCTCTACCAAGACTACTCGTACCCGCGAGGACACACACTCTACCAAGACTGCTCGTACCCGCGAGGACACACTCTCTACCAAGACTACTCGTACCCACGAGGACACACTCTCTACCAAGACTGCTCGTACCGCGAGGACACACTCTCTACCAAGACTACTCGTACCCACGAGGACACACTCTCTACCAAGACTACTCGTACCCACGAGGACACACTCTCTACCAAGACTACTCGTACCCACGAGGACACACTCTCTACCAAGACTACTCGTACCCACGAGGACACACTCTCTACCAAGACTACTCGTACCCACGAGACACACTCTCTACCAAGACTACTCGTACCCACGAGGCACCTCTCTACCAAGACTACTCGTACCGCGAGGCACACTCTCTACCAAGACTGCTTGTACCCACGAGGACACACTCTCTACCAAGACTGCTCGTACCCGCGAGGACACACTCTCTACCAAGACTGCTTGTACCCACGAGGACACACTCTCTACCAAGACTACTCGTACCCGCGAGGGCACACTCTCTACCAGACTGCTGTACCCACGAGGACACACTCTTTACCAAGACTGCTCGTACCCGCGAGGGCACACTCTCTACCAAGACTGCTCGTACCCACGAGGACACACTCTCTACCAAGACTGCTCGTACCCACGAGGACACACTCTCTACCAAGACTGCTCGTACCCACGAGGACACACTCTCTACTAAGACTGCTCGTACCCGCGAGGACACACTCTCTACCAAGACTGCTCGTACCCGCGAGGACACACTCTCTACAAGACTGCTCGTACCCGCGAGGGCACACTCTCTACCAAGACTACTCGTTCCTATAATCGAACTCAAGACCCGCAATATGTTTTGAAAACATATTTTCTAATGCCGCGACCACCCGAGAACTCCACGACTTATAATAAATAACCCAAGTGTACAGTATGAGAAGGTGAATCGTAAGCCATTGCATCAGCATTTTTCATATGAGGGGATGGAAGCTCGCTAGTGGAAGTCAAAAATCCACGAACCCTATCGGGAATGAACCCAGTCCTCCCAGTTGAGAGTCGGGACAGAGACGATAAACAAGACACAAAGGAAGGAACCAATAAACACAGGAAGTGGACAAGCTAGGCAAAGATATGGAGAAGACAACTTTCTTTCATTTAGCAAATATCTTCTTAGTTTATAAACTTAGTCAAGGTATTACAGGTGATATTATTGGTGGGAGGGCCATTCCGATAATTATTTAACGAACTTGATAACCAACTGAAGCAGAGTTATCTCATTAAATGTTCAGTGTTCATAAATCCCTAGTGAGACGCACTAGCGAATATACACAATTTGATTAATTATTATTATTACTACTACTACTATTAGCACCGCGTCTTACTACCCATTCAGGTTATACGCACTTACGATAATGTGTAATGGTAGGGTGATTGTGAGATGAAATGGAGGACCTACAGTTTAACATAGAATCCGAACCACGGTGGAGGCCTGGCATTCCACACATTCACAAGTTGTGATTAATACACGTCTTGTCAGAGGTGAAGGAAGGGTTTGGTAATCGGATAAATTTGTACCGGGACCGAGGATTGAACCCTGGACCCCAGCACAGAAGTCCGACACCTCACACCTAGACCACCGGGTCACCAATTTTATTAATAGCAGTATAATACGGTGACCTGGTGGTCTAGAGGTAAGGTGTCAGACTTTTGTGCTGGGGGTTCGGGGTTCAATCCTCGGTCCTGGCACAGATTTATCTGATTACCAAACCCTTCCTTCACCTCTGACAAGACGTGTATTAATCACAACTTGTGAATGTGGGGAATACCAGGCCTCCATCGTGGTTCGGATCCCACGTTAAACTGTAGGTCCTCCATTTCATCTCACAATCACCCTACCATTACACATTAGCATAAGTGAGTATAACCTGAATGGGTAGTAAGACGCGGTGCTAATAATAATAATAGCAGTATAATAATATTTTGTCCATCTATAAAATATAGTTATTTTCTAGGTTTGAAAAATTTAAAACCATTAAAAAGATTATTCAATCCAATTACAGGTATGTACTTGTGTCAGTTATATTATATAGATAGGGTCTTTCCTCATCTCCCATTGGCTATATTTGTAAGTTACGCTAACAACGTATGTGCCAGTTAGGCAGTTAACAGAACAAACATAAACATCATGATTTAATTTATTCGTCGTGGAGGACCAAACCAGCGTCCCGCAGACAGAAACTAGGTCTTTTTAATAGTTGGACTGACTAAATTTAGGCCAATCCATCGTATCAAAAAGTTAAATTAATTGTACTCAATACATCCGTAAACAAGACAAGTATTCGAACACGAAACAATACGTGCAAATAGATTACTCTAATAATGTTCATGTTTATTTGCTACGGAGTAATAATAATTGATAGTAAGGTTTTTATTTTTATTCCCTTCTCCTTAATTTATATACGTTTTAGTTTTTCTTCTATGACTACGACATATTTCGGTGATTTTTGGAACATCAATAAAAACAAGAAAATATAACCCTACTATCAAATAGATGAATGTTAAGAATTCTATAATGATTTTTCTTAGCACCGCGTCTTAACCATCCATTCGAATAACTCTCTTATGTACTAATCGTGCTGATGTGTTAGGATGAGGAAGTGAATCCGTATTTGCGTATAGTAAGAAAACCACCCTTAGCGCATCCGAAGGGATCGAACCCCGATCTCACCGTCATTAGGTATTTTCAGTAAAGTTTATTGCGAGAGTACAATAGCACCTTATTATATCATGCGAGTAACGAAACATGTAATTACTAGTGAATATTGATTTCAACCCGGCCCGTTGGAAACTAGACTTCCGATCACGGAGATGTCAAGGTTCGAATTTCATTCAGGTGTACAGAGAGGGTTTTTTCCAAAAATTGTTTTCCACTCTACGTCACGCGAGTATATTTTGTCCTTTAATTTCTAATCCCTAAATTGAAAATGATAAAAGTAAGTGATGAGCTAAATTAACATTTTAACTAATTATAAAAGACGTGAATCTGAATTTACTCTGAACTAATAAAATATTGATTTATTCAACAGGGCAGCACCAACATTAGGACACTCCCCCTACACAAAAATTCCTAAAATTTAGGCCTAGAACGATTTATAGCACCGAAAAAATAGTTATGTTTAGGCATTTAGCAATCGTCATCGAAGCTTTCAAAATTGGTTTAAGAAAACATAGATATATTTTAAAGTTTAAATAAATTTAAATGGAGTAATATAAAGTTTGTATCATCCTCTGCAATATATACTGTATAATAATACCAAAAATAACATTTTACTTTTATATATTCACGATTTAAGACAATTAAACAGAGTCTTGAGAGAAAACGGCAGGACGCTATCTGTTGACATCTTTATGAACTTGGTGGAATACGTTAAACAGCGATCAGTCGCTTGGTGAGTAAAATCATAACTATATAGTTGTGGTCATTTTAGTGTTTTGTCTTTGGCACAAAGCCATGAGAAACGGGTTCAACCCCAACCACCATTTTCCTTGAAAATTCCTGTTATTCATTCAATTGCATGTTGTTAGAATTTAAAAATACGTATGTAAAAAAAGCATATTTTTTTCCAATTTGCAAAATAAATATTTTGTAAAGCAAAGCAGGAAACAATCAAAATGTAATATTCCATGTGCCCTTTAATAAAGTTATGTGAAATTTAGTAATCTATTAAGAAATCAATTTTTATTTCAATGCAGTGGCTACCAGTGACTTAATTTTCTAATAAAATTGAATGATGAGGTTAAATTAAAGAAAATGATTCAGCATAGCCTGGATGGAGGTTGGAAAACGTCATGGGGAAAAAATTAAAATATAAAAAGCCCAGTTAACCTGGACGAGATTTGAACCACGGTCTTTCAATGGGTAATCTACAAACAGGTCAAGCAAGTACTATCACAACCTAAACAATAATTCAGAAAATGCTGAGACATTTATGAGGAATATGTACCTAGGCGTTTAGTTTCTATAATGGACTTTTAAAAAAAACTTTTAAAAAAGGGGTGGGGGCAGGGGGTGGGATTAAAGTACTGGAAACAAACTAAATAAAACACTTTCTAGCTTCTGTGGAAAACTTCAATGATGTTTGTCAAATCATTTTGTTATTTTAAAGAAAATAGAATATATACCAACTTCAGTGGTTGTATGGTCTTAGGCGTCATTATCACAATAGGATAAGACTGCCAATGATAAGAAGATCAAGGTTTGAATCCCAGTCGGTTGTATAGAGGATGGTTTTTCACCCTCCCTTCAAATAAAAGTGGCTACACTTCCTCTAAATTAACCTTTTTTTTATTCCTAGCTCATTAGCGTAATATGTACAGGTATCAAGACACGGCGCTACAATAGAACGCTGACCATCCAAATTAATTTGTGACAACGGTGGCTTGGACGGTAGGACATACGATTTATAAAAAGACGTTCCTATTAATATTATTAATAATAATAATAATCAACTACCTTTTAAAACAGACAAAATATTATTCAATGTTATTCTAAATTAAAGTGTAATTAATAACCGAGGGGTGATCTTACTGAGAGTGGGGTGGGGGGTGGGGGGGGGGGGGGGGTGTTCAGGGATGGGATACATATTATTTGATCGTGATTCCTACACCGATTTCCTTGTCATCAACAGTCCATTCTATTGAGATAGTAACACCCCGAACCATTAGACCAGCGAAGCGGGTCTGGACACTTAATGAACCAAGATAAACCATCAAATAAAGATATTTTACTGTGTCACCAGTAGCCAACATGTTCCACAGTAGCCTGCTTGTATGGTAGATCCCTTGGTTTCATCAAAACTGTGTTCCACTAATTGTAGTATTTCCATCTCATGAAAAATTTGAGATGTCACGATACCTGTTTTTCTTGATTCTGATTCTTAAGTTTAACCTCAATTCTTTTATTATCAATTATATGACCAATAAATGCAATAGTAAGCCTCTTTTTTAAATACAAATAAATCTTCACCAATTAAAACATTTATAAATAATTTTAAAAATGTATAAAGAATTGTTGAAAACACAAGTCTTTTAAATTCACCAAATAGGGTCGTTATTGAACCAAAATATATATCGAATAACAGCAAATAAACTAATATTAAAGATACTCTATTGCTACTCATTCTGAATTTTGCTATTTTGCTTGAGTGCTGGTTCTTTTGTTGAGAGCTAAGTATCAAAGTATCGAGAATCATATTATTAAGATCAATTCTTTCAAAGCCACTATGAAATGAGCATATCGAGGTATCAATGAATCGAGTTTGACATTGATATAAAAAATACCACGATATATTTACATTTACACTAGTGGTTTTAGTAATATATTTCCATCTTGAGCACCAAATGATTTAGTCGGCATAAGGAGTACCATTATCTGCACGCAATGGTTAGTTTTAAATAATTGATGGCAACAAGTGTGTGATGGAAGAAGGGGGCTCTACATATCTGAAAGGGCAGAGCCACCTAAAAGGTCACACACCAGTGGAAAATAGTGGTATTTTATTTAATATTACCATCTTCAGGTAAAATAAAAAAAAAAAAAAGTCAGGGAAAAACCAAACATTTCAAAAGGAATTAAATAAGACCATTATTCTATACGAAATTACAAGAGAGTCCAACAAATATAACAGCTGAATCCTTACGAGCAGTGTTGCCACTCTTTTATTAACACAAAATTCCTTGCGTCTCTCAGGTTTGAAGAAGCAATTCTCCTTTTTCCAGACACTTTGGAGAGGAGTAAAGAGAAATAATTTTTTTTTAAATAAAAATGACTAGTGTGAAAAACAATATTATTTGAGTTTGAAGGGGAAATTTCTAAAGTTGTTATGCAATACCAAGGTTTTAACAGTAAAAAAGGGTGATGGGGGGGGATAAGATAGGTATACAAATCAGTGTGCTACTTTTTCAGTTTACAGTTTTTTTTGTTGCATGCAAGAGATTTCTGTTTTAAATTTGCAATGTCCCAACGTCCGGTATTTTTTAAGTTTTGTTAGTAAGCTCCTTGTATTACTCCTGTTTCCTATGTGAGCAGTATCCCTGCTGTACGATTAATTATGATCTTCAAAACTAATAATGCATCATTTGATATGTGGAGTATTCCGAATATCACACTTGCATGCCAAGCATAAGGGTTTGACACTACTGTCAAGATATCCATTGATACCAGTGATAAGAAACGTACTACTTACAAAATTGATATGATTTAATCAGAGCTGCAAATATTTGGCCTCATAAAACGCTCATTGGTGACTGACGTGATCAAAAAACTCAAGATTTAAGAATATTTTACAAAATTTAGAAGTAAAACACTCAGCCTCATGAAGACAATTGTGGAGTTACTTGAATGGAAATGTAGTGGCTCCATCTAGAAAAGTGAGATTAACAGCCGGAGGGTTCCTTGTGCTGACCACATGACACCTTCCATCACATAAGTTGGCACTATATTCACCAACAGATGGTGCTCAATATGGCTTGATTACAGGCTGACGCGAGGAGTTACTTTAATACAATTGACTTAAGTGCATAATTTTGGGAACACTTTATGTAAAAAAAAGTAGGGTATTGCCTTTAGATTAATTTATTAAGAGAGTCCACTCTATAGTTTGATTCAAATGGGGACAAGCCCATGCCAAATAATTTAAAACTTGAGTTAAAAAAAAAGAAAGTAAAAATGACATACTACTAACATTATTTCATAAATACCAATGTATATATTTTTGAAAGGCCTTTTTTCTTTCCAGAACCCTACTGTATAGTAGTATTGTGGTAGGAAAAAAGGCCTCTGATGTGATATTTCATAAGAAAATCAGTCTATATGTAAATATTATTACAATTTGAAATATAATTAAGTATATTGTCTGTATTTTTACCTGTGATCATTGTTTTGCCGCATAGTCCTGTATTAATGATCCCCTGAAAAAGGATGTATCCTTACCTACAACTAATGAAACTATCATATGTATGTCGGGCGATTACATACAAACAGTGTTTTCGTTGCCGTTTTTGTTCCCGCTATCAACTGTAAGATAAAAAAAAGGACTCACCATCGAAGAGCACATCTTGATAGTGGATGTCCGCCTTGTCTCGTAGTACCGCTTCCTGCTCCTCCCACTTCTGCCTCATCATCTCCCGCTTCATATCCGACGACATCATCTCCAAGGTCTCTCCCTGAACCTCCTCTCTAGTCGTGACTTCCGAGGGGACGGCTCTCAGCTCTTCCGTGTCCTTTCCGTGGCCAAGAGAGATTGCGAGCTTCGCATCCTTCTCCTTCAAGAAAGGGAGGTCTCGTCGAAGGGCTTTGCGCGTCCGACCGAGAATATCCGTGTACTCCACCCTGCGCAGAAATATAATTAATTGGAGCTTTTGATTTGCACCTAATGCTGTACGATCTTATTTGGGCAGAGCAGGGTTTTGACTGTTTTAGTTACTCTGAAATTTAACAACTTTGTGACAGTGTGGTTATACTTCCAGGTGGACAGGGATGTCGATTGAAGAGTCAGTCACACTGGTTCGGTTTCTAGGGGTTGATTAATCGAATGAGTCCATTCTGATTATTAAAAACTTCTGATTCGGATTCACACGCTAGACACTAAAAACCTCATGAAGAGAGATCAAACAGGATCTGAAGATTCTGAGCAATCTTGGCAAATACATTAATAATGTTAAGCCCAAATATAAATATATTAAAAATGTGTTTACGTAAATCAGCTAACAATATTAAGCTCCTCCTAATACTCCACTTAGGTAGTCTAATAGTCTGAGATGACAATGACAGAAAGATAGGGGTTTGAATTCTGCTGTACTGAGGTTTTTTTTTTCTAAATGGTTTTACACTCTCCCTCCATACAAATGCAGGTACAATTCCTCTAAATTGAACCTTCCCCATCACTAATACATTAGATTAGTTAATACATAGATGTAGAGGTAGTCCAAACTGATAAAAAGATAGAAGAAGGTCGATATAGCGTGGTTGGCAAGGGACATAGTTCATCCCGCATCATAGCTTGGCCCCGATATATCGGAAGGTAACCTGTAGTGACAAATGAAGGGGCGGGAGGATGGCGGAATAGAGACTACATCATAGTGCACTATTATACATAGATTTAAGTCGACAAATGTAGATATAAAAAAGTAAAACTTATAAGTTATTCACTTTACTTGTATGAAACTCAAACTTGGCTTGGTTACATTGTCTTTTACTTCTCAATCTAATACATTATTATTTGTTCGTTGTCTTTAAAAGGTAATGCTCTATTTACTGAGTCACATTATTACTGGGACAGTAATAACGGTTTCTTTTTTTCCGGGAGACATACTCTTCACCATGTTATATCAGGCATCCTCTCTATTAATGAATTCTCACCAATCATCCTCAGGGTCTGAAGGTGTGTCATACTCGTCACTGAAATGTCGTTCCTCGTCTTCTCCGTCACTAATTCCCCTCTCTTGGTTTGAAGTGCTTGTGTAGGTTGCGTCACGACCCTCTGTCGCTTTCTGTTCAAAGTTAACCAGGAATCGTTTGTCTTCATCAGCAATCTCCGAAGAACCTTGAGATAGCTTGTCGTACAACTTGGTCTTCGTTTCCAAAGCATTTCTGAAATTATTAGAAAAATATAAAACTTTAGTATTCTTACTATTTTTGTTTTTATCATTTAATACTTTTACAATTTAAACTCAAACAAATAGTAACAATTAAGTAACAATAAAATTCCCCTTATTGTTTCTTCATAAAACTACATATTTAGTGAGCAGTTGTCTTTTAGAGTTAAAAGTTTAACTTTGTTTTAAATGTGTTTGAGTCCCTTGTTTTGCACATAGCAATCTTTGTACTCGTGTGGTACTTCGTAAAGAATACTCCACCCAGGGGTCAAGGCCCCTTTAACAAGGCACATCATGAGGAGGCAGTATGTTACAGTTAGCACCTTGGCACATACGATAAT
Source organism: Timema cristinae (assembly GCA_039000515.1). Lineage (NCBI taxonomy): Eukaryota > Metazoa > Arthropoda > Insecta > Phasmatodea > Timematidae > Timema > Timema cristinae. The sequence continues at coordinate 9,834,456 of JBCFYV010000001.1, forward strand.
TGAATATTTATTTTGATGAAAGTAAAACCTTTTTACTGTTTTTTATGTATACTTTTACTCAAATATACCAAGTATTTTTGTGGTAAGAGCAGCAATATTCTATTCACTACTGCCCTCTGATAGCTCTCCAGAAAGTATTTTTGTGGTAAGAGCAGCAATATTATATTCACTACTGCCCTCTGATAGCGCTCCAGAAAGTATTTTTGTGGTAAGAGCAGCAATATTATATTCACTACTGCCCTCTGATAGCGCTCCAGAAAGGGGACTCGTGTTCAACCCTTACACTAGAAACTTGTTTTATCCAGATTTGATGGGACCAGGTCCAATCCAGATGGTCAATATTTCTTTGGGGAGTTTTTCACTGCAAGGGATATAAAAAATTGGAGACACGTACCCATAGAAATTATTTATATTTATAGTATGACGCAGAATGACTGCTTCATTGATCTAGTGGTCAGAGTTCCTGGCTAGAGATCCAGAGGTCCCTGGTTCGATCACCAGCGCTTCCAGAATCGCTCTGTGAAGCAGTGGGTCTGGAACGAGGTCAAACTCAGCCTCATGAGGCCAAATGAGGAGATACTTTCAAGGATAGATAAGTAGCAACTCTGATCTAGAAAACTAAGATTAATGGCCAGAGTTTTCATTGTGTTGACCACATTACACCCTCTACCGGCAAATGTTGGCACTATCTTCGCCACTAGCTTGGGGGCCGACACCATGGAAATGAGTGTGATCTTTTGCCTCAAACAAAGACAGAATATGACTCAACAAGTGTTAAAAAAAAATTTAATAGATTTATATTTGATGATAACTTGTTGGCCAATCGATCCTGCAACTTTAGCGCTAAGTTACTGTTCTATATTTTACAGGACATGGTTGTAATCAAATATCAGATAATATCATAGTTTGTTATTTTAAGTCCAAAGTGTTTTTTGGATAAATTGGAATTTCGCATGGACGAGTTTCTAGTGTACTTCAAATAAGGTTGGGCCTACGTATATTAAAAGCATGGTTAGTCCGACAAGCAGCCCCAAGAGAAGTTTCAAACACAATTTAGATATCCTATTAAGTAGGCTAGTGAGTGTGGTTAGTTCTTATTGTTTTTTTTCACCATATTATGATTACCACAGTGATACCAACGTTTGAGCAGTATTTTTGTGTTAAAAATAAATTATGTGCATGGTTATGTTGGCCATCTCGTGCAATGTCCAAGAAGCTGTGTTGCCACAAACCTGGATTTCTTGTGCAAGTCCTCGTCTTCCTTTATCTCCTCTGCGTCTCTTTCCTCTCGTTCTCCTACACCCTTATTCTTCTTGTTGAACACTGTCTCCTTCTTGGGATGAGGCAGAGGGTGGATGAAGTGTGCTTTAGCCTCTGACTTGGCTTTGTGTACTTCCGCCTGTTTGCGTACAAGTTCGGCCTTCAAACTGACAAGCTGAAACAAGATCAAGTTAAACTTGTGACTATAATTGACATCTGACGTGAAACTTATAAATGCAATAATGGGTAGAGAGCACTTACCCCACTTTTTAAAAACGGGTTTATAGCAATAAAATTGTATCTAAACAGAGTCATTATTCACAATAAACACATTTTAGTTATTGACATGTCAATAATATAAGTTATTTGTGTTTTGGGTTAGACAATATTTACCTAGTTAGCGAGTCAAATAAAATAACTCATTTCACATTAATTCGTTATGCTGGTTAACCTTTCCCTCTCCATTATACAACCTGAAATATTTTGTTATGCCTGAGTAAATTGTTTTCCACAAATACGTTTGTATGTATATTTTAAACTTAAATATCCTAAACTGATTCTCTATGTCCCTTCCAATGTCAACCAAATTAAATGCGGATCTAACGCCTTACACCACTACGCCTCTGTTAGAGGTTTGTTTTGAATTGTTGCAAGAATGTGTCTATCTTTCAATTACATTTAATGTTTCGTGAGATGTCTTGCAAATGTGCCACATAAAACTTAATATTGACTGTCAGGCCGTTTTAGAAACGATATATTAAATGACACGTCTAGAAACTCACCGAAGATTGGTTTACTTCTATTCTGTTCGACTTCATAATTCGAACCAAAACAACCAGACAAGTATTGGTACATAAACATCACAACTGGATCTAGAGAGAGTAGAGCCTTTCGCTTATGCTGGTCTGTTTTGTTCCTTGTTCAATATTTGCGCTTGCGTAATAAGCAGATATGTTAAATACTGGAAAATGCGCACTCTGTAACTCGTTTTTCTAAAAACTTCTTAATAAATGACTGTGGGCTTTCAGTGTAGACAACAGAACTTTAAAAAAAACGTATTATTCACAACTATAATTTAAATTATTTATAAAATCTTGTTTACTTTGTATTTAATAAAGTTGTTTATGGTATTTTTTATAGAAATCTTTTTATTGAAGCTCTTTTTCAAATACGATACGCATTTAATTTTAATATAGTTTATTTTACTAGTTCAACATTATGCAACTTGTGGCGCTAGCAGACAAGCCACGTTAGAGTAACGTTTTAACGGTAAAACCTAGTGTGGATTAAGCGAACTACATAGACCCACCTGGCACACAGTGCTACCTAGTAGCTAAGTTTAAAACTATGTTTTTAGTTCCAATAATAAGATATTGAAGCCATAAAATGTTATAGCGCAATTCAAGTATTGTAGAGAAGTTTGAACCACAAAGCTTTAATTTTAATGTTTTAGGTAATATAGAAACCAGATAAAATTATTAATAGCATAAAAAATTAATTTTATTATTAGCAAACACATTAACTACAATAATAATTGTTTGCTAATGATTGTAAAAGAATTTATCGTTTCTTGGTAATGCTAAATCTAAATACTGTAATATTCTCCTTTAATAAATGAACTGTGTACTATGAAGAGGGGGAGGAAGGGAGAACGTTACCCTTATTTTCTTGGAGGGAAAAGTGTAAACCATTTAGGAAATATAACCCCCTGTACACCCGATAAAAATTTGAATCTCAACCCCCCCCACCGAAAAACCAAACAAACGTGACATTCAGCCTGCGTGTCATTGATAATTTTTTGGTTCCTATAAATTGCTTATAAAGAGATTATACGAATGTGACTAAGCTATCGCTAAAGAGAATCATCCGACTCGACGGATATTTGGGGTGTTATGGTATCAGCGTCACTCGCCCAAATACTGGGCTGTCACAGTCAGCTAGGTCGGAGTTGTGTAACCAAAAGGAGCACAAACCATTTTTATCATTTTAACAGCTTACATTTCCATTAATTTGTATTTTTCACCTTTCTATAGTCAATGAATAAAGTAGATATAAAGTTATAAGCTCGACAAGTGCTGTGACTACGCCCGAAACACACCATGACCCCGATGTCTCTGTCTCAACACAACAGAGACTCCTTGTACCACCAGAGTTCGCAAACTCATAGCCCACGGGCCACATCCGGCCCGCCAGACACATCTGACCGATCCAACTGTCTGTAATACCTTTATATTACTACCGGCCTGCAATTATATACATACTCAACAAATAATATTTTAATTTTATAGTGTACATAATTTGAAACCTTGAAAATCACTTTTATCTATTTCAAAATGTGCTATAATTTGGAAACATGAAAAATCACTTTCATCTATTTCAAAATGTGCTATAATTTTTGTATAATTTTAAATACTTGAATGTGAGCATTTTTATTTACATAATTTTATAAATACTGCTTCGATTATTTCACAGACCAACATAAATATCTGGGAAAATATAAATTTTTAAATCTTTAAAAAATACAAAGTGAATTTAAATACTTAGCATTGGTGATCACGCAGATTAAACGTCAGGCTCTTCTGGCCTAGTTTGTCATGTCCATGATTCGAATTCCGGCTGGATGTATATTGTTTCCTACATTCCCTTAACTCAAGTGTGGTTGCATTTCTTCTCTACTAGCTTGATGAAAATGTGCACTGTCCGGACGGGTAGTAAGACAAATGTTTAGGATACTGTTTATCTAGGCTGGGACTGAAACACGCTCCAAGTTTGTGGTTAATTTGAATTTGAGAGTCGCTGTCTTAGACCATTCTGCCACCAACATGGGTTATATTTTCTTATATATTTTTTGCGACATAGTTGGTAGGAAACCTGGACAGGTACCATTTTGAAAGAAATCCTCCCGGACATATATTTCACGTCTGAAAATAGAGGCCATGCCGGGTAAAGGAGGACTTTGTTGTAGCCCTGGCTATGTGTCTTGGGGTAGCAGGGATGGGCGACTCGCTGGGAATGCTGATGAGGGTGGGAGGGGGGGGACGTTGGTTGGATCCTGACCTCTCAACTGAAGGTGCTACTCTCGCAGTAGACTAGACTACGGATGACTGGGAGACCAAGGTTAGAATCTCGGTCAGTTTTTTCCCCCAGAATGACTTTCCACTCTCTATTCGCGCAAATGAGGGTACAATTACTCTATATTTACTCTATATATTTATATAATTAGTGTAAATATGCGGCTATCCCACTATAATATGTTTCTTTATTGATGCGTTTAATACAGGCTTATTGACGTCTTAACTCAAGACTCTAGCGGTGAGTAGGCTGATTTAGATTAAATAAGCTACCATTAGCTTGGAGAGAGCATGGATGATCCAAACACAATAGAAAAATTCATCAACTGTGTACCAAGCCGAAGTTATATACCTTCAGACCCCCCAGGCTAGATTTTGTCTCAATACCGTTGAGGTACAGACCGATTTTCATAGGAAGAACCTTATCTTAGAGATCTGAAAATTACTATATATAATTTCACGTGTTCATACGCCAAGCTATGTGATCTGCAGCGGTCAGTTTTGAGAGATACTATCTAACTTGTGAATGTGGGGAATGCCAGGCCTCCACCGTGGTTCGGATCTCACGTTAAACTGTAGGTCCTCCATTTCATCTCACAATCACCCTACCATTACACATTAGCGTAAGTACATATAACCCGAACAGGTAGTAAAACGCGGTGATAATAATAATAATAATAATTTATTTTTATCAATGTGGACCACGAGAAGATATGTGTTTATTTTGTAAATGTTTCTTTCTACCAGAACTCCACTCTAGCTCTACTTGTATTTTCCCCGTTAAAAAAAAAGGTTTACGCCATTAGTAAATAATAGTTTTACCGCTCGACTTGATATGAATGTGTACTCACTCACTCTATGTACACTAAGTTTTCCACGTACAGTAGCAAACGGATTTGTTTACCAGGTTTAATAGAGCACTGTGCCGCTATCTGTCAGTGGCTTAGCTCGCCATTGAGAGAGCGAGCTCGGTTACAGCTTGCGGTAGTTCGACTTTTTATCACCAGAGGCGGGACTGACACTTTTGTCCCGCGTTCTCACAGTCAAAGATGACATCTTGATTCTTTTCATTTCAGGGGTGAGACCAGCGCTTTGTTTGGGATGGACCGGGAAAAAAAAAATATATGGACACATTCCATCTCTTACTATTATTATTATTATTATTATTATTATTATTATTATTATTATCAGGTGTTCTGTCTCACGACAGTCAGTAAAATTAGGCCACCAATGCAATCTGTACTCTGCCTCCTCCTTTAGGTCCTAGGATTGTCTTCTTTCTTTCAAATTATTCATATTTTAATGCTCCTTCTTTCTAAGATCGTCTTTCCCTCAACGTCAGTTCCTCCTCCTAAGGATGTGTCCGATCCAGTTTGCTTTGTACCAGAGAATCACATACAAAATTATTCTCTTGTCATCCACTTTTCTTAGTACCATTTCATTTGTCACCCTGTATCTCAACCTGATCTTCTCAAGTCTTCTCAGCACAACATTTCAAAGCTCTCCAAGTATTTCTTTTCCGTCTTCCTAAGGGGCAAATAATAATAATAATGATAATAATAATAAAATTAATGTTTTCACCTAGTCTTAACACTCATTTTGGCTACACTCATTACACTGTTGTACTAGGAGTGAGGAAGTGTATCCCCATTTGTGGTGAAAGATAATAGAAAACCATTTAGGAAATAAAAACACAATCATTACTCCCAACCGGGATTCGAACTACAATATTCCCGCCATCGGTAGTCTAGTCTATTGTGAGAGTGACGCCTTAGATCTTTTGTCCACCGAACCGGGTAAATAAATATTTTGTACTGTCATTGATCGAGATTCGAACCCAAGTGACTTGGCACTGGTGTGCACAAGTGGGCAAAGGCGTCAGTCTCATCTGTGTTTGGTTTGTCGGTGATTGTAAGGTTCGAAACCCAATCGCTACCAGATATTTTTCCTAAATAATTTCCCATTCTCTCTCCACGAAATTGCAGGTGCACTTCCATTGAATTTCACCTACCTCCTTCCGGCCCTATTAGTGCGAATTTGTGGATATCTTGGACAGGTGAGAAGACGCACACAACAATCAGTTTTGATTAAATCTTAACGTTTGTTATATGTAGTGTACAAAACACTTGTTCACTACCTCATCCAAGGTCAGGAGGTCCCAATTACAAACAAAGTTAGAAATAAATGAGTAGCTCGAGGGCGAACTATACTGGGCCTTTTCTGCGTTTGTAATTTATTATTTTGTTCATAAATCCACCTTCTATCAGTGACATAAATTATCTGTACTACAGAGAGATCTTAAGCTAAATTAGCTTAAGTTAAGTAAGATAATGCATTGTCATGTTTATCCGAGTTTGATGAAGTTCGGGTGCTTCTAGACATGTTCGAGAAAGTTCGGGTGCTTCTAGACATGGTTGAGAAAGTTTGGGTCCTTCTAGACATGTTTGAGAAAGTTCGGGTGCTTCTAGACATGTTTGAGAAAGTTTGGGTGCTTCTAGACAGGTTTGAGAAAGTTTGGGTGCTTCTAAACATGTTTGAGAAAGTTTGGGTGCTTCTAGACATGTTTGAGAAAGTTTGGGTGCTTCTAGACATGTTTGAGAAAGTTTGGCTAAGCTTGATACATGTTGGTAGGCCCGCTAAGTTTGAGATGAAACTCTGTAATTAATACACATGCTTACAACCCGAACGGGTAGTAAGACGCAGTGCTAAAAAAAACCACTAAGTTAGGCTTAAGTTTAGTTAGTTTAACCAGATCTGACTCAGTTTGGTTAGTTTAACCAGATCTGTCTTAGTTTGGTTAGTTTAGATATAAGTGAGATCCGTTAGGAAATAATTTTATTTCGCGAACTTTTGCAGACCTAACACACAATTTATTTAAACACAAGGTTTTGTTTCTATTAATTTTTTTTAGTATGACAAGTCAATTTGAAGAAGCATTACTGGTTGTTTTGTGTTATTCTTTAGGCCCAGACATGTTTTACAAACTCCCCGCGATGTCTTTGGGCATAGGAGAGAGGTTTTTTTTAATTCCATTTCCCGATACTCAAGGGCAGGGGTTACCAGCGTAAAAGTACCCGAAGGCCACAATTGAACTCACAAGTCATACTCCTATAAGTTTTTGTCAAGTTATGAAAAAAAACGAGAACAGATATTTAATTATGAATGAAATAAGAAGTGGTCATTTAAACATGTCGTAAAATACGAGTGAAGAATGACTTTGAGCATGGGACGAGCATTGTCATACCAAGTTAAAGGTTCCGGGTTCGATTCCCGCGTCAAGGTGTCATTTTTCAATTTAAAAAGTATACACATGTTTAGTTACATACGCTAATGAGTTAGGGATGAGGGAAATTGAATTTAGAGAAAGTGTATCAGCATTTGCGCGGAGGAAGAGTGGAAACCTATTTAGTATGAACCACTCCCTCAGTAAACCTATCCGGGATTCTAGCCCCGATCTATCCGTCCCCAGCAGTTCAGCCTAACACGAAAATTACGTTTAAACCACACGACCACCGATTCGGATTAAAACTAGTTCCAAAACTTTCTAGGCGGATAACTTTTTTTTAATTTTTTTATTTACCACCGCGTCTTACTACCCGTTCTGGTTATACGCTTAAGTACTAATTACACTAATGGATTAGGAATTGGGAAGGTTGGATTTAGAGGAAGCGAACCCGCATTTGTGTGGAGGGAGAGTGGAAAACCATTTAGGAAAAAACACCCCCAATTAACCCGACCGAGATTCGAACCTTGATCTCCCCGTCCTCGGCAGTCTAGCTCAACACGACTAGCGCGTTAGTTAACTACGCCACCGAGGCGAATCTAGGCGGAGAAATGATACACTCGGAATGACAGGACATTTCAAACCATAAAAAAAAGAGGGTAAATACTTGAGTAGTTTTGTTGTCTGGTAATGCGGCAAATAGTAAAAAAATTAAAGGCAATGAACTTGAAATGCCCCCCCTCCCTTCTTCACACCTAGACTTCCCTCCAAGGCAGAGAGGACTGTGGCCAGTCTGTCCAACAGGTGGTCGTCGAGAGGAGCAACTCTGTCCATAGAGGACACGTGTCTGTGGTAGCACTGCGCCTGCGCGGCGAGCACACGTGAGTATCACACGTGTGACATTTAGATAGTACTGCGATATGTTCTTATACGCCTCCGACCTGATACAACCCATACCAGGGTGAGAAACATTGGAGGGACAGACAGTTGACGCAGGTATTTACGAGTTTTTATAACCAAAAAACACTTTTAAACATTAAACATTGTTCCAGTGGATATGTTTATTCTAATTTTTCACACTTGGTAATATCAACAGTGTTTGAATATCTGTCATGAGCATAACTGACTATGAACAGAAACATTTTAAATGAAGAAAACAAGTCTTGGTCAAATTACGCGATGCTGGTGACCGATATTCAACAACTGTTGATATCACCAAATGTAGAAAATTAAACTAAGTATCTACTGAAGCCATATTGTATTAGTTTGGGCCAAAAATGTTTTTTTTGTTATAAAAACTGAGAGATACTTACCTAAACTTGCCTTAACTCCCACCTTAAGCTTCATAAAAAAAAGGCCTAGGTTTTAAGTATACTGTTTTGTTCAAACTATTTCAAATTTTTTAGTTGTAAATGATAGTTAAGGCTTAGTTTTGTCCATTGACAATGGTGTTATAGCTCTGCTTATCCTGGCAACACGTCACTGATAATAGACCAACTGTAAGATGGTCTTATTTATTGAGAGTCCCTTTCCTTCCTCTAAAGACGCCACTGAATGTAACCAAACACAAACTACGACCTCAGAACTCGTCGTAAACTAAATCTTAATAGCTCAAACAAACTTGTAGGATGTTTAAACCTCTCGTTTGAGTTTGACAAATGGGTTGATAAAAAAAAATAATTAAAAAATGAAGAGTTATAATTTACTAACAAATCTGTGCGTCATCTTAGAATAATTTGGGGTAAATCCCCTTCAAATTGCAATGCCATCGTGCCATTTTTTATAATTGGGAGTTGTAATCGTTAGGGATTTCCGGGTTAATGCATGGAATATCATATATCTAACTAAATATATATATATATTATATAATATATATATATATATATTATATATATATATATATATGTAGTTAGATATATGATATTCATGCATTAATATATATATATATATATATATATTATATAGGCTAATTATACATATATAGGCTATATATAAGCTATATATATATATGCTAATTATACATATATAGGCTATATATAAGCTATATATATATATATAAGCTATATATATATATATTATATATGTATAATATATATATATATATATGTGTGTGTGTGTGTGTGTGCGTGTGTGAGAAAGAGAAACTTAGGAAGAAGGAGGATTCAAATATTGGGTGATTTGAAGGAAAAAAGAAAATTCTTAGAGCTGAAGGAGGAGGTATTTTAGGTTTACTGATAAAATTAATGGACCTGTCGTAACACAGAACACCTAATAATATATATAAAGCTATGCACCATTTGTTACTACCGGTAATGGCTTATAAGTATATTAATTATGTTGGTGGAGTATGGATGAGGAAGGAAGAATTTAGAGGAAATGTACACGCGTTTGCGTGAAGGGAGAGTGAGAAATAATGTACGAATAAAATACACAGGGACAATCCGGCAGGATTCTAGCTCCAGAAAACGCATTTGGCTTTATTTAATATATATGCGTGTAGCCCGAGCGGGAAGTTAGACATGGTGGATAAAATACAAGTGAATTGATCAAATTTAGAAACCAAAATTGAAAACGTTCTTGAAATTCTCACCTAATAAAATATTAAATTATAAAAAAAAAATCTTGATATTGCCGTCAGTTGTTTGAAAGTTGTCGGGCGCCTCAAAGTCGCCTCTAAAGTCTTGGAAAAATAAAACTGCATGATTTTCACCATGCAAGTCTATAATTACGTTGTACCGTTGGATTTATTATTTAAATAAATGGTAATCTGAAAACTACATCTAATGCCAAATGTTCATTTATATTTATGAGTGAGAATAAAAGTGTATTTTTATAGAATGATATAAGTGAACTTGCTGGTCTAGGGGTAAGGTGTTAGGCAGGGCGCACACCAACGAAACTAGTTTCATGAAACCAGTTTTATGAAACGTGAAACTTAAGTTTCATGTAACTATTTAACGTTAAAACAGATAGATGCGCACACAGAGTTTCACGCAACTATAGTTTCATACGATTGCGCAACCGTGGTTTTATGAAACTCGCCAGAACGGTTTCAGGAAGGATAGTTTTATTTGAACTACAGCCAAGACCAGCAGTGTGCAAGTGTTATTCCTTGACAATGCCCAAAGAAGACACCATTTATAACACCAAATTGGTAGAAGCTATTGAAAAACATCCGTGCTTGTACGATTACAATTTACAGGAATGTAGTTAGTGTCCTTCGTTATTTGAGGGCCGGCTTTAGACACCAAGTGCTCAAAAGCTGATTTACTCATCCTATAAAATCTTATAAATTTATCAGGGTCTGCACACAATTCTTTGGCTACTATATAACTGCAGTGTCTCCTATCAAATATAAGAGGACGAACCCAGTACCTTCACTTTCTTTTTTTATTTCAAAACCACCACCAAAGTACAAACACATCTTCTGACATCTTGACTGAAACTGAATAGTTTCGTTGCACCTGTTTGCGTGCAGATGTGAAACTGATTTCATGAAACGCGTTTCACAAAACTGGTTTCATGAAACTAGTTTCGTTAGTCTTAGACTTCTGTGCTGGCGGCCGGGGTTCAATCCTCGGTCCCGGCACAGATTTATCTGATTACCAAACCCTTCCTTCACCTCTGACAAGACATCTTGTGAATGTGGGGAATGCCAGGTCGCCACCGTGGTTCGGATTCCACGTTAAACTGTAAGTCTTCCATTTCCTCTCACAATCACCCTACCATTACTCATTAGCGTAAGTGCGTATAACCCGAACGGGTAGTAAGACGCGGTGCTAATAATAATAATATAGAATGATGATCAACTAAAAATTCTCTATAAGGCGATAGTTTGCTCTCATCCTACTAATATGTCAACATGCGTTGATGTGTGTTTGTCACCTTTTCACGCAAAAACCAATAATTAATCGATTGCACTGAAATTTATCATGTACATAGCTCGGATATCCAGTTAACATAAAGGTTAATAAATTAAAATATATATCCGCCATTTTGTTTCAAGATGGTGGATACAAAATATTATATTTTACCCTTTTTTTTATCAGTTGTTACTCTCTCACACAAAAATCACTACACCGATTTCTCATGGACATATCTTGAGCGTCCGGTTAGCATGTGGGGTAGTTAAAATATACGTCTGCCATTTTGTTTCAAGATGGCGCCTACAAAAAACTTTTCGGCCTTTTCCTCAGATAGTGATTATCGGATTTTCATTGACCAACTTTGTAAGGTTCCTAGATATATATTAGACGAGACGGCCATATTTAAAGAAGATGGCGGCTACAGAACACTACCTTTTAGCTCGTCCAGGTTCTATCATCTAAACTATGTGAAGCCGGGTTTTAACCAGTAATAATCATATTTCTATAGGCCTACATTCGTTGTGTGAATATTAACGGTTGAGGAACGCACTGTCGTGTTATAAAACACAGCCGTGGGAAGAAAGGTTTCATTAGCTTCTTTTTTGATAAATTAACTTCGACCATTTGAGTAATTGGCAATACTATCGATTGTTGGGTTATGTTTGGGGCTTTACTTGTTTAATAACACAGGGAGGTCGGGGTTAGAATCTCTGTCGGGTGTATCGAGATGTTTTCTCCCGTGACTTGTCTGAAGACTGGACGATCTGACCGCTTGCATGGCTCCGGTTTAGGTGTCCAAGGTTCGATTCCCGTCGCAGAGACTGAGGTTTTATTTAACACCATTATTCACTTTACTCATCCTACAGCGGCTTAAGTAACTGCAGGGTAGAATTAACTATAAAATACAAATACACATTGCTGTCAACATTGATGACATTTCATTTTATTATTATTATTGTTATTTTATATGTACGGTGTTGAAAATATCTCTCAAAAGTGACGGCTGCAGATCACATGACTTGACATATGAATGCATGAAAAGACAGTAGCTTCTCTAGCCGTCAGATAAAGTTCTTACTAAGATAATTAGACTGTTGAAAATCTTACGTCATGCTCAGGTCTATTGAAAACATCACGTGTGGATGTTTACAGGTATCGAGCTAAGAGAAATAGTGCGTTCACACGACAAAAGGAGCGCTAAGATTGCTATAAGCAACGGTGATGACGCTCAATATAAAAACAAACAATAACAGTCCCATCTGCATGAAATAAATAATGTAAATTAATCGACCGTAAAAGCTTACGTTATAATTAGTTTAGTTTATTTTATTTGTCGAGCAATTGATTTACGGTTCATTTGAATACAACCGCAAGTCGGATACTACAGTCTGTATCAAGAGTCAAGTTCATAAGCAACAAGTTACACATTACAATCTGTATCAAAACACTAACAACCTTTTCCTTGGCCCACTTCTGTTTTTAGATAATCCTAATTATTAATTAAATCCTTCAAAAGAATATAATTATTTTGAAAGTGGTCTTGTATTAGCAATTATTGCTGTTAACATTTTTTTATAAGCCTTAAGACTTTAAGTACAATATGTAATAAAGAGTTGAATATCTTCTTTAAAACGTGGATGTTGACAGGGTTGGGAAGGGGGTGAGGTGGAGGGAAGATTCGTAAAACCCTTCGACTTGGCTCCAAATATTTGTGACCGTCCATTTTGCCCCCAAAAATATATATTCATCTCCGATAATAATTACAATCTTCGCCAACAAACATATCGGTAGCCAAAGTACACATAATATAGTTGAATAAGTGGCTAAGCCACCTCTGTAGTAAGATTTACTGGCTACATACCCAGAGGTCTGGGTTCGATTGCCGGCGCCTCCAGATTTCCTGTGAAGCAGTCAGTCTGGAACATGGTCAACTCAGCCTCGTGTGGTTCACTGTGCTGACCGAATGACACCTCTATCCGTGGAAATTGGCAATATCTTCTCCAACAGACGGCGGGTGCTCTGTCAATATGACTCTATTCCAGGCTGACGCCATGGATAGTTTTTTTTTATTGTTAAGTAACTGTAGTAGAGTTTATTTTAGAGCTAGAAATTAAAAAAAAAATACCCTGATGTATGCCCATATAACTAAATATGAATTTTGAACTAAATCCATCGAACAGATTGGGCGGTAGCCTCAGGTATAGAGAGACGGATTTTAAAACCTAATTTTTCTAGTTTGGAGGCAAATAAAACTTCAACATCCATCGTGATATCGAGGCAAATAAAACGTCAACATCCGTCGTGATATCGAGGCAAATAAAACGTCAACATCCGTCGTGATATCGAGGCAAATAAAACGTCAACATCCGTCGTGATATCGAGGCAAATAAAACGTCAACATCCGTCGTGATATCGAGGCAAATAAAACGTCAACATCCGTCGTGATATCGAGACAGGAAACGTTCATGAGTGTAATAATCTCTCTATATGAGAAAGTAAAAGTGTACTTGCTTTAAGGAGCTAGCTCAAGCGAGTGGCTGGCCATAACTGAGGATTCTCGTGGCTAGTGTAAAAAATACCATAATTTAACTGTAGACTAGGAGGCTTAAATGAGATAAAAAATGTTCAAACAAAGTAACCACAATGCTTATTATAAATTATTGCGCAGTACAATTTTGCGGTCTCATTCTTATGTCTGCGTCTTATATCGGGACAACCGGCCAAGCCCCTGTTTATCCGGGCTCCTAATAAGTCCCTGCCTCTGGTCTTGGCAATGGAAGCTCTCAAGGTCCTGGAATGACGTCATAAGGCTCCTAAATATCTCGAGTCAAATATTTACACGCCGAATTTTAATTCCACCAGAAGTAAACTCTGCAAAGCATTGTTTTAGCTTCTGTTAGAGAATGTGTGATTTACTGCCCCTGAGTAAACTCGAGGGTTGATATAAAGCCGTACAGGTCCCTGGCTAGGTTTCTAATTGTATAGGTACTGCTGTTTGCGGGAATACAGGGGTAGGTTCGGCCGAACTCCACTGCAAGAACCTGGAGATGTCCGCCATCATTACTGTGGTAATACTGCTGCTTTTACTCAGTACATGGCGTACTAATTAGTTTAAACCCGCGTCTGTGAGCTTGCGGACTAAATGTCAGGCTCATCTAGTGTGCCAGCAAAAGAGAGATCGGGGTTCGAATCCCGGTTGGGTGTATTAAGGTTGTTTTTCCATAAATATCTTTCCAGCATTCCTTTATGCTAATTAGGGTACATTTTATTAATATTATCATCCCTACCTCATTAGCGTATTTAAAATGTGTCTAACCCGGATGGATAGTGGGTAGGACGCAGTTAAATAACGACAGCTAACTTAACCTGAAACAGCGTTGGACAACAAGAACCAAGGCGACCTGGCGGTCTAGGGTAGGTGTCAGACTTTGTGCTGGGGTCCGGGGTTCAATCCTCGGTTCCGGCACAGATTTATCTGATTACCAAACCCTTCCTTCACCTCTGACAATACGTGTATATCACAACTTGTGAATGTGTGGGATACCAGGCCTCCACCGTGGTTCGGATTCCACGTTAAACTGTAGGTCCTCCATTTCATCTCACAATCACCCTACCATTACACTTTAGCGTAAGTGCGTATAAACCGAACGGGTAGTAAGACGCTGTGCTAATAATAATATATAATAATAATAATAATAAAAAATAATAATAATAATAATAATAATATAATAATAATAATAACAAGAACCGCAACAGATCCATCCAAGTACACGGATAGTTCAAACACTAAGTTATTGTAGGCACCACAAGAATCCTCACCAGTCGATCAGTTTCCCAAACCACTGAGCCACGAAGGCTGGAGATGATCAAGAATCGACACTGGACCTTAGAAATTTAACTGCTAATCCAAGATTCATTTCTGAAATTTTATAAATATCTAAAACCTATTATCATAATGTATAGAGCTCTTCACTAAAATGTAAAATTAAAAACAAATAGTAGTGACAATTTACAAGATGATTATTGAACAATAATTAATAGACACATAAATATTACGACTTAATTCCACGAGACTAGTTTCTACGAACTTCTACCTACTTCTTTAAAATAATATCAAAATATATTAGTTAAGTTAATATTGTTGAAGTTTTGACTTCATAATCTATAATAAAATGATTTTTTTCCACAAAGTTAATTAGTTGTTTCTTTAAATGCGAATTTGGTCAACTTTCTTGATGTAAATGCTTACTAGATATATCAAAAATAGATATATTTACTATTAGCAACAGAAATAAATCGTTATTTGTCTTTATCGCCTGAGATTACATTTCATTACATTTACTCGAGGTATTTAAAGTACACTTTCTGAACAGACTGATAATATCTCGCAAGACTTAAAAAACTAATTTAAATCTAGAACAGATACAACATCCAGCCCCCAGCCTTTAATCCATCACTATGAAAGGATAATCCCACATCTCACCAATGATACATTTTTCGACCGTGCCATGAATCGAACTCGGGACCATTAACTAAATAGTCAGACATGTTACCGACTGAGCTGAGGTGTCATACCTGAGATTACGGGGCGGGGGGGGGGGGGGGGACCCCGCACCAACGGCGCAATCACAATTGTCTTCCCAACATTAGAAAAACCTATAAAAGTCGTCTCAGAACTGGAAATGTATCTCCACGGACTAAAGAGGAGTGGATGCTACACAGATTATTGTCACCAAAGGCGTGTAACGTTAAAGAAAAAGAATTTTAGCGTAATTAAATTAAAATTAACAACACTAAATAGGTTTACCAATACTGTGTTTTTATCTAACGGAATACAATAATTTTGTTTACCTCAAATGAAGGTCTCTGTTCATAAACCAAAAGACAAAGACTGAATCAGACCTGTCAGGGATTGACCAAATGCGTTAGGACTCTGTTAAATAATGCGCTTAAAAACCTCAGATAATAACAGTGGATATAATGTGAGGGCGCGCATTTATTCAAGGTCGAGACTAATTTGTGTGCAGAAACACCGAGAAGTGCTTTGCGGTTTTAGGTAATAAAGAAAACATTTTTGAAGACCTTCAACGGCAATTCTATCAGCCATTTGTTTACTTTCCCTTCGTGCTAAGACTCATACCACCCGACCGTGCTAGCACGTGGGATAAGGATGAGAAGGTGTAGCCGCATTTGCCTGGAGGGATAGTGAGAGACACATATTTAGAGAAAACGCACGACTCCAAACATCTGGACCTTCCTGTCAATGGCAAAACCGCACAAGACGATACTGAATCGCATCGGTGGTCACGCAGAATAAACGTCAGGCTCATCTAGTCTGGTTCACAAGGTAATGGAGTGGCTAGATTTGAATCCCAGCTGGGTACAGCTACTGAGGGCGGAGTTTTTCCTGAACGGTTTATCAGTATCTCTGAGTGCAGATGTGGGTACACTCCCTTCAAATTCACACCTAATTATCTTACCCCGTTAGTATAGTTAAATACGATATCCCGGGCGGGTAGTAGGACACGCACAATAAGGATGTGACCGGCGCCTTTGGCCGCGTGTCCACTGGTACGGGTGAGATCATTTCCTTAAGTTAGTTTGATGACATCATATTGTGAACAAGAACTTCAAGAAGAGATGTATCAGTGGTTCGAAGCTCTCTATAAATCAGGAGATTCAACGCGCCAACAACTCAAGAGTGTCCATTGGTCCACCATAACGATTTAAAAAGACAAACTAGATTGAAACAACCAATGGCTGTTCGTATCACTGATCTGTTTGGGAAGAACGCAGTATCCTGGGTCCATGAAATACAAGTTGTCGTATCAACACAGAAACAATGACTTGAACACTAATTTGTCTCGTCTAGGAGCATAATTGTTTAATTACAGGGTGGCGTTAACGAGGGCAACACTTGTTGGTATGATTTCTGACATCGATAGAGAAGAGTTTTTTTTTTTTGCACCCGAAAGCAAATCCGGAAAATTCCGCGTCGCGGATGAACCAGAAAGTTCTGCGCGTTTCTTAATGAATGTGAGACATTGTTAGGGGGGCGGGGGGCTTGTTTTATTGTGTTCTGGTGAAGACATTGTTCAACGACGGGTACATGATGTCAGTTCTAGACCTTGCCACCGATTGGTAGAAATGATACAAGAAAGTGCAGCGCTAATCGCTGAATGTCAATTTGTTCTCTCGACAGTCGCTGTTTATAAGTTTCCCTCTATTTCACTTTGCTATTTTTTTTAGTCAACAGACGCCATTTCGATGTTCTTTTAGGAGGAAAAGGGTATTAGCACTAGAGGAAAACTAATTGAGGTAACATGATAATTGGAGACCTGGTGGGTAAGGTGTAAGACGTGTATTGATCACAACTTGTGAATGTGTGGAATGACAGGTCTCCACCGTGGTTCGGATTCCACGTTAAACTGTAGGTCCTTCATTTCATCTCACAATCACCCTACCATTATACATTAGCGTAAGTGCGTATAACCCGAACGGGTAGTAAGACGCTGTGCTAATAATAATAATAATAATAATAATAATAATAATAATAATAATAATATAATCCACGTAAATCCGAGTATATTAACTATCATTAATCATTTCTACCCTTCTTATTATTACCACGTTAGTGTAAGTAATATACTTAATGAATGTATAATTATGTCCATGCCTCAAACGGGAAATGAGACGGGCTGAATAAAAACAGCAGTGGCCTGACAGATAAATATCGGCTTACTAACGTCATGTCCACTCTACAACAGAATTTAATTGATAAATACAGGATTTTTTTAATGTATGCTTGTCTGGGCTCTATCACTCTTAGCCCAATGGTGTAAAATATAGCCGGTACTAATGTCTCATTGATTGAAAGTACTAATCGTACATCCTTATCGGGGAGGCTCTTTCCATGTCCTGATGAGATGAGGGGATGGTGATAGTGAGTATGAGGGTGGGGAAACTTATCTTCTGGTGACCGTTGGGGTAATTCCCCTTTCGGAAATACCCGGCACCAACTGGTAATCGAACCCGGAACCCATATGTTGGTAGCTGGGTACGCTGACCACTAAACCACGGGACCGGTTGACTGAGAAAGAATGGTCATATTTACCCCCTCTATAAAAAACATTCGTGTTCAATTTGATCCTTCCCACTCCCCCTTCTTGAACAACTTGAATATTGTGAACCTTGACATTCTGTATGTAGTCCTTTGAACCAGGATGAAGATTGAACAATGCTCTACTGTCATGTGAAGTGTTTGGAATATAATCTGCCTGTCGCCTGGACATGTTTATGACCTGTTGGCGTAGAGCAGTGCTAAACAGCCTTTTAATAAGATAAACATTCATTTTAGTCAAAAAATTAACAATTTGTTCATAAGGTTCGTTTACATTAACGGAGTCGATCATTTTTTTTTTCTGATGTCATTTAAATCTTTTCTGATCCGACCAACGAAGACGCCAAACCAACTCATCGGTTTTTTTTTAGCCTATTTAGTGGCTGTGCATATAGCGAACTACGAATATTTCGTTAACTTATTTCAGTCTACTTTTTGGCACCACATAGTTCATTAACGATGTTATCATGGCCGAGGACACTTTTCATTAGGTAAGTTGTACCCGTATCTTATTTGATGAAACTCGTTAAACTCCATTGGGCATATTCTTAGCTACATAATCCTATGGTAGAATAGATTCACCATCCAAGTTTACTTGTATGACAGCTAAAAAGTTACTAGAAATAGTCCCTAATGTATCCCTACGCCAACAGCTGACAAACCTGTCACTTTAGATAACGCTAATGAAAACGTATGAATGTGATAGTTAACCACAGTAATTTAGGCCAATATTATTTATATTTATTTAAGGTCGGACACAAAGATTATCTATCGTTTTATTCAACTTAAAAATAATATTATTCACAGCACTTTCCCTAAAGGTTTAACGAATATAGCTTCAAAATAGCGACCGACGAATATAAACCATGTGATTGATCCGTACGCAAACAAGTTCTTTACAATAGTCCATCCACACAATGGATAAAAATATTTTATTCAGTGAAATATTTCAAAATACGATAAAATAATCATAAAATAATATATTATATAAATAAAAAAATGACAAGAATTTTCCCTTTTCCAAGTAAATACGATGTCTATTAAAAAGTATTAGTGTATGATATATTATATTACACATACTATACACACACTATATTACACATTATAAATAACATTACAAAACAAAGAATAAGTACTTTTAGTTATGTTTAAAATATTGTTACGGATTGGATAAAAAGAAATGATTAAAAGTAAGGAAATGGTGCGATAAAACTTAGTTTATTTTATTTTTAATGTAAAATGTAACATTTATAACAAAACAGTGATCTTTTACAAGTGATGTCAACCCAAGACCTAAACATATAATTTTTGAAGTGTCATTCAGGTGAAAAGCTATGATGAACATACTTTACTTACGTTTGGTTTAATTTTCTCCACTTGGTAATATCAACAGTCCTTGAATATCTGTTGTGGGTATAGCAGACTTTAAAAAGGAGTTTTTCTCTACATTTAAAGAGTGGACTGTCCATCAACTATAGACTTTACTCGCTTCACTGGCCAAACAGTCTTAGGCGTCATTTCCGTGTTAGACTGGCCTGCCGATGACGGGGAGATTAGGGTTAGAATCTCGGTTAGGTCTACTGAGGGTGTTTTTCCCTAGATTGTTTTCCACTCTCCTTCCATGCAAATGCTGTTAGATTACCTCTAAAATGCTTCCTTCCTCACCCTTATCCCATCAGAGTAATTATCATTTATGCGTTTAGTCCGAATAGGTAGTAAGACGTTGTGATAAAAAAAAAAACTATGACTTTGGATATGCGGCTCATTAGAGGGGTGTTTGGACACCCTTTCCCCTAAGACCTTTTAATTTCCCAAAATAGTTTAGTGTTGAAAACAGCCAACATGTATATTTAATATCAGGCGGGGAAACTTTCAATTCCTAATTCATTTTCTAATAATTCTCGTCATTTATTTTAGCACGAGAGTACTTTTATATGAAGTTTTTAGTTTTAATTATTTCCCTCCCCACTTATGCCCCTCTCTGAGCTAAAATCCACCCATATTCTCAGGAGAGGAGATTTATGATTTACCCAACCCCTGAATCTAAAACTTGGTGGGTTTAAGGGGCATGCCCCCATGCCACCAGATGCAAGAACATTTTCGAACTATTTATATCTCTATATGCAATTTCGAAGGTTTTTTTTAAATAGTAATATTGTGGACTTGGGTTAAACCTTTTTTATAGTAGTCACTAACATTTAAAATATAAGCCCAAAAGAGATTGTTTAAAAGATCCTATAAAAATCATGTTTAATAGACTACAACTTTTTCAAAAAACTTCTAATTACGTATTTTTAACTTCATTCCAAACCACTCGATAGTTTTCATCAGCGTACTTTTTGGCAAACACCTTTTTTAGTCAACCTGTAGATTGTTTCTTGGAAACAACTATTATTATTATTATTATTATTATTATTATACTACTAGCACCGCGTCTTACTACCCGTTCGGGTTATACGCACTTACGCTAATGTGTAATGGCGGGGTTATTATGAGATGAAATGGAAGACCTACAGTTTAACGTGGTATCCGAACCACGGTGGAGGCCTGGCATTCCCCACATTAACAAGTTATGAAGAAACAAATTAATTTTACAACTGTATCGGTGACACAGAATCTGCAGTGGCGGAGAACAGACTTCTGCAGGCCTTCTCTGCAGGGGTCGAGGAAACTATCCAATGCTTGTGCATTTTTGCTTAAGTTATCGTAAATATCAAATTTATTCATAATTACTTTTGGATTAAATTTGGACATAGAATTGCTGAACTTTTTTTTTTTTTATGAATTACACACAAAATCTAAAAGTAACTAAAGTAACATAATTTGTTTCTATCATTTAATTGACTAGGTTTTATTTCTTGCGCCAGAAAGTTTAGTTGTGAATGTTTATACTGACACAACACAAAACTGAGATTTCAGCTACGCTAACAACACGCAACCAACTTTTAGTTTGACAATTAAATTATCCCTCCTAAGTCAAGGATCAGTCTTGGAGGGAGAAGGCTGCACAGATCACGAGGGGTCTCATTGATATAACTGTAGATTTTCTGACAGATGGTTCAATTATTGGTGTAAGGTCTTGAGAAGGTGTCACGGTGGGAAGATAATTTGTTGTTGTGGTCGTTAACACGGCTGGCAATTAAAATATAAACTAGACAAAGTGAGAGAGGATCTTCTTAATGAAGGGATCCCCCGAGGGCAGAGCCGAGCAAGCGACATGGTGGTTGCGAGTTATAAGCCGTTAGGCTCGCAATATACAGGAATGAACTGTAGGTAGCGAGGTCCGAATATCGACTGGGTGCACTAGGGGGGAGCAAGGGGTGTGTTGGAGGGGGGAGGGGTTTCACATGTGATCTTCCATGACGGGTTTCCCATATTCTCTCCGCACTGATAAAGGTGCATCTTCTCTAAACTTATCTTCCTCGTCGCTACCGACGTAACATTTACATTTCAACATAGATTGTGCTTATTGTAACCACACGAATACACGGTATAACATTACTTGGGAGTTCAATATTATGATAAGAAATGTACCTGTATTTGCATGCAAAGGAAATAAGGGAAACTATTTGAATGAAAATAAAGTACCTTAGAGCGCCGGGTTGGGATTCACCCCCTGAGCTACCCGCCAGTGGCAGACTTGAGCCCCGTCCATACCATGTCTGCGGCATGTCCAATGCGGCACTGCGGCTTTAGTGTGGCCGCTTTGTGTTTGCCTGTGCCGGCGGCACGCCTTCAGGAAACCGAGGATTGTCGGTCCGGTTCAAAGGAATCTGTAGTGTGGACGTCATTCGGCAACTTCTGCGCAGTCTCCACTGATTCAGTTATCTTTTGTATTTCAACCCGTCAACATGGAGGGTCGAATGAAAAGTTTGTAATATAATTGAGCTATATCGTGCTCACCCTGTTTTGTGGGATTGTAAGTTGAAGGAATATAAATACCGTAATAAGAAGCACTATGCACTGATTGAAATTGTATTGAGTTTGGGTGTTGAGAAGGAAGAGGTTACCGAAAAATTAAAAATTTGACTAGCCATTTTTCTACGTGAGTTAAAAAAAAGAAGAAGAAAAATACAACTTTAGGTCTGGTGCAGGAATGACTAAATAAAATATAGTGAGTGAAAGCTGCGGCTGAGTGCCAATCCTTGTGTGGACGAGGCTTTAGACAAGAGGAAATTGACAGCGTGACATATTGTGGACGAGGCTTTAGACAAGAGGAAATTGACAGCACGAGATATTGTGGACGAGGCTTTAGACAAGAGGAAATTGACAGCGCGAGATATTGTGGACGAGGCTTTAGACAAGAGGAAATTGACAGTGGACATATGTGGACGAGGCTTAAGACAAGAGGAAATTGACAGTGTGACATAGTGTGGACGAGGCTTAAGACAAGAGGAAATTGACAGCGCGAGATAATTTGTGGACGAGGCTTTAGACAAGAGGAAATTGACAGTGCGAGATATTGTGGACGAGGCTTTAGACAAGAGGAAATTGACAGTGTGACATAGTGTGGACGAGGCTTTAGACAAGAGGAATTGACGCCTTTGTCCACGTGCCTGGAGGACACACAGATGTATTGTGCTGTTTTCAGCAATGTTCCTTGTGCCAGTGTTGCGCTGACGGCTAATTGAAGCGTGATTTAATCTCCCACCGGTAGATAGCCACACTGATAGCGGATATTGCCATTAGAGGGATCTTTTGTTTCATTTAAACCATATACTTCCCAACATGTGTCGGGGGTTAGTTAACACGAGACTCGAACATTCATTAGAGTTGCATCACAAGTCTCTGAATTTTACTTTAACACTACTTAAAAGAGATTTTTTTAAATCAAAATAAATACAAAATTTACTCAGTAAATTCGTTTAGTTCAATTTTTTCCCCTTGGTAACATCAAAATTTGTTGAATAACTTTCATGGACTTTTTAAACGAAGAGAAAAAGTCCTGGTAAAACTACGAATGCTCTTAACAGATATTAAAGAACTGTTGATGTTACAAAGAAAATAAAATAAAACTAAACGTATTTACTGAAGCAATGTTTTATTTATTTACTGAAAAAACTGTAAGAATGACCTTAACTCACGGCTGGGAGACCTGGTGGTCTAGGGGTAAGGTGTCAGACTTCTGTGCTGGGGGTCCGGGGTTCAATTCCTCGGTCCCGGCACAGATTTATCTGATTACCAAACTCTTCCTTCACCTGTGAAAGATATCTTATGAATGTGGGGAATGCCACACCTCCACCGTGGTTCGGATTCCACGTTAAACTGTAGGTCCTCATTTCATCTCACAATCACCCTACCATTACACATTAGCGTAAGTGCGTATAACCCGAATGGGTAGTAAGACGCGGTGCTAATAATAATAACTCACTGCTCTTTTCATGCCATCTTATTATATACAAAGCAATCCAAAATATAAGAAAGGAATAAAATGGTTATATATAAATTATTGTAATTATTTACACAACACCAGTCCAGTAGTTGAAATACCAGTCAGTACTAATGTACTGTTGTCTAGGGGACGCTCGAATGTACTAATAGTACATCCTTTCCGTGGAGGCTCTTTACATGTCCTGATGAGATGAAGGTGATAGTGAGTATGAGGGTGATAGTATGAGGGTGATAGTGAGTATGAGGGTGATAGTGAGTATGAGGGTGATAGTAGTATGAGGGGTGATAGTGAGTATTGAGGGGTGTGGAACCAATGGAAACATTTAAACCTAACTTAGGCCTAACTAACCAAACGCTGGTGGCCGTCGGGGTAATTATACTTTCGGGAAAAGTTCCCAAGGTACCATTCGGGAATCGAACCCGGGACCCCTAGGCTCGTAGCCAGGTGTACTGACCAGCACACCGCGGGGCCGGGAAGTAATTAGTGACCTGTAATAACTCGAGTCTAGGTTAAGGTGAAAGGTTGAAAGATTGAGGAGGGCTCGGAAATTTACAAGCTCACACTGGATTCTCAATGCCAAGACAAACATTAACTCAAGTTTAACTTATGTTGTAGAAGAATTCACCCATTAAAATATATTTCAGGTAAATCATACAACTATATTAATAGTATGAAGAGTCTGTCTGGGTCTGTGATGATCATTGCGTGATATCTACTGCACACAGAGGGCTGACATTTTAAAATTAGTAGCCTCTGTGTAAGAACATGTGCACCTGGAAACCAGAATTTTAACAGTTAAAGTTAACCACCACGTACAATCATTAAAATAAAAACCTTACCCGCTTCAGTTGCCGCATAGTCTAAGGCGCTAATCTCACATTAGACTAGACTGTAAAATCATTTGATGAACTTTTGTCGAAAATTAAGACAACTCTTGCTGTGGATAAATCGTTGATGCAAGGATTAGCCTTTAGTCCCGAGGAAATTACCCTGAGGTAAGTTAAGAAAGTACTTATGTTTAAAATAACTTTTAAAATATTGTTATTATTTATTTATTAAAAATAATTGGTAAAGAAAAAAATTGTTATTTTCTTTGATGAACAGAATAACTTAGATTACTTTTTTTCATATAAATGTTATTGATAAATTTTTTTTAAAATAAAAGTGTATATGTTTTATTAGTCAGTACTTTTATACATTTGACTGAAAATTGCTCAGTGAAAATAAGTCTGAATTTTCAGAAGCATATGATGCATTGCTACAGTATCCCGAGGCCCCATGGCTTCTTTGGTGCTGACTGACAGCTCACAGCTGACTTCTGACAGTCAACATTTAGGTATATACCTAAATGTTGACAGTCAGAAGTGACAACTGCTAAACACATGGTTTTTGCAGATAATATGGCTCGGTGTAGGGATACATAATTTGGTCTGGTACTTTTCAAAGCCATCAGCTGTCAGTCAGCACCAAGGAAGCCATGAGGCTGCTGTAGCAGTAGAGGCCCCAGAGGGGATACGTGAATAATATCTTGGCGACGCCTTTCTTGTGCTGATATCAACTGAAGTGTGCCTGAATAAGACTTCAGTGTGGGGGTGCTATGATGAGAATGTTGGCCTTCGCTAGCTGAAATGTTAGTAAATGTACTAATTGAAGCACTACCGGAATAAATTTGGTAGTATTGGAAAGCCTGGTTGCTGTTTACTGGCTGCTGGAAATGATAAGGTTGTGATAAAAAAAACACTGTTGACTGGGTACGTTGGTTGGCTGCCCTGCTGGGTTTTTTTCAACCGGCGACAAGAAACGCCACGTTTGCATAAATGGTTTGGTATGTTTTCCACATAGCCGGGTGTGTGTACTTTCAAGATGTCGGGCGTACAGCGCTCTCTAGATCACGAAGACGTGGTTTTCAGAACGCGGTTTGCATAAAGAGAACCATTGCTATCTGTGTACTTAGAGAACGCGGAGTTTCATATTGTCGGGCGTACGCACGAACGCCGTTCATAAAAGGACTCTGAACTACACCAATAAACGTAATTTCCAGTGACGAAGGTTGTAATCGAACCCTGGTAGCCTGGATCAGTCGGGTACATTATCCATGCAGACAATTGAGGGGAACAACAACATGTCCACGCGAGAGGAGCAACTCAACATGTTCCACGCGAGAGGAGCAACTCAACATGTTCCACACAAGAGGAGCAACTCAACATGTTCCACGCAGAGGAGCAACTCAACATGTTCCACACAAGAGGAGCAACTCAGCATGTTCCACACAAGAGGAGCAACTCAGCATGTTCACGCGAGAGGAGCAACTCAACATGTTCCACACAAGAGGAGCAACTCCACATGTTCCACACAAGAGGAGCAACTCAACATGTTCCACGCGAGAGGAGCAACTCAACATGTTCCACACAGAGGAGCAATCGCATGTTCACACAAGAGAGCAATCAACATGTTTCTCACAAGAAGAGCAACTCAACATGTTCCACACGAGATGCGTTAAGTGATAACTTTCTCGAATTTAATTAAGAACGATGACGTCACTGTTATTTTAGAAAGCAATCAAATTCATATTAATTGAACGCAGACGTGGAATTAGGCTACGTCAGCGCTTCTCGACGAGTGTTTGAAGATGTCCCATCAGCGACTTTCAACGTCCTCAGCAACAGAAGCATTAACAGAAAAACAAACAACTTAAGGGGGGCTAAGCTCCGTATTTTTGTACTTTTTTATAACAAAAGAAATGTGTTTGGCCAGATAAATAATATATGGCTCTATTAGTCACGTTTATTTCAGTTTTTCACACATATTAATCTCAAAAGTTGAATATTTATCATCGACACTAATAATTGGACTAGGAATGTTTATCTTCATGTCCATGACAGATATTTAAGAAGCGTAACAAAAACATTATTTTGCACTATGTAGAATATTGATACAAAAATGCTATTTGGTTGCCAAACTATATTTTATGTAGAGTTTTTAACATGACGAGAAAATAAGATTTTTTTAAAGATACAATTTAGGAAATTATATTTTGAGCTAATTAACATGGACCAATCGACTCTATAATCTACGAAACAAATTTATATCTAAACAAAAATTATTACTTTCATGAATAAATCGATCAAGAAAATTTATAATAATAGATTTGAAATTATTGTCAGTTCCTTGAATGACTGAATAATCTTTTTGTAGGAAATTCACCCAAGGGCTCATGATAACAACACAAAAATGTTCTAAACGATCAGAATGTTAGTAATGCATTTCAATAGGACTCTATTCTAAAAATAGATGAAGCGAATACCAAATGATTGGAGTCAATTTGTTGCTATTTGAGTCCTGCAGAATGTTACTTGCACTTAGTTTATTGTGAAACGTAGCAGGATTGTCTTGACGGATCCCTGGAGACAAGGACAATAATCTGCTTGGTACTATCCTGGAGACAGGGACAATAATCTTCTTGGTACTATCCTGGAGACATGGACAATAATATGCTTGGTACTATCCTGGAGACAGGGACAATAATCTGCTTGGTACTATCCTGGAGACATGGACAATCAGTCCTCTGCTTGGTACTATCCAGGAGACAGGAACAATAATCTGCTTGATACTATCCTGGAGACAGGGACAGTAATCTGCTTGGTACTATCCTGGAAACAGGGACAAAAATTTGCTTGGTACTATCCTGGAGACATGGACAATCAGTCCCTGCTTGGTACTATCCAGGAGACAGGAACAATAATCTGCTTGATACTATCCTGGAGACAGGGACAGTAATCTGCTTGGTACTATCCTGGAAACAGGGACAAAAATTTGCTTGGTACTATCCTGGAGACATGGACAATCAGTCCCTGCTTGGTACTATCCTGGAGACAGAGACAATAATCTGCTTGGTACTATCCTGGAGACAGGGACAATCAGTCCCCTGATTGGTACTATCCTGGAGACAGGGACAATCAGTCCCTGCTTGGTACTATCCTGGAGACATGGACAATCAGTCCCTGCTTGGTACTATCCTGGAGACAGAGACAATAATCTGCTTGGTACTATCCTGGAGACAGGGACAATCAGTCCCCTGATTGGTACTATCCTGGAGACAGGGACAATCAGTCCCCTGATTGGTACTATCCTGGAGACAGGGACAATAATCTGCTTGGTACTATCCTGGAGACAGGGACAGTAATCTGCTTGGTACTATCCTGGAAACAGGGACAATCAGTCCCTGCTTGGTACTATCCTGGAGACATGGACAATCAGTCCCTGCTTGGTACTATCCTGGAGACAGAGACAATAATCTGCTTGGTACTATCCTGGAGACAGGGACAATCAGTCCCCTGATTGGTACTATCCTGGAGACAGGGACAATCAGTCCCTGCTTGGTACTATCCTGGAGACATGGACAATCAGTCCCTGCTTGGTACTATCCTGGAGACATGGACAATCAGTCCCTGCTTGGTACTATCCTGGAGACAGATACAATAATCTGCTTGGTACTATCCTGGAGACAGGGACAATCAGTCCCTGCTTGGTACTATCCTGGAGACATGGACAATCAGTCCCTGCTTGGTACTATCCTGGAGACAGAGACAATAATCTGCTTGGTACTATCCTGGAGACAGGGACAATCAGTCCCTGCTTGGTACTATCCTGGAGACAGAGACAATAATCTGCTTGGTACTATCCTGGAGACAGGGACAATCAGTCCCTGCTTGGTACTATCCTGGAGACAGAGACAATAATCTGCTTGGTACTATCCTGGAGACAGGGACAATCAGTCCCTGCTTGGTACTATCCTGGAGACAGAGACAATAATCTGCTTGGTACTATCCTGGAGACAGGGACAATCAGTCCCTGCTTGGTACTATCCTGGAGACAGGGACAATAATCTGCTTGGTACTATCCTGGAGACAGAGACAATAATCTGCTTGGTACTATCCTGGAGACAGAGACAATAATTTGCTTGGTACTATCCTGGAGACAGAGACAATAATCTGCTTGGTACTATCCTGGAGACAGGGACAATCAGTCCTGCTTGGTACTATCCTGGAGACAGAGACAAAAATCTGCTTGGTACTATCCTGGAGACAGAGACAATAATTTGCTTGGTACTATCCTGGAGACAAGGACAATAATCTGCTTGGTACTATCCTGGAGACAGAGACAATAATTTGCTTGGTACTATCCTGGAGACAGGGACAATCAGTCCCTGCTTGGTACTATCCTGGAGACAGAGACAATAATCTGCTTGGTACTATCCTGGAGACAGAGACAATAATTTGCTTGGTACTATCCTGGAGACAGGGACAATCAGTCCCTGCTTGGTACTATCCTGGAGACAGGGACAATAATCTGCTTGGTACTATCCTGGAGACAGAGACAATAATTTGCTTGGTACTATCCTGGAGACAGGGACAATCAGTCCTGCTTGGTACTATCCTGGAGACAGGGACAATAATCTGCTTGGTACTATCCTGGAGACAGGGACAATCAGTCCCTGCTTGGTACTATCCTGGAGACAGAGACAATAATCTGCTTGGTACTATCCTGGAGACAGAGACAATAATTTGCTTGGTACTATCCTGGAGACAGGGACAATCAGTCCCTGCTTGGTACTATCCTGGAGACAGGGACAATAATCTGTTGGTACTATCCTGGAGACAGGGACAATCAGTCCCCTGATTGGTACTACCTGTACTGATACAATGCTCTGTCATGTATTATCAGTTGTTTGTTTATCAGCGAGCAATGGCGAATCACCAGCCAGCGCACTCGCCAGTCGCTAGATTGTAATTAAAACATGATGTTAATCGGCGGCTTGCATCTGTCAGGAGCAAATGTCAAGCGAACTTTAGCCCCTCCGTTGCGGTCTGTCTCAGTAAGCTCATTGAGGGGTCTCAGTCTCACACTTAACCTCGAGTCAAACAATACAACCCGGTTGAGGCAGGCTCGCTGGTTACCGCCATGACACAGGTTAGCAGAGTGTGGAGCGCGAGGCTGCGGGCCATCTGACGTGAGTTCACTTCCAAGTCTTTTACTTCCGGAGATGCTCGAATCATCTTACCGCCCGCCCGGTAAACACGCGCGAGAGAGGTGGATTTCAGAGGAAATGTACCTGCATTTTGTAACGAGGGAAAGTGGCTAGCCACCACCCCCCCAACACCTGGCGGGTATTTGAACCCCGAGTTTCATTTCACCTGCAAACAAGACTAGACGAGCCTAACATTTAGAGGAAGTACACCCGCATTTGGGTGGAGGGAGAGTGTAAAACCATTGAGTAAGTACACCCGAACAAGATTCGAAACCAGATCTCCTCGTCTTCGGCAATCTAGTTTATTACGAGAATGATCCTAATATGGAAATAAATATGATCTTTACTATCGACGCCATTGAGAAAGAAGTATTGTGATCGTGAAAGTAATTAGACCCGTGATTTCGATAAATGTCGAAGTTTCACGACACCTTGTTTCGAGATTCCGTCTGTCTGAATCTCGGATTAGAGTCGAAACCATTTTACCAATCGAGCTCGAACTTGTTATCTATAGTTTTAATAAGGTTACCTCAAGGAGTTTTTGGAATCAGATATCTAGCTCTAAAATTAAGAATAGTTTACCGGACGAAAAGAGGAATAATCAGTTTTATAAAAATTCACTTTGACAATTTGGTATTTAGCAATTTTTTTAACATTACAAACAAAATGGAAACCCTTATTTTAACACAACTTTGATGTTACTTTACAAAAGAAGAAATTTCCAATTTTGATCGTATTTACGCAACTATATGAGATATATCATTGTAAAGACTTAGGGCTATTAAATAAACTCTTTTATTTGAAACATATTTTTATAAAACCAATGGTTTCTGAGCTATAAACCAATTGCTATCCTCTTTGAGGGACAGAGATAATCCTTTTTTCTCAATGTTTCTGTAATAATGTATATTATTTAACATAATATACTCTTTGGTAAGGTGTTTATGCAGCAATGCATATTATTTAGCTTCCCATATCTTACGGGTTTTTAGTACATGTGTCTATCATGAGATAAAAGAGAGAGAGAGATAAAGTTTTTGCGGTGCATCATACCATTTATTTTATAGTGCGATAAATATACTAAATAAACAAGGGAATCAATATACAGTGTTGCCATACCATCGTGATTTTACTATAGTTGGATCGCGATAAGAAACAGCTTTAACTATAAAAAAAAAAAATTAATTTGAATTGGCCACCTAAAAAAAAGATAATCAGCTAAATTAATTATTCTTAGAGCTATCAATATCGAGCTCCATGCGGAGCACATGGCTTGACGTATGAACAAATGAGAGTATGTGTTTTAAAGCATTACCTATGTCGCTCTGACTTTAGCTGATAAGACAAAAGACGATCTGAAGGAAAGGACGAACAAATAAAATATATTTGTGTTGTTGTTATCCATCCCCCCTTCCCCTCTCCTTGAGTAGCAGTTACGTCACATTTCACACACAATCTCCCATCACGTGTCCGAGAGCCCTTGTCGCTCGCTGATTGGGCCACGGACACTCCACTTAACCTAATGTTACTCTAGCTCTGACAATTGTCTTGTTTCTGCTCAGGAGTTGATATTATGCGCCAACATCGGGATCAGACTACCCGCATGAAGGCATCAGTCTCGTTTTGCCTTGTCTGGTCTGTTACTGACGGAAATATTGGGGGCTACGTATCGGAGAAGTGTAGCTAGGGTGAATTTTAGGTATTGTTGGAATATTATCGAGTCAGCTATTGTTGAAATGTTAGTCAGTTATTGACGGAATATTACCAAGCCAGTTATTGTTGAAATATTACCGAGTTAATTATTGTTGGAAAATTACCGAGCCAGTTATTGTTGGAGTATTACCAAGTTAGTCATTGTGGAATATTGCGAGCAGTTATTGTTGAATATTACCGTGTAATTATTGTTGGAAAATTATTGAGTTAGATTGTTGAATATATTTAGTCAGTATTGTTGGAATATTATATTATGGAATAGATTGAGAGTCATTGTTGGAATATTACTGATTTGTCATTTATATAGTCAGGTACTGTTGGAATATTATTGAGGTAGTCATTGTTGGAATATTATTGAGTCAGTTATTGTTGAATATTATTGAGTTGTCATTTTTTTTTATCTGTTATTTAGTCACAGGTACTGTTGTGAATATTATATTGGGTTAGTCATCATGTTGGAATATTATTGAGTGTAGTGTCATTGTTATTTGGGATATATATTGAGTTCATGTTATTTGTCTTATAAATATTATTGAGTTAGTCATTGTTGGAATATTACTGAATCAGTCAGTGTTGTGTTGGCATATAATTGAGTCATTCATTGTTGGAATAATACTGTCAGATAGTGTTGGAGTATTATTGAGCTAGTCATTGTTGGAATATTACTGAGTCAGTTTTTATTGCAATCAAATATTAGTAGTTCCCTTTTCTTTTCAATTCGTTTTAGCGACCTTTTGGTTAGTGTGCATTTTAACTACGCTGATGTGGGCGGAATAATTTAAAAGTAAATGTACTTGCGTTTGAGGGTAGGGAGATTCAATAATAATCCAACAATATTTGATTCAGTAATATTCCAACAATACCAACTCAATACACTCCCAACAATAGCTGACTCAGTAGTATTCCAAAAATAACTAATTCAGTAATAATTCAACAATACCAACTCAATACACTCCCAACAATAGCGACTCCGTAGTATTCCAAAAATAACTAACTCAATAATATTCCAACAATAGCTAACACAGTAATATTACAACAATAACTAACTCAGTAATATTCCAACATAATAGTAACACAGAAAATATTCCAACAATAGCTAACTCAGTAATATTCCAAAATAACTAACAAAGTAATATTACAACAATAGCTAGCTCAGTAATATTCCAACAATAACTAACATAGTAATATTCCAACAATAACATAATAAAGAACTAAAATCTTCACTTGCGCTGGACAAACAAATATAAACTACAGTAAGGTTCCGGTAAGGACAGTCTACAAAATACAAACATATTTCGTTACAGTTAACATTAATTCCATTTTACTATTTTTTTATAGGTATTGATAATATCTATCAAAGCTGACAGATATAGATCACTTCACTTGACGTATGGATACGTGAAAATAGATCAAGAGGCCCTTTTAGGTGTCAGATAAAGTCCTTGCTATGAGAGTTGTATTAGTGTGTGTTGATCTATGTCAGGTATGTCAAACTTGTGTCCTGATGTCCTTTTTGATGAACCAACTAATAAGGCCCAATTCATATTATTATAAACGTTACGAGGAGACACAATTTGGGATCATAAAGTTTTACATTCCCTCGACACCTCGGAGAGAAACTATAATGATCTTCAAAAAATCGAACTCGATACAAGATTTTGAGAAATATGGACGTTTCGTAACCCCCTGAAACCTTAAAAGTGGTTTTCAGAATTCCATCTGTCTGTCTGTCTGTCTGTCTGTACCTCGGGCTAGAGCAGAAACTACTTTACCGATTGGGCTCAAACTTGGTATCTGGGGTGTTCATAAGGTCTCCCCCCTCCCCCTCAAGGGTTTTTGGAATTAGATATTTAAACTTACAATTAAGAGTAGTTTACTTAAGGGCAAAAAGAAAAAAATAGATTTTCTCAAAATTCGCTCTAAAGATTGTGATTAAACTTTATATCTAGGCACTGATTATCATTATAAACAAAATGTCAACTTTCATTGACTCATAAAAAATTGCTTTTGGGTATTTACATCAGAGAAGTTCTTCACTTTTCATCATTTCTCCACAACTATTTGAGAAACGAGATAAATAACTTAACACTGGAAGTTGTAGAACTAATAAAAATAAAAATCCTTTATTTGAAATATATTTTTATAAAACCAATAGTCTCTGAGCTTATATTCTTTGGTGGTCAAAGATGTTTCTCTTTTCTCAATTTTTCTGTAACAGTGTTCCTAGTTCCTAATAACATAAAGTAAATAACATTAAATTATTTGATTTATGATCTTTGGTGTAATGTTATGTTTCTACAAGAATGTATAGACCTATTAAGGTGTCAGACTTCTGTGCTGGGAGTCCAGGGTTCAATCCTCGGTCCTGGCACATATTTATATGATTACCAAACCCTTCCTTCACCTCTGACAAGACGTGTATTAATCACAACTTGTGAATATGGGGAATGCCAGGCCTCCACCGTGGTTCGGATTCCACGTTAAACTGTAGGTCCTCCATTTCATCTCACAATCACCCTAACATTACACATTAGCGTAAGTGCGTATAACCCGAACGGGTAGTAAGACGCGGTGCTAATAATAATAATAATAATAATAATAATAATAATAATAATAATAATAATAATAATAATAATAGTAACAAGTTTAAAATTGAGCTATTCTTACATAACAAGGTGAAAGTGTATTTTTTGAAATGCGGCCTCCTTCAGTATTTTCAATTCCCAATATGGCCCTTTTGGCCAAACGCCTGATCTACTGTGGCGCTTCTAGTTTCCCACACCAGTGGACACGCGGACAAAGGCGTCAATTTTGCCCTGTCTAGTTTGCCGATGATACCGGCTGGATATATTGAGGATAGTCGACTGGTCTAAGTCGTCATCCTTGAAATAGACTGGACTGCCGATGACGGGTAGATTGAGGTTAACATCACTGTCGGGTGTAGGAGGATGGTTTTAGCTAAATGTTTCCTTCCTCTCTCCCTCCAGGCAAATGTGAGTACACTTCCTCCTCCCTGACACAAAGTCGTGATTAGTACATAATATCATAATGCTAATGACACACACACGTGTTGTGAGACTCAATGATAATATATTCATATATATATTTGAAAACTCTGTTTCTAGTTGAAGATAATGTGTTTGTTTATCTGACTGTCTTAGTTTAAATATATAATTGGAACATTTACTTTGTAACCCAAGGAAAACACGTGCCCCACGCGTTCTGTCTGCTTTGTTTGCCTACAACTGGTAAGATTAATCTAATCGGGTGCTTTACATACTCTTATCTGAGAGCTCTAGGTTTGATCCAGGTTGAGGTCTCTTCAAGACAATGCTGGTGCCTTTCCTTAAAACGTACCCTCATCATCCCGTGCGTTTAGTCTGTTCTATATAAGTTGTGGATAGTCTCCAACGGACAGTATTGAAGTAAGTGTACAGTTGTTTTATTTATTTGAGGCAAACGCGCACTTTCTAAACAGACTGAATTCCATATCAGCATGTAAAAAATGTATATGAACAACAGTGAAATGGTCAACCAATTTCCACGTAGCTTCCAAGGTTCTTTTACATGTCACAACCGACATGGGGTTGACCTTTTTATTTCCTCCCCTCCGTAGGAAGTTGCGCTACGGATTTTTATTGCTCAAGAAAATTCCGTCAACCCCAGCTGGGTTTGAACCCACAAACATCGGCTCCTGAGGCGAGCATTTTACCCCAAGACGACTGAGGCTTACTAGAGCTGCTTTCAACCAACCACACATGATGACCTGTTTGAGAATCTTACCCCGCACCTACTAATATCGCGAGGAGCGTGTTCTAAAACTGTTTGTTTCAGTAGGCCTAAGCGCCCCCACAGATCTTAATAGTCTGGATATTAATATCTTCCTAGAGATATTTATAAACAACATCAGTTTTTTTTAATGACTGGCTATTTTTAGGCACTTAACATACCTGTCTGATTAGCACCTGTGACCTCCTGATGGTAGCGGCCACTCAACCCCTCTCCTTGTCTCGTCTGGAGCCCCTCTCCCAGGAGCACTGTAGGGGAGGGAGGGTTTGTCGCGATCCACTATTTACCAACCTCTCTCGCCTCCTGTCAGAATCGTTCAAGTCGCGGCGACGCTAACAAGCAAAGAGCAGCAGGCGTCGGTCTTAAGGACAACACTTCCTTCCACATCGGGGCGTTTACTGGACACCGGTGTCTCAGATAGGCGCCAGAGACGCCCTGACGTCTGATCTGCGCCATTTGACTGAAGGGTGGTTTGTGACCGGCACCTTTTACACGAGATCGTAACGACTGGTATTTAGTATTATTTTAATAACAACTTTCATTCTATGGTTGGTGCTGTGGAAAGAATCGAGAGTTGAGCTACCAACCTTAGTAGTTTAAAAAACAAAACAAAACAAAAATTTGAACAAAATATTTATAATATTTCTCCATTAAATTCGTTTAGTTTGGTTTTCTACCCTTGATAATATAGTTGTTAAATATCTCTCTCTATTAGGATAGCGTAGGGGAATTTAACTATAATTTTTTTCTTCATTTCATATGTTCAAATGCCAGCGCGATCGTGACATCAACAACTGTTCATATCACCAGGTGAAGAAAGTTAAACTAAACTTATTCTAATGGAGAAATACTTTATTTATTTAAGACAAAAAATGTAATTTGTCATAAAAAAAACTGCAAAATTTACGGACCTTATCTCACGTCCCTTTTCATACCACCTTAATAATAAAAATACAAAATGTCCTACTAATAATTATTAATAAAAATATATGTCTTCGGATTAAACGACTTTTTCGAAAGATTTTTTACTGGGTTGTTTAAGATTTAAGATATTGTTTGGAATAATCTTATGTTTTATAACTTAGTAAAATAGGGAAAATTGGTGACACGACATTGTTTGGTATAGTGATGCATATCAGGACCTTAATGAGAAAAGGGGGGGGAAAGATTTTTGGGTTCTAACCCCCCCTCTTTCATATCTACTAGTATTTTTTTTAGCACCACGTCCTACTACCCATTTGGGTTATACGCGCATATACCAATTACGCTAATGGTTTTAGGGACGAGTAAGACTATATTTAGAAGAAGTGTACTCACATTTGCGTAAAGGGAGAGTGGAAAACCATTTTGGAAAAAAACCCATCAGTACAACCGACCAAGACTCGATTCTCGATCTATCCATTATCAGCGGTCTAGTCTACTGGGAGAGTAACGCCTTAGACCATGTGGTCACCGAAGTGGGGTTGAAGTGTTATTAATAATGTGGTTTTGTTTTCCTATTCAATGCCTAGGTTGGTAGCTTGTGAGTGTTTTTTTAATTCATAGCACTTAAACCACAAATTACGTTTTTAAACTAAGAATTACTTAAAAAGGGATTTAATACTTATCTTGGGCATCCTTTTTTGGGAGGTCGCATCCAACTCCCCCCGCCCCCTCCCCAAATTAACTTGAGGGTAGAGCCTTGAAAATGATATTTAGATCAAACAAAAATACACAAATGATTCTTTTTTAAAAGTGAAGAATCAAGTTAGTAAGAAAATATTTAATTTATGTAATATATCATTATTTAAGGGAGGGTTACAGGGCTGACGCCCCAAGGACTCCACAAAATGTTGCAATATTGAAAATAAAAATTTTTGTTTTTATGAATTGCAATAATGGTATGAACTTTAAACAAATACTTTATAAATTTTTATATATTTCTGACAGAATATTTAACTCTTACTAGTTACACGTGTGGTAAAAAAAAAGTTTCAAATTCGGCCATTTCTGGACAGAAAGAAAGTTTATAAATAAAATAAAATCTATTTTCAAAGTTTTGAAATTAGTTTCTGTCCTTATCAAGACCAACTAAAAAACAAACAAAATATATACTATACCTTATTTATTTTAAACAAATATAATTAATTGTGGCGATAATATTTCCTTATTTAAATAATAACTTTAATATTGAACTTTTAATAGTTCGTTTTGTAAACAATAATAATTATGCGTACAACCCGAACGGGTAGTACGACCTGATAATAATAATAATAATAATAATAATAATAATAAATAATAATAATAAAATGTTTAAACGCCAAAAGAAAAATATTTGTTTAATGTTGTTGTCTCCGGTTTTACACAGCCCTGAGACCTCCAAAGCTCTAAGTCCGTCCGTGATTATTTTAAAGAATCGGAAGATATATCTCAAAATAGTTTAATGACCAACATTACAACGACCCAAACGGCGTTGTCATTGTTTAAAATTAGTTCCAACTTGATTCTAAACATAATTAAAATTTTATTTGAAATTGAATGAATTTAATGTAGTATTTACCCGCTTGATATAAGGCGTCACTTTCGTAAACTACTAAATTACCCAATGACGATTAGAATGGGGTTTGAATCCCGGTCGGGTGACATAAATGTGTGTTTTTCCCACGTGTTTTCACATTCCCTCCACGCAATTGCAGTTACGTTTCCTCTCGATTCTACCTTTCTGACTCCTACCTCTATCGAAAACATGCGGCAAGCCCTAAAAGATAGTAAAACGTGGTGTAGACAAAAAAAAATAACTTTTTTTAGATTACGTTGACATAATTTATAATGTCCAACATTAAAAAAAATCTTACTACGGAGAAAAGAATATTTTTGAAAAACATGATTGCATTTTATTTAAATACAACCATCTTGTTTGCTTTTACTTTATTTTTAACGAACAGTTTATCCTTTTCAAAACAGTCATGAGTAGTTATTTTTCCTTCCTTTAGTTTAAATTAAATTTACATAATTTTTAAAATAGATAATTAACCTGCAGATCAAATCAATGTCCACAAAACTGACAGACGTCTGAATCATGTTGACTGTGTGGGGAATGCCAGGCCTCCACCGTGGTTCGGATTCCACGTTAAACTGTAGGTCCTCCATTTCATCTCACAATCACCCTACCATTACATATTAGCGTAAGTGCGTATAGCCCGAACGGGTAGTAAGACGTGGTGCTAATAATAATAATAATAATAATAATAATAATAATAATAATAACATGTTGACTGGTTTGCCGATAACGGGGGTATCTGGGTTTGAATCTCAGCTCGATATCCTCATTTTTCCTTCACACACATACGGGTACATTTCCTCAATTCTCTCCCTCTCTCCTCTTTAGCGACTCCCCTCGCTTACAAGCCCTGACCTTGCAAGGGCTGTAAACTCCCCTTCCCCCTGTTCCCACGGTCTTGTGATGAATAGAGTGTGACCAACTACCCTGAGATTACAAGGGGTGGTTACAGCCCGGTGACGTCATTGCACCGCCTCACACGGAACAATCGATTATCTCGAAGTCAGACCAACTCACACAGCTATAGACACACATTAATACTACGCTAATAGAATATTGATGAGGAAGGATTTTTTTTTTAGTAAAGGTGCTCGCATTTGCGTGGAGTGAGTGGCTAAACCATAAATAGTGAAACAAAAATAGACCCTCTTCAGCAGTTCCTACCGGGATTTGCACCCCGATCTCGTCGTCGCCAGTCCCAGAACGAGAATGACGCGCTAAGCCACGTGACCACCAATGCGGGCTTACTGCCAATTTTAAGAAGTGACTAGAGATCTAATTTCGTGTATTCATACGCCAAATCATACTATGTGTTTTTGGGTAATTTTCTCTTAACTACAATTTAAGAGCGGTTCCCAATCTGTGGGGCGTGAAAATGGTTGGCAAAACGTTATATAATAGGTTTAAGTTGGTGCTCCGCCGAACTGGTGTTGGGATATTTATTCGCGAAGTGGGGACTGCACTTTCAGTTTCAGGTCTGGCCTAGTTGTCCGGACCTGTTCCACAAGGCAGGGAGGTATATTATACCTTTCACAAGTACAACTTGTTTATATTGGTAAATAAAGAACCAGACCTTGTGTGGAAATTGTCCTTGGATTGAATAATGTTCACTTTCTGAATCTAAGCGACATCTTTCTTCTCATTTACAATTACTTTATATGTTGGCACAAACGAGGATTGACACATTATATTTTTTTGTAATTAATATATATATATAAACATTTTGTATGAAAACAAAAATTGGAGGACTATTTAACTAAACCACACATTTGTGACATTTTGTAGAGTAAAATATAAAAACACAACCTTATAAATCTTGATGTGTACCGAGTTCAGGGCTACCCACTTCAGTAACCACGTGGTCTAACGCGCTACTCTCGCAGTAGACTAGACTGCCAAGGACGGGGAGATCGGGGTTCGACCCCGGTCAGGTAAACTGAGGGTGATTTTCCCTAAACGTTTTCCCACTCTCTCTCTCTCTCTCTCTCTCTCTCTTCCGAGCAAATGCGTGTACACTTCCTCTAAATTAAAACCTTCCTAATCCCAACACACGTTAGTGTAATTAGTACATAGGCGAATGGGTAGTAGGACATGGTGCCATGAAAATACAATTGAATTTAGGTGGGTCGTTAAGAGTATGGAGTTAAGGGACCACTTGTTTAAAATAGTCCTCATATACGACCGACCTTTCAATATATCGGATGACAGGACAGTGTGGACACTAATACACATCGTGGATTGTAAATGAACAAAATATTTACAAAGTATTTAGTAAACTAATTCCAAACTATCTACTTCTTTTCCATTACATGAAGACAGATAAACATCCCAACAAGGCATCCATTTAAGTACCTCGAAGTGGATATAATAATAATATTACGCTTTAAGTACTAATTGCGCTAATGGATTAGGAATTGGGAAGGTTGAATTAGAGGAAGTGAACCCGCATTTGCATGGAGGGAGGGTGGAAAACCATTTAGAAAAAATCACCCCAGTTCACCCAACCGAGATTCGAACCTCGATCTCCCCGTCCTCAGCAGTTGAGCTCAACACGACAAGCGCGTTAGCCAACTACGCCACCGAGGCGGGTGAAGTGGATAGAAAATCGCCACAAGTACAAGATCTATTAGAATTGAACTTTCTTTGTAAAGATTGTATTTATTTAAAAAAAATTTAACGTCACTTTCTGAACCGACTGATTAATATTTCAGCACACGATAATTTCTACGAGCGAGAGAGAAACGATATACAATTTTTGCCTGTAAAGGTATTTTCACATACGTTCCAAGGGTTTTGTTAGATGCCACACAATCGACGGCTTTACTTCCCCTCCGAAAGAAGTTGTGATACAAATTTTATCGCTCATGAAAAATCCGTCAACCCTGGTTGGGTTAAACCCATGAACATAGTCTTCAGGTGCGCACTTTACCCCAAGACCACTGAGATTGACTGTGAATATTGAAATATGACGAGTTTAGTAGCGTCTCGGAAACAAAATTCTTAGGCAAGCTTAAAAGGGGAGGTTGCAGATTTTTTTTAAAAAGGTTCATGCTTCTGAGTTTTTTTAATGATAGTTGTGGCTTTGGGCGTCCTTCTGTTCCGTGTTTTGCATTATTGTGTTATTACTTATTATATACATACTTATAAGCTTTCGTTTGTTAGCTTTCACTGATACACACATAAAAACAAAAGCGCCCGCTACAATAAGCTCCACAAAACTCTAAAGCCCGGTACACACGACACAACTTCTTGTGCAAGAAATTGTACAATATCTTGGTCACATGGATTGCATACAAATTTTAGCTAGTGACTGTTAACATGGCATTTGTGATTGCATACAATATTTGAAAAGAAAAACATGGCGTTTTTGCCCTTTTTATGGAAAAACAGTAATTGAATGATTTGGAAAATATTGGTATTTAATGTAAATAATTTCTTGATCATTCTTAAATATTATTAAAAAAAAATTAATATATTTTTTAAAACAGTTGAAAACCTTTACCTATATTTGGGGTTTAACCTCCTTCAATTATAATTATTTGTGTTTTCAAACATTCATCTGTTTTCCTTACAACCACTCCTTAAAAAGAAGTAATTGTCTAGTAAACGAAGTATTATTGTTCACAACTCAAAAGTTGTACAAAGCAGATCTTGTACAAGCTTTAGTGTTCACACGATGCCATATTCACTTTATGTACTAGAAGTTGTATCGTGTGTACCAGGCTAAAGATGTGTATATACAGGGTCAGTACCTTAACAATATTAATTTACCCTTACATACCATACCATCACAATGTATTTTGAAAGGGGTGGAGAGGGGTAGGGGACTTCGGTTATAGTCGTCATCTTTCGGGCTTGCATTTTTACCTGACATCTGCAGCTCTTCCCCTTCACACCCTTCTAAACTTATGACGTCACAAATAAGAACCACACTAGCTAGAGCAATGGTATGAAAGTCAGACAAATATCGTCTTTCAGCCACCATTATATGGACTCGTGCATGTCTTGCATGAATGTTATGGTCACTGCCATGTATGGGATTTGTTTTTTTTCAAACCCACTGATGCTTGAACTACATCTAAATGATTTCAAGGAGAATATTTTTGCAAACATTAAATAAAATAATGACATATCTTCAATCAAAGGTAAGCAGTGTCTTGCCTTTCTTTCCCTGATGCGACGCCCTGAACGTGGTTCTGTCACGTGAAGCCCGTATATCCTCTGAGAAACCAGTGGTATTAGCCTAAATAAGGATCACAGAGAGTCTACTGACTATGTTAACATTATCTCATTACTTTTAATGACTTTATACAGTCACGTTAAAATGCTAAAAAAAAACATTATTAGCTATCTCTCAGACGAGAGAAGTCATTCATAAATCTTTTCAAAGATTTTATCATTCCCTGAACTTTGTCATCATTGGAGAGTAGTTGTAAACGAACCTGATTTTGAGAGGTACAAAAAAATACTATCTTTCTGATACAATTAAAGCTTTGCTCAGAGAAAAATTATGACCTTGTGAGGTCAGATACTTGAATGAGAAGAGGTCGAACCCAAGGCCCTGCCGTTCAGGGTTTCAATTAGTTCTTATGCTGCTTAAGGCTGCCCGGATTAATCACAGGAGTGGTTAGTCCAATTTGTCATGGTAGTGCTCTGTCAACCGGTGGCAAGGTAAGGGAAGGGTTTGATCCAGGATTCGAAACTGATCTGTGAAGGGAAACAGGAACAGGACTTGTCTTCCATCCCCTCTCATCGTATAAATGGTTATGAAAAGTTTAAGCATTCAGAAGATAATTGAGATGTGTTAAAGTCTTTCGAACGCACGGTTTGAACTCTCATCT
Organism: Timema cristinae; assembly: GCA_039000515.1. NCBI lineage: Eukaryota > Metazoa > Arthropoda > Insecta > Phasmatodea > Timematidae > Timema > Timema cristinae. Next base: position 9,877,298 of record JBCFYV010000001.1, read on the forward strand.
GCGGTTACTTCTAAGGCAGGGGGAAGGAATGAACCAGTTCTGTGCCAAGGTTGACCACACCGCAGTACGCAAAGTATTTTCAAAAGTTTGAATCCATACTTGTTTTAATTTAGTGTGTTTATTTGGTTTGGTATTGTATAAAAAATAAATAGCATTTACATCCCACGATAAGTTGTAGCACTAACGTATGGAGGGACAATTTCTTTAGGGATTACAATACTAACTTAGGAGATTTATTCATCTGAACCAGTCACCTTAAGAGCCCGTCTCACCCACAGATAACACCTAACTTAGTTCGGTAATACAGCTTGAACCAGTCGTCTTAAGAGCCCGTCTCACCCACAAATAACACCTAACTTCAGTTAGATAATACAGATAGAACCAGACGTCTTAAGAGCCCGTCTCACCCCACAGATAACACCTAACTTAGGTTCGGTAATACAGCTTGAACCAGACGTCTTAAGAGCCCGTCTCACCCCACAGATAACACCTAACTTAGTTTGATAATACAGATAGAACCAGACGTCTTAAGAGCCCGTCTCACCCCACAGATAACACCTAACTTAGTTCGGTAATACAGCTTGAACCAGACGTCTTAAGAGCCCGTCTCACCCCACAGATAACACCTAACTTAGTTGTAATACAGATAGAACCAGACGTCTTAAGAGCCGTCTCACCCCACAGATAACACCTAGCTTAGGTAGGTAATACAGCTAGAACCAGACGTCTTAAGAGCCCGTCTCACCCACAGATAACACCAAAGCTTAGGTAGGTAATACAGCTAGAACCAGACGTCTTAAGAGCCCGTCTCACCCCACAGATAACACCTAACTTAGGTAGGTAATACAGCTCGAACCATACGTCATATATTGTTGCGTTTCTATGTATCCTACTTTATAAAACAGTGGAATTGAGGCCAGTAAAACAGATTTACCACTTTTAAAATAAAAAGCTAAATTTAAAAATCTACCAAACTGGTCCCAAGTTAATTATTATCAAATGAAGAATATATTGAACCACCCCGGATACGTTTTCTGGTTCGAGCGTAAGTTGTGTTTGATATCCTGGTTAATAGATGACGTGAGACGGGCTCTTAATAAGCTATTATCTGTGAGTGATTCACCTTAAGGCAGCAAAGGGTCATAGTTTAGTGATCTCTCGACCAATGAACAATGCTTCATACGCTCAGTACAACAATAAGAGTGAGACGAACATGATTTCTCTGTCAACCGAGTCAGGAGAGCTGGTAGGTGGCTAGGGCAGTATCTGATGTTACTAAAACAATGTAATATATTCATACGTCAAGTCATGTTTTCTGCAGCTGTCACTTTTGATAGATATTATCAATACATCTAAAATACTACTAGCCATATGGTTAGTTCGAACCAACCATGAAGTTACTATTTAAATCAATGGTAAAAAAATAACTTTCAATTCGTATTTTAGAAGGGGATATTTGGATAATTCGATTCCTATACATTGTTAATTTCAAGTTATTCTTTATTTCAACCCTAACTAAACGATCGTTATCAAACCACCGTTATCCGTTGAAATGTCAAAGTTTTCCAGGATAGGTGGTTGTGTTGGATCGACTTTCATCGCTTCTTTGTGACAATGCAATAATGTGACACCCAGCGTGTTGTGCTTTAGGTCTACATTTTCTTGTTTTTTTTTTTAATGTTTGTGATATAACTATAATTATAAAAATGTGTGTGATTATATATAGCAAATTTGGAAGTTATCAATGTATTGTGTACCAGCTGCCTAAATACACATAAAAATGGTTCATTAGAATTTTTGATTTTCCAATATTTTTTTTTCATATATTCTTAGGTTTCGAATTAAAAAAGTTCTACTGTATATCAAAATATTATTAATGTTGACAGTAAATAATATGTTTGCATTTTCTAAACTATCCTTTTATGAAAACTGGACTGTGGCCATTTACACCATATATTTCTGGTAGAAAGACTCTTTAAAAAAAATTACAAACATATTTTAGTACCATCAGCACATTTATTGATTATTATTATTATTATTATTATTGTTATCAAAAGTGAAAGCTGCAGATCACATCACTTGACATGTAGAATATATTTAAACTGTTTAAATCTTTTTGTTTTAACTGTAAAAAAGTTTTGTTCCCATCTATATCAAACCGTAGTCTGTAAGGAACGAATTGGGTTTCAAAATGTTAACGTATTTCTTGTTCTACCAAAATAATTTTTTTTATTGCATTTCCCTCTGGAAACCTACAAAGCACGAGGCTTGCAAAATAATAATTACATTGCCTTTGTGTAAATCATCATCATCATCATTATTATTAACACCGCATCTTACTACCCATTCGGGTTATACGCACTTACGCTAATGTGTAATGGTAGGGTGATTTTGAGATGAAATGGAGGACCTACAGTTTAACGTGGGATCCGAACCACGGTGGAGGTCTGGTATTCCTCACATTCACAAGTTGTGATTAATACACGTCTTGTCAGAGGTGAAGGAAGGGTTTGGTAATCAGATAAATCTGTGCCGGGACCGAGGATTGAACCCCGGAATCCAAGCTCATAAATCCGACACCTTACCCTAGACCACCAGGTCAACCTTGTGTACAGTAAATTAGAATGAAATGAATGTTTTCACTGAATAGTGATAAAGTGTAAAAACAATAAGATATAATATGATTCAATAGTAATAATAATAATAATTTAGTGAAGAGTCGACAGAAAATAAACGGAAAGTACTTAGTGATGGGGGTGTTCCTCAAATAACTCTCTAAGTTTGGTTCTCTAGAGTTACCACTGCTAACACAACGGCAAATACATTGGTCAATATTTAGAATATTAGGCATGCGCTCCTAAACAACATCTTATCTCTTCCCTCGACTTACACACACACTGAATATAGGAGAGTGCCAGGCTATATTTAGCATTAAGACACAATATGCACAGATACTAAAGTTGATTGAAGTATCAACTGTGATCGAACCAGGGTCCTCTAGACATGTTGGGAGAGCTTTGTCATGTTGACCATTAGTGGGGGTGTTACAGACGCTGGATACAGCCACCTCCAGATGGACGTTTGGGGGCGGATATAACTGTATTTTTTTGTGAAAGCTAGCAATACTAACTCTTGTGGGGGTGTTACAGACGCCACTGCTGGCCGCGGTCGTCCCCCCACAGATGGACGCCGTGGAGGGCGCGCTGGGTGCCTGGGGGCGGTGGCAGCTGCGCGTCTGCCTCCTGGTAGCGCTCGTCAAGGTCCCCAGCGCTTGGCACATGGCCAGCATCCTGTTCACGGCGCCTGCCCCCAAGTCTGGCCGGTATTGGTGCGCCCGCCCCCCGCAGTTCTCACACTGGACGGGCCAGGACTGGCTCAATTACTCGCACCCACCGCACCCTACCAACACGGTCAGTGCCCCCTTAAACAACACTCGCTACTCCAAATGGACAGGTCTCAGATTTCTCAAATTGTTCTGTTGTTCAAAATATAATAAAAAGCAGTGTCTCAAGGAAGAGAGAGAGAGAGAGAGAGAGAGAGAGAGAGAGAGAGAGGTTTAGCTCTGAACAGATCGCGTTCAAAGGAGCAAGCAGTTCAACACAAACAGTTGAGCTTCGTTTTATGTTTCCATTTTTAAACAAGTCTTGAGATTGTTTTGTGGCGTGAGAAAGTCTGTGATAGTGTGTGATGACGCTCCAGCCCAGCTCCTGGAACATTGTCCAGAGGTTGTTTTGTGGCGTGAGAAAGTCTGTGATAGTGTGATGACGCTCCAGCCCAGCTCCTGGAACATTGTCCAGAGGTTGTTTTGTGGCGTGAGAAAGTCTGTGATAGTGTGATGACGCTCCAGCCCAGCTCCTGGAACATTGTCCAGAGGTTGTTTTGTGGCGTGAGAAAGTCTGTGATAGTGTGATGACGCTCCAGCCCAGCTCCTGGAACATTGTCCAGAGGTTGTTTTGTGGCGTGAGAAAGTCTGTGATAGTGTGATGACGCTCCAGCCCAGCTCCTGGAACATTGTCCAGGGGTTGTTTTGTGGCGTGAGAAAGTCTGTGATAGTGTGATAACGCTCCAGCCCAGCCCCTGGAACATTGTCTAGAGGTTGTTTTGTGGCGTGAGAAAGTCTGTGATAGTGTGATGACGCTCCAGCCAGCCCCTGGAACATTGTCCAGAGGTTGTTTTGTGGCGTGAGAAAGTATGTGATAGTTTGTGATGACGCTCCAGCCAGCCCCTGGAACATTGTCAAGAGATTGTTTTCGAATCCCGGCTAGAGATTTGTAAATGTTGATATAAGATCGAGCTTCCTCACTTCAAACGTACCTGTCTGTAGCGATAACCTGAAATAGTACCGTCAAGAAGGACGATTGCCGATTAAAGGAAGATCGGGGCTCGAAGATCGGTCGGGTCTACCTCTAAATTCAACCTTCAATCCTCCATTAGTAGGTAATTAGTAGGTGTCGGTGACCTGGTGGTCTAGAGGTAAGGTGTCGGACTTCTGTACTGGGGGTCCGGGGTTCAGTAGGTCCTTCATTTCATCTCACAATCGCCCTAACATTACACATTAGCGTAAGTGTGTATAACTCGAACGGGTAGTAAGACGCGGTGATAAAAAAAGGAAGACTATTTAATATGTATGGTTACCAAAAGTATTAAATTATAATCTAATTACAAAGTGTAAACATGATAACATTATACAATTTTTCTGTCTTTCTCAGGAGCAGCGCGATCCTTGCAACGTGTACGAGGCGGGATACGAAATGTTGACTCGAGACTGGGAGGCTCGTGATCTCGTCGGTAACGGCAGCACCATCGCCTGCCGGGAGTTCGAGTACTTACCCACCACGGCATGACTCACACGGTCGTCACTCAGGTAACACTGCGCCCTCTCCTTCCTGAGCACTAGAGGAATACACATATATTTTGTTACGTTCAACATTGATAACATTTTACAATGTTGTTATCTGAAGAAAACATACGATTGTAATATTGATGATGGAAGTAATCTTTGGATCACGGATTGCTTCTATTCCCTTTGGTGTACAAATTCCATATTCCATATTCCAAGTATTCATGAATTGAAGACCTGAAGACACAACAAACGATGGTCATTTCTACCAACTTATGACTATAGTGTATACTGTCTCTATGTTCCAGTGGCACAAACTATAATGCTATATACTGTCTCTATGTTCCAGTGGCACAAACTATATTGCTATATATTGTCTCTATGTTCCAGTGGCACCAACTATATTGCTATATACTGTCTCTATGTTCCAGTGGCACAAACTATATTGCTATATACTGTCTCTATGTTCCAGTGGCACTTGCTATATACTGTCTCTATGTTCCAGTGGCACTTGCTATATACTGTCTCTATGTTCCAGTGGCACTTGCTATATACTGTCTCTATGTTCCAGTGGCACTTGCTATATACTGTCTCTATGTTCCAGTGGCACAAACTATAATGCTATATACTGTCTCTATGTTCCAGTGGCACAAACTATATTGCTATATACTGTCTCTATGTTCCAGTGGCACCAACTATATTGCTATATACTGTCTCTATGATCCAGTGGCACAAACTATATTGCTATATACTGTCTCTATGTTCCAGTGGCACAAAATATATTGCTATATACTGTCTCTATGTTCCAGTGGCACAAAATATATTGCTATATACTGTCTCTATGTTCCAGTGGCACACACTATATTGCTATATACTGTCTCTATGTTCCAGTGGCACACAATATATTGCTATATACTGTCTCTATGTTCCAGTGGCACCTGGTGTGCGAGAGACAAGTTCTGGTGGTTGTCTCACAGTTCTTGTACCTGCTGGGGATATTGGTCGGTGGGTTCGTCTGTTGGCGGTTGTTATTCAGGTAATATTAAGATACGTCATAGCAAAGCTACACCTACAGGCTAACATAGCTTGGGACGTAATTCTTCATTTTATGGTAATGAGTCTTACTACAAAGAACTATATATTCCATTTCTTGTGTGAAAATTCAGTGTTACCGTGTCCCCAGGTACAGTCCCAGGACAATCATGATCTCGGCGATGGTGGTCCAGGTACTAGCCGGTGTTGGTGTTGCTTACGCCCCACACTTTGAGATCCAGGTGACCCTGAGGTTCATCACAGCCGCAGCGTGCGCACACATGTTCACATGTGGATACGTCATATGTGAGTTTCCTCCCCGAGTGCGGTGATAGTGGACTATTCTAGAAGGAATTTTAGAAAATACAAATCATATCGTCTCGCGGTCAACATTGATAACACACGCTTCTGTGGTCAAATTGTTCAAGGCGTCACTCTCGTAATACACTAGACTGCCGATGAAGGGGAGATCGGGGTTTGATTTCCGGTCGGGTTTTTATTACATAAAGGGTTTTCAATCCTCTCTCCAAGCGAATGGGAGTATACTTTCTGTAAATCCAACCTCTTTCATCCATAAACATATGCGTATAACTCCAAAATGGTAATGAGACGAGGTGTTAGTAAAATACCTAGATTGTCCGAACACCCCTCACCCCAAACACCAAACACCCAACAACACAACCCAGGTTTGGTGTAATGATGTGGTGGTATGTTTCAGGCACAGACATCACAGGGGGTTGGTGGAAGCAGGCGACAGGGGCTTGCTACGAGCACATGTGGTCCCTGGGGGTGATAACCCTTCCAATACTCACCAGCATGTTCACAGACTGGAGGAATCTTCAGCTGGCCATTTCCCTCCCAACTCTCTTATTGCTGGTAGTATTCTGGTGAGTCACAAGATACTTCTAGTTCCCTGATAACATCTCCCTCCCAACTCTCTTGTTGCTGGTAGCATTCTGGTGAGTCACAAGATACTTCTAGTTCCCTGATAACATCTCCCTCCCAACTCTCTTTTTGCTGGTAGTATTCTGGTGAGTCAGAAGATACTTCTCGATTCCTTATAACATCTCCCTCCCAACTCTCTTGTTGCTGGTAGTATTCTGCTGAGTCACAAGATATTTCTAGTTCCCTGATAACATCTTCCTCCCAACTCTCTTGTTGCTGGTAGTATTCTGGTGAGTCACAAGATATTTCTAGTTCCCTGATAACATCTCCCTCCCAACTCTCTTGTTGCTGGTAGTATTCTGGTGAGTCACAAGATATTTCTAGTTCCCTGAGAACTGTTATTCTCCATTCTTTACCCACTCTACCCCTCCGGATCATACTACTGGCTGAATGGATGCCTGGGTAACAGTGGCGGCTCGTGTATAGGCACTGTAGAACTGCAGCAACCCCTATTTCCACTTGATGTTATCGATAACATTTAATATAATGAGTTATTTTTTCTTTAATTCTTTCTTTATTTTTGTAGTACAATATATATTCCTTAAGCTTAATGTCAGTACTTCAGTAGCCATCCCCCAGTTTATGAAAAAGATACACAAACCTTTGAATGGAACTGTGCGCTTCACAGTGCCAGTGACGTGATGTTTAACTGTTGTGCGCATGTGCGCATATGAGGAGGGTGGGGAGGAAGGTGGGACTGCCAGGTAGAGAGAGCACTGTTGCTCTCGCAGTGCCGGCTCTGGCGTGATGGTGGAAGGAAGATTTTTTTACTCAGCGTGTGTTGTGCTTAAACACTTTGTACCATATTCTTGAATGCGATAAAGATTAGAAGCATGTAGGATTAGATTATTATTCTGCTTCCAGCTATTCTATTTGATTCATTTTTTTCTGTTCTTTTATTTAACAGAAAGAATAAATGCACTTGGTGACCTGGTGGTCTAAGGGTAAGGTGTCAGACTTCTGTGCTGGCGGCCGGGGTTCAATCCTCGGTCCCGGCACAGATTTATCTGATTACCAAACCCTTCCTTCACCTCTGACAAGACATCTTGTGAATGTGGGGAATGCCAGGCCTCCACCGTGGTTCGGATTCCACGTTAAACTGTAGGTCCTCCATTTCATCTCACAATCACCCTACCATTACACATTAGCGTAAGTGCGTATAACCCGAACGGGTAGTAAGACGCGGTGCTAATAATAATAATAATAATAATAAATTCACTTGCATTACTTTCAATGGAGAAAAATTTCCTCAATTGTCATCCAGAGATCAAGGAGAAAATTATTGAACTTTTCGCGCAAATTAAAACAAGAAGAATGGATTTCATTTTTAAATGAATAGATCAAGTTTTAACTGTAAGAATTTAAGTTAAAGTAAGTAAAAAAAGTTTGGTTTTTTTGTTAAGATTTTATCAAGTTCCTGAATAAATTTTCTTTATATACATGTTATTCTCCTTTTACACAATTTTAAAACAAAGGCTAAAAGTTTTCTGGAGCAGCACCCCCACTAATTTTAGCTACGAGCCGCCACTGCTGGGTACCTCAGCTGCTAGGACAATAGTCCAAGGTTCGACCTCAATTGCTTGTGGCCAATAGTCTAGTGTTCGACTCCTTCCCTCAATGTTCCATGAATTGTCCCCAGGTGGATTCCTGACTCCCCCAGGTGGCTCCTGAGCCATGGTCGAGAGGAGGAGGCGGTCCTGATCCTGGAGGAGGGGGCGGCGTCCAACGGCCGTGCCACCCCCAGCGTCGCGGCGCTGCCTGCACCAGCCAAAAGGTGAGCGCGATAAATATAATGTAAAGAATTTAACACATTCCATTCATCAGTATAACACCCTTAATTTGAAGGCTAGGGTTTAAATTATATTAAAAAAAATCCAGATATGAGGTTTGAACAACATCCATAAAACTGTTTCATATTTGTGGCTTGAGACAGACAGACAGACAGACAGACAGACAGAATTGTATAGTCCAATTTTGGGAGTTCGCGGGCATATAAAACGATAAGATTCATCATAACTGCTAGGTTGAAAATTTTCACAATTACAATAATTTCTCTTGGTATGAGGAAGTAAACTCCTACCGATGTGGGAAAGTAATTTCTTGTACTTACCATGATTTCTATGACTTATATTTGAAAAAGAATGGATTCGACACATATCTAGTAAAAATAAAAAGAACACAATATGTTGTGTTATGGCAGAAAGAGCCCAGGTGGGTCACCCTGTGTAAACAATGTGTTGTGTTAAGGCAGGAAGAGCCCAGGTGGGTCACCCTGTGTAAACAATGTGTTGTGTTAAGGCAGGAAGAGCCCAGGTGGGTCACCCTGTGTAAACAATGTGTTGTGTTAAGGCAGGAAGAGCCCAGGTGGGACACCCTGTGTAAACAATGTGTTGTGTTAAGGCAGGAAGAGCCCAGATGAGCTCAGGTGGATCGAGCTTTTCTCGCGGCAGGAGTTCAGGTGGAGCATGTGTGCTCTCCACCTTGCATTCGCAGCGACTACCGTCACCTACTACGGCAGTCTGCTCAACGTCAAGAATTTGGGGGATAACCTGCTCATCAACTTCGGGATAGCAGGCAAGTCTTCTCAGGGCCTTAACAAGCCTGGGTTATCACTATTTGGGACTTCCTGATAATAGTTTACTCCACTTGAAGTCCCTGATATTGGATTCGAACCTGAGAACACTTTCAGATACCAATTAGTGCCTTAGTCAGCGTCATCACTGAGGGGAAAATTAGTTAAATAAGGGGAGGGAGGTACTTAAAGGATATCTGTTAAAATGTTTTTATTAAATTTAATTCAGATTAAATCTAAACTTGTTAAAAGTGAAATATTTTTTAAAGTAAAACATAAATATTGTGAGGGAGTTTCGATTTGTTGTTGTAAATATCTAGAGATTGTTGAAAACTGCTTTAGTTATATCAGCACACGACTTACAAACTGACCTAAACCACAAACCCAGCACCCAACTCCTTGTCCGTTAATTCATCACTGTAAAAGGGGAAACTCACATTTTATTAAAGAGAAACTTTTAGGCCATGCCAGGAACCAAACTCGGGTTCCTTAACTCAGTAGACAGACACTCTACCACACGAGCTAAGGTATCAGAAAAGGTGGGACCTATATTTGAGTAGGGATACAGCTGTATCTGGGTACCGCTTTCAATTAAATTAAAACTATTTCAAAGACTGCACTTGGATACGAAAATGAACCCTGAACTTTGAACTCTAGTGCTCTACCACTGTGTTATCCAGGTTTCCTCCCATGTTCAAGGTCATTCTTCACTCCTGGCTTAAGGTAGAATCTACAAAACTCGAACAAACAAATCTCGTACAAGCAGCAGAATAAACACCGACACAGAGTGAATCAATGAGAGTCCTAGGAGTTAATGAATCCACGCGTCCATCACAGACTCCGCCTTAAAAAGTATATATTTGATTCCGTTAGGAGTCTACTAGTATTAATTTGTGAATTGTGGCATTGAGGAAGTTAAGAAATGGCTCGGACCTCAAACTGATGGAGGTACAAGTTTTCCTCCAATTTGCACTCAATTGCCTAAAAAATCTCCTGGCTCACCCCTGAAGATAAAGTGACGTCAGGACCACATCTATCTATGCCTGGACTTGGAACCAAGCCATAGACCGTGACTTCAGACTCTCCCTCTGCCCCAGAGGTGGGCAAAATGTGTCCGAATTAATTTAGAGCGTGATATAACTTGCATCAAACAATCCACCAATGAGTGTGTTATAGCTACGTGGTAAAGCACTGGTCTTCTAAGCCTAGGGTCCCGGGTTCAAGACAGACCGACATTATTTTTCTGACTGTATTTGATTTGATTGTAAGCTGTGATATGTTTGACCTTGTGTTCCAGGGTTCGCCGAGATGGTGGGCACCACTTTAGGGCTGGTTCTTATCCTGTGGTGCTCCTGGAGGTGGCTGGCCCTGGGTTTGATTCTCGTCACGGGCGGAGGGGTGTGTTTATTATGCTGGTTCCTTCCCCCTGAAGGTCAGAACAACCCCAAAACATACACACATATAACACGGGACAAACTTACAATCTCAATACGGATATAAATTTATGATTTGAGTTGATTAGAATTTCAATCACAATCGAATGTTCATAAAGTTAATCAAGATTGATCTAAGATCAGCTTGATATTATGAAATTTTAAATTAACAGAAATAACTAAACACCATAGAACTTGTTAATCTTCTATTCTGAATCTGTAACTTTGCATGTCCCTCTAATCTAATTGCAGTCCCTGTATCTATGAAACCCCTTGTAATCTGGCTCTATGTAGTCTTGCTCTCTGCACAACCTCTATCTGTATTTATGCACAGCCCACGTATATGTAATTTGCACGCCCCTGTAGTGTCATACCCAGCCTGTATATTTGTCTTTGCACAGCCCCGTATCTGCATCTCTGCGCATACCTTATCTTCTCTCTGCAGCCATATTTGACTCACATATATCACCCAATCTGTATCTATGCACAGCCACGACTGTATATTTGCAACCGTACTGTCATTGCACAGCCCATGTATTTGTATCTTTGCACAGCCCCGATATCTTGCATACTCTTGCCTCTCTGCACAACCTATATCTGTATTATGCACAGCCCAGTATTGTATATTTGCACACCTGTAGTTGTCATACGCACAGCCCAGTATCTGTATATTGCACAGCCCCACGTCGTACACACCTGTATCATTTGCACAGCCCCTGTAGTTGTCAGTACGCACAGCCCATGTATCTGTATATTTGCACAGCCTCTGTAGTTGTCATGTGCACAGCCCATGTATTTGTATCTTTGCACAGCCCCCTGGAACCAGGACGGAGTGATGCTGGCCCTGGGGATGGTGGGCCGGGTGGCTATCGCCAGCTCTCTGACCATGCTCCAAGTGGGGTCCCCTGAGCTGTTCCCCCCGGAGCTGCGTAGATTGGGAGGAGTCTCTTGCGTCACCTTCGGCCGGATAATCCTCCTCTCAGCGATATTCATCGTCTCGTTGGTCAGTACAAGTGCATTTGTCCAGCTCTATCTACCATGGGATAGGCATTCCTTACAGACAGAGTATTAATATGGAAAACCTATGAGCACAATTAGACCGCCAGTTGAAACAAATCAAGGTAATTAACGATTTAAAAATGCCTTCAGGTTAAGTTACTCACAGGTAGAAACTGTCACTGTTCATTCTTCACGTTTCAATATCGATGATTGATTATGCCTCATCTAGGCTTGTATTCTAACTTGTCATTAAACATAGACAGCTGGGAAGTTCCAAAACGTGGAGTCGAAGGTCAAATCTCTTTCTTTGATGTTGACACACAGATAACTTTTGCATCTTTGAATATTTCCATGTCAGAAGAAAACTTGGCTGTATTATTTGATATATCTCACTAAATATAGCATATTTCAACATACAATCATTTACATAACAGCCAATAAACAGTGTTTTAACACAGAGTGGTGATTAAATGACAGAGATAAAATCAGATCTGTCAGCACAAACTAATATGCTTTGTTTTGTTTCTCTAAATCTTTCTCTTTATCTAGATGTACTGTTATATATGACAACACAAACCTTATCTTTTGCCTTTGCTTCACATTTCAAAATTGACCTGTGTACACACCTAAACACATATTTGATTTCCTTCTCTCTACTTAAGGGAGCCGCCTCGATAAGTGAGATATTACCGTGCATACGTTTAGCTCTAATGCAATATTTAATTCTACGATGCGCTATTTAAAAATATGGTTCATGCCAAACTAAAGTCACAAGATTACAGCCGAGTTATTTCCCCTCAACAACCCTATTTTTTTAGCTTTATTAATAGAAAAGAATGTGTGAAAATATGACATTAGCTCATTTTCAACCAATTTTTAATCATATTTACAAAGCTAAGAGACCAGACTTGATTAAAAAGGGCTCTAGATATAGCCTTCCCTAACAAATACAGTAACTTATTGATATTTGAGAACTAGCAGCGAGCTTTGCTCTTTACCTTCAGATAAGAAGTTTTGTAGTTTTCTTTCCCCTCTTTCTTACTGACATGACAAAAGGTGGTTGCTGGTGAAGTGCAAAACGAAGTATAAGCTAAGACAGGATATATAATTTCCAAAGACACAGACCATTGTATTTTAAGCCTGACAGAGATTGATACTTTCTCTCCGACCGAGGCGGTCGACTTGAGTATAATTTTTGGTTTTGTTGCTTTGTATTTGAAATTATTATTATTTTTGTTTGATTTTGCTACCAGGCAAGCTACGGGAAGAATGTATCTCTGAGTACGTTTGGTGGTATCACTGTGATAGGAGGTTTGGCGACACTGTATCTGGGGCTTCCTAAGAATGACTCGTTGAGTGCTCAGTTCAAGAGGAAGCTACAATGTGTGTGGAGTGTTGAGAATCGGGAGAAGACAAACAATAATATAAGGTATGTACCACATTTTCAACATTTTCTGCACTATTAAAAATGTGCAAAAAACAAATAAACAAACTAAAACACGTTCAATTATTTAAAAAACAAATTAAATATAAATGTATAGTATAGCAATTTAATCGTTCATATTTCCACAAGAGTGTATAAGATTGCTTGTAAAAGTATTACTGCTCCAATACTTATCTCCATCATAAAATATACTTCTTAGACTTTACATTGTTGTGCCTTACTTCAGTTTAATAATAGTGTTTAAGAATATTGCATTCTTGAAATATTCGAAGAGGAACTTTTTTTTACAACATAATTAACTGATGTAGGAATTGATACAGGGAAAATAGAACAAGGGACATGAGATTTGTAGACATTATTTTTAATAAATATTCAAGAAAAGACATATCTATTTTATAATTTGAGCTGAGCATTTAGTTTCATTCTTCTCCTAGTGTCCTAATGAACTCTTCAACACTTTACCGAGTACAGAATTGTTTAAAATCCAGCAGCTTTCAGACCCCAACAAGATGTGATCCCAAGTACATAAGAGAAGGATGGTCGGTGTCTAAAAAGCTTAGTTCTTTAACGATCATGACCAATTCTAAGGGCTTGAGCCACCCTCTTTTTGCAATAAAAGGTATAGTAAAATTTTCATAGGAATAGCCTTATCTGACAGCATTAAACTCTCAATGGGCGCCTATGATGAAAGCCCCTACTGTTGGGCTCCAATTATAAAATCTAATGGCCTCTTCGTTGGGTAGCCAATTGAAGAATTTGCAAAGACGACTTATAAGATTAATATCTATCCCTGGCTAGCTCAGATTTTCTTATCGACGCTATTATCATGTAAGGAAATTCCCACTTATACAATAAATATGCCTTGATCACTTTTATATTAATTTATTGTTGGTACATATTTTTTATATGTATTACTATAATAATTAACAACTTCAGCTTGTATAATTGACCCATCTTTACACTAGTCACCGTAAACTATATCATAATTTTAAAAAATGTGACGACAAGCAACACACGTTTTGTCGCCACCCCGGTCATTGTGCGTCTCCTTCTCGGCTAACAGTGAGAGTTCGTTTCTTCCTCGCGTCTTTTTCAAATTATGATTACTATCGTCGATTGCACCAGAGTGGATTGACAATCTAAACCTATCATACGAGAGTAGTTTGAATCCTAGAGTTTCTGGTTGGCTGGTATTTCTCTTAGAACAAAAACTTAGTGCTGGATCAGATCTTTCCGTTTTACTTCATCGTCCAACTCACCAAGTAAGCACATTTAATATGTAAAAAATATATTGACTATCAAAATGCCTGAAGGGCCTAAATATTCTAAAATAAAGAGAATTCTCGAATTTAAATATAAAATGCAAATAAAATATAAAAACTGCAGTCTCATCCTTCCTTTTCGAAACAACATAGGGTTTACAAGTTGGGACATTACAACAGCTAGATAAGTTATTAGATCTACTTCCATGTAGTCATACATTAAGTCATATGATCTGCAGCTGTCACTGTCGATATATAATTTATACATACATACCTAGGGCCATGCAAGAACTTGACTAAATGGATGCTTGCTGACACTAGTGTGGTTTGCTTACGTCATCATAGGTTAAAAGGTGGAGAGATAGTATGCTCGGGACCACACTATTAGTCCACTAAGCATTATTATACGTCCTTGAAAACCACCCCTAACCAAACTGTTCCCTTACGAAGTAGGCAAGAAACTGTGCCTTTGGCTCAAAAAACAATAACCCCGTACTTGATCCATCCTTACTAACTTTTCCACACTTCCCTATCCTTGGATACTCCCTTCGCTTCAACAACATCCATACACTGAGTCATACATGCTCTTTTATTATTACAACTCATAAGGTTTCTCTTTTTTCACAAATTCGTCTACAACATTTAACCAAGTCTTATATATTATCTTATTGTTATCTTATATATTTTATTATATATTATCTTATATTGTCTTATAAACTATAAATACATTAAACTAACTATAGTAGTATATAAAAACGTTATCACTATTGATTGATCACAACAAAATATGTTTGTATTTTATAAAAGTTTCTTCCCAAGGACATTGGATTGTAGCTTTCCTCGTCTCAATTCCACTCTGAGGAATCCTGTAAGATAGCATTAAAGTGTATTGTCACGAGGCAAACCTGCTGTTATATAAGATAAACATATGTTCATACCTGGTAAATCATTGGCGATTGTTGCAGTTCTCCCAACAAACTTGGCGCTGATGAGATTGTGGAGAGGTACACTTCAATCCTTGGCGATGGTAATATGATAGTTTAACAGCAAAGAGCATATGAAGGCAGACACAACTTTCTCAACAACTCAAGTGATACAGCCTTTTACTTTCAACAGAGAAACGAACACCAAATAAACAAGTTTTTTTTAAAAAAATATGTCTTACAGTAAACAATATGAAGCATCTCCATGATAAATACGCAGTTTAGTTTTAAATAATTTTTCATACAGTTCCAGTACATAAAATAGAAAAAAAAACCACATTTTTTTTAAAACTTAAATATTGCCCACATAGAATATGGGCACTAATTAAAATTAATATAATTTTGGAGTGACCTTTTTCTTATTTAAAAATTTTAAAAC
Source organism: Timema cristinae (assembly GCA_039000515.1). NCBI lineage: Eukaryota > Metazoa > Arthropoda > Insecta > Phasmatodea > Timematidae > Timema > Timema cristinae. The sequence continues at coordinate 9,893,187 of JBCFYV010000001.1, forward strand.
TTTCCAATTTAACTGACATTTTATAGGCTTTATAATCATTGAAATGGTTTTTTTTAAGTTTAGAACATAGATTGTTGCTGATTTTTAGTATTTTCTATTTAAAAAAACATTGTTATTTTATCTTGTACAAAGACAAATATAGCTCAACATTATATTTTAGAAACAAGCATACAAAGACAAAATATAATTAGAACTTAGATGTAGATTTTTAAAGTAACTTATGCTATTTTTAAATAGGTTTTTATATAAAAAACAAACATGATTTATCAGCAAAAACAAGTTGAAACTATCTTTATAATAATCTTATTATTGGAAACAACCTTTTTAAAATATCTGACTTTTGTGGTAAATAGTATTACATTTTAAAACCTCGGTAAATCTGTTGGTTAAGTAAGGGAATATTTTGATATATTATGTACATCACTACGACACTCACACAAATATATGTCCTGTATTTATAAATTTATATAATCGTATGTCTCTTTAAGATTTATTTGGTCGAGTGTTTCTAAAACCTTTACTTGTTGTGTACCCCTTTGGGTCCATGGCCAAGTTAATGTACCCCTTACAAAACTTAGAAAAACATTAAATAAAGATTACTTGATAAAGTATATACATTTTTTCCAAATTTTAGTAAAGCAGTAACGGTAAACTAAAGTTCACTAAAACACTTTAAAATATGCAATAGTTTGTTTATTGTATTTACTACTTTAAACACTAGTTTATAATTAATAAAACTCAATTGCCCTAAAATCATGGGGAGTATGAGTATCACAGTTTTAGTGCCAACTTCCCCTCCTAAATAGTGAGTTGCAGACGGATAGATTATTACTTCGCTAACATAATATAATTTATATCATCATACAATGTTAACATTTAAATATATATTTAATCAAAGACACCCAACACATGAGCATTTAACATAAAACCATTAGCTAATTTCAAACATGGAAACAATTTTTTGTATTTCTATAAATTTTCCGTCCTTAGAAGTTACCAACTTTATATAATCACGTAGTTTAGTAAGGCCTAGTATATAAGTATTTTCAAATTTTTAAAGATTGCCCAAACAAACTTTTTTTTTTATATCTGAATCTCCAATTATAATCTTAAATTTATCTACAAAACCTGAAAATAAATAAATAATATTTATAATAGAGGAAAACTTTCCCATATTAAACATCGGTAATATCACCCACTCCTCCTCGGAATTATGATTTCAATTCTTAAATTAGAATATAAAATTCCTAAATGTCCAACTTTTTTTCCCTTTATGTTTTACTACCTCCAGCTAGACGTATGTCACCCGAATTCAATTAAGTGGTATATTAATGTACTGGGGACTCATTGTTTTGTCCAAGAATTATATTGCTCTTAAGGATTCAAAAGATCGGTCACTATTACATTTTAAAATCTATCAGTTCTATAAAAATGAACCATAAAACAAGTAAATTATACGATTTGGGTTGTTGTTTTTGCACAAATTTAATGGACATTCCAACATTATAATGATATAGTCATTCATTATCATTAAGAATCATTAATATTATGCAAGGTACTTTCCCTCCTAAGCATCAAGTTGTTCTGCAATGTTAAATTTTAAGAACTATCATATTTTAATATCAATATTTTTTAGACTATTTTTTAACATGATTTAAGCATCTTTGTCTGGATATCCTGTTTACAAAGGACATAACAAATCATATCCTAAACCCTTGTTTAGTGATCATAGCCAGGATACAAACAATTAGCCTAATTTAGTGATCCTTGGTGCAGACTCTTATACCACGGCAAGCCCAAGATATTAAATATAATATTATATCTTGGAGAATAAGTCAGTAATTATTACAGTCATTCCTATTCCCCCCTGTGGCCTGGGTCAGTTTTTTATTCAAGCCGTATATTTTATACTATCGGCTTGCTAGGCCTGTTGTAACTTCATATGTCTTATAATTCAATTTAAGACTAAGACGGGCACACCATCCAGTCCCCCGATCTTTAAGTTATTAATGTGAGAGGGTAAACCCATATTTTCATCAATGATACGTTTTCGGCTATGTCGGGAACCGAACCCGGGACCAGTAGCTCAGTAGACAGACACGCTACCAACTGAGCTAAGGTGTCAGCCAGTATTTGTTATATTTATTAAATTTTGTTTTGGATTAATGTATCTCCTTGATAGTGAAATACAGGGTGGGTTAGAAACAATTAGACGATCAATGCTGAGGAAAGTGTTGGGACAACGTGCTGAAGTTTGTCCGACGTCCGGTGGAGCTCACCTGAGTGATAAAAAGTGAAAAAGTGTAGTATGTAGTTTGCTTTTATTTAGCTAATTAATATTTATTTTTCAATTAAAGTGTTAATTTTCAAGTTACTGATCATCAAAATGTTTCAGCCCCACCCTGTATATATTGTCCAGTTTATTGAAGTATTTAGTGAAAACATTAACTCTGAGAGTTAAAACACAGCTTAGAAACATTTATAAAAATCAAGACATAAAATTAAAAAAGGTATGGAAGAAATGTTTGTACTGAGCTTAAAAAATGTTATTGAACGTTTTATGTTGGTTTAGTGTGCAATAGAAATTGGAAGTGAAATTAAAATTTAATCCAGCCAAAAAATGTATTTATAGTGAAATTTAATATATATCTGGTACACCAGATGTGTACACAATGTGGCTTATGTTCTTGTATCTATATCTAGAATAATGTTGATGCATTTCCTTAAATTTCCCCCTTATCTTTATTTTCTTTGATTATTTACTAAAAGCAAGCATTTGGACCCTAAAACGTGCAAAATATATTATTATTATTATTATTATTATATTGGAGTACGCAATAACCTAAATAACCTGAGGATTGTTTGTGTCCCTGGCTGTGATTAGTATAATATATTCATGTCTATCAATAGTATGGGTATGAAGCCAAGGCCTGCCACATATGGAAACACGGTAGTGTGTGTGTGTGGGGACCAATGTGTGCAGGTCAAGAAATAAACTAAGAAGGGACCAATCAAAGTGAAGATAGATCCAGGTCACTTGACCTATGACACATCAAAATACAAGATGTTCCTTATCTTCATGACAATGAATAAACGTGCCTTCATTATATTAAGAGGTTATCATTAACGTCTACTTTTATAGAATTTGGTAAAAATAAAATCCAATTTTGAGTCTGAAGGAAGCTATAAAAACTAAATTACCTCAAACATATTAAGGGGTACCAACATGATACAGCTTTTACAAAGAAAATAATACAGATCACACTTTACAATGCTGCCACTGGACAAAGAAGTAATGGCTGTCTTTCCTGTCTGTACCTTCTTCCAAAAACATACAAAATAGGTACCTCAAAAAAGCGAAAAAAGGTTTTCCTTAAAGAGATAAATTACCTCAAACATATATTTTTCCCAAAAAAATTAAATTATAATTATTGCTTTTATTCAACTGTTGTGAATAAGGTAGAACATTGTTACCCAGACTTTATCAATTTGTCTACCCCTTTGGGGGCCATGTGCTTACCAATGTACCTCTTCCTGTTATTCATAAAAAAAAGGAACCAATATCAACTTTTTAATAAAACTCTAGCTAAATAAATCTGTGACAGAGGGAAAGAAAGTCTTATAAAAGTCAAAGACAAACCTGTGCTAATTCGTTTATTAGACTTAGTATTATTAAAAAAATATTTTACAATTAATAAAACTTAGTTGTATGAGGTAGAATTTGAAATCCTTCACCAGCTATTGGCTATATTTTCAGACTTTATAATAATCATGAACGATACTCAAAGATTGAAGTTTTTTAGTTTGTATCAAAAGATTAAAATATACTTTGGTATTGTGAACTAATCACACCAACAAACTTTGTTTGTTAAATACTCTTAAAATAATGAAAGCTTAGCTTGTGAGTTGATGGTAGCTTCTTAAATACATTTTTTAAATATAATTACTCTTGAGTAACAGTTTATAAAAAATTACTACTATACTTAGACATAATAATTTTGTACTTGTTATGATTCATGTATTAAATGTACTTACCTTGCAGGAAATATATACACACAATTTTTTATAGTAACATTTTCTTATTCTTTGATTAGCTGGACTCATCACAAAGACATTCTGCCAAACTCTGATCGGAAAGGTCTAGTTTCAAACCTCCCCAGAGGGCACTCTAAGGTGATTTTCAATATATTTAAACCATTGATGTGTTAGATTATCACAACACATGACTATATATTTTGTGAAATATAAAAACTATCCTAAGATTTTGAGTAGCTAGTACAAATTATTCTTGAAATGTCATAGTCCAAGAATTCATAGTTACATCAATCCACTTTAGCTAAGGTATGAATAATTTGATATTTTTGTAAACATAAAAAATTGTAAAATAGAAAAAAGAAAAAGAGATGTGATCTAATGATGTACAATTTTGATGGCAAGAAACTTAAAGATGATTAAACATTTTTTTTTACAATCAACATTGATAAGATTTTAGTATTTAGTGTTATTTTATTATTGTTATTAGGTTTTAAGTATTATTATATTATTATTATTATTATTAACACCGCGTCTTACTACCCATTCGGTTATAGCACTACGCTAATGTGTAATGGTAGGGTGATTGTGAGATGAAATGGAGGACCTACAGTTTAACGTGGATCCGAACCACGGTGGAGGCCTGATTCCCACATTCACAAGATGTCTTGTCAGAGGTGAAGGAAGGGTTTGGTAATCAGATAAATCTGTGCCGGGACCGAGGATTGAACCCCGGCCGCCAGCACAGAAGTCTGACACCTTACCCCTAGACCACCATGCACCCTGTCCTCTGCCTCCTTCTTCAGCTCCCAGAATCTTCTTCTTTCCTTCATGTCATCTAATATTTGAATCCTCCTCCTTCCTAATATCCTCATTCACTCAACCTTTCCTTCTATGACGTCATGCTGAAGACATTTCCTCCTAAGGATGGGTTTGATTCAGTTTACTTTGTACCAAAGAATCAAGTCCAAAATGGTTCTCTTCTCACCCACTCTTGTTAGGACTTGTTCATTTTTCAACCTGTCAGGTGGACACCTGATATTTTCAAGTCTGCTCCAACACTACAGTTTTTATCTTCCTAACAATCCAAGTTTCTGCTCCATATAGCTACGATGCTCCAAATGTATAATTTCATCAGTTTCTTCCTCTGTTCCAAACTCAACTTGCTGGTCAGCAGTAATCTCTTCTTGTTGAAAGTTTCTTGGCCATGGTGATCCTCGAACTAATTTCCTTATTGCAGTAGTTATCCTTTGTCAACAGACCTCCCAGGTACATATGTTGTTTCTTTTCGCTACTTTGTACTACTCCAATAATTTTTTCTTTTTCTTTTTCTTTCCTCTCTTGTTCAGTTCAGTTGCTCTTCATTTTTTAAAATCATCATCACTTTATTTACTTCTCGATATTGATCTGCATGCCACATATTCTCCTTGTCTCCATCATTTCCTGCAACTCTTCTTCGTTTTTGGCCATAAATGCTAGATCATCTGCGTAGTTGTGTGTGTTGATGTCATGTCCTCCAATCCTGAAATTAACACATCCCTACAGGGCTTCTCTGACCTGCCACTCTTCGTACAAGTTGAACAGGCTGGGTGACAAACAGAAACCCTGCCACACTCCTCTTCCTATCTCTCCATTATTCAGTTTCACCTTCATTTGTCCCAGGTATATTTTTGCAATCAGCCTTCTTCCCCTCCAGTTGATGCCAATATTCTTGAATATTTCAATCAATTTCTTCCACTTTACTTTATCAAACACCTTTTTGCCAGTCGAAACTAAAATATACTTCTTCTTTGACTCCCAGCAATTTCTTTGAAATTATTTTCAAAATCCTGATAGCATCTCTGAAAGCAGGCAGGAAGCAGGTAGGTAGGTGTATGTATGTACAGTACTCAACCCGGAGGTTGGAGTGCTCCTCAACAGGTCCGTCGTCAGTTGCAAAACTAGGCAGCACCGAAGAGGCACACAAGGGAAATGAGGAGTGAGGTAGTTTTCCGTTCTTTCCTCGTCAGAACCAAAGTGAGACTGGTACAGATCAAGGAAAGTAACAACTTACTCTAGCCTGACCCAGTGGCATAGTGTGAGCTGCTAGCGCCGAGGCAAGGCAAGTATTGCGCCACCTGATCCGAGGATCTATAGCACTTCCTGAGTCCTTTCCAATTCAGAATTAAACCCCTTGGACCCTAAGCACATATATTGTACTTTAATAAAATAGTGACTTATTAAATTAAAATTAATTTAAGTTTATTTAAAATCTCCTGGTTTTAATTTGTGCAAATTATTCAATAACAGTATTGAAATCTAAATTGAAATCTCTTTCAATTGACAGTATTGCTAGGCTACTCAGTCTTTTTTTTTACTCATTGTAGATCTCTGATAGGTATTAAATAATTTAAGTTTTGAGAAACTTCTTTCACAACTGGCAGTTGAAACAGTGATAGTTTAAAAGATTCTTAATGTCACTACAAAGTTAGTCAAAACCTCTTGCAGCTACCACTTGTACATCTACTGAAGCATATCTGAAGCTGTCCAGTTAGCAATCTGATCATCATGATTGACTTCCTTATACATGACAATGTGGTACCGGAGGCGATTTATTTCGGCCATCATAGCTGCGGCGTTCAGCTCTGTGTATTTAGCACATGTGTGCTGAATTTGTTCATTAATAAAATCATCTTTTTCAGCATTTAACAATGTCTGGGTTTGCAGAAAAGCAAATCACTTGTGAATTGTATGCATCTGTTTTGTACATGTGGTAATTTCTGCCTTAATCTGATCGAATGCTTCCAGTTGTTATCTGCGTGTTTCTTGTACTAAGGTCAAGCCATGATCACAACTTTGCTCACCAGAACAGCCATCTTCTTACGTCTTCCAACTCTTTTATCTGTAGGAATGCCGTACATTTTGCACATCTTCAGCGCGTTCTCAGTTACCTTTGATATTAGACAGTCTCATTTTTCCTGACAAAATAGACTAATGCTTTCAATTTAAGCACACAGTGATCAAGCGCAAGTCCTTCTTGCTGTAGGTAGAGCTGAGAATCATTCATTTAGGTTAGTACTGGGTACCAAAAATACAAGACAGTGACACTATTGAAATTCTAGGTTTGTAAGCAAGAAGCGGGTATACAGTCCACAATCCTGTCTCCAACACTACTGCCTGTATTTTTCTGCCATGCCACCCTGTAACTAATAACTACTGGCCTTGAGATATTAGAGGAAGGGAAGACGGGTAGTAAGAGAGAGTATGGCCAAGTCATCACTTCTGCTACCTCCACCATCTTTGCCATTAACATCATTGCATGAAAGAAAACAGCAAATCACAATGATCACACACACATTGTGATTGAAGCCATAAAATTATTTTACCTAACAGAAAAAAAAAAATCGTCATTCAAAATTTGCCGTCCCTAATATCTGCCACTGTACCTACAGGCCTATGCATAAATCCACCCTGGTTCTTGAATGATATCATCAACTGATGCATGCTGTTTGTACAGGTTGTACGTGAAATAGTCACTACCTTTTTATTTTGAAATTTTGCGCCCGGAGTAACCACCCCTAAGCCACCCCCCCCCTCCCACACTACGCCACTGCAGCCACACCAGAGGATATAGTGCATTGTAAACACTATATCTCACCAGACATGGATCTGGGCAAAAGACTATAAACAGCCCTAAATAAGGGGTTTGTTCAAATTGGATGGATATACAAACATTAATATAAAAAAAAATAACCATAACAACTAGACTGTTAGAGAATTTAATCAACATAATACCCAAACATAACGTACAAACAATTTTATGTGAACTAAATGGTTCATAAATAAATATTTCACAGCATATTTAGACATATTGTACTGCTCGGTTTGAAGCAAAACAGTATAATTACTACTTATTATTTTTCAAATATTGATGAGCTTTTCTTTTGAAAAAAGATGTTATGGATTAAAATGTTATTACTATTAAATTGCTGTCATTTATTATTATTTAGATAAATTGTTCTGGCGCAGTTACTCAACTTTTACTTGAAAACACAGGCTACAATACAATTCAGTTAATAAGTTTTTAAAATACAGAATTCAAAGTAGTTTTTGTAAAACTGGGGCGATATAAAATAGATACTAATAAAGGCCTTATGCAAAGGTCATTAAAATATAACAGCCAATTAATGGAGTAATAATGAATTGTTTGTAGCCTTTTACAATTTTATAGCTCAAGCATAACTGCTATTACATTAATAGATACCTGATAAGTTATCAGCTTTACCTACTAATTAATACTGCAGCAGATTATTCAAATTAAACTAATGATTACACAAAATATTGTACATTTTATAAATTAACATCACTTAACATAAGATAAAATGCTTCTTTTATTTGTTACTTAAATATATTTTTATTACTTTTTCAAGATTTTTTCAAATCCTTAATTTTATTAAATATCACTTCAACTGTCAACACATTAATTTATATTAAATCCTTTTTTTATTCTTAAAACAATTTCACATCAAATTGTGTATGAAAACAACCACATGCCATTTAGAATTGAGACTAACATTAATAATAGGATGTTAAACATCAATTAAGTACCTTTCAAATTTGGTTCAACAGTAATTTAAATATATACAATTGAATAAGATTTAATTCATAAAATACATTGTTTATAGCAAAAAGTTAAAATCACACCAAAATTAACAAAGCTGTTCATTAAATAGATTACATATAATTGCTACCCAAATCATGTCTAGTATAAAAAAAAAAGTCTCAAAATTTTAGATAACATTCCATAAGGGTTTACATTTTTAAAAGTTAAAATGCCATGATATCAGTTTGGCAAACAACACACACTAAATACTATATAAAAATATGTTTTATATAAATTATCAGTATGTACAGTATCCACAATATCCACAGTATCCACAGTTATATAAAGATACTACTCCACAAATACATTCATAAATGATGCCGACTTTAAAAAGAGATTAATTCTACATAGAGTTTTGGTATAGTTCCAGTTTCTCAACATAAATTTAAAATAAATTACTGTCCATAAAGCTTACACAATTTCAAACGTTTTATGAAGTCAAATGACTTATTTTTTAAAAGAATAAATAGTTTTAATATTGTGACATCATTTATGAACAATGTCCAAGAAAAACAAATATTAGATCGGCTCATTCTGTTGAGACGAGGCACTAGGATAATACTGGGAGCTCGAAAACATTACCTTAACCGTCCGTTTAGTCGAAGGAATATGGTAAAATACCTGGTAATAAATTACAAAGAGAACGTAAAAAATAGTTAATAAAATACAAGTTTCCGTTTATATTATCATAATTAATCATTATTTGGGAAAATATAAAAGGAATGTTTCATTACTATACTACTATTGATTATTTTTACAGCTGCTTCAAACACAAATGGCGTAGTTAGCACTACCTAGTACAATAAAAACTATAAAACATTTGTACCTCGCCTGCTTTTGCCATATGACAAAACCAAAATCCGATCCAACCACAATTTCTTAAAGAGGTTTGTCTAAAGCAGTGTTTTACTAAATTCCATAGTTGTGTACCCCTTTGGGACCATGGCCTAACCAATGTATCTCTTCCAGCTCTTCATATAATAAAAGAAAACAAATACGAATTATCTTTTTGAGTATAAACAATCGTTACATATAATAAAACTCTAGTGGCTAACTAAACAAAACTGTGACAAAGGGAAACAAATGGCTTATAAAATGGAATGATATCACGTCAAACTCTATGTTAATTTGTTTAGAACACTTCATATATATTTTTTTTAAATAATCATGATCAATAAAACTTAGTGGTGTGTCATGTACCCTGGGGGTACACTGGGAAACACTGGTCTACAGTATGAAGAACATCATCTTGACCACAGACAAGGCCCTACAGTTGGTTGGACACAAGCCCAACACCTTCAAATTCCTCCACGATTACAAATAAAGTTCCAATGACTCAAACACCCGACTAATATCCACACACAGCTAACACAGACACTCGGAAAATCACATTTCGCTGCGAAAGACCTCTTGATTAAGTTCATACAAGGCTTTCCAAAGTTCTATTTTGAATGATTAAAAATAAAAAGAGATTCCTAACAAACAAGACTAGCAGCTACAATTCACATCCATAATTTCTTTAAAAACCTTCTTGACTTAAAGTAAGACGAGAAAACGACTCAACTAGAACATACAGCCATTATTACGAAGAGATTCGTGAACTCACGCTTGTGTTGATGCTGACTAGAGTAGCCTAATGTTCTGATATGTGCCGGCACTAGCCGAGAACAATGAGACCTACTCGGAGTAAGTTAACAGTAAAGATGACATCTGTTTCATTAACAAGGTCATATAAGGAGGACGAGACCAGATTAGCCATCATCCGTAGATATCACAACTCAGGGTTGCCACTATTTATATTTATAATTCAAAATTCCGTGTATTTTACAAACAATTTAGAGGAGTGTTTGACCTTCCAGCGACATTCAACGACCTATACTCCTGGTGGAGTGAGGGAAGATAAGACATATGTTCGAATCAGCGTTTTTAGTTTTTCAGTTTGCGAAAGTTGGAGCATGGGGTCATAACGAAGCTTCACTACTCCGGCTATTTCTTGTTGCAATTTCTGTGTTGGGTTAATTTCAGGTGGAGCGGGTTATCAGCCCACACAACCCATGAATTTCTAGGAACAAAAGAGAAAGAGCCTACACATTTTTCCGAAAATATACTTTCACACGCCTTCCATGAATCTCATCTATTTAAAGCATGCAGTAAAATCTCCTAAATTCACAAATATTCCAGTATTTTGTAGTTCTTTTGGGTTATATTCCCTGTTTTCCTGATTATTTTACTAGACAAAGGAAATTTGCTGTGTTTTCCAGGTGCGTGGCAGCCCTGATTTGCCGATTCTGGTGGCCAGGTTAATATTCCTGGTCATCTGAACTGGAGTTATTTTGAAAAGTCTTTGTCGTCCACCTTTGGGTCATATAAATGCCAGCACAGCTACTTTGAAAATAAAAGTTCCCACTACCCTTACACAATTGTGTGAACCAAAAAAAACAACACAAAATTGCACATGAAAAATATTTAGTCTTCACACAAAACAAATTAATGATTAGCTAACGTAACAATAATAATAATAATAATAATAAAATAAAGCATAGTACACAAAACACAATAAAATGGTTGCTAAACAAATATAATATGTTTCATTGTATAAATGTACAATGAATCTGAACTGACCTAGTTCAACATTTTGTTTGAGAACATGAGAACAATAAACATTCTATGATGGAATGATTCAACATACAGCAAATACAAAGTTTGCTCTTGATAACAACAGATTCATTACAGCAATAATTCAAAGTACAGCTATTAATAAAATTATTTTTGCAAAATAATAGGAATAAAATAACTTAACAAATTGTATAAAAAAGTTTTAATGTTTTGTTTTTCTTATCTTTAGTGTCAGAATTAGCTTTAGAATAATGTATAAGTGTGAAGAAACTAATGTTTAGTGGGAGGAGGGCTAGGAATAACATTTAGGGAGGGGGAACATAATATTTGGGTGAGGGCCCAATATTATGTTAAGGAGGGGGGCCAGCATATCTTGGGGTAGACATAATGTTTAGGAGGGGCAGGCATAATATTTGAGGGAGGGGGCATGCATAGCATTTAGGGGAGGGGGGATAGACAATGTTAGGTGATCTGTGCCGATATAATCAGAGAGTTCAGAAAGTGCACGTTACATACCTAAAATAAATAAATAAAATTTAGGGGAGGGGGGGGGCAGGTATAACAGTTGGGAGAGGGGGCGGACATAATGTTTAGAGTAAAGGGGGTCAGGCATAATGTTTGGGGAGGTAAATATGTTTCAAATCTTTTATTTTGTGTGCACATGATATTGGTTTTTCATCCTATTCATTTCTTAAGGACATGTGAAACACACAAAAATGGAACATGTCATGTGAAAAATGTCATTTTTAGAAATAGTACACACAAAATAATAATAGTAATATAATAATAATAATAATAATAATAATAATAATAATAATAATAGTGGTAACAGAGCACAAACCCAATTAAGTTAAAACTTACAGAATATATTTCATTTCTGTCTGGATATGCCGATTTAACTTTTATTTTGAGTAAATTTTACACCAAATGTTAAGGGGCCCCATCTAAAATCTTAAGGGCCTAGACTTACTAAACTGTCGTCACCACAATGAGCTGTTAAAGAGCCGGTGTGTGCCGGCCCAGTGAACCAAGTGGTGCAATCTTCTAGCTGTTGACGACCGCAAGCACCACGACCTTACCGTCCCTCAGAGGAACCAGGAGATGTGTGTTACCTGTTGTCACCACAACGGACTGTATTGGCACATGTAGGGGTACGTCATACACAGGGTGCAGGCTGGAACAAACACACAGGTCACGTCGTGGTCGAGAGCGCTGAGTTGTTTGTATGTATCCATGTAGAGCTTACATTAGTTAGTAAATGTATAGAACGATAGTAAGAGAGTTCTTTATGTCTTATAAAAATTGGAACAGGATTTCTGGCCAGAGATTCACACAAAACGTTTGATTTACTAGAAACCTTGTCAGTTAAGACAAGCAGAAAAGTTGACTTGGTGGGTTTTTATCCTGGGTATGATGACTGGTTTATATTATTGCTTGTGCCCTTCATTTACATTGAAAGGTTGAAAGCAAACCTTGCTTGATTCCACCATAGCGTAACCTATAAGATAGGGCCATGGTATAATCAGTCAAGGTAAGATTGTTACTTCTCAGAGTAAATGGAGTGTACATGATACTAGCAGCTTACTTTATCATAATTTCAAGAAAATTACAACAACATAACTAAATAGAGTCAATTTTAATCTAGTAAGAAATGTCAGCCTGTACATGAGGATTGAATCCGAGACCTTTGTACACAGACGTTCTACCACTAAGACAGAGATGTTGGTTCCTCTCGTAATCAGGGCCATCTTTTGCTAATGATAACTGGTGAAAGTATCAGCCAATCACAGCTATCCATAGCGACTCGTAACTGCAATGTCGTGAACATCACATCAGTTTCTGACAGGGGGATCAAGCTCCTAGCTGCCCCTGTATCTATGCAAGACTCACCCCAGTATCCTACTCATGGTGAGATCCCCCGCATCGTCCACGGTGACAAGATAGTCTCCGGCCGCCACCAGCCCCGTCACTTGCCCTGACACGTACTTGGACCCCAAACTTTCTCCGTTGATGGAGAACACGTGTACAGAATGACTCATCTGCAAGATGCATACAATGACTGCAGTACTTCATCACAATTACACGCACTTTCTAAACACAAAGTCACACAAACACCCAGGCTAGAGTAGCAAGGGTTGATAAAATGTAAGGGTGTACAAAACTTAGAAAACAACGCTTAATTTTTTTTTTTTTTGCTTTGATAATTATGAAGCTTTGCCAATTAATATATTGGCAGCTAAAATAAACATTTATGTTCAATTTTTGTCATTTTTCGTTGTATATACATTCCAGATAAATGTTCAAGTAAGTTAAAGGCATGTTGCAAGAGTAATGTAATTTATCAACTTCCAACCAAACACTTTACAACATTCTTAAGCGTTGTGTGTTGTGTGTGTGTGTGTGTGTGTGTATGTATATATATATATATATATAAAAAAATTTATACAAAGAACTACAGTTGGAAAATGTGTGGACTTCATTTGTCTTTGGGAATATTTTGAATATTAAATTCGTCTCCGCAACCCATTAGTCGAATTAAACCATATATTATGAGTTATGACACTAACCATGATTGACCAAAGGTCATTTATACTCTACTATTGACACTAAATTAAACAGGTCCTACAAATGTGTACCCCAGAAGACACTAAGCACTCAGCCTCTGGGACAGTATATTAGTGGTATAACCAGAGACATATCGTCTGAATAAAGAATGTACATTGGACCGCTGGTCTTCTGTCTGTCCATACGTGAAGTTTACAGTCGAAGTTTAATCAAAGGCAGAGATCGAGCACTTTGGGCTGCAGCAGGTCTATTCATTAATATAGAGTATTTTCAGAAATCTACTTATTTTTACAATTTAAATAATAAGATCCAATGTGTCAGCCTGAAAGCGAACAATACCAAACGAACAGCAATTGTCTGTTGGTGAAGATAGTGTCGTGGTCAGCATAGCGTACCCAATGGCCGCTAATCTCAGTTTTCTAGACCGAGGATGCTACTTATTTATTTAAGTAGATCCTCATTTGTCCTCATGAGGCCGAGTTTGGCCACGTTTTAGGCAAACTGCTTAAAAGACTTCTCTGAAGTGGTCTTTACAATCAAAAACTTGTTTAATTTTTAAGAGATAAAATAGATAAATATGTATGAAAGGTACATGTAAGTATGAAGAGAATAATACACTTATAAATCTCCAGAGTAAAATCCAAAACACGGTTTGGTGGCCAAAGGGTTCGAGAAGTCACTCTTGTAAGAGGGGATAACCTTAACAGGTTGTAAGAAACTTGAGTTTAGTACTAGAAATTTACATTACTTTTATTACTATTTTCTTTATTAAAATACAGGACTCAACGATTGTCTTTATATGTTACCTTGTTATTGGCAGCGAAGGCAATTTGCCCTTGAGAAGAAAGGGCCAGGAATGTGATCTCTGCGTCGATCCCTTGGCAACCAATGGGCTCCAACGTTCTAATGTATTGGCCCTCCTGAATGGTGTGGATATTCACCGTCCCATCCTAATGAGAAAACAAACCAGTGAGAACAGTAGTTGCGATGATGATGTCTATGTTGTGCTTTATATGTTGATAGGTTTGTTTACAAACATATAAGTAACCAGGAAGGTGGAGGCCATAGGAAGAGGTTATCCAGGCAGGAGATGGAGTACACGGAGTAAATGAGATAGTAGAGGAAACAAGGAGTACATGAGATAGTAGAGGAAGCAAGGAGTACATGAGATAGTAGAGGAAGCAAGGAGTACATGAGATAGTAGAGGAAGCAAGGAGTACATGAGATAGTAGAGGAAGCAAGGAGTACATGAGATAGTAGAGGAAGCAAGGAGTAAATGAGATAGTAGAGGAAGCAAGGAGTACATGAGATAGTAGAGGAAACAAGGAGTACATGAGATAGTAGAGGAAGCAAGGAGTACATGAGATAGTATAGGAAGCAAGGAGTACATGAGATAGTAGAGGAAGCAAGGAGTAAATGAGATAGTAGAGGAAGCAAGGAGTACATGAGATAGTAGAGGAAGCAAGGAGTAAATGAGATAGTAGAGGAAACAAGGAGTACATGAGATAGTATAGGAAGCAAGGAGTACATGAGATAGTAGAGGAAGCAAGGAGTACATGAGATAGTAGAGGAAGCAAGGAGTAAATGAGATAGTAGAGGAAGCAAGGAGTACATGAGATAGTAGAGGAAACAAGGAGTACATGAGATAGTAGAGGAAACAAGGAGTACATGAGATAGTAGAGGAAGCAAGGAGTACATGAGATAGTAGAGGAAGCAAGGAGTACATGAGATAGTAGAGGAAGCAAGGAGTAAATGAGATAGTAGAGGAAACAAGGAGTACATGAGATAGTATAGGAAGCAAGGAGTACATGAGATAGTAGAGGAAGCAAGGAGTACATGAGATAGTAGAGGAAGCAAGGAGTACATGAGATAGTAGAGGAAGCAAGGAGTACATGAGATAGTAGAGGAAACAAGGAGTACATGAGATAGTAGAGGAAGCAAGGAGTACATGAGATAGTAGAGGAAGCAAGGAGTACATGAGATAGTAGAGAAGAAGGAGTACATGAGAAGTAGAACAAGATAGAGATAGTAGAGGAAGCAAGGAGTACATGAGATAGTAGAGGAAGCAAGGAGTACATGAGATAGTAGAGGAAGCAAGGAGTACATGAGATAGTAGAGGAAGCAAGGAGTACATGAGATAGTAGAGGACAAGATCAGAGAGTAGCAATCAGATAGTAGAGGAAGCAAGGAGTACATGAGATAGTAGAGGAAGCAAGGTACATGAATAGTAGAGAACAAGATACAGAATAGTAGAGGAAGCAAGGAGTACATGAGATAGTAGAGGAAGCAAGGAGTACATGAGATAGTAGAGGAAGCAAGGAGTACATGAGATAGTAGAGGAAACAAGGAGTACATGAGATAGTAGAGGAAGCAAGGAGTACATGAGATAGTAGAGGAAGCAAGGAGTACATGAGATAGTAGAGGAAGCAAGGAGTACATGAGATAGTATAGGAAGCAAGGAGTACATGAGATAGTAGAGGAAGCAAGGAGTAAATGAGATAGTAGAGGAAGCAAGGAGTAATGAGATAGTAGAGGAAGCAAGGGTCATGAGGGCACGCAGATAATGGAGTGAAGCAAGGTAACATGACCCTAGTGGAACCCAGGAACTGTCTAGAGGCCCATACATAGATGTAGAGGCAGAGTATGTTGTAACACTAGAGAACCATATAGAGGAACACATTAGTGAGCAGATAGTTGGCAGCAGGAGTACATTTAGTAGAGCGGTTGAGTGTAGAGGAAGCGATGTTAAAAAGATAGTGGCAAGGGATGGGCACCTAGTGGAGCGTGAACTGACTCTCAGAACTGTCTAGAGGGCCCTAGTGGGCTGTTAAGGACAGGGCCCTTAGTGAGACATCCCAAACAGAGCCTAGTTATGTCAAAGAGTCAGAGCCTGTTGTACAGAATTGTTAACATGCTTTGATGTGCTGGGAGATGTTCAATAGTCAAACCATCTGCATCATAAACCAGAGAAACGGTGAATGGATGATGGCGGGACTAGGGTGTTGAACGACTATCAAAGGTTCTATGATTATTTATTAAACTTGTAATGGAAGGGTCCACCCATAGTTGGTTATCGAGGTTTTTGACATCGTCTGCCCCAAGTTACAGCATCACAAGAATACGACTAAAGGTAGCCAGGACTGTTGTAACTGGCATAATATGTAAAATCTTATGGCGAGAAGATATCAGTTACTTTAAACTACAATCATATAATTTAGCAGTAATAAATAAGAATTAACTATAGTTCAATTATTAATCACAATAAACAATCATTTGCAGGAATTATGAATAAAGAGATTATATATTATAT
This sequence comes from Timema cristinae, assembly GCA_039000515.1. Taxonomy (NCBI): domain Eukaryota; kingdom Metazoa; phylum Arthropoda; class Insecta; order Phasmatodea; family Timematidae; genus Timema; species Timema cristinae. The sequence goes on from JBCFYV010000001.1 coordinate 9,910,352, forward strand.
TTTGAGCACAGCAGCTTATGAGTCATGTGTGAGTGAAATCTGGACATGGGTTATATTCCTGTGTGCAAGTGTCATTTTTAAACTTTAAGGTTTACCTGCATTCAAAATGCACATATTATCAAAGTTGGTATTAAGAATGATTATAATTGCAAGTGAGTGTAAACTTATGATTTAAAACTATAATCCTGGGGTATTATTCTTGCAAGTCAACTTACTTTATAAAGTTCTTATTTAGCTCAATTTTATGATGAGATTTGTTGTAATCTAGAAGTAAAGTTAACACAAGTTGAAAAGTTGGCAAATTTAATTCTTGTTCCCGCAGGAGAATATTCAAACACACTAAGATGCGCAGGTCTTGCCTAAAGTTACTCTCTGCTGGTGAAGGAGCAGTCTGATGTGCCTTGGAATTTATCTCCTGGGTTTTGTTGTGTTTTAATTGTCAACTTTAATAAGACCTACATTTTTCTGGTAACTGTAGGCTTTGCCCTTTTATCCTTCTATCAATGTTCATTAATTACAACCATTTGGAACATTTATTGACTTTTTTTCCCCCCATTCTATCATAATCTAGACATACCATAACAACATCCACTAAATCCACTAAGGGGTTTACAATCCACACACACCAGCCACCTGAGGGGCCCTCATGAGAAAGTGGTCCGTGGCTGTAATTTAAAGAGATTATGAAATAAAAACAACTATCATCAGGCAAATATCCACTTATCTACGCTCACCCTCCATTGACCTACCTGGGCCCCAGACACTACCATGTCCAGCTCCGTCATGACCCCCACACAGGTGACGGGCCGATCATGTCCGTACAGTGTGACGGTGGGTCGAGGAGAGGCATGTCCTGGGAGGAGCTGCTACCAGACCCGAGCAGACTCACATCCCAAACCACGCAGGTGGAGTCCCGGGACCCTGTCACCAAGTAGGAGCCGCAATGGTCTAGTGCCACGCATGTCACCAGGTCTGTCAACAATCACAGGAACAGTTTCTTTTAGCACTGCATCTCAGTACTTGTTCAGGTTGTATGTCTATGTACTTAATACATAACATGTTAGAGATTAGGAAGATTGAATTTAAACAAAGTGTATCCGCATTTGCGTAGAGGGAGCTGGGAAACTACCCACTGTAGACCCGACCGGGATCAAACCCCAATCTCCTCATCCTCAGCAGTCCAATCTATTGCGAGAGTGACGCCTTAGACCATGCGGCCACTGAAGCGGGCCATTCAGTAAATAAAACACCTCCAGTAGACCCCGATCTTCCTCTCCAACAGGATATTGTGGAGAAAAGTACTGACCGAAGTGTCTCCTGACGGAGGCGATCGTCTTGTTCTTGGAGAGACTGAATACTCTGAGGCTACTGTCCCAATATCCGCCACTGAACAGGAACTTGGCGTCGTGGGATACCACAAACAAGTGACTGTTGAGAGGCAGGCTCGGATGGAAGGGCCCAGTCAGCTTCCGCCTTGTCCTGGGAACACATTCACAAACCTCTTCATTCTCAGTAGATTATTATTATTAGCACCGCGTCTTACTACCCGTTCGGTTATACGCACTTACGCTAATGTGTAATGTTAGGGTGATTGTGAGATGAAATGGAGGACCTACAGTTTAACGTGGAATCCGAACCACGGTGGAGGCCTGGCATTCCCCACATTCACAAGTTGTGATTAATACACGTATTGTAAGAGGTGAAGGAAGGGTTTGGTAATCAGATAAATCTGTGCCGGGACCGAGGATTGAACCCCGGCCGCCAGCACAGAAGTCTGACACCTTACCCTTAGACCACATGGTCACCCTTCTCAGTAGACCTGACCGGGATTACTCCCCAGTCCAACACGAGAGTGACGCCTTAGACCATGCGGTCACCAAATCAGGTCGCACAATGTTAATCTTACTTTGTGTTGTTGAGGGTGGGGTCAACGTCCAAGGTGAAGCCCCTGTTGGAGTGGCGGTCGTAGGGTTGCCAGGAATGGGCACCCACCACTCCCCCTTTGGAGACACTGAGGAGTGTGTCAGCCATCCCTGTCTGGAGGAAACTGCGCGGGGGAGAGCGCGGAGCACTCAGGAACACCAGCGGGTCCTTCTCGCTGCACACCTGAGGACAAAAACACTCGCTTAGCCAAGATAAGACTATACCAGGGTTATCCAAACTGTGGTATGTTTACCTCCCCAGGGGTGAGGGAAGGATTTTAGGATGTTATTAATTTTATAAGACTACAATTAGTTACCAGCCTAGGCATTGAGGGGTTCAAAAATGTGGGGTTTTTCCCAGCACCATGTCTTACTATCCGTTCGGGTCAGACGCTTATGTACTGATTAAGCTAATGGTGTCAAGAATTAGGAAGGTTGAATTTAGAGTATGTGTATCCACATTTGCGTGTAGAGAGAATGGGAAACCATTTGTGGAAAACCACCCTATATTCATCCAACAGAGATTTGAACCTCAATCTCCTAGTCATCGACAGACTAGTCTAGTGGGAGGGTAGCGCCTTAAACCATGTGGCCACCAAAGTGGGTGATACATTATTTATAATATTTTCGTGGAGTGGGGGAACCTTCAAAACACCCCTACTTCCCCCTCAATACAGCCCTGAAAAAATGGCACTTAACAGGATGATCAAATAAACATTAAACGTAGGATACAAGGAAAAGACGTACCAGAAGAATACAGGTTGAAAATTTCACATTTAAAATAAAGAGAAAACAACTAAATTTTAATGTGCATTTGTTTATTTCCTCTCCCGACTTTATGAACAGAGTGCAGGTATGGAAGAACTCCCTCCCTCGACTGACCTCGACATGGAAGGGCCGCATGTTGTCGAGAAAGAGCGTGAAGTCGGCCCGTCTTAGTTCAAGTCTCAACATCTTGGCAGTGAAGTCGTCCAAGGACAGGCGCTGAGGGTGAGGTTCTCTCAGTAGCTGACTGGGCGTCTGACCAAAGTTGTTGATCATTCCCTCCACTGCCTCGCGCTCCACCGGGTTGGTGATGGCATCCAGGTCTACAGCGCCCTCGTAACTACGACAAACACCGACATTTATATACGGTTGGAATAAACATACAAACAACAGCTCACATCTTTAATGGTAAATATGGTCACTACTTGTAAGTTCAAGGCTCGATTATAACCAGAAATATTAAGTTACTGACAGTAGGATTGTCACAGAACATGTTAACAAAAAAATGCACATAAGTAAACACAAAGAAAAAAAAACTAAAAATGACCTTGACAAAATAATAATAAGATTATCTATTTTCAGTGATCTTATATTGAGAACATTCTGCACCAGTCAGTTTATGTGGATGCACTGTCAATGCGTGTGTGAGTGTAGATGTATTTATATTTGACAGTTCTGTCAACTCTGACCTGCAGTAGTAAAATACGTTCAAAGCCTCCACAGCCTTCGGGCCTTTCTGTTTGAAGCCGAATATGAGATCGATCCACTCGTGCAGATGGGCCGACACAAACTCGCTCTCCTGGGGCAGAAACACAGCACCATAATGAACCAACCAACACACATCTCTCGTGCTAGACTAGGACTCTAGTCCACAACAAACAAATAGCAGCCATGACAATGTCAAAGCATCCAGCTTCAACACGACCAAAATTATAGCACTATGGTTCGATCCCAGGTCAGGGTAAATGGAATCTTGAGAAAATGTGAGGCATGATTTTATTTGGAGATCGCTATAAGGGAAGTTCCAAGTGCTGAGTAAAATAATGTATTTAGTATTAGTCCAATTATAATGGTGATAAAGTTGGGTGTTGTTGTCTTAGGTTAAGTTATTTATAGGCTTTGGACTATGTGAAAAGTGAAAGTTAAATAAATTAATTAATTAATACTAACACACAATGGTGGACTTTAATATTATCTCTATTATGAATACCTCGTTTAGATTTACAAGGTTTATTTTGTTATATTTCTTCCAAATATAATAAAAAGGACTTTAATATTTGTAGACAAAGTTGAGTATAGCAACCAAATCAATCAATATCAATAAAAAAAAGCAGCAGTGTGCAAAGTCCTCTCAATTTTTAATCTAATATACGAGATATTCCCAAATCCAAGTGGAAGTTTAAATAAATATTTTAAAATGTTTTATGATGCAGAAATGTATAACATATTTCGGCCGAAGCCGGTAAATCAAGTTACTAATCACAACATGTAGTTCAATATCGATAGATTGGTCTTACAAGAATAATAATTTGTGGTGTACACAACAATAGAGAATGACTTAGAGCTGCATAGTTGTCAAAGCCGGGGGATCATTTGTAAAAATAGGTAAACTTGCATTAATTTTGACTCCTTTCCATGAAACAAGTTGACACAATGAATAATGAGGATATTTACTGACCAGAGCCTTCCTGTGTTTGTAAATGAAGTCCTCAGCACTACTGGCCCAGGGGGGCAGAACCACATCATTCACACGCTCCTTAGTACCTTGGAGGAGACCAAGGTCGAACCTGACCACAGAAATAGTGCATTATCGACTACTCTTATAAAATAAAGTATTTGTAAATTCCATACGAGTGAAGAATTACCCTGAGTACAGGTTGATTCCTGGGTAACTCAGTGGTAGAAAGTTGAGGCACGAAGACAAAGATCCTGAGTTTGATTCCATGTTCATGTCATTTTCAACTATATTTAATTTAAATGAAAATAAAATTCTATTTCTTCTTTTGATTTTCAATAAATAAACTCTAGTGTCAGTCATTTTACAGTTAAATGTAGCTTATTTATTATTAAACAATTAAACTCTTTCCAACATAGAAGAACAGTTATAAAATAAACCTATTTAAGATAGCAGAAGAGTTTGAATTGAATTAGTCTGTGAATCTCTGACAAACTAAGGGAGAAAAACTTTTTCCAACCCTTGTTTTCATGATTTAAAGAAGGTAACGATTCCATAAATTGTGTTTTTATCTCGGTAATCTTCAGAACAAGATTTTTCTAGTTAATAGCCACTAGCCCTGTGGTTAAAGGAAGTTAACCTTGGGTTCTTCAAGGGATCTTTCATGAAAATATGTGAAAAATGACCCATTTTGGTGGCCGCATGGTCTAACGCGCTACTCTCGCAGTAGATTAGACTGTCAATGATGAGGAGATTAAGGTTCAAATCTTGATTGGGTGTAGTGAGGGTGATTTTTTCCAAAATGGTTTACCACTCTTCTTCCATGCAAATGCGTGTACAGCTCATCTAACTATAACCTTTCTAATCCCTAAAACCATTAGCGTAATTAGTACATAAGTGTATAACCCAAAATGGTTACGGTAATAAGATGTGGTGGTAAAAAAATATGGAAAAACTAATTACAAAGTCTGTAACTAAACGCCTAAATAGATTAATTGTTTTAATTGGTATTATATAGTGTTTCTACACTAATTTTTTAAACCAAAAACAAGATTTTTATTTTAAATTTGACCACCCTATGAACATATAACATATAATATATCATATATACATCAAAGACCTGGTTTTGGAACTTATTACAGTTAACATTGGGTTCTTTGGCTCTGAGCGTCAACGTTCTACCACTGAGCTACCCAGGAATCACACTGTCTCAGGGTAATTCCTCACTCATAATTTAAGGCAAAGTCTGTGAGGGACGTGTGGATTCATCAGTCCTAGAGCTCAGAATCAGCTTTTTGCTACCACTTGTACAAGATTTAATTGTACAGGTTTGATGAAACACTTGAGGGTGGAAATAAACATTGGTAACAGACAGAGCCATCTCTGGGCACATTCGATAAACTCACTTGTTCAAGTTCTTGAGGAACTCGGGAAAGTAGAAGAACTCGGGAATGAGTTCCTTGACGTCGTTTGGGTTATCCATGAGCAGTTTCCATGTCTGAGGGATGGAGTGGAACTGTCTGTCCGCAACATCGAACCTGGACAAAACACACATCACATACTCGACGTTACACCTGTATTTCCCCCCTCTATGCATATGAATATTTTTATTAATCATTTTTATGGTAGTGTGTTTGATAAACAATATAAGGTGGATTTTGATAAGATTTCATAGACTGTTATAAATATTTCTTTCCTCTGAAAGTGGAGGCCATGAGAATGAGGTTTGTGAGGAGTAAGTTGACTGTCACGAGAAGGAAAAGGATTAGGAATAAAGTTATCCAGGACAGAGTAGGAGTACAGGGAGTACATGAGATATATAGGAAGCAAGAGTGAGATGGTATGGTCATGTAATGAGGATGGAAAAAGAGAGAACACCAAAGAGAATGATGGAGATGAAGTAGGTAGGAAAAAGATTGAATGAAGACCAAGAAAGAGCAGATAACAGAAAGTATGCAGGTGAGAGGAGAGAAGAACATGGAAGCGATAAAAGCAGGAGGAATGGTAGAAGGAAGAGGAAGATGGATGCATTTTACTATACTGGCCCGGCCTAGGCTGGACACAGATGATGATCATGATTTCTTCAGGATTTAGCTTCATTTGGAGGACTACATTGGCTAGGCCATGACCCCCAAAATGGATAAATGACTGGAAACTCATCAAGCAACACTGTTTTAACCTCCTAGATGAGAACCAAGCGATACAACCTACCTGCCGCTCTGCAGCTCAACGTGCAGCGAAGTGAATGGCTCCACCCTCACCAAATAGTGCAGCACCCCAGCCGAGTTGGAGTAGTGGGTGCCGTAGTGGAACTTGGCGATGGTACCTAGGGGGGACACATACGTTGAAAATCCAAGACATGGGACTTGGACCAGAATGGTAGCAAAATAATCAGGGAAGAGGAATCCTTTAATCAATAATCCTGAGGTGTGTAAAGATCTACACATTACTCTCCCCCCTCCCGCCTAAGTTTTCTCCAAGTATCTTACTATAGAAGATGTAAAAAAAAAACTTACACTTTACATAATAACTTAAAAAGTGACAAAACTCCAGAAAACAGATGACTCACCCGAAGGATCCTCAAAACTGTCAAACTTGGCCTTGACCTCGGGTATATTCTTGGGGTTGACAACCCCGACAGGTCGGGAGAGATCTCTGAAGGAGGCCGGGTTGTTGAGATCCAGTTCCTGAGAGGTGTAGTCGCCAGAACCCATGGAAACACAGGGTACTGGGAAAGGTCGTTGTAAGTGCGTCCCGCTAGGGTGTTCAACTGGGACATATATGTCAAATTCAAACATCAGCGTGTGGCTTGGATATCAATACAGGTGTAAAGGTATCAAGAGAACATCAGGTTATTATAGTTGGTGTTAGCAATACAAGTGGAGAGGTATCAGGAGAACATCAGGTTATTAGAAGTGAAGAGATATAAGAAAGTCAGGTATAGAGTGAAGAAACAAAAAGTCATGTTATTATAGATGGTGTTAGCAATACAAGTGGAGAGGTATCAGGAGAACATCAGGTTATTAGAAGTGAAGAGATATCAAATGAACATCAGGTTATTAAATGAAGTGTAGCAGAGAACATCAGGTTTGAAGTGAAGAGCTATCAAGAGAACGTCAGGTTATTTAGATGTGTTAGCAATACAAGTGGAGAGGTATCCAGGAGAACATCAGGTTATTAGAAGTGAAGAGCTATCAAGAGAACTCAGGTTATTATAGATGGTGTTAGCAATACAAGTGGAGAGGTATCAGAGAACATCAGGTTATTAGAAGTGAAGAGATATCAAATGAACATCAGGTTATTAGAAGTGAAGAGGTATCAGAAGAACATCAGGTTATTGAGGTAGCGACTCATTACTTTGATAGAGTGTTTAGCAGACAAACTTGGAAAATGATAGCCAGTATATGAGATTAAACTCGACTCTCTACCACTGAAGTTATTCATGTGTTCATTCAGCACTCTCTCTTTACTTCAAGGTCGCACATGTGGACATCTGCTGTGGAGCTATATCTGGTTGAAGATACTATCTGCCATCAAAGCATTGACAACTGTTGAGTCTTTTGTTGCAAGTTGAGAATTTTTGTATGCATGGTTTGTAAAAATATTAGAGATCCATCATATATAAGTGGTTAGAGCATTTGTTTTCCAAGACAAGGATTTTGAGTTAGATTCTTACGTCAAGCATTATTTATCAACTAGATTGACAACTTTATTCAGTGTTTTTCACTGCATATTACTAGCTTTTTGGTTATATCCATTTATATTAAATTTAAAAAATATAACGCTAATGGAGTAGGATAGAATTGAAGAAATGTGCTTACATATGTCGAGAAAGAGTAGGAAACTACTTGGGGGTAAAATATCCTCAGTACACCTGACAGGGTTTCAAACCTTGATCTCTCTGTCATCGACAGTCCAGTCTATTGCGAGACTGATGCGTTAAGACAGTTTAAGCACTGAAGCGAGTTTATTGATAAGTAACAACTTTGATCATATAATTATGTGTCTGGTGGCAGTAGTGTACCTGCATGAGGTAGTCGAAGTTGGATATCTCCCTGTTGACCCACTTCTGGGTGAGCCCTGAGGACCGCAGCAGGTCGGCCGGAGAGCGGCTACCATACTGGTACAAGCTGGGGGGACGTAGACTCAGGATGCGTGTGAACACCTTGTTCCTGGTCTTTGGACAAACGCAACCATTGGGTATTTATTGCAATCAAACAAGGTGGTGAAATCAACCTTACTCACATACTTGTAAATGGTGTTCACAGTAACCAAGTATTATTTTAAAACTATAGTTGTTGATCGTTGAGTACATATATTGGTCTGTCCTTACAATGCTTACTGAATCCAAACAGAAGAGTCAGGAAAATAAGTAACAATGAAACATTAGGGTTATCAATGTCCCTGTTAAGCGAGGTTTTGGAAAAAAACTGCCCCATATGCCCTCCTCTATGGGCAGCCTTGCTCATGTTCCCAAATTAAAGGGTGGGTAATTAAAACAAAGGTAATCTCTCTATGTTCCTAGCTGCAAGTTCCCGATTATTCTTTTGATAGTTTTATCTTCAGTCATTGATACTTTTATTTTGATATGAGTATACTATTGATTGTGGAAATGAGAAAAGTATCAATATCACATCACTAGTAGCAAATTGTCTCACCTTGGTGGAGAAATTGAGGAAATAGTTGGTTTGGTCAGTTAGGAAGAACTCAAGGGCGCTTCTTCTGAGGTTGTATCGACGCAGGTGTACCTCTCTTAGTTGAGACAAGGCCCACTGCAACACACATCATTGTGCTCTCAATACTGTCATCTGGCATGATCGTCAGTAGCAACACAAATCATTGATTGTCAGCAGCCGATAGGACCTTGGTTAGAGCCCCAAATGTGTGTATTTGTCCTGTTACTATCTCTGGTACTAAGGTTGAGACTTGAGGTGGTTTTAGAGCTCAGTTGGGCAATCAGCTCTAAGTTTCAAACCTGGTCATTAACAACTTAAAACTATGTAACTTGAAGAACAAGGTGAGGAGAATGAATTTCGACTAAAATGCACCAAGTGAAGTGCTTTATTCATGATGTATAAATGATCAAGGTAACTCATTTACATATTACAATATCGATATATTCGATATATTTTAGCACCATGTCTTACTACCCTTTCGGGTTGCATACATAAGCACTAATTACACTAACGTTTAAGGATGAAGAAGGTTGAATTTAGAGGACGAGTATCCGTATTTGCGTGGAGAGGGAGAAGGAAACCATTTAGGGGAAATCACACTTAGTACAACCGACCAGGTGTCGAATCTCAATCTTACCCATCATTGGCACTCAAGTCTAACACGAGAGTGAATATCTAGTGTGGAGTGAATAGATGTGTTTAGTGTCTTGCCCATCTCCCGTGGTCCTTGGTTCAATCAACCTGAACACTCATGAGGATAGCAAGGTCGCCGCATAACTATCCAAGCGACTGTTCTAATTACTGCAGTCAATGACCTTGAAATCCTGCCGCTCCACATCGTCCTTCAGCTGGCTCAGGTCGTAGAAGTACACGTGGCTGGTGGTGAGGTCCAGCCGGCCCTTGACTACTGACATGAGGGTCACCAGTTCACATTCCTGGTAGAGGATGAGCTTCTCTTTGCCCGAGTTCTCTGGACCCTCGTTCCTAGGACAGTACAATGGACACTGCTGACATCTCTCTGGAGAAGAACATACTGACATCTCTCTGGAGGGCACAATACTGACATCTCTCTATCTCTCTAGAGAGGCACACTACTGACATCTCTCTGGAGAGGCACACTACTGACATCTCTCTGAGAGGCACAATACTGACATCTCTCTGGAGAAGAACACTATGAAATCTCTCTAGAGAGGCACACTACTGACATCTCTCTGGAGAGGCACACTACTGACATCTCTCTGGAGAGCACACTACTGAATCTCTCTGGAGAGGCACAATACTGACATCTCTCTATCTCTCTAGAGAGGCACACTACTGACATCTCTCTGGAGAGGCACACTACTGACATCTCTCTGGAGAGGCACATACTGACACTCTCGGAGAGGCACACTATGACATCTCTCTAGAGAGGCACACTACTGACATCTCTCTAGAGAGGCACACTACTGACATCTCTCTAGAGAGGCACACTACTGACATCTCTCTGGAGAGGCACACACTGACATCTCTCTGAGAGGCACACTACTGACATCTCTCTGGAGAGGCACAATACTGACATCTCTCTGAGAGGCACAATACTGACATCTCTCTGGAGAGGCACACTACTGACATCTCTCTGGAGAGCCACTACTGACATCTCTCTGGAGAGGCACATACGACATCTCTCTGGAGAGGCACAATACTGACATCTCTCTGGAGAAGAACACTACTGAAATCTCTCTAAGAGGCACACTACTGACATCTCTCTATCCCGCTCTAGAGAGGCACACTACTGACATCTCTCTATCCACTCTAGAGAGGTGGACTCACTCTGCCTCCGAGACCATCTCAGCTCCTCCTCCAGGCTGTTATCCTCCTCTGTCTCTCCACGGACCACGGCCGAGGCCAGGTTGATGGAGAGCGGGATCTCCTCCGACTGCATGCGACTCAGCCAGCCTGAGGAACACACGAGTCTCGGTAATAACATGAACATAACAGGAAATGTTCATGCTCTCCTGATAATAGTAATATATATTTTAAACGATATTCTTTGGTTTTGGGATTTGAGCTCATATTTTCATGTTTTGAATAATTTGTTAGTCCTTTTTATTCATAATTATATACAATCACGAAAATATCGATTTGTTTAAAACGTGAATGGGTTCATTTTAAAAATTATTTCCAAGAGCCCTATCTTGCAAATTTTAATATTTTTTTCCAAACAAATTTAAAGCCTAGTGTTTACTCGAAAATATCAATTTAAAAAAAAAATACAACAGTGATGCCATAATTTTAATAAACGACAATTGCTTTCAAAAGTAATTTCTCTATCTACGCCAAAACGATTTTATATATATATATTTTTTTCATCTTTCAAGTAAAACTATTATTTACTTCGAGAGTTATAGTATTAATGTGACCTGGTGGTCTAGGGGTAAGGTGTCAGACATTCTATGCTGGTGGCCGGGGTTCAATCCTCGGTCCCGGCACAGATTTATCTGAATGCCAAACCCTTCCTTCACCTCTGACAAGACATCTTGTGAATGTGGGGAATGCCAGGTCGCCACCGTGGTTCGGATTCCACGTTAAACTGTAGGTCCTTCATTTCATCTCACAATCACCCTACCCATTACACATTAGCGTAAGTGCGTATAACCCGAACGGGTAGTAAGACGCGGTGCTAATAATAATAATAATAATAATATAGTATTAATATCGAAAACGCAATCTTCATACAATTTAAGTTAGTCGGTTAATGAATGAACGCTGTTAATACAGGGTTACGGATGTTATAAACAAAAAGTTATCAAGGTCTCAAAAAAAGTTCTCGAGATGTAGATTCTCATAAAAAAAAAAAATTTGACTGGGTCCAGAAATTACTCTTGTTTTTTGTCAATATTCAATACCGCCAACTTTTAATGACAAAAGATTATGTTTTTTTTAAAATTTGAGTGAGTCTTCTTTTTAAGGTTTCCTTAACTAATATAACTAAGAGTGGATATAGGGACGATACATTTCAAAGAGAGCCGAGAAATATAAATGATGCCGCTAAGGGTTCCATCTCGGTAAAAAGTATTTAGAGACATTTCTCTAGCACAATTCACTAACAAAAGTAAAGAGTTGAATGGGGGTAGTCAAATGGCTAAGGGATACATACCTACGCTGTTTCTTTTCGTGTAGGCTGCATTGACAGACAGATAAGAAAGAAATAATAAACGTGAGACAAGCCACAGACAGAGAAACACAGTTCAAGAAGAATACAAATTGTGGTGAAAAACTACTTACTAATAGACCTAAATCATTACCGTCACAAGAAAAAGTGTAATTTCTACAAAAATTAAACTTATAATACATAATAAAAAGTTAAAAAAAGATGATTTTTTTTAGGCCATGTAACCTAAAAACAACTCAATTCCTTAAATATTTAAAATAAACATTTAACATGATGATTAATACAAAATTACTGTTTATTGAAAACTACACCACATGGAAAAGCCATGCTATAAAATGCGTGTGCTAGATTACAAAGCTTGCCTAAAAGCGACAACAAAACATAAGTTTCGTGTTGGACAAGTTTAACGCAACTACAACATTTAGTTATCACATTCCAGCTCCTCAACTACACTAATATTTTGACTTTGGAATTATTGTATTCCCATTCATTTGGCTGAACTAGAGCAAGCTGTAAACAGAACATTCAGTAAAAACTCGATAATCCGGACTATTGTCAAATTTATGCTTTCTCTCGAACATCGGAGAGAGATGTATTGTGATCGTAAAAATAATAATTGAACTCATGATTTTGATAAATGTCGACGTCTCATAGTGGTTTTCTGTGTCCGTGTCTCGGGTTAGAGCCAAAACCATTTTACCTATCGGGCTAGAATTTGCTATTTAGGTTTTAGCTAGGTTCCTTCGAGGAATTATATATCTAACCCTAAAATTAAGGGTAGATTACTGAAAGGATAAAAATAGATCAAATCGATTTCCTCAAAATTCATTCAAGCAATTTTGATTAAATTTAATATTCAGGCACTGTTTATTACAAACAAAATGGCAACAAGGGTAAATTGTAAAGAAGTAGGACTATTAGATACACTTTTCTATTTAAAACATATTTTTACCGAACCAATCATTTCTGACCTATAAACAAACATATATTTATTGAGGCCAGTGAAATATAAAATTAATTGTTATCGTCTTTGGCTGACAGATAATATCCCCAGTTTCTCTGTCTCTTCCACCGTCACAGGTTCGGCATCCATATTTTGTTCATAATCTACATCCAGCACTCTTCTCAGTTCTATCTGTTGCAACGTTTCACCCTCCAGTTGATCATCAGGGAGCAGGGCATCCATCAGAACCTCAACGTGTCCTACTAGCAGGTCCATTTGATCTTATTAACGTTGACAGGGCTGATGGTGGTCTGATTTTACCCAAAGCTATTTTGTACGGGATTCCCCACGGGTTTGTTGCTAATTCCGCCTTGACAAATTCCTCCCAGCTATCCCTTTTTACCGCTTCTATACTTGTTTCATATTCAGCTTTATTGCTCCTATGGATGGTCAACCTTCATAATCATCACACCTTTAGTATCTTCTTCTCGCCTTCCTGATTTCCCCCCGTAGTCTCTGCAGTCGGCAATTCCAGGGTCTGTTCCCTATCTTCTTATATTCCTTCTGAATTAATATGACCCTTCTCATGGCCTCCTTTAGATCCCACGTCAGATCCTTTGCCTTTTGATTTATATTATCACCTCTCTCCACTATCGTTGGTATCTCTACTACCTCCCTCAGCTTATCCCGGTACGCGCGACGCAAATCATATTTCCGTCATGTGCTCTTATCCATCTGATTATTGTTCCCCGCAGTGGTCAGCTCGAAGACTATCAAATTGTGGTCACTTATTGTTCCATTTCCCACCACTCTCTAACCACTGCCTCGAGGTTACATCGGGTACCGTCAATGTTGGTAGATGCTCCGGCCCTCCCCACATGAGTTGACGGTTATCCGGCCGGTTTACCTCCTCAGTCTTAGGAGCCAATCAGCTCTTCGAGTGCAGCTCCTGCGCTATCTGGTCTTGGTAGTGATTCTTCCCGTCTTTCTTATGGCGCTCTCGCTATACCACAATGGATATTTACATTTGCATCAGCAGTGCATACAGTAGGTGTTCCATTTTATACAGTAGGTGTTCCATTATATAGTGGTGTTCCATTTATACAGGTGTTCATTATATAAGTGGTGTTCCATTATACTACAGTAGGTGTTTCATTATATACAGTGGGTGTTCCATTATATACAGGTGTTTCATTATATACAGTAGGTATTCCATTATATACAGGTGTTCCATTATATACAGTGGGTGTTCCATTATATACAGTAGGTTTCCATATATAAGTAGGTGTTCCATTATATAAGTAGGTGTTCATTATATACATGGTGTTTCATTATATACAGTAGGTGTTTCATTATATACAGTGGTGTTCCATTATATACAGTAGGTGTTTCATTATATACAGTAGGTGTTCCATTATATACAGGTGTTTCATTATATACAGTAGGTTTCCATTATATACAGAGTGTTCCATTATATACAGTGGGTGTTCCATTATATACAGTAGGTGTTCATTATATACAGTAGGTGTTCCATTATATACAGTAGGTGTTCATTATATACAGTGGGTGTTCCATATATAAGTAGGTGTTTCATTATATACAGTGTTCCATTATATACAGTAGGTCTCCATTATATACATGGTGTTTCATTATATACATGAGTGTTTCCATTATATACAGTAGGTGTTCATTATATACAGTAGGTGTTCCATTATATACAGTAGTGTTCATTATATACAGTGTTCCATTATATACAGTAGTGTTCCATTATACAGTAGGTGTTCCATTATATACAGTAGTGTTCCATTATATACAGTAGGTGTTTCATTATATACAGTAAGAGCCATCTCCTATAGTGAAAATACATGTTTACTAGTATGCATCTACTCGCATGTTTCCTTATCTCTACACATGTCATATGTTCATCGCTCATCTGATTTATTTTAGTACTTGTTACACCATTGTAGAACATGATATTTGCGCTCATAGGTTTATTACCTGTGGAAATTACCCTAGTTGTTACAGGTATGTGTGGGATATTTCCTCTCATCTCTTGCATGGACACGGCATCTAGCCTCATTTCCTCTGCGAGCCTGCCTATGTATAGTTTTGTAATAAATAAATATATTTTACGGTAGTTTATTGATGAAAGATTTTTTTAAATGTCACAAACCATAAATAATATGCCGAGTGGCCACTCAAACTTTAAAATAAAATTCAAGCATAGTGATAGCTTTTTAACGGCGGTTGTGAGACTTTTAACAAATGATTCCAAATGAAAGAGTTTTAAAGGGTGTTGAACTCTGGACTCGCCACCAGATGTTAGTTAGTACTTGAGAACGTACTAAAAAAATAGTATATGAGCTTATCAGTGACCAGCGAAATAAACTTGAATAATTCAAATGCAACATAATATTATTTATTATAAGCTGAAACACGCAAATCACTCACTCACTTTAAGATAGGATTTTTTGAAATAAAAGGAGCTTGAAAAAAGGGCTTTATCAAAACCACTCGAATGAGAAATTCGTAATTTGAAGTGTGGTTTTTTTTGTTAAAAAAATTGTATAGCGAACCGCACAGAATTTCTCTCACCTTTATCTAAAAAATTGAAACATTTACTTAAAACTCCTAAAATTTGTGAAACAAATAGAAATTTGGACAAAAACGTGATGGAAAAATAGAGTATTACACTCTACCAAAGAGCACAAATGAAATAATATACAATTTTACAGAAACAACAAAAACAAGCAAAAAGTATTACATTTAATTCACGCTTTTCAAAGTACCTCAATAAAATATATTTTTGCTTATAGCTCGGAAATTATTAGTTTGATAAATATATATGCCAAATAAAAGATTTTTATATTTAATAGTACTACAACTTTACAATTACAAGTTATTTTATATCTAAAATAGTTACGGAGATTTGATCAAAAATTGGAAATTTCTGCCTATGCAAAGTACCCTCAAATTCATTTTAATATGAAAATCAAAGTTTCTGTTTTGTTTGTAATGTTAAACAATGTATAAATAAAAATCTTATTCAAAATCACTATAACGGAATTTGATAAAATTGATTATATCCCTTTTTGACCCTCAGTAAATTTCCCTCATAAAAAAACAAATCGAAAACCCGGCTCCACTAGGTTATGTCCCGTGGTCTGTACTTTAAGTGTGCAAAGTTCCAGCTTTCCAAGTGTTCTGGAGGCTTCTGGAGTGGTCCATCTCCAGACATCTGTTGACATTCAAATGCCCTCTAGAAGTTTAGAGTGCTCCTAATTGCGGTTCTCCCGATATCACTGATGATCCCACATTCTTACCTGTGTTATCACGCAGGTTACTCGCGTCCGTGTGTTGACTGAAAGTCAGGCTGGGGCACAGTTTTAGGCGCATGCGCGAGAAGTTCTCGTGGTGCGACAACTTCCAGTGGCGGATCATCGGCGTCCTGAAACAAGATACAGCCCAATTACAATCTAGATCTACGGCAAGTAATGTCACTTCTGTTAGATATTATCAATACTTATAAAAACAATAATACTAAAACAATGTTATCAATGTTGACCGCAACTAAATATGTTTGTCTGTTATAAAAGGTTCGATCCTAGTTGGGTGCACTGAGGAAGGTTTTATCTAAATGGTTTTCCAGCCTCCACGCAAATGAAGGTACATTTTTCTCTCAATTCACCCACCCTCACCTCTAACAATTTAGAGTAATCATTGCATAGGCATACAAACCGAACGGGTAGTAATACGCGGTGCATGTAGAGTTGGAGTGTGACAATCGCAACAGATATTTGATAAGTTTCTATTCAAAAGGAACGTTTTAAAGACAAATATTTTATTAAAAAGAAAATAAACAATATGTGACTCATTTTGTACGTAAAGACTTGAGATTGCAATAATAGTACGGGGCTCAGCCACAAGGACAGACAGGATGGACCAGGGTCCTCTAGACCTGTAGTTAGTCTCCCTGACCACTCAGTCACAGACAGGATGTAACCAGGGTCCTCTAGACATGTAGTTAGTCTCCTGACCACTCAGACACAGACAGGATGGAACCAGGGTCCTCTATACATGTAGTTAGTCTTGCTGACCACTCAGCCACGAGGACTAACCTGCATAGTAAATGAGAGTCCACAGTGGTTATCAAACGGAACAATCCCTAATTAGGATTCAGAGTTCGTCCCAAGTGCGCGTAGCCCATTCCAAGCCCGTCCGCCCTACTTTGCAAGGGAGTGTCGTAAAACATTTCCCCTCTCGGACCGGATTTAGAGTATAGTGACAACACGAGGACAGTCAGTTCATGGCGGGTACCACAACTCTTAGAGTCAAACAGACTTATCCTTGATTCAGAATGTCATTATTCATCACATTAACCGTCTTACTGTCAATCATGGTAGAGGAGAAATAACTCGCACAAGTCCAACATCATCCAGAAGTTCTAAATGACGAGTCTTTCTGACCATTTGAGGCATCCCCATTCTACATCGACGGAAAACTATCCCCAACGCATCCCGACTCGGATTCGAATGACACGCTTCCTAGTCAAGAGTCAAGCAAGTTACACTGGACCAACCCTACTGTATATTGTATTGTACCTCAGCGGGTGAGGGTCACTGACCAAAATAGAACACATGCCAAGTAGTTTCAGAGGTTGCAAAGAGAATCTGATAAAAAAACAACACCCTAAATACACTCAACCGGTTTGGAACCCCGATCTCCCAGTCATCAGTAGTCCAGCCTATTGCGAAAGTGACACCTTAGACCACGCAGTAGACCCGGTAGGGTAACATGGTCTAAAGGCGCCAGGCTCGCAAAAGGTTGTATTGACGAGGTTCAGCCGGATGCACTGTTTGTTCTACCACTAACACTTCTCAGTAATAAGGCTTTATTTATTCTTAGCACACTTCCTCATCCTTACCGCTTAAATTAAACATGTGATTGCTTTTATGTGGAACGTAGCATCGAATAAGGTTATACTACAAATGTCGGAACAAAAACTTAAAATAGTCAAACTGTCACAGTTCTGGCAATCCCCACATGTTACCTCTGTTGGGGGTCAGAGGTCAAAAACCACAAGTGAGGTGCTCTAGTTCGAATACTGGTGGTGGTGGTGGTTATTGGTATGAGCGATGTAGAGTATACTACAATAATTAGCTAGAAACTATATTGAGGATATTTAAATACAGAAAAAATTTAAAAAAACAGACCGATATTTCAACCAGTCGTCCAGTTTCACGCACTAATCGGGGTTCATATCCCTGTTTGGGTGCTACACATCTATAACTACACAGTCGGTGACATGGTGGTCTAAGGTTAAGGTGTCGGACCTCTGTGCTGTGGATCCGGGGTTCAATCCTTGGTCCCGGCACAGATTTATCTGATTAGCCAAACCCTTCCTTCACCTCTGACAAGACATCTTGTGAATGTGGGGAATGCCAGGCCTCCACCGTGGTTCGGATCCCACGTTAAACTGTAGGTCCTCCATTTCATCTCACAATCACCCTATAATTACACATTAAGCGTAAGTGCATATAACCCGAACGGGTAGTAAGACGCGGTGATGATGATGATAATAATTTATTCACACAATCCCATCGTCTGTTGTTACACTATATTGAAGCGTTGACCAGGGAACAGAAACAACACATCTACGATCCAAATATTGCAGTTTATTGTCGATACGTGGATATTATACACCAACATTAACGTGTCAAGAACAATAGTAAGTGATATAGTAACAAGAACAGAGAATACAAAAGAGAATCTTAAAACATACAAAACATTAACAAAAACAAAGAGCACAGTGTAAATCCAGGTAAAGGGGGGAAGGTGATCCTATCCAATGAGTTGCCGGAGATATAATCAACAACCAATCACAGCTTTACAAACAATATCTTATATGCTTCTTAATGAAGTTACTGCAAATCTAGTAAGTTTCATAACTAGGTAATTTTACGGAAATTGTATTTAGTAAACACACATGAGATTAAGCAACGAAAATTCGATTGTATTTGTTACAAAAATAACTATAGAAAAAACTGGCTAATTAATTATGATTCATTTGGATTTAATTATGTGACTATGTACATTTTACGTCAATAAGTAAAAGATAAAATTGCGAAGACTCAACGAGACATTGTTAAAACTAAACAGATGTGATATTTGCTGAAGAAACCGACACTTGATCTGGCCTAGTCGGACAACTTCTATACCTGTCAGACAAGCGGGTAGAGCATCGCTGCTTCAACAACAAAGATCAATGGTTCGAATCTCCATCAGAGTATGGCTTTCAAAACTCCAATTAACTTATCTAACGGGAGGTTACTTTAGGACTAATCTCCTCCAAACCAGAATCACATTGCAGTGGAAGGGGCGGGGAGGGGCGGCACTATACGAGCACGGGGGCGGTCTTGACGAGCGACGCTGGGGCAGCTTTGACAGCAGCCACGGCAACCGGCAGATCGCGCTGCACCACGGCGTTGAATCCATTGTGAGGGTCGGCGTAGTAGTTGACGGTGCGACGCACGCCGTCGGGCTCGATGAGGCTGTAGCTACCCCTGACGACGCCACCATCCCGCGTCTCCTCCTGAGCCTTGGAGTCACCGGTCAGGGTGTCCTGGACCGTGTACGCAAACTGGTACTGGGGGTAGGCGTCGGCGTAATCTTCCCTCACCACCTTGGCGAGGGGGGCGGCTACGGCAACGGTTCTCGCCACGGGGGCGGCAACGGCGACTGGGGCGGCAGCGAAGGCGGTGTAAGGCGACGCAGGGTAAGCGAAGGCCGGCGCGGGGGCGGTGTAAGCGAGGGGGGCGGCGGCTGGGATGACGCCTGCCCTCACCAGCACCACAAGACTCACCACGGAAAACACTACCTGAGGAGTTAAGTATGTGTTACTCGGAGATGGGCGCCTTTTAGTTTTCAAGAATATTCACCAACACCAGTCAAGTTTTCATCAACATTCTAGTTTCCCGTCCTCTCTTTAGGCGAACGGAGGTGCATTTACCAAGATTTACAAATCCCCTCAACTATGTTATCTTAGATCATGCAATATAGTCCAATATTAATAGGAAAACATATTTTGTTACAGACAACATTGTACTTATTGTTATTTTATAAGTATTGAGAATATCTATTAAAGTGACAGCTGCAGATCCCAAGACTTGACGTATGAATACTCGAAAGTGGATCTTTAGCTATCAGATAAGGTTCTTCTTATGAAAATGGTACTGTTTATGTTTATAATAGAATATGGGCTACTCACGAATGATGTCTATAGCGCTCTAGTGCCACAACTGACCATCAGCGTCTCTATTTGAACCGAACTAACGCTCTATACCACTCTAAAAGCTGTGACGTCAGACATAAATATCACGACTTACTAGCTAAGACTACAATAATTATTGATCATGACTAATTCTCAGGTTATAGCCCACCCCAAGACGGGTCACAAGGAGGTCGAGGTTCGAATCTCGGCTGTTGTGCGGTGGGGGTTGTTTATCAAGCGCGATTCATTCCCTCTGAACGCTAATGCGGATGAATTTTTCTACCTCTTATATTATACTGGAGTTAATGGTTATAAAAAATCCAGGTCAAATATTTTAATCCACTCCTAATGAGCTCCGAGTCACAAGAACTTCGCCTGCTTTCAAACCCCGGCAGAGTTATTTATTTAACTTACACTTTATGAATAGACTGGTTATCAGCACACGACTTAAAAACAAGCTAAACTATAGAACAAACTCAACACCCAGTCCTCCGACCGTTAGTACATCACTTTGTAAGTGGAAACCTTGATTTCACAGACTATAAATTTGTTACAACATAGCGTAAAACCCGAACGGGTAGTAAGACGCGGTGCTAAATATTATTATTGTTACAACATATCGGGAATTGAACCCGGGGCACCTAGCTCAAGGGCAGACGTACTACCGACTGACCAAATGAAATATTGCTCCCACCGGGTCTCAAACCAGTCTCTATGATGCCCTGAAGATAGCCCTCCCAATAATGGTGTAATCCGAACCAATTATGTACTTACTCGAACGAGCGCCATGTCACTGGTTGTTATGTCTGAAATAAGACAGGAGACTGTACAATGCTGGTGACAGCCCCCGGGGAGACATTTATACCCCATACGGGGGTACCATCCCCCCCTCCAACGTTCGAGTGTCGACACTTGGGAGAGGTCCACGCGCCAAACTCATCCTCCACGACTGCCAAAAAGGGGCCCTGTTGCGTCAGGGAGACGTGATCGGGGTCCTTAGGCTAGTACTCAGCTCTTGGCGTGGCTAGTAATCTACTCGACAGCTCTTGCGTGGCTATAATCTACTCGACAACTCTTAGTGGTGGCTAGTAATCTACTCGACAACTCTTAGTGTGGCTAGTAATCTACTCGACAACTCTTAGTGTGGCTAGTAATCTACTCGACAACTCTTAGTGTGGCTAGTAATCTACTCGACAACTCTTAGTGTGGCTAGTAATCTACTCGACAACTCTTAGTGTGGCTAGTAATCTACTCGACAACTCTTAGTGTGGCTAGTAATCTACTCGACAACTCTTAGTGTGGCTAGTAATCTACTCGACAACTCTTTCGTGGCTAGTAATCTACTCGACAACTCTTAGTGTGGCTAGTAATCTACTCGACAACTCTTAGTGTGGCTAGTAATCTACTCGACAACTCTTAGTGTGGCTAGTAATCTACTCGACAACTCTTAGTGTGGCTAGTAATCTACTCGACAACTCTTAGTGTGGCTAGTAATCTACTCGACAACTCTTAGTGTGGCTAGTAATCTACTCGACAACTCTTAGTGTGGCTAGTAATCTACTCGACAACTCTTAGTGTGGCTAGTAATCTACTCGACAACTCTTAGTGTGACTAGTAATCTACTCGACAACTCTTAGTGTGGCTAGTAATCTACTCGACAACTCTTAGTGTGGCTAGTAATCTACTCGACAACTCTTAGTGTGGCTAGTAATCTACTCACAACTCTTAGTGTGGCTAGTAATCTACTCGAAAACTCTTAGTGTGGCTAGTATCTACTCGACAACTCTTGTGCATGGCTAGTAATCTACTCGACAACTCTTAGTGTGGCTAGTAATCTACTCGACAACTCTTAGTGTGGCTAGTAATCTACTCTACAACTCTTAGTGTGGCTAGTAATCTACTCGACAACTCTTAGTGTGGCTAGTAATCTACTCTACAACTCTTAGTGTGGCTAGTAATCTACTCTACAACTCTTAGTGTGGCTAGTAATCTACTCGACAACTCTTGGCTGGCTAGTAATCTACTCGACAACTCTTAGTGTGGCTAGTAATCTACTCGACAACTCTTGGCATGGCTAGTAATCTACTCGACAGCTCTTAGTGTGGTTAGTAATCTACTCGACAACTCTTAGTGTGGCTAGTAATCTACTCGACAACTCTTTGCGTGGCTAGTAATCTACTCGACAACTCTTTGCGTGGCTAGTAATCTACTCGACAACTCTTAGTGTGGCTAGTAATCTACTCGACAGCTCTTAGTGTGGCTAGTAATCTACTCGACAGCTCTTAGTGTGGCTAGTAATCTACTCGACAACTCTTGGATGGCTAGTAATCTACTCGACAACTCTTAGTGTGGCTAGTAATCTACTCGACAACTCTTAGTGTGACTAGTAATCTACTCGACAACTCTTAGTGTGGCTAGTAATCTACTCGACAACTCTTAGTGTGGCTAGTAATCTACTCGACAGCTCTTAGTGTGGCTAGTAATCTACTCGACACTCTTAGTGTGGCTAGTAATCTACTCGACAACTCTTAGTGTGGTTAGTAATCTACTCGACAACTCTTAGTGTGGCTAGTAATCTACTCGACAACTCTTAGTGTGGCTAGTAATCTACTCGACAACTCTTAGTGTGGCTAGTAATCTACTCGACAACTCTTAGTGTGGCTAGTAATCTACTCGACAAACTCTTAGTGTGGCTAGTAATCTACTCGACAACTCTTAGTGTGGCTAGTAATCTACTCGACAACTCTTAGTGTGGCTAGTAATCTACTCGACAACTCTTAGTGTGGCTAGTAATCTACTCGACAACTCTTAGTGTGGCTAGTAATCTACTCGACAACTCTTAGGTGGCTAGTAATCTACTCGACAACTCTTGTGTGGCTAGTAATCTACTCGACAACTCTTAGTGTGGCTAGTAATCTACTCGACAATCTTTGTGTGGCTAGTAATCTACTCGACAACTCTTAGTGTGGCTAGTAATCTACTCGACAACTCTTAGTGTGGCTAGTAATCTACTCGACAACTCTTAGTCGTGGCTAGTAATCTACTCGACAAACTCTTTGCGTGGCTAGTAATCTACTCGACAACTCTTAGTGTGGCTAGTAATCTACTCGACAACTCTTTGCGTGGCTAGTAATCTACTCGACAACTCTTAGTGTGGCTAGTAATCTACTCGACAGCTCTTAGTGTGGCTAGTAATCTACTCGACAACTCTTAGTGTGGCTAGTAATCTACTCGACAACTCTTTGCGTGGCTAGTAATCTACTCGACAACTCTTAGTGTGGCTAGTAATCTACTCGACACTCTTAGTGTGGCTAGTAATCTACTGCTCAACTCTAGTTGCTATATCTACTCGACAACTGTGGGCTAGTAATCTACTCGACAACTCTTAGTGTGGCTAGTAATCTACTCGACAACTCTTAGTGTGGCTAGTAATCTACTCGACAACTCTTAGTGTGGCTAGTAATCTACTCGACAACTCTTAGTGTGGCTAGTAATCTACTCGACAACTCTTAGTGTGGCTAGTACTCAGCTCGACAACTCTTAGTGTGGCTAGTAATCTACTCGACAACTCTTAGTGTGGCTAGTAATCTACTCGACAACTCTTGTGTGGCTAGTAATCTACCCGACAACTCTTAGTGGGGCTAGTATCTACTCGACAGCTCTTAGTGTGGCTAGTATCTACAGCTCGACAACTCTTAGTGTGGCTAGTATCTACTCGACAACTCTTAGTGTGGCTAGTAATCTACTCGACAACTCTTAGTGTGGCTAGTAATCTACTCGACAACTCTTAGTGTGGCTAGTAATCTACCGACAACTCTTAGTGTGGCTAGTAATCTACTCGACAGCTCTTAGTGTGGCTAGTATCTAGCTCGACAACTCTTAGTGTGGCTAGTATCAGCTCGACAACTCTTAGTGTGGCTAGTAATCTACTCGACAACTCTTAGTGTGGCTAGTAATCTACTCGACAGCTCTTAGTGTGGCTAGTAATCTACTCGACAACTCTTAGTGTGGCTAGTAATCTACTCGACACTCTTAGTGTGGCTAGTAATCTACCCGACAACTCTTAGTGTGGCTAGTAATCTACTCGACAACTCTTAGTGTGGCTAGTAATCTACTCGACAACTCTTAGTGTGGCTAGTAATCTACTCGACAACTCTTAGTGTGACTAGTACTCTGCTCGACAGCTCTTGGCGTGGCTAGTACTCAGTTTACTGATAGCAGATCCGTCATTTAAAGAGCCCTTCACAAGATATAAACACTAAGGGCATATACATAGTCAGGTCAGCCCAATCCCCCATTCGACCTGAAATGCTCGTTATTCGCATACCGGGAGATTGGTTAACTCTCAAGACTTTACTTTAAATATGAGACCAAGGCATCAGTCTCGTCTTGTCTGCCCATGACGGGGAAGTCGGGGTTCAAATACAGCCGTGAATAAAAATGTGAGTTTGGTTAACCGTTTCCCACACTCCTTCCAAGCAAATGTGGATGTATATTCTCAAATACCCACCGTTGCCTAGAATATTAGAATAGCCCAAACGAGCAGTAAAACCCGGAGCACGGATCTAGAGTGGCAGTTGCAGATTACATGACTTGGCGTATTAATTTATAAGAATAATTTTAGTATTTTTGAATCTGTCTGATTCTACCCTTAAGACAGAAATGTGATATTGTTTTGGGACAATGATGACAGAAAGTGTAAATATTCCTTTCTTAAAAATGAGACCCAAGTACAATATTTTAATTAAATAACACCCTATGCTTTGAATGGACACAGGAAATATTGGTGGAGGGGGCTTAAGAGGAAGGGGGGGGGGATAAAACTCCTCCATCTTCCCCCGGCTTCCCCAGTTTCATGTTTTATTACTAGGTTCCATACCAGGTTGAGTACAATAATCATGTTTTATTATTTTATTGTGATTTCTCGTTTTTTTTCTCTCAAGGGGAATTCCAGTGCATTCTCTCAAATCCTAGTCCTCCTCCTGCTCCTGTCACCTTAGATAATGTGCAGTGACATTCCAGTGCGCACATGGACGCCTATAGAGCGGTTAAGTGCCACTCCCCCGCCAAGCCACGCAACCATGTTTCCTCACGCATGTGCACATTCCATGTGTCTGAAGACCGGTCGGGTCAAGGACAATGTCACGCGTGTCCCCCACAGCCCTTGTGATGGTCTGTGGCTCGAACCCCATGTGGGGGTCTCTATTTGCGGTAGCTCCCTGCAGCAAATAATTTTTCTAAAGATTAAAATCTCTTTCGAGGTGATTTAAAACAAAGTGAGGTAGTATTTATTTTAAGCAGCACGTCTCCCTAACCGTTGGGGCTATACGCATATTTTCTAACTACAAGGATACTTTGGGCAGAGTTCAACCCCCTAAACACCCCCTCACCCCTTCTGCTCTGCACTGAATTACACTAACTATATAACAGATATATACGAGTGATCACGTCAATATTCCATTCCTAGAACTAGGCATTCAACTCTCTACGCGTGATCACGTCAATATTACATTCCTAGAACTAGGCATTCAACTCTCTACGCGTGATCACGTCAATATTACATTCCTAGAACTAGGCATTCAACTCTCTACGCGTGATCACGTCAATATTACATTCCTAGAACTAGGTATTCAACTCTCTACGCGTGATCACGTCAATATTCATTCCTAGAACTAGGCATTCAACTCTCTACGCGTGATCACGTCAATATTACATTCCTAGAACTAGGCATTCAACTCTCTACGCGTGATCACGTCAATATTACCCTTCCTAGAACTAGGCATTCAACTCTCTACGCGTGATCACGTCAATATTCCATTCCTAGAACTAGGCATTCAACTCTCTACGCGTGATCACGTCAATATTCCATTCCTAGAACTAAGCTATTCAACTCTCTATACGTGAAGATGGAAACATTGTAGAACACTTAACTATCTTGGGCTTGTCTGGGACTAAACCAATGTCCTCCAGAGATGTAGTCAGTCTCATTGACTTCTCAGCCACGGGAGTGAACTACTGGTTTCTGTTGTAATTGAGTTATAGACCCATGTGCTTTTAGGAACTACAAAGTATCCCTTTAAGAAAAGTTGTGCCGTCAAGAACGCCAAGGCCTCACAGTTAGACGCAGACTGACAATACGAGTACAATTTGAAGTTCCTCACCAAAAGGTATATATATGAATCGCTGTTGAGAGCTGTCAAGTAGACGTTTATCGGGGAAGATACGGATAGTTTAGTACCCACTACAGTCAGAAGGTCCTAGGTGTCCAAACAACCAGAATCCCGACTAGAAGAGTGAATAGCAATGTTTACGGATGAGGTCGGGGAGGAACAAGGCCATCCATTTTTCTTAGGGTCACATTTTATACAGGGAACGTATTTTTCTAAATTTAAAAGGTTTAGCACAAATGCTAAAATTTAAAAGGGTAAACATAACTTAACTATTTAGAGGGAGAGTATTCGAGAGTATAAATTAAAAAAACCCAACTAAAATACTATTTAAAAAAGATACCCAGTGAATTTAGAAGTGAAGCAATTCATTAAAAAGGTTTTGTTACAAGTGCTATTTTTTATCTCTCTTTGTTTAGGTAAGCGAGTAGTCAATCTTTATTGTGACAAGTTTGGGTTCCTATAGGCACCCAGTATTCTCTTGACAAGTTTGGGTTCCTATAAGCACCCAGTATTCTCTTGACAAGTATGGGTTCCTATAAGCACCCAGTATTCTCTTGACAAGTATGGTTCCTATAAGCACCCAATATCTCTGACAAGTAGGGTCCTAAAGCACCAGTATTCTCTTGACAAGTATGGTCCTATAGCACCCAGTATTCTCTTGACAGTATGGTCCTATAAGCACCCAGTATTCTCTTGACAAGTATGGGTTCCTATAAGCACCCAGTATTCTCTTGACAAGTATGGGTTCCTATAACACCCTGTATTCTCTGACAAGTAGGTTCCTATAAGCACCCAGTATTCTCTGACAAGTATGGGTTCCTATAAGCACCAGTATTCTCGAGATTAATTATTTATTGTCCAGTATTAAGGAAAACTCAAAGCAGTTCCCACATCTTATATAATGTTGTAATCATGGAACGTTTAGTGTGGTGTATACATGTTTGATTGTCCCCCTGTAAGATGAGGGAATACCCAGATGAGGCCAACAGCCAATGCTGCAACTGATGTTGGCAACGCTCGAAGGTGCAGCTGGACTAACCCACTTGGCAAGGGTAGTCGAGGTTACCTCAGCACGCATGGGTGTTATATGCGTCGCTCTCCGGCTTTGACACGCAGTAGCGCGTGAGTGCGACAGACGCATAAAACAACACTAGCCATCCTCGGGTGGTTTGGCTCGTCACAATAATTGTTTACCCCTTAAGGTAGAGCGGCTGCAGAACAGCAACGGCAACCGGGTGTTTTAAACCAGACGAACTCGGCGCAGCGATGTCCCCTTTTCCCACGAGACATTGTTGTGTGGTAATCGATATACAGTGATCACTTTCTGTTTGGTGATATCTACCAGAGTTTTAAGTTGTTTTTTAATTGACAAACACTTTCGTTGGTTTTAAATGGCATGAAATTATCAGGATAAACAACGTTAGCCAAACTTTGTGAAATTCTTCAAGTCACTGTACTTTATAATTTTAGCCAATAACATTTTTTCAGACAATTCATTAAAGACCAACTCTAGTGGGATTGAACGGAACGCATATTTTTTGCAGTTTTTATATATAAAAAAAATACATTCTGTCCATAAATAAATACAATTTGCTTCAGAAAATACGTTTAGTTTAATTAATGGATATTATAGACTTTGGTAATAACATTTTATATTAATTTTATCAGTTTCTTTTCAAATACTAATGCACTCACGAGAAATATTAAAGGAATGTTTAGATTATTGCGTGTAGAAAATTAAACTAAACGTATCCACAGAAGCAATATTTTATTTATTTTGGATAAAACTGCTATGTGTTGTTATAAATACAGACCGAACAAACAGAGAAATACAAACAAACCCATCACCAAACTAGCTCGGGTGGGCTTTGCGTGTTCACTAAAACATGAAACGTTTTACCAGCAGACTACAGAACGGAAGAGAAGAGAAGAAGAAAGAAGAAGAGAAAAGTGACAAAGGCCATTGGGAGCGTAATTAGCATTTAAAAGCTGTGCCGCAAGAAAGTGTTACCAACAACTGTCAGGATAGTTGCCATCAACAGATATTGACGAGAAAGTTGCACTTTCGTTTGGTCCACTATTTGTTCGATGGTATATTAATTAGATAGATAACCCTCATTAATTCTTATATAGAGCGATGTTTCCGTACTTGATTCAGTACATGTCAACTAATAACAAAACAAGTAGCTATCACAAATCGATGGACACGCGGACGAAACGTCAAGCTTGTCTAGACTGTTTGCCAGTGAAGGAGAGGTCATTGTTCAAATACCGGTTAGGCTTATTCATAGATGGTTTCCCAGTCTTACCTCTGTGCAAATTCTGGAACATTACCTCTAAATTCTAACCATCCTCCTCAGTACTACTACACTTGAGTAATTAATATAAATGCGGATTTACCAAACGGGTAGTGAGACGCGGTGAAAACAAAAAAACAGCCAGCCATCATAAAATCAAGGACCATGTGGATGAGCGTCGCGCACCCACAGGTCTCAGTTCGAGACTCGCTTGTTAGGCAGGCAACATACTTGGTGCGATAGACCGGACAAGACTGGCGACCAAGGACAACTGCGACCAAGGTGACCTGGTGGTCTAGGAGTAAGGTGTCAGACTTCTGTGCTGGGGTTCCGGGGTTCAATCCCCGGTCCCGGCATCTGATTACTAAACCCTTCCTTCACCTCTGATAAGACGTGTATTAATCACAACTTGTGAATGTGGGGAATGCCAGGCCACCACCGTGGTTCGGATCCCTCGTTAAACTGTAGGTCCTTCGTTTCACAACCATCCTACCATTACACATTAGCGTAAGTGTGTATAGCCAAAACGGATAGTAAGACGCGTTGCTGCTGCTGCTTAATAATAATAATAATAATAATAATAATAATAATAATAATAATAATAATAATATAATAATAACTTGCGACAACCAGAACTCGCGACCAACCTGCTTTAAAGATTCTGTTACTACCGTTATATAAATTGTTCGAATAAATGAATGTAAATAACGTATCACATCAAGAAGTTTCTTAATTTGAGCTTTTAAACTGAATCTCTTCTAAGTGCTGTGACTCATAGCACTTGGGTCATTAGAGTGTTCCCGTCACCAATTTGTACAAAGTTCCACAGTCGCTCTGAAGAAAACCAACAACACGGATGTGAACTGTCCTGCGAGGAGGGAAGTTGTTAGCCCGCAAGACACACACACACGCGCGCGCCGACATCTGTGATCCACCTGCCAAACTACAACACGTTCCGGGTCCCAGTGTCAGCGTCTTGGTTATATCACTCATGGACCTCACTTGGAGGAGAATGACGTAACATAGTGATCAGCACGGATGGTCGCGCGGACTAGGGTGTTGTCTCATCTAGTCAGTAATTCAGTTGGCATAGAGGCCAGGATTATAATTTCAAGTGGGTGTCCTTTTTTCCTAAATGGTTTCCCATTATTCTTTCACATAAATGCGGGTACACTTCCTCGCAATTATACTTTATTTATTTATTTAGCACCACGTCTTACTAACCGTTCAGGTTATACGCCTACGTACTAATTACGCTAATGCGTTAGGAATTGGGAAGGTTGAATATAGAGGAAGTGAACCCACTTTTTCTTGGAGGAAGAGTGGAAAACCATTCAGGAAAAATCACCCCCAGTTCACCCTAGCGAGATTCGAACCTCAATTGCCCCGTCCTCGGCAGTCTAGCTCAACATGAAACTAGCACGTTAGCTAACTACGCCACCGAGGGGGTAATTCTACTTTAATCGCCTCATCAGTGTGAATATACGGTAGTCCAAACATGTAGTAAAACGCATTGTTAAAAAAAAAAGACGCAATTGAAAAAATCTCCTAAGGGTATATATTTTTCAAACCTTTAAGCGGGTTACTTTCAAACCAAACCATTTGAATTTTAAGAATGTCTATAAATAATTTGTCATTCAAACTAAATCAAAAAAGTCGGCAAAAGTGATTCGAAAAATCAATGACGAAAAATAAAAAAAGGTAGAGAAATCACTTTAATTAATTAGTACAATTCAGTGGACGCATGCTTGCTGACAGCCAGACCAATCTAAGGACACAAGGACAAGAAAAGTGAATTGAAAGAAATGCAGAGCGATTTGTCTAGCAATTATATTCGGGAGAAAATAATCAGTGATCGAAGTTCAGCCTCCTGATTCAGAGCAAAGAGTGCAAGAACTCAAGCAACATTGTCAGTGAATGCGAAAAACAAATAAACAAAATGAGTCGTCTGAATAATATTTTAATTAATGAGAGTCATTTTGGAGACAATCGTTGTCATACGTCATCACACCCCTCAAACATAGACCCTTCCTGCCAGTGATGCGTGGCAGACAATGCGTAAACAAACAGGCACATTTGATTATGAGGACTTTCAAATGTCAAAGCACGGACAGAATTCACAAGCGACTATTAAGTACATAATTTCTGTTTAAATATGGAGTTAAGTGCGTCAAAGAAACAAAGTATACTTGAAATCACCGCCGTCACAGATCGAACATTTTTAGCTCTGTGTACGCAGGCCGAATGAAAATGTGTGCAGAGTTTTTGTCTTACACGCGCGCTCAAGTCTCAGTGATATTAACGTTAATTTGATCGAGGATCCCACACATGTAGCTTCACCGTATTACATGTAAACAAGATGAATATATCATACAGGCTACTTTTACAAATAAAAACCAGTGATACATTTTGATAAGAACGATCATCGGTAGAATTAAAAGTATTGATCATAAAGTTATGTTATTATTTATTTGGCAGTATGTCTTACTACCCGTTTCATTTATACGCATATACACTAATGTTTTAGGGACGAGAAAGATTGTATTTAAATGAAGTGTACCCGCATTAGTATGTAGGGAGAGTGGAAAACTATTTAGGGAAAAAACTCTCAGTGCATTCAACCATTATTCATAACTCCGATTTCCCCGTCATTGGCGGTCTAGTATACTGCTCGAGTAACGCCTTAGACCACGCGGCCACCGAAATGGGTCAAAAGTAATGTTAACTCGAGGATATGTAAATAATAATCTAGAGTCCCAACCGGAACACTTGTAGAACATATGTTTACCAAACAACAGTATGTGTATGCTACGTGTTGATGTCAACACGCTCAGTAACCGTAATTTAGCCCACATCAATGGTCAAGTGGGCAAAGACATCGGACTCGTATTGTTTGGTTTTCAAGGGACGAGTATATCGAATATCATATTCGTGTCTAAGGCGATTTTCCTAAATGATTTCTCAATACTCCTTTACATAAATACATATACATTTCTTCTATATTTTATCCTACTCATCCCTAACTCATTAGTGTAAATAGGTGTAAAACCCGGACAGGAAATAAGACGCAAATCACGGGGAAAAAAAGGTTTAACTTGTGCACTAAATAAAAAGTTATATTTATATTTTCTTAATTCATTATTCGATAGAAACAACAAGTTATTATTTTCATAAAAAAATATATGTAAAAGTGAAAATTTTAACTTTCACCGTCCCTCGTGATCAACGACAAAATATTGCAGTTATTTGTCAAGTGAGAACGTCAAGAACTGCGGATAACAAAGAGGAACGGATAGCAAACAGGTGAGGATAGCCAAGAAATACGGATAGAAAAAAGGGCGCGTTAGCCAGGAGACTCGCCTCATATTATAATCAAATTTGAATAAGAATAGTCTTATCTGACCGCTATAAAAGTAACTAGAGCTACTTTCTCGTATTCATACGTCAAGCCATGTGATCCGAAGCTGTCACTTATGATACTTATCAATACATATAAAATAATATTAGTAGTAAAATGTTATCAATGTTTAATACATTCATATATGTGTGTATTTTGTAAAAGGTTCTTTTTTAATATTAGTCCCCGGTTTGACCCCGGCGGTCCACGGTTACGGAGCAGAGATGGACACAGGAAGTTGAGCAGCTTTCTGCCACACTTTTAACAAATGAACATTTATGTCAGGGAAATGATTAGCGAAAGTTCCTTCATGAGACATAGTTTGTTATATAATTGTGAACACGGGAAGTCAAGACCTGGGAAAACTGGTACACACGTGTCAACAAATTAATGTCACTTCAAAAAGATTTTTATTGGGGCACTAAGCGTTCCCTTTCTAAAGTAAGATAATATCAGCGCACAACTTACACACCAACTTAACGTGGGGATGCGGGAAGCAAGATTATTATTATTATTGGTACAGTGTCTTACTACCCGTTCGGGTTATACGCACTTACGTTAATGTGCAATTGTAGGGTGATTGTGAGATGAAATGGAGGACCTACAGTTTTACGTGGGATCCGAACCACGGTGGAGGTCTGGCATTCCACACATTCACAAGTTGTGATTAATACACGTCTTGTCAGAGGTGAAGGAAGGGTTTGGCAATCAGATAAATCTCTGCCGGGACCGAGGATTGAACCCCGGACCCCCAGCACAGAAGTCCGACACCTTACCCCTAGACCATCAGGTCACCCCAGGGAACAAGAGAAAGGGCCAGTGTTTTTTGCAGTTTTTATAGCAAAACATTTTCTAAATCAAAATAAATCAAATATTGATCTAGTATAAAACTAAGAGTTTAAATTTCTTCACCTGGTGATAACAACAGTTAATGAATATCTGTCAAAGGTGTCCTGGGATTTAATGACAACTTTTTCTCTTCATTTAAAAAGTTTATCGTCAACTGCCGCTATGCTCATTACAGATATTGAACAACTGTTGATATCACCAGGTGAAGAAAATTAAACTATATGTTTCTATTGGAGCAATATCTTATTTATTAAAAACCGCACAAGACACCTACCTTTTCTCGCGTCCCCTACACTAACATCTCAAGCTAGAACAGTGCGCCTAGTACTGAGCTCTCAGCGTCCACAAATATTAAATATGTTTGCCTCATCTGAACTCGAACTAGGGTCATTTGCAGTCAAATCCTCTAACCACTCAGTGAGAGGGACGTAATGTGGCCTAATGTAAAACATTACTTTCGAGAGTAATGTATCATGTTGCGTTATCAACATCGAACGTTCTCTTGGATCCAGAAGTCCCTGTTCGACCCCTCCCCAAGATACACTTGGCTCTCCGAGCTCGTGGGAGGGATGAGGAGTGGGGGAAACGCACACAATGGAGGAACCTGTGTGGGCAACCCGTGGGTCTCTCTCATTATTGTGAAGTGTTACATAACCCCCTCCCCCCTCTCACCTCACCTTCACACATTGTTCTCTTGGTGCTCGGCCAGTCAGTTGAGCAAACTATACACACAGACAATGGAACCGTTTTAATAATAATTCTGTCTGTCTCGTGGGACGGGTAGTAAGAAAGTATCTGTAATGCTGGCCCGTACCAGTGGGATAGTTCTGTAGTAGGTGACCCGGTGGTCTAGAGGTAAGGTGTTGGACTTCTGTACTGGAGGTCCGGTGTTCAATCCTCGGTCCCGGCACAGATTTATCTGATTACCAAATCCTTCCTTCACCTCTGACAATACATCTTGTGAATGTGGGGAATGCCAGGCCTCCACCGTGGTTCGGATCACACGTTAAACTGTAGGTCCTTCATTTCATCTCACAATCACCCTACCATCACACATTAGCGTAAGTGCTGTATAACCCAAACGGGTAGTAAGACGTGGTGCTAATAATAATAATAATAATAATAATAATAATAATAAATTTAATAATAATAATAATTCTGTAGTACTTCGCTGCATTACCGTCAGCTATCTCCTACCCGAACTCACGGAATTAACGTCAAGCTCATTTACAGTTCAATCTTTATAGGCGGAACCTGATCCGACAGCTAGAAAAGTTAGTTGATAGTCTTTCACTTATTTATACAAGTCATGTGATCTGCAGCTGTCTCTTTGTTATAGATATTATCAATACATATGAGATCTCCGAGGAGTTTTTAGAATTAGATCTAATCCTAAAATTAAGGGTAATTTACCAAAGGGCAAAAAGAAAAAAAACTATTTTCTCAAAATTCCCTCTAACAATTTTGATTAAGTTTTGTATCTAGATACTGTAAAATTACAGAAAAAATTGCAACTCTTATTTTCCCATGAAAATGACAGATTACTTAACGTAAGCAGACATATATAATTTTGATCATACCTCCGCAACTATTTCAGTTAAGAAATAAATTATTGTTGAAAAGTTGTAGTAATATTAAAAATACATATCTTTTTTATTTGAAATATATTTTTATGAAACCGATAGTTTCTGAGCTATATGTAAAATAATTTATATTATTTCCTTGATATTCTTTGATTGAGTGTTTTTGCAACAATGTATATTATTTAGTTTCACAAATCTTACGATTTTTTTTAAGTATATGTCTCTAATTTAGATAAGAGAGAGAAAAAGTCTGTGCGGACACATCGCAACATTTATTTAAATTTTATGATGACCAAACAAATATTTTGCTATTAAAACCACAAAAAATATTGACCATAACTTCCATTCACTACCAGCCCCCCCCCCCCCCAGTCCATGTATTAACAAACATGTCCCCCCCCTTTCCCCCATGCACCCAGTGAACAAGTGATCCAGTGTGATGGACAGTCACTTTGTATGAAACAAAGGTTTGTCTTTATAAATAATTGCAGTGGATGACGGTGTGAATTACAGCTTCCAGCTGTCATGTCATACGCCATGCTGCTGCGTCACGGAGAGTAACAATGAGGAGGGGAGAGGGGGGGGCACAACACAGCATCTGTCGCCTAGATAAAGATTCCCCGTCGAAAACTTGATTTGGACAAGTGGGGAAAAAATTGTGCTATTTTGTTGGGCCTACATATCGTGATTTTTATGCAAATATTTAGGTCTAAACTTTTTTTTATAGATCTCAAAATACTTATTTAGAACATCAGGAACCAGGTATTAATAGTGCTGGATTATCATTGGTTACAAAATATACCCAAACACTTGTTTCAATGTTATTTAAATTTATATTTCTCTCAAATAAGTATTTTATAGGACTTTTTTTTTCAGAAAATTTGAATGGTATAATGAATACATAAAGTTTATCTCTGTTATTATTATTATTATTATTATTATTATTATTATTATTATTATATTAGCACCGCGTCTTACTACCCGTTTGGGTTATACGCACTTACGCTAATGTGTAATGGCAGGGTGATAGTGAGATGAAATGAAGGACCTACAGTTTAACGTGGAATTCGAACCACGGTGGAGGCCTGGCATTCCTCACATTCACAAGATGTTTTGTCAGAGGTGAAGGAAGGGTTTGGTAATCAGATAAATCTTTTCCGGACCGAGGATCGAACCCCGGCCACCAGCATAGAAGTCTGACACCTTACCCCTAGACCACCAGGTCACCTTTATCTCTGTTGATCTGGTGTAAAAAATAAATAAAATAAATGGCAGGACACATTACACACACACTTTTTGGCATAGATTGTATTATATACCACCCTCAGTAAACCCAACCAAGATTCAAACCAAAATCTTCCTGTCTTTAGCAGTTCAATCTAACAGAAGAATGACGCCTTAAACTATTAGGCCAATGAAGCGTAACCAATTATTTTTAATGTGTAAAAATAGAAACATATTCTTAGTTATCATAAAAAAAAATTACAAAATATTCATTTTGAGCTAAATCTTCCATACAATTTTCGAAAAATAAAAATAGTTTACATTATTATTTATCATGTAAAATAACCCTCAGGTACCAATATTGTAAAAAAAATACCAGATAATTATTTTGAACCAAATGAATAAAGCCATTTTTAAAATATTTCCCATTTAAAAAAAACAGTTCTTAGTGAACTGTCCCTAAGCAAATTTTTTTCCCGAAAACAAGTATTAAGTTTGATTTGTCATGAATTTTCACGACCCCAATACTTTCTCTCTTTAGATAAGAAAGAAGAAACAAATCCATGGAATCCAACTTATTTTCAATTTGTTTTTACTTTCTCGTGAATCGTGAAAATTCTTCACCCCGAGATTATATGATAATCTTTACGTTTTATGTGTCTGAGAAAAAAACTAAAAAATTATGTTTGTTCCTTGCTGCAGATTTGTAACAGTTTGATGAATTTTATTCAAACTTGATATTTAGATAGTATAAGGCTACTTCAGGACGTTTTTTATTTTGATCCTGTACTTAAATTAAAGGTAGTTACTGATAAATGATTTTGTTTGTCTCCAAATTTTCCAAAAATAGCAATTAAATTTGATTAAAATATGTATGTGGAGTGTTTGACATGACAAATAAAACTTAATACTTGTTTCCCCAAAAAAAAAATTATTTAAGGGCAATTTAATGAAGACGGTTTCCAAGAAATGGGAAATATTTTTAAAATGGCTTCAACGATTTTGTTGAAAATAGGTTATACATAATTTTATACAATTGTAATTTTTACATATTATTTTATGGTAGTTAATTGATCAATTTTTGAAAAAAGTTGAGATGTTTTGAAAATAACTACAATGAATTTGTTCAAAATTGATTTCTGGGGTCTAATTTACATGATAAATAATCATGTAAATTGTATTTATTTTTCTAAAATATATCAAATTAAAGGTTGTTTACTTATGACACATTTTAGAAAGTTTGAAATTTTTCTAAAATATTCTTGAAGATTTACTTAAAAATGTGTATCTGGAATTGTTTTCCCATGAGAAATAAGAATATATTTTTATTTTGACTAATTACAATTAATATATGAGTAGTGTTGTTTGAAATGTATATAAAGAGCGGTAAGACTAGTTTAATGAATTCCTAATTTTTTAAAATATAGTTCCAAGCTGTAAGACACTAAAGGGGAACGTTTTTCAAAAAGGATTTATTCAATGTGAACTTTATATAGAGAATCGTATCAGCCCAATAACAAACTAACTTAACCAAATATGGCTACAGCTAGCCTAGAGTCCAATTTTCATAAGAATAAACTTATCTAACAGCTAGAAAAGTTACTAGCTTTACTTTCATGTATTCATATGTCAAATCATGTGATATGTAGCTGTAATTTTTGATGGTTTACAAAAATAATAAGATACAGCACGTATTTTCAAAATACTAGTGATCACTACACAAGAAACGGTCAGTGACTTCAACGAACAGTAAAGACAGAACTTCTTGATGGCATCTCAATCAAACAAAAGTGTAAACAATTAATTCACTTTGATTGGTTGTTCTGCGGGAAGGCGGGTGTTCCCCGAGAGGGTGTTTCAAGGTCCAAGAGACCAACGTGGTGTTTCATCTTATTAAAATAAAAGAGTCCTTGAACCGCCACCCTCCCGACAATTACGGTCAAATCGTGTAAGGCAGTTCAATTAGTAGTTGTGAATTGAACCAGATGTAAAAACTCGCATTACAAACTTAATTTCGTTTTCAAAACGGACACGACTGGGACAACATGTATCAAGGAAACACGTGTTGGACACGAATGGAAAGCGAAGCCAGAATCCGTCCTTCGGGCCCAGTCACGAAACGCGCCATTGAATAATTATTAGTCTGACCGCAAGAAACAGGCTAGTTGAACGGGCGGCCGCACGTAGCGCTGTTGTAAACGATACCCACGGCACGCGAGTCACCGGAACATACCCACGTAAAGATCGACTTGCCCTGGTCGCGGTCAAGAGCGTCACACCCCCACAATGGACTGGACCAACAGTGACGTGGAGATCTGGGTTCGAATCTAAGACAGTTTCATGGCGGTGACGAGTTTCCCATTTACTCTCAATTTCTTGATGTTGGCAGGTAGTCCGTTCTGGAAGGCCTTCTATCCCACCAAAACACCAAGCTACAATGGGATTCTGATACGAAATAGGGCCTTATAGAACGGGCTTACTACCTAAACCTGGGTATAACCAGAACTACTATTTTAACGGCTACTATAAATAAATATTATTTAAAACGTCAAGGCCCAAATACACTAATTATCATCATCATCATCATAATCATCAACAACTGTTTCCAGCCTGTGACCAAGTCAGGTTAGTAAAATGCCTCCATCTTGCTTCCACCATTCTTCTCCTCTCACTTGCACAATTAGTTATTTGCTCCTCCCATATATTTCTCGAACTCCCTTGCCGGTCTTTTCCCTACATACTTCATCTCCATAACTTTATTTGGTGTTCTCTCCTTTTCCATCCTCATTACATGCCCATACCATCACAGTCTTGCTTTATATATATAAGTTGTGTTCTAAATTTGGGGAAAATATTCGTTGCGATCATATTTCGAGCTAAACCGGCCCAGCTCCGCACGTATCTCGAAAGTGGACCGTTAATAGGTCATGTGCACCAACCAGTCCTTATAAACGTGTCAAGTGGTAAAAACTTTCTAAAAATAAAAAACCCTGGTCCTGCCAAGGAAACGACATATTTATACGGACGGCGCCTGGTTTGATTGTCGGTAAAACAAGGACTTGCCCAAGGCGTTCCCACACACATTTCTCATGACCCATTCAGGAGATATTCTAATGTGTGTATGAAAAGAAACCTAACATTTCGGCGGAGAAAATGGCATTGAACGCAGCTGTTGAAGTCACGCATAGTAATACCGGCATTGTTCTGGCATTGTGTAGTAAATTCTTACTATCGAAACAGCAATTATATTTACTAAAGACTGTTACATACAAACACACAATTAACTTATAATTAGATGCTGTGGTCTTACTATAGTACAATCTTCATAGAAAGATCCTTTTAGAAAATACAAACATATTTGTTGTGGTCAACAAAGTAATGATAGAAAAAACTCCATGGCATGAGTTCACGACCGAGCGGCCGCCGCGTGTTGGCGAAGACAGTGCCAACATTTGTGGATATAGGGTGTCATGTGGTCTGCACAACAAACCCTCTAGCCGTTTATCTCAGTTTTCTAAACCGGAGCTGATTCAAGTAGCTCCTCATTTGTCCTTACGAGGCCGAATTTGGGCCCGTTCCAGACCACTGCTTCACTGACAAATCTGGAAGATCCAGGATCGAACCCGGGACCTCTGGATCTGTAACCAGGCACTCTGACCACTAAACAATAGATCAGAGGGGCGGTCAAGTATTTATGATATCTATCAAAAGTGACAGCCGTAGATCACATGACTTGACGTATGAATGTAATAAAATAGTCTTAGTAACTCTTCTACCTGTATTCCAACCAAACTCTTGCTGATGCTTATTCCAAGATATCGAGTAAGAGCAGTTACACGTGGACATTTGTTTTGCTTGCCAATAATAAAAAATCAAGTAAATAAGTCAACCCAGTCTACAAACATCGAGCCCAGAGTGTTGGCCAAACAGCCTAACCTTGACCGATACACTATGACACTATCTTGTAAGCTGCACCATAGAAGATCCAAGCAAGGTAGCAGTCTTACCTTTACTGATTACACTATGACCCTATCTTGTAAGCTGCACCATAGAAGATCCAAGCAAGGTATTAGTATTACCTTGACTGCTTACACTATGGCCCTATCTTGTAAGCTACATCATAGTGGAACCAAGCAAGGTAAGTCTGCTATCTTTCAGTGAAACTTGACATACTTGGGTTACTATCACAGAAAGAAAGGAACGCTACTCTGTAGGTAGTTCAACTTCTCTTGAGCATAGTGTGAGTACAATATATTGAATATTCCCTACTCATCTCGACAATTTTAATAGATTGTCGATACAGTCTAATTTTCATATTTTTTTGACTTTTTTTGATAGCAAGAAAACTTACTAATTCTACTGTCATGTATTCATACGTCAAGTGAGGTTATCTGCAGCTGCCACTTTTGATGGATATTTTCAATAAATATAAATTAATAATAAATAAAATGTATTAGTTAGCAAAGCTATTATCTTTGAAAGTTACGGTAACAGCCGTATCTAAATACCATAGGCCTGTATGTGGTCCGACGGTTTCGCAGGGCCATCACAGTCTCTTGTCCCAGGTTCGATTCTCGTGGCCAGGTGTCATTTTTCATTTAAGAGTAAAAATAACAATATAAATGTGATCAGTGTTGACCGTAAGAAGCTTTGTACGGTCTTTATTATGAAGATTGGAGCCTAGCCTCTGCTATCTTACGGTTGAAAGAACATTCGGCCGACCTTCAATACGAGGTATCTACTACTGTCCCATCAGCAGCCTACTTCCTACGCGCACGCAAGCTCCGTAACGCCGAGACAAGGACGGCGGACGTTGCTTATTTCAGGCGCGGCGGCGTTACGTAAGACGCAGTGCGTAACAAACGAAACTATGGAAACAATGAGTGTGGGTCAAGCCATGGGGAACAATGATTGATGCTCGTTTGTTTGGGTAGTCAGGGTGACGTCACACAATGGTACAAGTGTGGGATAATGTAGTGGGGTCTCCTACCTGGGGTATACTGGTTCGATAACAAGAACATACACTTCTTGCATATTGCGAACTTAACGCTAGACGAAGGTGCAAGATGATAAGAGTGGGTTAGTAAGAATGGAATTAATTAAACTTAAGTTACAAAATATTAATGTTTAATGAATATTTTTTCTAAGTATGTATGAATGCAACGTCCTTAGTTCGAGTCATAACATTTTGTTCACCCCATTAACTCTAGTATCATATTGATATGTATCGACTGCAAGATGTCAAGTGGCGGAACTTGGAAAATAATCCATGACGACCAGGAGATCCCTGGCACTAGTACCCAATGTTTTCAACTACACAAATAGGGCACAGAACCCCAGATAATAAACATATCAATTTAACACATATTTGTTTTCATTTTTATTTATTTTACAATACAAAATATAAATATGTACAAAATAATGTTACATAATAATACTGATAAGCATGTTAGTGAAATGATGAAAATGGTACGAAGGTAATTATCTTGAGTCTTCACTTAGCTGATCACAAAGAGTGTTTTTATAAAATAGATGTACACTCACTAACAATACACATAAGTTAACTCGTTAAAAAAATCAGCAATTTTTTTATGATAAGTGAATTTAATATTAAATCCTTGAAAGTGATTTATATATAAAATTGGCCAAAAATAGCATGTTGCTTAAAATCAATTTTGGACAATTTTTGGGTAAATTTTAGGTAGTTTTTTTTATTTAAGTTTGTAATACTGTTTTTTTGAGATTCCAATGGGAGAAATTTAGGCAGAGTGTTTTATTAAAAATATAAAATAATTATTTTGGTAAACAACCAAAGTCCGTAAAAGGCAAACAATATAATTATTCGTACAAGCAAGGAGATACTGCAACTATTTCTAGAGATATCTCTGTTACTCTGAAACAAAAACTGCCCGTCCACATGACTTGTTGCAACAAACTCAAGAGGTCGTATTTTCATGAGTTGGTAGTGCTTATGAGGAGATTACGTTGTCTAATA
Organism: Timema cristinae; assembly: GCA_039000515.1. Classification (NCBI taxonomy): domain Eukaryota; kingdom Metazoa; phylum Arthropoda; class Insecta; order Phasmatodea; family Timematidae; genus Timema; species Timema cristinae. The sequence goes on from JBCFYV010000001.1 coordinate 9,952,269, forward strand.
ATGACTGTAGCCGTAGTCGTAGACGGGCGCCTTAGCGTAAGCTACGGCGGGGGCGGCGTAGGCGATGGGGGCGACGGCCTTGGCGGCGTAGTGGACTGAGGGCTGACGGTCTACGACGGCGTTGAATCCATTGATGGGGTCCGCGGTGTACTTGACGGTGCGGATGTTACCGTCGGGCTCCACCAGGCTGTAACTGCCATGGACGACGTCTCCGTCTCTAGACTCGTGCTGAGACTTGCTGTCGCCGGTCAGGGCGTCGTTCACGCTGTACGCGAAGCTGTACTGGGGATAGGAGTCTGGGTAGTCCGGGGAGGCGTGGGCGGAGTAGGCCGGCGCCACGTACGCGGTAGGGGCGGCTGCGTAGCCAGCGGGGTAGCCGGAATAGCCGGCGTAGCCACCGTGTGCGACGGACATCAGAGCCGCGAGTGTTAAAACCTGAGAGGATTAAACACGTCAGAACAACACATAGCAGCTTTTTACAAAAAAATAATAAGTCAGGGCGGCAGGAAAATACCAGAAAATAAATTCCCTGAATTTTCCCGGATCTCAAAATCCATATCAATATAATTGGTGAGGTTCAAAATACTCCAATTGTTAGATATATTTTTTGTGGAAGTCACTAAAAAAAAGATTTAATTAAAAATAGTGTCTGATAACTCTCTTTGCTAGACAGACTTTTCCTGACCGATTACGAGATTCACTGAAATGTCCCTGATTTCGCTGAAGTTCACTCGCATTTGCCTGTTTTTTCACACATCGCCTGATTATCTTGTAAATCCTCATTTCAAGACTAATACTCGTGTATCTTATTTAAAAATTCTGGCCAACTTTTATTTAGTAGTGATTTAAAAAAACGCGTCCGGACTTTTCATTTGTTCTCACTAGTGGTGTGGGAAAGTAAAGCCACTGTCAGTGTACCACCCTGGTATTTGAAACTCAACCTCCCAGTCACCGACAAACAAGACAGTACTGACGCCTTAGTCCTGTGCCCACTGATGCGAGTAGTACGTATCGCGTTAGAATCAAACAACATAAATTCAAAGGAATATTATAAATTATTCCAATGGCTCGAATGTAAACTGTTTTAATATTACGCTGCTATGAACCTTTTGATTAAATAATTTCAAAAACTAACAAGAATTTTGTTTTCTAATTAACTCCAAATTAATTTAATCAGGTTAACCTTCTAAACATTTTTTTAGTAATGCAAGACAAGACACAAGTATTGAGATTAATATCGGATAACATTCGAACCTAGCACTATCTAAGAGATCCAAGAGTCCTAATAAGGAAAACATTCTAATCCTGTTCCAATAGCGTAAGTAGATTAGGATACTGATAATCATATCTGTAACTATACACTAGACTATCCGGAAATAATAGTAGGAAAACAAATATTTAAATTGCTTTATAAATGTAATATTTTGAACATTCTAGTTTTTTGGTTGTTGAAAAAGTACTGTTTTTTTTAAAATAGATAAGTATTACTGATGATATTACACAATATATTAATGGTCCTAAAAAAAGAAATTCCACCATGTTTATTGAAATTTTAGCAGCATTTAAATTTGACAACCATGAACTGCTTCGATTAGTTACAAAATAGTTCAGATGTATAAGGTTTAAGATTTCTCCTAGTATGATAAGTTTGCACAGTCACAGTTGACATTCTCCCCCCCCCCCCCTTTCCCCCTCTAGCGCAAGATGGCGTAATACTCGATTGTCATAACAAGCCTGACAAGTATTTTAACAAACTCGTGGGCTACTAACAAAGGGAGTAATAGTCCCTCCTAATAAGTGCTCCATTGTGTGGAACGGGCACCACAAAGATACCTCAGCTCGCCCCATTTTCCTCAATTCTCTGACAGACAACCTAATACTTCTTTATACTCATAGAAATAACATTACCCGAGTGACCCGGCTCGGTGGACACATGGTTTAAGGTTCTCACAGTAGATTAGAATGCAGATGACAGGGAGATCGAGGTTAGAATCTCGGTCGGGTGTACTGAGGTTGGTTTTTTTCAAATTGGTTTTTCACTCTCCTTCTACGGAAATTTGGGTATACTTCATTTAAATATAACCTTCCCAGTACCTAAAACTATCAGCGTAATTAGGACATAGGGGTATACCCCGAACGGGTAGTAAGACGTCATGCTAAATAAACTGACGGATCTAATTTTATATAATCATAGGAAGTACCTCTATTACAAATATAGTAGGTACTAGGTCAACTTTCAGGTATTTATTTATACGTAAAGTCATGTGCTCTGCAGATGTAACTTTTTGAGAGGTATTATCAATACATATAAAATAACGATAATAATAGAGTGAAATGTTATCAATGTTGACCTTTAGGGAATATGTTTTGTATTTTCTAATAGTCCCTTCCTATGTAGACTGGACAGTAGCTAAGCTGAATGCTCGGGGAGATTGACTCTTCCCTCGACGGGACTGCTCTGTCCCCTCCAGACTGGACGTTATGCAACCCACAACTAACTACACTAATGTAACAACTCAACATTACTTACGGTTATAGAAGCCATCACAGTTGTCGGTCGTTGAGGATGTCTGCACTAGAATATAACACTAGTTTAACCGGAGACCTTAGAACGTGTTATGACTCGGCTACCGAAAGCGTCACACCTTATATACCTTAACGCTGAGATTTTCAGATTCCTTAAAAAACAAAATAACGACATACTCTCTTCTCTCTCTATCTTTGGAACTACCTGGAGGGAAAACATATATTACATATTATTTCCATGTCTGCAGTGGTGGGAGGAGGGGGAGGGTGGTAAGGCTCGTTTCCTGGCTAGATAGTCCCCTCTCTCTCTCTGACCCTCTTTAGAGGGGACTTCCCCTCCCAACGAGTGCTCCATTAGACGGGAGACGGAATAAGGGAGACTAGCTATTGGAGGAGCCCCTGACCTCGGTCAAGATGGGCACCCCCTCTCCAAACTTCCCCTCTGGTATCCTCTAGTGCAAGGATCGACTATCAGATGGATCAGGGTGTCCAGATAAACTATATTTTAAAATTCCCAGACTTTCCCGAACCTATAAATATGTTCTTCCTGCCACTATATGTATTATTAAGATCGCAACTTAATGTAATACTATTTTTACACATATATATTCTGAAATTGTGTCACTTTATGTCGGAAGGGGATAAAGGATTTCAGCCTAAAGCGATGGGCTATCGGGTTGTGCGATCTAAGTTAAGATTTTAGTGAGGTAATAATTATAACATTGCGCGTCTGGGCTACACCATACTTAACCCAGTAGTGGAAATATTAGTCAGTACTAACCTACCACTGTCCAGGAAAGCCCGAATGTACTAATCGTACATCCTTTCCTCGGAGACTCTTTCCATGCCCCGATGAGATGAGGTGACAGTGAGTATGAGGGTGTGGAACCAGTGGAAAATATTAAACCTAATATAAGTCTAACTATTAAACAAACCCTGGTGACCGTTAGTAGGGGAAAAATACCCAAGGTACCAGTCGGGAATCAAACCCGGGACCCCTAGGCTCGTAGCCAGGTGCACTGACCACTACATCACGGGGCCGGCTAGTAAGATGCTAATGAAAGACTAAAGCAATCGCCTTATGGCAGAATAGTCTAATATTATTGTTGTGAGACACATGGTTAAGTTTCTTTTATCTACATAATGTGTATTCAAAGGGCATGCCAAACAAAGGCAGGCATTAGCATCGCGGACACAAATTAAAATATTGATTAAAAAAAAGTACAAACCGCAGCAGGAAATGTTTAAGGTGATTGTGGGCAATAAACAGGGCACTATTCATGAAATGGAGGAAATAAAAGAGTGTGATTGTGGGCAATAAACAGGGCACTATCATGGAATGAAGGAGATTAAAGACTGTGATTGTGGGCAATAAACAGTGGCCAAATTTGTGTGGAAACAATCTAGGAAATAAATAAGCTGAATTCATCCAACCGGGATTCAAACCAACAAGATGAGACTAACACCCTTGTCCACACGTTTTGTATACAATACATTTAGCTCGAGACCCATGGATGTTTGAGGTTCGTGTCTTACTCAGGGTCAATGAACACTCAGTAGACTATCAGGGAACTATCTGCAAGCCTCAATGACATGTCTCGCATATCCTCAATTAAATCATGAAATAATCGCGGGATTAAATCAACGTTGGCCTTGGCTTCTTCCGGGAGACTTTGCTTCAAGTCCCAACTGGGTCGGGCATCCATCCTTACAGTGGTTTGGAGTTCACTAGAACTGTCATATCTGCATGTATGGTCTTAGTATGTTTAATTGTCATCGACAATTTGTGACTCAAAGCAAACATGGACTTGTATCAGCGCACGACTTACAAACTAACTAAATATAAAACGGGTTAAGGTCCGTAGTTTTGTAATTTTGTTTTGTTTTACAGAATAAACAAAATATTGTTTATGTAGATACGTCTAGTTTAATTTTTTTCACATAGTAAAATCAACCATTCTTGAAAATTTGTCATAATGTAGCGGACTTTGAACATAAACCTTTAAAATTTAATGAAAAAGTCATGTTTAAAGTCCACAATAACATGACAAATATTTAACAACTGTTGATTGATATATCATCACGTCTCATCACGTCCTACTATCTGTTCGCGCTATAAACATATGTACTAATTACACCAGTCAGTTGAGGCTGAGGAGGGTTGAATTTAGAGGAAGTGTACTCATATTCACGTGCAGGGAAAGTGGAAAAACAATTTAAGAAAACAACTCTCAATACACCCGACAGAGATTCGAACATTGATCGTCCCATAATCGGAAGTCTAGTCAACTGCGAGAGTGATGCCTCAGACCACGTGACCACCAAAGCGGGCTACAGGGAATTAAACTAAACGTATCTACTAGAGTAATATTGCATTGATCGTGTTCCATCCATCACATTTTTAATAAGTGTAAGTTGCGGATAACCTGGATGGACAGTAACACTAAACAAACACTCGGCCTCCCTGTCCACTGAGCTAATAGGAGCCACACTATTAAAACAATACACTAATTACACACACGTGGGCACATGAGTTCCCCACCCCTTCTCCACCGGGACACTTGTCTCTGGTTCCAGCACCGTGGGAAACAACGATCCACTTCCTTTCTCCGGCTGGAACCGCCCGGAGACGACCGTGGCGCAGTGGTAGGGTGTCCACTCACACACAAATAGGATATAGTAAGCTTGTCAGAGTAAACGCAGGGTACAGTTTAACACATAAAACACGCTTCAGTGGTCGAATAGTCTAAGACGCTACTCTTGCTATAGACTGGGTTGGTGGACTGAGGGCGTTTTCCACTCTCCCTCCAGGCAATTGCAAGCACACTTCCCTTTAATTCAACCTTCCTTAACCCTAACACATTATCGTAATTAGTATACAAGCGTATAACCAGAACGGGTAGTAAGACGCGGTGACAAAACAATAACTTAAAGATAAAGACCACGGATATTTTTTATACATCCCTATCTACGTTATTGTATTTAAAACAATAAACGATTCCTTTAGAGAGAGATTCCCCAAGTTCTTCCCAAACAATGTTCATCCTTTTTTTTAAAAAAGATTATACACCAAAAATGTGCCTAGACATTTTAAATTTCAAACATATTCAAAAGGGGAAACCTCAATTCAAGAAAACTAATGTTTCTTTCGACGATAACATCGCGAGTGTTAACAAATTGCTTTTAATTCTATCTTTGTTTTTTTAAAAGATAAAAGCATTTACTTTAAGAATTATATCAAAGTTTACATACGCTGCCAAAATCCGTTTAAGATGCGGCGTAAGGGAGCATGAGTAATTTTACAGTTTTTATAGCATTACATTTCTTTGGCCAAAGCAGATCAAATATTTCTCCAGTAGCAACGTAGAGCTTAGTTTTCTGCACATGCTAATATCAACAGATGTTGAATATCTGTCAAGGGTGTCCTGGAATTTTGTCAAAACATTTAAAATAAAGAGAAAAAGTTTTGACAAAATTCCAGGACACCCTTGACAGATATTCAAGATCTGTTGATACTAGAATGTGCAGAAAACTAAACTCTATGTTGCTACTGGAGAAATATTTGATTCATCTTGGCCAACAAATTTATATTCTATAAAAACTGAAAAATACTTGTGCTCCCTTCTGCCGCACCTTAAGTTGGTGGGTGAATATATGGAGGATATTAAGACGGGATTCCTGATGTCATAAACAGGACATGGATTTTGGTGACCTAAAAAGGACACCTAAAATTTACATTTCTACAACCAGAGGCTCATAAACATAGTTTATGCACTTATGAGAATTGTCTGTGAAGAACCAATAAAAATATGACAAGTCGTCAAATCCGGGCCCTGGTCCTTACTACAAAAATTTTGACTTGTAAAAGCAACAAAGTTGACTCAAGCAATTTTTCCCCTGGCAATGACTAGTTTGTAAGTTTAAAACACGTACAAATAAATACAACTTTAATAGACTATTATTTATAAATTGATCGAATTCAATGTTTGTCCTGCTGTGGCTGCGTGTGAAGTACAGTCAGGGTAAAACACAAGAGGCAAACATTGTGTTGTGACTATGAACAAAGGTTGCAGGTTCGAGTAGAGACTGTGACGGCCGCATCTCGGGGTCAAAGGTCAACCCATATCCGGTCGTTGGGCCGACAGGGGCAGGTGGGTCCTGTGTTGAGTACCGGTCGCTACGCACTGCTACTACAAGGGACACTGCTACTACAAGGGACACTAGTTTTATGCCAGGCGGAGTCGAGCGCTCGTACGATCATCCAGGCAATAGTTGAGAGAGATGCCCAGGTTAAGTTTGTTTATTTACCCGCGTCTTACTATCTGTTCAGGCTGAGAGCATTTTAAATATTTTATTGAGGTGGGAAATAAGAAGGTAGAATTCACAGGAGATGTAGATAAATTTGCGCGGGAAGTGAGTGGAAAACCATTTAAAGAAAAACGGAAGTGAGTGGGAAAACATTTAAAGAAAAAATACCATAGTAGTACCAAACAAGGATTCAAACCCTGACCTCTAAGTCACCGCCAAACCAGACTATATGAGCCTAACGTTCAGTTCACGCGAACATCAATGCGAGTAACTCACTATTTGCTAAGTTTGACCCAAAGGGTCAAAGTTGAATGACCAGCCATGAGCAATATCTGTGAGATATCTTGAATTGTCTTTCATGTATTCATATGCCAAGCAATGTCTACTAATAATGTACAAAATATACTACTTGTACAAAACATCAATTGGAATATGGTAAATCTAGTACGCTTTACAATTAGCAATAGCGAGTAAGAATAAAAACAAACCATCAAGACAAGTCACACGAATTGTGAAGACTCCTAGAACTAGAGATATAGGGTTCATATTCAGACAACATTCTGTTCACTTGTCAGGTGTGGAATGGAGTGTTGTAACAGTGCCGGTGTTGTTATTGTTGTATGACAGCACGGAGCTGTTACAGAGCGTGACCACAACAAAACTGGAGACGTGTCTGACATTGAATAGAGAGAGAGAGAGTTCCTTTCCCTCTTTGGATAGCTGTGCTATAGTGATTGCCAGGGTTATACATCCTGATATTCAACAAACAAAAGCTATAGTTCTCGTCACGATGAACACTCCGGGTTATGAATATCAGCTTATTCAGCAGCGGCGAGGGCTCTAGTTGACCAGAGTGACCCCTGGCGGTTATAAGGCGTGGTGCCCTCCCACCCGCTTTCCTGACATATCGCGGGAGAAGGAATGGATTGTTTTGTGAAAGGGAGTTCACTAGAATAACCTCCGACGTTTCCGACAGGAGAAAAGTGAAATAATAATAATATGGCCAGACATAAATGTTAATAGATCGCTATTAATGGATTGCTACATTTCCTCACACAGTTTACAGTTTGTTCGTGGAGTTATCAAGGTCTGTTCTGCGGCTGCGCGGGAACACCTCATTTCCGAAACATTTCCTCGACCACTAAAGTGGGTAATTAGAGCTGCAGGTTGCATCACGTGACGTATGAATATATAGTTTCTTCCAGGTACTCCGTCCTACTACAGGTGGTACCCCCTTTGGAAGTCTCCGAGAAGCGTCCAGGAAGGGTACATTGGTCAATCCTCAGCCTGAGAGGTGACAAGCTGTGTTTACATGTAGTGTTAACAGACCCCTGGTGGTGTAACCTAGAGGAAGGCCTCTGCCCCTCTGGAAGTCTCCCGGAAGCTCCCAGGAAGGGTACATTGGTCAATCCTCAGCCTGAGAGGTGACAAGCTGTGTTCCCAGATAGTGTTGTCAGAACCCCGGTGGTGTAACCTAGAGGAAGGCCTCTGCCCCTCTGGAAGTCTCCCGGAAGCGCCCAGGAAGGGTACATTGGTCAATCCTCAGCCCGAGAGGTGACAAGCTGTGTTCCCAGATAGTGTTGCCAGACCCCTGGTGGTGTAACCTAGAGGTTCCCATGAGACATTGCGACTGCTTGTGAACTGGAGGATACACAGGCAATTGTTCATTACCAAGAACACTAATTTTTTACAAGAGTACACACTGTTTTCACAAAATATAGACTCTCAGACAAAAAGTATGAACTTGTAAGAAAGGATGACACAAGCGACTTTCGGTGACGTAAACTGTATTATTCCACCCCGTATTTCTATACGTTCGTTTTGAATGCATATTAATTACACTAATGCGTTAGGTATGACGGTATTAAATAGAGGATATGCACCCGTATTTGAGTGGAGGGATAGTGGGAAACCCTATGATGAAAAATGTACTTTCATTACACCCGGTCGGGATTCGAGCCCCAACAAGGGAAGTTTGACATTTAAACAATGTGCGCAGCCGTACGATATATCGTTTAAGGTGGAGTTGTAGGGGATTCGAGAAAAGGCCAGTGTTTATATATCAAAACATATTTTTGTTCCGACAGTAATAAAAGTCTCCCAGTATTCAGTTCTTATCAAACTCCCCCGATGCTCAAATCAGAGTATTCAACAACTGTTGAGATCAATCATGTAGACAAGTTAATGCGAATACATTGAAATAAAATTTTATCTAACTCAACCTAAAAATATTTTAAAGTGAAAACTAATCATCTTAACTCACGTTGCCTTACACCCCTACCCCTAATTAAAACAATAAATTTGAGGGGAAATAACATCGCAGACTTGTTAAAAATATTATTAAGAAGTTTTTTATGGTGTAGATTATAAGATAGAGCCATGGTATAATCAGGGTAAACAGTGTGTATAAATGGGCAGTTGTGTAAATAAATCCCAGAGTGTGTTTGTAAAATATTCCATAAATTGTGATACACCATACAGATAAAATCTCGGCACTTGTTTTGTGACGTCATAGCTCAGTCCAACACATGTTCCCACACACTAAAAGGTGGGCATCACCAGCGGGAGCGCCTGACATGCCACCACCAGCAATACAGTTATACTTGGCGGGTCAACGTAGCATGCACTCCGTAGGGGATACTCACCAACCGCTTCGGCGACTTGTAAACCCTTAGGGGTGACAGGATAAGGAGGATAAACAGTAGTTTACTGGTTATAAGCAACTTATACTACATAATAAAGAAGATACATCAATATTCGCCTGTAGAAGGTGTGGGAAACCTCAATGTGTAAAAAATGACCAATTCAACGACGACCGATGGTTCATTTGGAGATTAACGGGTCTCGACCAATCAGGTTAGAATAAACAGAGTTAGCTCTGACCTGTGTGGTAAGAGCTCGTTTCCAGATGAGTGTACTGGGAGTAGTTAATATAATTATATGGTGTGTCATCATTTTCAGACGAACTCTTCCCAAACTCAGTTCTTAATTTATTTTTAGTATAATTTACTTTTTTTAAACACCGCGTCTTAACTACCCGTTCAGGTACTAATTACGCTAATGTGTTAGGGATGAGGAGAGTCAAATTTAGAGGAAGTATACCCGCATTTGCGTGAAAGAAGAGTGGAAAATCATTTAGTAAAAACCTCCCTACACCCAATCGGAATTCTAACCCTATCAGTTGTACAGTATATCGCGAGAATGATGCCCCAGACCATTATACCACCGAAGCAGGGTTTAATTAACTAATAGCCTAAATAGTCAAAGACGTATACAAGGGGAAAATAATGACAAATTCCTTTAAAATTCGAGCATTTTTATCAAGTTTTGCCAAGATTCAAAAATATTAAATTGTATTTAATTCATTGGCATTAGCTACAAGAAATATTCTAATTAATAAACTTGTTTGGTAATAAGTGAAACTGAAGTGAAGGGTTGGTTGGAAGAGCTCAAACAAAAGGTACCAACAAGACCAAGGAGTTGTTGAGATAGGTCAGGGTTCATACATACAACTGTAATGTGTTTTTTATAAATACGGTTATATTTGTACAAAGGCAGCTTGAGGGGTAAGGGGTGAGCAATCTGGTGAGGGAGGGGGGATTCAAGATACAATAATTACAATAATTACAGACATAGAAGAAAGACAAGTCCATGAAACATTGCGACGATCGACGGCAGACAGGATTAACCTAGTACCGCACCGGCATCCTGTTTTGGTCACCTAACCTTCTGTGCAGGTGGACATTTCTTATCGGTTCATTACAAAGGAATGTTGGTACAGTAAAAAAAAAGTTAAAATAATAATTATACTCATTTATAGTGTTTTAGTATACTATTATTGCTTGAAATGTATTCTTAAGGGCGCCCTCTAGTGGAGTATCTATGAGTGAGGCAAAGTTGACTTCATTTGTTTGGGGAAGGCTAGGTCTATGTTTATAATCAATTACTTTGATCTCAGAACCACGACATTTCACGTGGAACGTCCTTGAAAATGAGATGTCAGATTTTCGTTAATTTGATTAATGTTGTTAAACAAGGCTCGGTGAGGTGTCCAGTCGGTTATCTAGCTTTGGCTCGAAGATGTGACGCTCAGGCGTAGTTGACGGCGGCGAACGGGTTCCTGGCGAAAGGCGACCCGGAGTAGTAGGGCGTCTGCCTGTAGCCGGTGTAGCCTGGGTACGTGTAACGGGGCACCACTGGGACGACGGGCGTCCTAACGGGGACGGGCGCCACCACGGCCCTCACGACGGGGGAGGCGGGATACGCTGTGGAGACGCCATTCTTCTCCACGACGGCACTGAAACCGTTTATGGGGTCAGCGGTATAGGTGACCGTTCGGAGACTGCCGTCTGGATCCACTAGGCTGTAGCTGCCGCGGACGATGTCACCGTCCCTGGACTCCCGCTGAGACTTAGAGTCACCGGTGACGGGGTCTGAGACACTGTACTCGTACTGATACTGAGGGTGATCCTCGTACTCGCCGTCCTTGGTCAGCAGCACGGTGGCGCGCGTCACGGCGACTATCATCAGCAGGACGCTCAGGCACTGGGGACAAGCAGTAACATGTACTAGTTCTAGAGCAAGTCAGGTACACTAGCCGTACACTACACTCGCTATAAGAGGAACATGATGATGAGGATTAATGTTGAAGAACTGTCAGTCTTCATAATCGATACACATGCCCCCAGTGGAGCCTCAGTGTCAAGAGTGCTGACCACTCACCTAACTATGCTGATTTGGTAACAGCCACGATAGAAAATGGTGAGGATGGCAGGATTCCCTACACACTGAGCCACAAGACTGGGCCTACCTCTCTGAGACCACACAGCTATTGTCCCTACCTCTCTGAGACCACACAGCTATTGTCCCTACACACTGAACCACAAGACTGGGCCTACCTCTCTGAGACCACACAGCTATTGTCCCACCTCTCTGAGACCACAAGCTATTGTCCATACACGCAACCACAAGACTGGCCTACCTCTCTGAGACCACACAGCATATTGTCCCTAACAGTAACCACAAGACTGGGCCTACCTCTCTGAGACACACAGCTATGTCCCTACACAAGTGAACCACAAGACTGGGCCTACCTCTCTGAGACCACACAGCTATTGTCCTACACACTGAACACAAGACGGGCCTACCTCTCTGAGACCACACAGCTATTGTCCTACACACTTTAACACAAGACTGGCTACCTCTTTTGAGACCACACAGCTATTGTCTACACACTGAACCACAAGACTGGCCTACCTCTCTGAGACCACACAGCTATTGTCCCTACACACTGAACCACAAGACTGGGCCTACCTCTCTGAGACCACACAGCTATTGTCCTCGGTCCAGGCCTGGACCATCATAAACCAAGAGTAGGATTGGACATCAATGAATCACACTTCCCACGTAATGTATGCAACTATGTAACGCGCTTTCTCCGCCATTCTGTGCTATAGTAACAAGGCATCCCACCCCGTCCCTTCCTCGGACTTTGTATCGACTACAGACACACACGACACAAATATACATCACACATATGTTTAGTTTCTTGCGGGATGATTGCAATAGCACATTATCAAAGAAAACTGTACACAAGCATGAAATAGCTGATTTATATGATTTTACTGTAATAAATAAGACCGAGCTTGGTCGAATTTGAGTAAAATAACATTGCAATTTATTGTTTATCATTCTTGAATTTGTGAAAAGAATGACGAGTTTTAATCTAAATTTAAAATATATTTCATTTTTATCATTCAAATTTGAGAACAATCGTTAAAATGCTTATGAAGATACATAGAATAAATAAATGATAAGGCACACCGCACAGACTTTGTATCACTTTTATCTTAAAATAAATATTTACTAAAAACTCGCAAGATTTGTGAAAATAAATAATATACCTTGTAGTAGAAACACTACACCAAAGATAATAATGAAATAATAAACACTGTTACTTAATCTATGGCATTAGGAACTTAGAACACTGTTACAGAAAAATTGAGAAAAATGAAACATCTTTGTCCACCAAAGAGCATAAGAATCAAATTTATTTTCAAAGACCTGGATTAATAAGTATAAATATTTGCTTATAGTTCAGAAACTATTGGTTTTATAAAAATATACCTCAAATAAAAGAGTTTTATCTTTAATAGTATTACAATGGCAAGTTATTTTGTATTTCAAATAGTTGCGGAGAAATGATCAATTTTGGAAAATTTCCCAATGTAAAGTGGACTGAGTCATTTTGAAAATAAAATGAGAATTTCCATCTTGTTTATAAAGATAAACAGAGTCTATATATAAAATGTAATCAAAATCGTTAGAGCGAATTTTGATAAAATAGTTTTCTCTTTTTTGATCTTCAGTAAACTACCCTTAATATTAAATGTCGAGTTACAAAAATCCCCCCAGGGGGATCTTATTAAAACCCTAGTTACCAAGGTTTAGCCCAAATGGTAAAATAGTTTCGGTTCTAGCCCGAGGTACAGACAGACAGACGGACGGACGGACAGACAGACGGAGACAGACGGACAGACAGACGGACGGACAGAAGGACAGACAGACGGACGGAAAGACAGACAGACGGTATTGGTTTCAGGGAATCATGGAACGTCAACATTTATTAACATCTCGAGTTCGATTTTTTTTTACGATCACAATACTTTCTCTGCGAGATGTCAAGAGAAAGTAAAAAAGTGAGTGGTAAATAATTTGTTTCTCAAGTAATTAAACGTTTTAAAAATATGTAATACAAAGATTTACAAAAACAACAACTAACCATTGATTTTGAAAACCAACTAAAACTTTGTTATACTTTTGAATAACAATACTACTTTCAATAATGGCTTATAAACTGATGATGTTTATACATGCTAGACTAATATTAATAAAAGTCGTAACAAAATATATTTAATAATAAATAGAATATATCCATGTACATTTTGTTTCAGGCACACAACATGCAGGCAGGCTAGTTCAACAGAATCTAATTGGATCCACATAACAGCTTGCTGGCGATAAATACGTTCCACCTGAACCAACACACTAATTCTCAACGAGCCATATTATATTCCATTGCAATAATACCACCAGTGGTTTCAGCACAGAACTGAAAGTGGAAGTGAACTAACCTTCAGAAAGTCTACATCCATCTCCACAATATTCTTTGACCTGACATATTTATTTATTATTTAGCACCGCGTCTTACTACCCGTTCGGGTTATGCGCTTTAAGTACTAATTACGCTAATGGAATGGGAATTGGAAGGTTAAATTAGAGGAAGTGAACCCGAATTTGCGTGGAGGGAGAGTGGAAAACCATTTAGGAAAAACCACCCCCAGTTCACCCGACCGAGATTCGAACCTCGATCTCACCGTCCTCAGCAGTCGAGCTCAACACTACTAGCGCGTTAGCCAACTACGCCACCGAGGCGGGTTTGACCTGACATACTTTCAACTGTTAAACCTGGTACAAAAATAATACTCAACAATTCCAACTAAACTACATGGCTGAGTGGTCTAAAGCGTCCTAGTTATACTTAGAATTTTAACTATCTCCCAATTTGAGAATTAGTCAATCACCCACATACTAGCATACCTGGCGATAAAGTTGGGTGTTAAGTGTTGCTGTCCTAGGTCAAGTCAGTTTTATAATATAACGCTTTCTTAAAGAGTTAGCGTAGTGTTAGAGTACTTTACTTTAACCTAAAAATCCAGAATTTGATAACCCACTGGTCCAATGAGATGGTTCCACAATATGGGTTTACATCATCACTATAGGCGATTGCTGATGAATTTATACCCTTCTACCCCTGTCTAACTCTTTATATTTAGAAAGCACAAGTTAAATACTTATACCCTCTACAATAAAAATATAAGTTAAACTTCAAAGTTAAATACAAATTTGTGAAAAAGTTTTACCAAGCAATAGTGAACTCCAAACTACTATTATCAAACAAAGTGAATGCTAGATTTCAACTCCCCTGGACTCGAACCAAAGCTCACCTTGAAGGCAGCCATCTCGATGAAATGAAGAGTGTAAAGATCTTGTCACGATGAGACTGTTCTTCTTCAGATGAAAACAGAGGTCTATCTCGGTCCAACAGCCACGGCCAGTATTTGTACCAGTTCTCTTTTCGGAAAACACCCCCCTCTCCCCAACAACTCATCTCCCTCCCATCCAGTCAGAGGTGTCCGATTGTTTGCGTGCTGGACCCGGGCGACCTTACCCTTGGCAAGTGGCCAGGACACATAAATTCCCACGAGGAGTGAAACCAGTCCATCGTTCCTTGTAAAGATCACCCGGGATACCGCTAGAAGAAACATCATGAGTGTGAATATATAGGTCAACAGGTGATAAACCGGGCAAGACCAGGTCTAGATATACAGCGTGAGTGTGAAGATATAGGTCAGCAGGTGATAAACCGGGCAAGACAGGTCTAGATATACAGCGTGAGTGTGAATATTAGGTCAACAGGTGATAAACGGGCAAGACCAGGTCGAGATATACAGCGTGAGTGTGGAGATATAGGTCAACAGGTGATAAACCGGGCAAGACCAGGTCTAGATATACAGCGTGAGTGTGAAGATATAGGTCAGCAGGTGATAAACCAGGCAAGTCCAGGTCGAGATATACAGCGTGAGTGTGGAGATATAGGTCAACAGGTGATAAACCGGGCAAGACCAGGTCTAGATATACAGCGTGAGTGTGAAGATATAGGTCAGCAGGTGATAAACCAGGCAAGTCCAGGTCTAGATATACTGCGTGAATGTGGAGATGTAGGTCAACAGGTGATAAACCGGGCAAGTCCAGGTCTAGATATACAGCGTGAGTGTGGAGATATAGGTAAACAGGTGATAAACCGGCAAGACCAGGTCTAGATATACAGCGTGAGTGTGAAGATATAGGTCAGCAGGTGATAAACCAGGCAAGTCCAGGTCGAGATATACAGCGTGAGTGTGGAGATATAGGTCAACAGGTGATAAACCGGGCAAGTCCAGGTCTAGATATACAGCGTGAGTGTGGAGATATAGGTCAGCAGGTGATAAACCAGGCAAGACCAGGTCGAGATATACAGCGTGAGTGTGGAGATATAGGTCAGAAGGGGATAAACCAGGCAAGACCAGGTCGAGATATACAGCGTGAGTGTGGAGATATAGGTCAGCAGGAGATAAACCGGGCAAGTTCAGGTCAAGATGAATTAGGACGCAATTCAGGTTAAATTCTCCCCAACAGACAACATTCTAATGGTTGAGACGATGTTATTTGTATATGTAGGAAGTGATCTGGGGAGTTTAACTGACATGCTATTGGGGAATTAATGTGCAGGCACCTTAATAAAGGACTATCAAGCTAATGGAGAACTACTGTACACACACCACAACACCTCCCTATAACAACAGATTTGGAGATATGTTATTTAAGGACATGCTATCCTTGTGTTCACACAACACACTCACATGAAGGTAACACAAGGCGAGCAACATTGCTACCAGGACTCGACACATCTCGAGCACAAAGAGCACCGCCAACAGTAGTTAGCGAGGTCACAATCGGCGGCTAGGATTCGCCATCTAGAGTGGTTTCGTTTGGACTCGAACACAGGATTGATAAATGCTTTAGTCTTACTGCTTTGTGTGTCTTTATATTTCACATTAATATCAATTAAAATACTAAATGAAGGAGTGTCCAGTCAAACGAGAGTAACAGATTAACTTCAAGGACATGTTCTGGTACCATATCTTACTACCCGTTCGGGCTATACGAACGTGTACTAATTACGATAACGTGTTAAAGATGACAAAGGTTGAATTTACAGGAAGTGTACCAGCTTTTGCGTGGACGAAGAGTGGAAAACCAATTAAGGAAAAAATACCCTCTGTACACCCGACCGGGGATTCGAATCCTGATCTCCCCGTCATCGGTGGTCCAGTATATTGCGAGAGTGACGCCTTTGGAGCATCCGACATCCGAAGCGGATCGCATAAGATAGGGATCAAAAGGTCGGAAATGCACCTGTATTTGCATGGAAGGAGAGTGGTTAAGCCCTCTAGGGGGAATAAAACCCTCAAGCTATTCAGCTGGGACTCAAACTCAAGCCTTTAAGCCAACCGAAAACTAGACTAAACGAGTGTGACATTTAAAACCGTGTGGCCAATGCCGCGGGTCATAACCTTGATGATGAACGTAACCATTTTTTATATATATTAAAAAAAAAACAATAAAATGTATTTAGTTCTTGTAAGTTAATTAATGAGAATACTTGAAACAAGGAAGTGAGGGTTCACTAATTAGTGTCGGATCCAAACTGTTGCGAACGCCCCAGGCCTCACCTTGTGCTCTAACGCTCATCAATAAACTGTTGCACGAGGGTCTCATTAAAATGCCAGCAACCGGCGAGCTGAAGCAAGTAAAGCTAAGAAGCTACACGAGACAGATGTATGCACTGCTGCCATCTTTAGTCGTGTTGTGGAACCCGTGGAAGAACAATGTTCAAAGGGTTGCAGTTCGAGCCTCCCTTTATCACGAATAATAATTACTCTACTTTATTGAGTGGTTAAATCACTTAGAACACGACGCCAATCAAATTTAACCCAAAAAATGCCAATAACCCCCAATAACGATAAAACCCAACCAAGGCCGAAGCCAGCCAATAATTTCAGGAAGGGGGTGGGGGGAGGAGGGCGGGGTTGTTGGGCACATCCCCCAATTGCCAGAAGCTAGAAAAAATTATAAATATTAAACACCTCTAGAAGCTCTATGAAGTGTTTTTTTTATGGTAACACAGCCCCTAATTTGTACTTGTATCTTATTATTGATATTGTTTGAACCATAAATAAAGCTATATATATATATATATGTTGTTAATAAAATTTCGGGAGGTGGGGGGGGGGGGCAACCCCTCCCCCCCGGCGACGGCCATGAACCCAACTGTGTTTAGCTTTTTAAAATAATCGAGTTTTTTTTTCTCCAATCATCTTGTAAATGTACATTCGCACGTGTACTGCTTGGTGGTTGGCATGAAAACAACGTCCGGAAGCTACCGAACATTTCCGGAAACGCCCGAAATGTCATGTGTATCGTAAAAGTGCGGATGAATGCTCTCTCGACGATTGTCCGCGCAGGTGTTGACCGCAGCCAGTCGCGGTCCACCTCCGCCTGACCCAGGCCACGCCGAGTGCTTGTTGGTGGTGCGACATTGTGGAGGAAGGGCGGAGGGGGGTGACCTGGACTTTTGACTGAGACTGTACACTTTATTGGATCTATACATTAGTTTAGCATGTAAGTAATAAACTATATTCACACCACGTCTTACTACCCGTTTGGGCTATCTACTAATTATTCAAATGGGTTTGAAATGTAAAAGGTTGGATTTAGAGGAAGTATACCCGCATTCTCGTGGAGGGAGAATGGAAAACCATCCTCAACTCCCCCGACCAAGATTCTAGCCCTGATTTTCCCGTCACTGAAAGTTGAGTTTATTGCAAGACTAACACCTTGAACTATTCGGTCACCAAAGCGGGTCGTATAAAAATAAAATGTTAATATGCAACTTTTTAAAAAGCTAAAAAGTAATGAAACTGAACACAGCCGTCCCAGTGAAGGGTACGCGGATCAAGACGCCAGTTTCGTCTCGTCTGGTTTGTCGGGGTTAAAATCCTGGGCAGGTGTCCTGAATTTTTATTTTTCTAAATGTTTTACCCCTCTCCCTGTGCGCTAGTTCGAGTACACTTCCTCAGCACCAGTGTGGACATGCGAGTAGCCCGGACGGGTAGTAAGATGCGGTGGTAAAAAGAGAGAAAGGTCTAGAGAAACAAAGCACACTATATTACATGTGTTAAAACACTGTTTAGTGGCTGTTATGTAAATGATCGGTGTTTAAGGGAGCAAGAGTATTTTTACAGTTTTTATAGCATTACATTCTGTTGGCCAAAATGAATCAAATATATTTCCAGTAGCAACATGGAGCTTAGTTTTATGCACATGCTAATATCAACAGATCTTGAATAACTATCAAGGGTGTCCTAGAATTTGTCAACTTTTCTCTTTATTTAAAAAGTTTTATCCAAATTCAGGACACCCTTGAAAATATTCAAGATCTGTTGATATCAGCATGTGCAGAAAAATAAACTCTATGTTGCTACTGGAAAATATTTGATTTATTTTGGCAAAAAAAAAAAATCAATTCTATAAAATTTGTAAAAACACTTGCTCTCCCTTCGGCCGCACCTTAAATGTGAGATATCTCAAATATGTTCATAATATATAAAAGTTTTCCTACTCCTAAGAAATGTTTCCAAGATGCGAAGGTTATTATGGCTGTCGAAGGTCGGAGCAAAGAAGATTCGACCAACTTCAACTTCCACATTTAGAAGTGTCAAAGTCCTTTTTTAAAAAATATAATTATCTTTAAATGGTTTTGCAACGTTCTGAGCTTTTAAATAAACCTTTTAAAAATATTAATTTGTTTTGAATTTTTTTTATATTGAAAATGACACGTTTGTAGTATAACTGCCCAGTAAGTTAGTTATGACTGCTACAGTAGCCCCGTGGCTTCTTTGGTGCTGACTGACAGCTCACTGCTGACTTCTGACGGCCAACATTTAGGTATATACCTAAATGTTGACCGTCAGAAACGACAGCTGCTAAGCACATGTTTTTGCAGATCATTTGGTTCGGTGTAGGGATACACAATTTGGTCTGGTAACTTTTAAAAGCCGTCAGCTGTCAGTCAGCACCAAAGAAGCCATGGGGCTACTGTATTTAGTTTCAACCCAGATGATCGGTATGATAGTATTGTTTCTTAAGGTGAACAAATAATTTTTGTAGAGAAAGCATGTATTTTTAATCAAAAGACTAAAATTAAACTTGCATAAAAATTATTTATTTATCTGGTTACCAAATGTTACAAATCTTATCACAGATACAAGCATTAATAACATATAAATCAGCAGCGTTTGTACAAACAATAATAATAAATATTTGAACTGGACATTAATGCGGGTAGGAGAGTGTGTATGGTCGATACTATCGATACTAGTACGTGTAGGACGCGTGAGGGGCGCTGAAGGACGTGTGAACCACTCCAGGTCCACCGGCGTAGCCATGGCCAAACTTGGCGGCTCCGTACGCCGGGGCTAAGGGTCGGGGGGCGGTGTATGTAGGGGCGGTATATGCCGGGGCGAAGGGTCGGGGGGCTACGTACGTAGGGGCGGTATACGCCGGGGCTAAGGGTCGAGGGGCGGCGTACGTAGGGGCGAAGGGCCGGGGGGCGGTGGCGGCGAACCCGGGCTTGATACCAGTCCCGGACTTCTCAACGACAGCGTTGAACCCGTTGACGGGGTCGGCTGTATAGTGGACGGTGCGGGTAGAGCCGTCGGGCTCCACCAGGCTGTAGCTGCCTTGCACGTGGTCTCCGTTGCGCGTCTCCTGCTGGTTCTTGTTGTCGCCAGTGAGCGCGTCGGCCACGCTGTACGAGAAGCTGTACTGGGGGTTGGGGTCATAGTCTGCCGTCCCGACGCCGGGAGAGACGTACCTGGGGGCGGCGCCAGCAGAGTAGGGGAGCAGACCAGCCCTCGCCACGGCGAGACACGCGGCTATCACTGAAAGAACCTGGGGGCGGAGCAGAGCAACCTTTATTGTTAATATTTGTATTTTTAAAGCACCACGTCTTACTACTCATATGGGTTATCTGCTTATGTACTAATTATGCTAATGAGCTAAGGATGAGAAAGGATGAATTTAGCGCAAGTGTACCCACATTTGTGCGGAGAGAGAATGGGAAACCATTGAGGAAAAACCACCGTAAATACACCCAAGAGGGATTTAACCTCGATCTCCCCATCATTGGCAGTCTAGTCTATTGCGAGAGTAACTGATGCCTTAGACAGTGCAGACACCGTTGTTATCGTATGTCTCTGCAAGTATTACTGCTGATGCTGTTGACAGCCTCTCTTTGTAGGAATCTATTAACGTTGAGCGAATTTAAACCTCCTTACTGTATGTAAACTAGCTCACTTTAGAACAGACACAACATCCAGACCTCCAGCCATTAATTTATTCCCTGCGAAAAGGTAGAACACCAATTTCACTAATGATACATTTTCGATTATGCCTGGAATTGAGCCCAGGACTCTTAACTCAGCACACAGACACGCTACCAACCAAGCCAAGATGGCGCCAGCGTGTTATTAGTGTATTAGGCTATCTCATGCCATGAGTAGGTTGAATGTGAACTAAATTCTCCAGCACTCGCCTAAGGAAAGAAGGAAGGAATGTGTCCCGGTCCAAAGTCAAACCAGCGCACACCTTAACATGACGATCATTATTGTCATTAGCTATAGAACCTAGGAGTCTAGGATGAAGATACTACATTTGAGGTAACAGATAATATTGTACATATCCTCACGAGTTGGAATATTACCCTCTGAACACAGATAATATTGTACATATCCTCGTGAGTTGGAATATTACCCTCTGAACACAGATAATATTGTACATATCCTCGTGAGTTGGAATATTACCCTCTGAACACAGATAATATTGTACATATCCTCACGAGTTGGAATATTACCCCCTGAACACAGATAATATTGTACATATCCTCGTGAGTTGGAATATTACCCTCTGAACACAGATAATATTGTAAATATCCTCACGAGTTGGAATATTACCCCCTGAACACAGATAATATTGTACATATCCTCACGAGTTGGAATATTACCCCCTGAACACAGATAATATTGTACATATCCTCACGAGTTGGAATATTACCCCCTGAACACAGATAATATTGTACATATCCTCGTGAGTTGGAATATTACCCTCTGAACACAGATAATATTGTAAATATCCTCGTGAGTTGGAATATTACCCCCTGAACACAGATAATATTGTAAATATTCTCGTGAGTTGGAATATTACCCTCTGAACACAGATAATATTGTAAATATTCTCGTGAGTTGGAATATTACCCCCTGAACACAGATAATATTGTATATATTCTCGTGAGTTGGAATATTACCCCCTGAACACAGATAATATTGTACATATCCTCACGAGTTGGAATATTACCCTCTGAACACAGATAATATTGTACATATCCTCGCGAGTTGGAATATTACCCCCTGAACACAGATAATATTGTACATATCCTCGCGAGTTGGAATATTACCCTCTGAACACAGATAATATTGTAAATATCCTCGTGAGTTGGAATATTACCCCCTGAACACAGATAATATTGTAAATATTCTCGTGAGTTGGAATATTACCCCCTGAACACAGATAATATTGTACATATCCTCGTGAGTTGGAATATTACCCTCTGAACACAGATAATATTGTAAATATCCTCGTGAGTTGGAATATTACCCCCTGAACACAGATAATATTGTAAATATTCTCGTGAGTTGGAATATTACCCCCTGAACACAGATAATATTGTACATATCCTCGTGAGTTGGAATATTACCCCCGAACACAGATAATATTGTAAATATCCTCGTGAGTTGGAATATTACCCCCTGAACACAGATAATATTGTAAATATCCTCGTGAGTTGGAATATTACCCCCGAACACAGATAATATTGTAAATATCCTCGTGAGTTGGAATATTACCCTCTGAACACAGATAATATTGTAAATATCCTCGTGAGTTGGAATATTACCCCCTGAACACAGATAATATTGTAAATATCCTCGTGAGTTGGAATATTACCCCCGAACACAGATAATATTGTAAATATCCTCGTGAGTTGGAATATTACCCCCTGAACACAGATAATATTGTAAATATCCTCGTGAGTTGGAATATTACCCCCCGAACACAGATAATATTGTAAATATCCTCGTGAGTTGGAATATTACCCCCTGAACACAGATAATATTGTAAATATCCTCGTGAGTTGGAATATTACCCCCTGAACACAGATAATATTGTAAATATCCTCGTGAGTTGGAATATTACCCCCCGAACACAGATAATATTGTAAATATCCTCGTGAGTTGGAATATTACCCTCTGAACACAGATAATATTGTAATATCCTCGTGAGTTGGAATATTACCCCCTGAACACAGATAATATTGTACATATCCTCGCGAGTTGGAATATTACCCCCTGAACACAGATAATATTGTAAATATTCTCGTGAGTTGGAATATTACCCCTGAACACAGATAATATTAAACATATCCTCGTGAGATGGAATACTACCCCGGAACACAGATATTATTGTGTACCCTCACTATTAATTGAACATTATGTTTATTTATCACAACATGGCCTGTCATGGCCGAGAGTGGTAAGACACCGATCTCCTTGCCTCTCGGTGTATCCTTGGTTCGAGCCTCAATATTAGGATAATGGTTACAAATCCTCTACATTAACTAGATTCAGGGTCTTAGTAATCTAAACATGTCGAATTAAAAAAAACTATACATATTATTGTTTAAACTTAGACAACGGAGTATGAGTATCTATAAACTGAGCTGTTTATGACGGTGTGATCGGAGTTTGAATCCTAGTCGGGTCAAATGAGGGATGGTTTTTTTTTCCTAAATGGTTTCCTACTCTACCTGCAGGCAAGTTCGGGTATAATTATTCCAAATTCAACCTTCCAGATCCCTATTTATTAGAGTAATTAATACACATAAAATGAGTATAACCCGAACGGGTACTAAAATAAAAATAAAATAACGTTCCAAACTAGATTTTAAAATATAAAAACATGTATAAAAAAATACAACCTTAATTTTGTTCGACTCCGCAATTGGTTACATTTCTTTTATTTATTTAATTTTTTTCCCCGCCTCCCAAATTAATGTAGGTCGGTAAATTTAACGAGTTTCCAAGAGCTACAAGCAAATGTTAATACATATATTATCTGTTTAGTCGGTATTCAACGTCCAATTTATGAGCTACTTGGTTTAACCACACACGACTAACAAAATAAATTATTTCTGGAAAAGACACAACACCCAGTCCCCCGGTCGTTAATTCAGCAATGTGAAAAGAGAAGTCCTAATTTTACAAATTTTACATTTTTAAGCAATACCAGAAATCGAACTCAAGAACTAAAAAAATAAAAGTGCAAGAATTATAAATTGTCGGTTACTAAATATCAACGCATTATTAACTACCTTATACCATATGATCCCATTCGTATCACAGCTGAGATTCGAACAGGGTCCCTAAGGAGGTACAGACTGTGGAGGCGTACCTTGGCAGCCATGTTAGATGTCCTGGAACTTGTTGCTGGTCCGGAGATGTTGTGGGCTGTGTGCTCTTCTCAACTATACCCCTGTCCTTTATACAGGAGGTGCCTGGCGAGGATGACCTGGGGTACGACCCCGGACCAACGAGGGGTGGAGGGGGAGGTGCACCCCACCCAACAGTTGCGTCACGGCTTCTTCCACCGCACCCGCCGATCAAAAGGAGGGCGAAGTCGCCACGCGCAGTGAGGGGTCCGTTGGCCGACACCTGTACCGTCTACGATTGTCCTCCAGAGTGAGTGTGTGTGGTGACAAAACATTTTGACGTGTTGGGAGTTTGAAGAGAGGAGTGTGTGAGTGTGTGAGGTAGATATATATGTATAGTTACATCTATTGTCTGGAGCTGGGGTCCCCAATTGGCGGACCGAGAACGCATTTGATTGAGAACCGTGTCGATAATTTGTAGATCGAATGTTTCGATACTTGCGTCATTTGACGACCAGATGTAGAGTCAAGTTTTCACAGGAATTGACAACCAGAAGTACAGTCTGGTTTTCAAAGGAACCTTGTCATTTGACGACCAGAAGTACAGTCTGGTTTTCACAGGAACCTCGTTATTTGAAAACTGGAGATTCTATTTGCCACAACAGCGGGAAAAGAAAAAAATGTTGATGGTCGAAAGTGGTATATGTTGTAGAGAGATCGAGGGTAGGGACCTGTATTCGCGTGGAAATGGATAGGGAAAACCCAAGGTGACAAATAATGCGTAAAAAAACACCTCCGAAGCACCCGGGCCGAGATTTGAACTTGTAACCGTAGAAGGAAATCCAATCTAACACGAGCCTGACCTCTTAGACCACGTGAAAACCGTGTTTGAGTCACGTGTGTGCCATGAATAAAGCAAAAAAAGTAATCTGTCACCTGATGTGGATGGTCTACAGGAGGTTTGTGTTTTTACAAATGATGGAAACTGTAGCGTGGCATAAACAGCAGTTATAATATTTTGATGTTGGCAGCCCTACAACAATATCAGCGGGAGGATGAAGGGCTCATTTTAATAATCTAGTAATGGCCAGACTCTTGGTCCTGGTTGCTAATATAGAGGTTCCAGGTTAAATTCCCGGTGGTACCACAGGTATTTTTACCGGAGGGGTTGCTATGGTCTGGATTAAGATTAAGTCAGGTTTAAAACTTCCGGTGGCTCCAGATAATCATGATCATCATCGTCATACCATCTCCTCTGGCTGAGGTAAACCCACCTACATGGTACCCCAACCTCAGAAGACGGTTACATATCCGTCAATGCCAGTAAAAGACCAGGAATGTATGACCGACGAGCACTGATAAGTTATAGTAACTAACTCTTATTTACTAAATGTAAATTAAATATCGCCAATCCTAATTTGTTTTTTCAAATGAGACCGGACGTATTTGGGATCTCAACTGACTCCAATATGACCATATAATATAATTAGCATCATAGTCGAACCAAGCAAGGTAAGGTGAGGGTACTAACACCCGCTGTAAAAATATTACGTTGAAGCGCTAATCTCCAGGTCGAACATTTCTTCAGATCGACCCAGAAACGAAACACAAATACAATCACATGACAACTTTTAGGTATAATCTGTTTTATTTTTAGAGCGTTTGAATATAATTCATCGTTTATAAAAATACATGTTTATTTACTACAATTCCTTTGGAATAAGAAACATACTCATCCATTTTTTTTTAAATTCTGAAATGTTTATCTTATTTGCACCAAATTCGGTAAATGTGGTAGAAACCAATCTCGGACGAGGATCGAAATCCAGGCTGTTGGGACAGAAACGAGCAAGTCAACATCACACGCCGATGTATGATAAGGGAAACTTCATATTGTTGTTGTTGCTGTTTACACGTGTGACTAAAGTGGAAATTATCTTGATTTTGGGTGATATTATAAAACTGGTGTAACGTTTCCATCTTGGTTTACATCACTTTATTATAGGCCAACATAAGAGCCTATTGTTCTAGATGCGATACAGAGGGGTGTGTGGGAGATACGAACTCAAGACACTTGCCCTGTAATTAGGTTACCATGTTTACACAACCGGCTATTAACATCACAAGAAGATACTCTCAAAGATTACTGGCTTCAACGCACAATTCACACCGAAATGAACATGAAAATAACATCAAGTCACTAAAATTAATTTCATGTGCTCATACGTAAAGTCAAGTGATTTTAAGCTTTCTACTTTTGATATGAAACAGGTGATCTCGAAATCATATTTTCCCTACAATTTTTTATTTTAGGAAATTTGACCATAATAAAGTAGACACTCACTTCGGTGGTCACATGGTCTGAAGCGTCATTCTCGCAATAAACTACTCCACCAATAACAGGAAGATCGGGGTTCAAGTCCCGGTTGAGTGTATTGAAGGTTGAATTTTCCCCCTTAAATGGTTTATAACTCTCCCTCCACGCAAATAAGAGTACACTTAATCTAAATCCAACCTTCTCACCCTAAACTCATTAACGTAATTAGTATGCCTACATATGCGTAAAACCTGAACAAGTGGTAAGAAGCGACGACAAGAAAAAATTAGCAAGCATAAGTGAAGGATGTTTGTTTATATCCGAGAGCCGCATGGGTGGACATGCAGAAAAAGGTGCCAGACTCGTCTTGTTTGGATTTTCGGTGAAAGGTAAGGACAATTTTTTTTTGTTTATCATATTTCCACACAAATACGAGTACATTTCCTTCAAATTCTACCTTCCTATCCCTAACCCATTAGTGTAATTTAAAATACGTACAACCAGGACGGGTAGTAGGGCTCCGCGGGGTTTATGAGGGGGGAAAAACCCCACCAAAAGTGGAAGCAGCCTCAGTCATAGCCTTGACTTTTTGCTCCGAATAAAAGAAAATCCCCCCCCCTTTTTTCTCCATCAGGAGAACGCAAAACACAATATTAACACTTACCCTATATCGGAATCTATCGATAGAGCGGGCGGCCTTGAGAGGGGATGACATATTGCATATCTCTCCAAACGACAGGGGTAGACTATCACAGAGTCACGCGTGTACGAGCCACTGACAGCCAAACACGCTGACTTGACCCACTCTTGAGGGACTACCGCTCGAATACCAGTCAGGTCAAAATATAATCTTCGCGCGGGACAAGATCAGGAGAGGGTGCGAGTTATTCGGAGTTCACGCGGTCATGTGACCATGTTTAGCGCGGGTCACACGCATATATTATTAACGTTGGTAGAATAAGGACGAGGGTGGTATATACTAGAGGAAATGTACCAGCATTTGCGTGGAGGAAGAGTGGTGAAAAACACTCTCTCAGTACACCCGACCGGGATTCGAACACCGATATATAGCCCCTTTGCCGGCAGTCCAGCCAATTGCGAGAGTGATGCCTTAAACCTTATGACCACCGAAGAGTGTTTAACAAACTAATAAAATAATTGTACTTGGATGAAAAAAACGTTTTAGTATTCAATACTCCAACATCAATTGAAAACGTTATTTATGATAAATAATCAGGCTCCAAGTTTCGTAGATATCGGTAGAAACTCAAGGAAAATGAGAAGGGCGAGTAAAATGAACTGCACTTACATTCACCTTGATGAAGAATAACATCACTGTTAAAAAATATCAAAACATTTAGGTGCATTTGGTTAGATTTTTGGTCGTATCATCCGTGAGACAAGTACTAGCAGTTTGGGGGGAAAAAATCACCAAAAGATATGCAATACTGTTAATTTTAATTTGTGTAAAAAGCAATAAAATAAATAATTTAATCTTCCCTTGACTACTGTAGTTATTTTGAAAAGGAGTTATTTAACTAATACAATCTAATTCGGTGCGAGGGAGTTCCTTTCTAAATATTATTAGGAGAATATCTTTCTCCAACAAGATTATGTACACTTTGTTTATTGCGACAGGCTGTGAGCTTACCATGACAGGTTCTACCATGGTGTCTATTAAAATACAAGACCATAGTGTAAACAGCCAAGTTAACAGAGTTTAGAAGTGAGACAATATAATAATGGTAAACCCCCTCCTTATGCAACCAAAGAGATACAGAGAAAGGATAGCTTTGTTTCTTAATGCACCCTCCAATGTCCTCACGGGGATCACAGCTGAGTTGGATGTGCGTTAACACGACTGACCCTGACGCAGGAGACCGGAGTTCGATATCTCACAAGGAGCACTGGAGTTAGGTATCCAGACAAAGTTTCCCGACTTCTCTCTCCAAGCGAATACCACAAACCTCTCCTGGTACCAGATAGTTTAGTTGCGGTTTGTCAGAGCGGTGCAACTAAAGATGTCGAGCTGAGGTCAGTGAAGGGAGAGGAGGGGGGAGTGTACCGGGTGGGGTCCTCGCTCGACCCCCGGGAACTCCTTGGCCGCACGACCCCCCTCCCCCCTCAGGAGGAAAACAACATCAACACTTTTACTCGAGATGACCCAGACACGAACTAGATATTTAGTTCAGCCTTGCGTTATAGTGACTATCAGCAACTCTATTTAACTCACGGGAACAGGAGGAAGAGGCAAAATACTGATAGAACAGATTGTCTGATGATTTAACGATTTTAGCTATCCACATTGGTGGTCAGGCTGTCTAATGTGTCAATACATTGGATTGACTATGAAGCAAAAATTGTTGTTCGGACCTTGACCTGTATTACTGGTGGGAATTCGTCACATGTGATTCATCATAGTGTTTTTTTACACCTATACTCCTTGATAATGCGGGTGCACTTCCTCTAAGAAACCACTCTCATCCTTACAACATTAAAAAATATACAATACATGTTTAACTCGATATAACAAGACGAGGGTAAACCTAAAGGATGTGCACCAGAATTCACCTGGAGAGAGGTGAGAAAGACAAATATAGTTCTGAGGGTAAGTGTCAAGCTCCGAACTTAGGAAGGTCCTATTTGTTTGGTAGAATTCATCTGGCTCAATCCACGAGAATATATCCGCCGCATTCATAAAAGTTTAAGGGGAAAAAAGTCATAGGTTTCGTTAGTAATAATAGAACTTGCGCTTATTAATGATAATACTGGTGCAGTTCACTCTACTCACACTGTTTTCTCAAGTCGAATAGTTCAAGACACTGTCACTAGAGTGTAATAAATAATAATAATAATAATGAAGTGGTCGATCTATTGTTGCGTGACGACTAAAAATCCTTGACATGCCATTCCGTACTTAAATGTATGGATGACCAACTCCACGGTTAAATGGGTCTAGAGTGGTCAACCAAAATTTAGGGAACACTGGTTCGATTCCACCCTTCACGTTAATGCTAGTAATTTTTTTCAAAAATCTAAATTTCTCATCTTGGTGAATAAACAGAGGAGATGTATCTTGGTGAGTAAACGTAGTAGATGTATCTTGGTGAATAAACGTAGTAGATGTATCTTGGTGAATAAACATACTATATGTATCTTGGTGAGTAAACATAGTAGATGTATCTCGGGTCAAACTTGTAAATCCGAGTACAAAGATCTGGTAGGCGGACACTTTTAGAAAATACAAACATATTTTTTGTGGTCAACAATAATGACAATTTACTATCTTATTAATGTTACTTTATAGGTATTTATAATATATATCAAAACCATCAGTTGCAAATCCCAAGACTTGATGTATGGATACGTGGAAGCAGTTCTAGCAACTTCTCTAGCCGTTAGATATAAAGTTCTTGGTGTGATAATCGAACCGAAGGTGCAGCCGAGAAAAAAATGTACGATACTGTGACATTTATAAATTCGTATTTCAACATAAGAACTGGACCGTAAAGTAGTAAAATATAAATTACCTAAATGGACTCACGTAAAAGATAAAAGTAAAATGGACATTAAAAAAACATACACACCGCAAACTAGCTTGGAATGGCAGCAAATAAATATGAACCGGTTACTCATGAACCTTTGCAAGGGTCGCCACTTAGCATCGAATTAGTGCATCGCGTCCAAGGAATGTCTGGCGCTGACCTCACACGGGTTTTCGAAAGCCGACCGCCAGTGACACAATACGTACGGATTGGAAAAAGGGTGAGAATGACCTTGACATTTAGCAAAAAAAAAAGTATAAAAAAGAGTTTAAAGCGAATCACGAACTCTGATAATTCATTGTGTTGTGATCGGTTATAACGAGAGCTATTTAGTCGCACTTTCTTAAACCTCGTGCCGGCAGTAATGTGATCTTACCGTATCACGCGTCCTTTTATTGCTAAGACATTTAGTTTGCGGGCGTCGGTTGGGAAACCAAGGGCAATAATAAGAGTTGGGTAAATATTGGTCCGTTTCAGCTCAGACTTGGATTAGAAGCAGGGTCCAGGCCTCATATCCCAACACCCGCCCAGGATGTTGTTCTGCAACGGACGGTACAAGTGTTGGAGGGACTATCGAGATTCATTCATTAATTCAATACATTGTGCATGCACTTAAATATTATAGAATTTAGTAAGAAACAGATAAGTCTAGATAAACAATTCGTAAAACACACACAACGTCGTTGGAGTTTATTCGCCAGAGGAGTGATGGTAACCGAGAGCGAGCCGATGATGTAAACATGGTTAAAAGTAAAACAGAATTAGAAACAATGTTGTGAACATTTTGTTTTTGCAGATCATTTGGCTTGACAAATGGATACACGAGAACATATATATGTAATTTTAGGGTAATTTTGTTCTTAATAATTACATAAGTAAAACCGCCCCCATGGTATAGTATGAGTGGTCAATGCAACTGGCTAAGAACCTAGGGGTGCCAGTTTCGATTCCCGCCTGGTACCTTGGGTATTTTTTCCTTTAAGAAGAGTTATACCGACGATCACTAACGTTTGATTAGTTAGGCTTTTGTTAGGTTTAAGATACCTCCTAACTCCGCAGTTTCATATTCACTATCATCACATCATCTCATTGCGGGTACGTTGTAACGATACTGGTTTGGATCACTCTCATATATTTAAAAAGTCATGGATGAAGCTATTTTTCTTTAAAGTATGATATGTAAAATATCCTTTCAATAAATGATCCATGGAGACTCGCGCGCTTTTCAGAAATGATGTCAAAGAATTGCACCATTTAAAATTATTTTTTCTTTCAAAAAATCAACTCCGTAGTGTTTACCAAAAAAGCATGTGACGCTAGCTCCCTCTACCCAACAGGAAGCTAGCCTTCACAACACCTGTCGCCAGGACGCTTTCGATTAGTTGGTTTTGACACTGCTCACGAGAGGTCCAAGGGGCAAGAGGTATGTCATATATAAACTGCTTGTGCGTATGAACACACTATATATATATATAAATAACAAAAATATTAACAGTGCCAATACAACTTATTGACAGTGACGGTGACAAATCTACAGAACGTTGTAATAAAACAATGCAACTAAGTGTTATTTACTCAATTAAAATATCACAATATAAACCGTATCATAATAATTAGCTCTCGATCACGGGGCTATAAATACCAATAATATCATCAAAATACCATAACGCTTTAATTAGTGCTCGATCGCGGGGCAATTATCAGCTAATTAAACGGTATCGCTTCAAACGGCACTCATCGCCGACGCGTAACATTTTAATCGACGCCCAACGCGGACCGATTAATAACAACGTATAGACAACCTCCATAGATGTACCCTGGGCAACGTTCTCGGGTTATCTTTCATATTTTTCAGTATATAATCGTTGCATACACTTTTGTCAGAGGCAAACTAGGGTGAAAGGTAAATAACTAATTAGGCTTCGAGAAGTACATTGTCTGTCACGTGGTGCCAAGGAATCAGAATCACGAGGAGGTGTTTTGTTCACCTGAAGGCTGGATACCGCTGCGGGACACAGAACCGGGAAGAGGTGTTTTGGACCAAATATCACGACTGGGCAGACACACTTGTTCACGCCGTCTTAACGGCGTGCGCGCCTCGGGCTACAGAATCAAGTAGAGGTATGTCGAACCGGGAGAGCCTGTTACGAGCTCCACCTCTTTAATATAAGTAACCTCGAACCACTAATGTACTGATATTTCCGCTCATCTTAGAATCGAGAAATACAAAGCTTTTTTTTTTTGCACAGCGTCTTACTACCCCATTCGAGTTACACGAATCTGTATTAATTACACTAATTAATTAGGAGTGAAGAAGGTTGTTTCCAGATTTGCGTGAAGGTAGGGTGGTAAATCATTTAGGGAAAAAAAAAACCACACCATAAGTACATCATCAGCAGTTCAGTATATTACGAGTATACACTCATTTAATTGTATATTAGTAATCAAATGGATTTGTTCTGTCTTTCGACAGTCTAATTCTTGTGAAGATTAAGTCCTCCAGCATGTCTCATCAGCAGCTTCCTATTTGACAGTACTTGGAACTTCATCCTCTTTCCTTGTTGACGTCATCCATCAGTTGCAGCCCCAAACTATTTCTAGACCGGTGATTTACTGCTCAGATTCAAAGTGTTAACATTTACGGTCCTTCCCGGTAATCGAATCTCGGGACCTTAGATCGAGAGGCGAACCCTTTCCTGAGGACATTTTCTCTCTTTTTCTCTCTAGGAGAGTAACGCCTTGGACGGAGAGGTTACGCCCAGTTCTAATTGAAATCTCAATTTACGAGGCCGGGAAGAGTCGAGCTCACGACCCATCGTCTCTTAAGACATTGTAACAACTTGTTTGGGAAGACGGATCAGGGCGGCCCCACGCTCCGGCCTTGACTCGGTGACCCGGGACTACGCCCCTCCCACATCACATACGATCGGGAGGATAAGGTCAGCATGCAGACAAACAACACACACGAGATATATCTCAGTGCCATGGCGGGAAGTTTAAATTGTCAGTCACAAGTAGATTATTAACAACACACACGAGATATATCTCAGTGCCATGCGGGAAGTTTAAATTGTCAGTCACAAGTAGATTATTAACAACACACACGAGATATATCTCAGTGCCATGGCGGGAAGTTTAAATTGTCAGTCACAAGTAGATTATTAACAACACACACGAGATATATCTCAGTGCCATGGCGGGAAGTTTAAATTGTCAGTCACAGTAGATTATTAACTAAAATGTGTTAAAGTTGTTAAATGACGGGTTAGCTTAAGGAGAGAGGTCAAAGTTATTTGTTAAATCCGGGCTTGAGTAGAGGGGAAAAAAGTAATTTCCATGCTCTAAATTTTACCAACCGTCCGGGAATATTCCCACCATTGGGGTAAGATAAGGAAGGTATAATTTAGAGGAAAGGGACTTTCATTTGCACGGGGAAAAATACAGGCTCAATTGTAAGCGTTTGCGGTATATATTCAATGAATGATAAAATCAGGGGGTGGCATCTTGTTGCGACCGTGGCTATTTTTCAGTTAGCCTCGTGGCGATCTTTAGTCGATCTCATGGTGATTTTTCAATCGATCACGAAATAAAACTTTATTGTCAATAAAAGTAGATTTTTGGGTCTTCTAAACTCGCAAATATATCAAGCACTTTTAAATACTATTTTAGTTAAACCAAAATAACGTTGATCGGTCATAATCTGGAATGTTTTAAGAAAATTTAATAGTTTAGTATAAACATTCTATATGTTTTCTATAAAGGCCGGGACATAAGTATTTTTATATATATGTGTGTGTGTTTAAGATGTATGGAAAAATAAAGAAGCAAAAAGTAGAGAGAAGAAATTATGGAAAATCACAGCAACCTTTGATAAGTTTGTAAGTCAAATGTCAATTGGTGCCCAAAAAAGGTTGCCAAATCCTGCTTTAGAAACCATTTACCTAATCTGCTTCCACCGATGAAACGTGTTTCAGTTTTCAATCTCCTTAGTAATATCAAAATTTCAAATAACGTCTTCGCTTGTTGATAAATACTTCCACCCAGCTGAGAGTTGTTACCTCTGGTAACAGCTTTACAGCTGCCGGCATTGCCCAAGATGGCAAACAGGTCCACTACTATAGCTTGGAGGTATTCAACCTGGGTACGACCGCCAACACATCTTAGAGGGTGCGTAAAATATATATTATTTCATGATCAACACCGAATTATCAGGTCCGGATTTATAATCAACCACAAGAGACCTGAACGACAGAATATCCAATCTGAGAACGCCAGTTTTATTATACATCCATATCATATAACATATATATCTTGCATGCACCTGAAACTTTGGAGTGCAAAGCTGAAGATGAATTATAACTGGGGGCAAACGAAAAAAAAAGGTTGAATACGACTGTTATAACTGATTGGCGGTTCCCTTAAACCACAACCCATAGAGAGATAGCCCAGTCGGCAAGTACATTGTTGGCGGAATAATTACAGACAAGCTGGAATTAATTTTAATCTGTTTGGTTGGGTGTCAGAAAATACACGATACATTTTGTACCTCCTGATAGACCCGGATTTGAATGCTATCTTAAAAAAAAAGGCCAAAAAATTACATTTTTTCTAATAAAGTTGTAAATATCTCGGTTGGTATCAACTCTAGAGAAAAATATGTAGTTATAAAAGTTAAAGATGGGTAAATTATCTATAAAAACTCTTATATACGTTTTTGTCGTACTAATGCTTGTTTCTGAGTAACAGGCGGTAGAAATATTGAATTTTTGGGGGTTTGATTCTTTTTATTCCAGAAATTTACGCTAGCATGATGGGTAGCGGGATGAAATAGGCCCCGATCCTTAGCTCGGTCGGTAGCACATCTGCCTACTCAGCTAAAGGGTCCCGGGCTCAATTCCGATAAGGCAGAAAAATTAATCGTTTGTGTAATTGAGACTTCACTTTTCACAGTGATGAACAAACGGCAAGGGCACTGGGTGTTGTGTTTGTTCTATATTAGTAAGTAGATCATGTGATGATCTAAGTAGTTAATTTGGGCAACGCCTGGTAACAAACACACACACACACACCAGCTTCCCTTGACCTCCCAATCAGTTCAGTCACGAGAAGGAGCATCTAGAGTTGCGCCCCTCCTTACTAGGTAAGAATGAACCCAATCACTCTCACTGGTAATAACTCACCTGTAACCAGCAATAGCGTCTTACCTTGACTGATTACACTATGCCCTATCTTAATGAGGGCTACTACATTAACAGCTTGACAATCCCAGTCAGAGTATAGGTCTACAAGTCCGTGAGAGGCTGGAGAACATCCTGTCTGCAAGACCACCAAACAAGAGCAAGACCACGTCATTACGCTCCTCATTTGGAAGGGGACGCCCACGAAGAGCGCTAGACATCTTCCACACACCACACCCACACACACACGACGCACGCACGCACACACACACACACACACACACACAAGGTCGTTTCAATAACGGCGCTCCATACATGGTTGCCAATATTTTACTAAAATACAATTTTTTTCGAAGGAACTCTCATTTAATTTTCCCCGGCACTTTCGAGAGTGACCAGTGTGAGGCATTTTATCATTGTTTATAACAAGATGGATTGACTTCTCGTCAACGGGAGCGCAATCAATGCTGGAGTGACGCCTTAAGATCATGCGACCACCGATGCGGGTCTCAGAAAGGCCCAAGTTGCGGGAACAGAGAATCGACAAAGAACACAATGAAAACAAGAGTGTTTTTAATAATATCAACGCGAGACCTTAAAATCAAAGTCTCATTTCTCTGATGAGGTCATCTCACAGTCGATTAACAGTGATATTTGATATAAGATTAACCGTGATATTAGGCAAACGATTAACCGTGATACTAGATAATCAATTAACCGTGATATTAGATACACGATTAACTGGGATATTGGATACACTAGCCATAATGCAAAACCATAGTTGAGGTTTATAAATTCTAGTTGAGAAAAGAAATTTTGAATCAAAGAAATAATATTTTCATTTTTTAATTTGAAATTGTGTTGTATTTTCCTTACTCCACATACCCCAGGCTACGTCTGGTTCGAACTGTGTTACCTAAGTGACGCGTTTATCCGTGAAGTGAGACGGGCAACGGTGGTAGAGCGGTCTCAGGAGTTAGGCTCGAAAATGAGAGGCTTGCCAATGACGGATAAGTCACGGTTCGAGTCTCTAGTGGTCACATTTGGAACGAATGCAGGTGTACTTTATCTAGAAACTACCTTCCTTTTAAATTAAGCCGTGGCCAAAGTCAGTGAGCTCGCAACGCACTTGAATCTCAATGACAAAAAGGTCGGGGTTCAAATACGGGAGTGGTTGCAGTGGGGATGATTTTCCAAAACGTAGTTTTCTCCGTAGTTTTTCCAATCCTCTCTCCTCGCTCATGCGGGTATATTTCCTCCAAGGTAGTCTTCAGCTCTATCATAGACTTATATAAAATCACAGAGTAGCCTACATACAGTAGGTTTTGGTATTAAGAATTCTTTAGGAAATACATATTTTGTTAAGGTCAATATTGATAAAATTTCACTATATTTTGTTATTGTTATTTTATAGGTATTGTGATATCAATAAAAAGTGGCAGCTGCTGATCACATTACGTGACGTCAATAAGACTCTTTATATGAAAACTGTCAAATATTCCTTCTGGTTGACCAATCAGAGTCGTGACAGTTACTCAGCTCTGCGAGTGGTTTTAAAAGCCAGTTTATCCGTCAAGGTGATCCTCCCAGAGTCCAAGCATCAGCTCTAAATTGAGACGAATGTGGACAGACTCATCAGACGACGCGCCATATGCAACAACGTCCTAACTCACACCCAGCACAGGGCAGACACAAAATAACGGGTAGAATACTTTATTTCTCAAATCCTAGAGTATTTAAGAAAGTATCATTTTATTTAAAGTCAAATTATTTGAAATGGAATTTTTAAAAAGCTTAATACTTGGTGCCACTGACAAATTATATTTTGTTTTGTCATGTCTATTACGTCATAAATAATAAATGGAACCACCCGCTTCAGTGACCTCATGGTCTAAGGCGTAACTCTCGCAATAGGCTAGACTGTCGATGACGGGAAGATCGGGGTTCGATTCCGATCAGCTGGTTTCTCCCGCTCCCTACACACAAATGCGTGTATATTTCCTCTAAATTAAACCTTCCGAACCCCTAACACACTAGCGTAATCGTTACAGAGACACAGGCGTATAGCCAAAACCGGCTAGTTAAGACGTGGTTCTCTAAAAAAAAAACTTTTTTTAATAAATTAATTATATTGATCCAATTTTGTCCTTTTTTGTGAATTTGTAATTCTTCCAACTTTAAAATCTAAATAATTACATTTACCAATTATTTAAAATGGTTACATCAATTATCTCTACTGCAAGAGAGTTCAAGGGTTCGAGCGGCCCATTTAAAAATAAGCTAATACCGGGGGATTGGGGTTTTATACTCATTTAGTTGAGTGGTCCGGGGTCTGAACAAGTAAGAAAACTCCACTAATAGCTGGTGAATATGTTAGTAAAAGATACATTTGACAAATTCTTTTATCCCCGTATCTCCATATTCATTCAGGCTATACGCTTATGTACTAATATGTTAATGAGCTAGGGATGAGGAAGGTTAAATTTAGATGACGGGTAGCTTAATCGACGTGGAGGGAGAGTGGGAAAACATTTAAGGGAAACCTCCCTTAGTACACCCGACCAAGACTCGAACCCACGATCTCCCCATCATTCACAGTCCAGTCTATTGCGAGCCTTAGACCATTTGACCAAATTTTTTTAATTATTATTGAAATAATAGTTTAAGTTTATTTGTAGCAGTTTAGTAATATTGTGTGTCTGGGCTACATGCCTCGTAGCTCGGTGGTGGAAAGATTACCAAGGTACTGATGTACTAATGTACCGTTGTCCAAGGGACGACCGACTGTACTAATTAATGTACATCCTTTCGGTGGAGGCTCTTTCCATGTCCCGACGAAATGAGGTGATGATGATAGTGAGCATAAGGGTGTGGAACCAGGGGGAACACTTAGGCCTAAATCTTAACTTAAACCTAATTACCCAAACCCTGGTGACCATTCGGGTAACTCCCCTTTCAGGAACAATACCCAAGGTACCAAACCCATGACTCCTAGGCTCGTAGCCAGGTTGCAGGTTATATGTTTAATAGTAGCTAGAATTGTGCGAGCCCACCCAGATCAACTGGCGGGTTAGGCTCTGTCCCAACAGGTCAGAACTAGGTTCTAGTCTCA
The DNA here is from genome assembly GCA_039000515.1 of Timema cristinae. Classification (NCBI taxonomy): domain Eukaryota; kingdom Metazoa; phylum Arthropoda; class Insecta; order Phasmatodea; family Timematidae; genus Timema; species Timema cristinae. The sequence goes on from JBCFYV010000001.1 coordinate 9,990,457, forward strand.
ACGGTGATTGATTATCCTGTGAAATTCTCCGTCCTCATCCTTTGAACTTGACTGGGCAGTAAGACGCACAACTCAAACCAATATGAAGACTGAGAGAATGTACGGCTAATATGATACTATTTACAGCACTTGAAACATGTAGACAAATTAGCACCATGGACCACATTCGGGCCCGAATGGCTACAACACTCTCCACTTTATTTATCACATGGAAACGGCAGTTCGGCCCACCCGGGCCACGAAGCAGAGTCTCCCAGAGAGTGGTGTGGATGTCCACAGCTCTTAGGACGTTGCTCCTCCAAGGACCACATATGAAGGTGTTAAGGAAGGAATAATCCTGGTTGAAATGGTCCCATAAAGTGGTCCAAGGCAGGACAAAGGCAGTAAATCACGGGACAAGGAGAACAAGAACAGATTATGGTTCGATTTATCGGACTAAGAGGTAGAGGGGAGTGGAGATGCCAAGAACAATATAATAATTACCGGCGCTGAAGCCTTTTAACAAGCGTCGATGCACGACATTGTTGGGTAAGAACGTGAAAGACGCCTATCGTCAAGCAGTCAGCATTTTCTCAAGATAATAGAACTGATACATTTAATCAGGTACGTAGCCAGAAAATACTTCCCGGGGGAAGGGACACAATTTTTTCTATGAAATTATAGTAATAAATTTAAAATAAAACAAATTTATAATTGATCAATAATTATGTATTCTAAATGTGAATCATTATAGGATCTTACGGCGAGAAAAAGTTACGAATCTACTTTCGCGTATTCATACGTCAAGTGATTTGATCTGATATATTATGAATACATATAAAATAACAGTAATAATATAATTATATGTTATAAATGTTGACTAAAATATATGAAGGTTCTAAGAGGTTATTCCTATTAAGATTGAAATTTATGTTACTAATTTTAACTGAATAAGAGATTAACTCAAACTTCTTCATAATTCCAGAAATCACTTAAAAATGAATTTATTACGACTAAAGAGAAAGGAGTATAATCTGGGGTTTGATTTAGTTAATTAGTAGAAGTTGTAAAAAAGCACTGAAATACAGAACTTTACAAGCGCAGAGCAGGATGGAGATAATCCGGTAGTAATCACACGTGAAAAACTACTCGATGAACTCAGCCAGGATTCGAGCACCAACCGATCCTTAACACATTGAATGCGTGCGTGCAGCTTACCCGAGTGGATCGGGATACTATTACCCAACAACCCACCCACGTGTTTGACATCCAACAGGTCCGCCCTGGGACACGTCCAGGTCCATATATCACAGCACGGAGAATAGTTAACAAGGGCGTCAGTCGCTTCTCCTCCTCTGTATACGTACTGGTACAACGAAACACGTGACAAATAGACTGGAGTAGAGTAGAGTGAGATAGACAATGTTATATTACAGGTGACTGGAGTAGAGTAGAGTGAGCTAGACAATGTTATATTACAGGTGACTGGAGTAGAGTAGAGTGAGCTAGACAATGTTATATCACAGGTGACTGGAGTAGAGTAGAGTGAGCTAGACAATGTTATATTAAAGGTGACTGGAGTAGAGTAGAGTGAGCTAGACAATGTTATATCACAGGTGACTGGAGAGAGTGAGACTAGACAATGTTATATCACAGGTGACTGGAGTAGAGTAGGTGACTAGACAATGTTATATACAGTGACTGGAGCAGAGTAGAGTGAGCTAGACAATGTTATATTAAAGGTGACTGGAGTAGAGTAAGTGAGCTAGACAATGTTATATTAAGGTGACTGGAGTAGAGTAAGTGAGCTAGACAATGTTATATCACAGGTGACTGGAGTAGAGTAGAGTGAGCTAGACAATGTTATATTACAGGTGACTGGAGTAGAGTAGAGTGAGCTAGACAATGTTATATCACAGGTGACTGGAGTAGAGTAGAGTGAGCTAGACAATGTTATATTAACAGGTGACTGGAGTAGAGTAGAGTGAGCTAGACAATGTTATATCACAGGTGACTGGAGTAGAGTAGAGTGAGCTAGACAATGTTATATAAGGTGACTGGAGTAGAGTAAGTGAGTAGACAATGTTATATCACAGGTGACTGAGTAGAGTAGAGTGAGCTAGACAATGTTATATACAGGTGACTGGAGTAGAGTGAACTAGACAATGTTATATACAGGTGACTGGAGTAGAGTAGAGTGAGCTAGACAATGTTATATTAAGGTGACTGGAGTAGAGTAGAGTGAGCTAGACAATGTTATATAAGGTGACTGAGAGTAGAGTGACTAGACAATGTTATATTACAGGTGACTGGAGCAGAGTAGAGTGAGCTAGACAATGTTATATTAAGGTGACTGGAGAGAGTAGAGTGAGCTAGACAATGTTATATTAAAGGTGACTGGAGTAGAGTAGAGTGAGCTAGACAATGTTATATCACAGGTGACTGGAGTAGAGTGAACTAGACAATGTTATATCACAGGTGACTGGAGTAGAGTAGAGTGAGCTAGACAATGTTATATACAGGTGACTGGAGTAGAGTAGAGTGAGCTAGACAATGTATATTACAGGTGACTGGAGAGAGTAGAGTGAGCTAGACAATGTTATATACAGGTGACTGAGAGAGTAGAGTGAGCTAGACAATGTTATATTACAGGTGACTGGAGCAGAGTAGAGTGAGCTAGACAATGTTATATTAAGGTGACTGGAGTAGAGTAGAGTGAGCTAGACAATGTTATATCACAGGTGACTGGAGTAGAGTAGAGTGAGCTAGACAATGTTATATCACAGGTGACTGGAGTAGAGTAGAGTGAGCTAGACAATGTTATATCACAGTGACTGAGTAGTAGAGTGACTAGACAATGTTTATCACAGGTGAGTAGAGTAGAGTGAGCTAGACAATGTTATATCACAGGTGACTGGAGTAGAGTAGAGTGGATGACAATAAGTGTATACAAGGTACCAGTGGCACGTACTATTGCCACTACCAGCGACTAACATTTAGCCATACCATAGGCAACAAACAGGTTGATAAGAGTGAATCATGTCATCAGCAACACCTTCCTTCCTCTCACCTGGAGCAACAATCCGATGACTGTAATAAAAAGCGGGTCAATTACTTTCTCTGGGCCGGTCCCGCCCTGACCATCGCCCCTCCGGGGCAACAACTGATCAACTCTCATCTGGTAGATATTACCTCATCACACCTTTATGGCTTTTATCTATTTAAATAAGTGAGGGTGGGTATTTGCGCTTGGGAGATCCCTTGAGTTCCCTCTGGTTTAGCACCCCACGAGGAATAATTTCATGCTCCACCGGGATCAGAACCAAGGCTCTCAGAGGCAGTTGTCCGTCGTCGTGCACATGTTCTCTGGTTTGGACGGGTCTTTAAACAATGTAGTGAGAAGCCTCACACAATTCAATGCATCATATGTCATTCAACACCCCCTTCCCCTCCCCTAAAGACTTTGGCTCAAATTTTAATATTTCACTTGCAGTAGGCCTACTTTACTAGAAGTCGAAAACAACAAAATTATCCCCCTCCCCAACACATTAAAAATACCAGTAATTTTATTCTTGTTGGCGACATAAACTATTATTAACACGTGTGTAAACAATGATCCCGTGTGAATGCAGGTTTAGTCGGTAGCGTGTTTGTCTTCTGAGCTAAGGGCCGCGGGTTCGATTCCTGGCATAGCTGAAAAATATATCGTTAATGAAATGTAGATTTTTTTCCCCCTTTCACAGTGACGAATTAACGGCCGGGGGTCTGGATGTTGTGTCTGTTATATATTTAAGTTAAATTATAAGTCGTGTACTAATATAATCAGTCGGTTCATAAAGTGCATGTTAAATAAATGAAATAGAATGAATTATTTCGTGATAATAACCAACATTTGTATATAAGTTTAGCGAATCACGTATAAAAACAGCAGCCATGTAGAAGCATCATGAATTGAACCAAAGTATCGGCCTCCCTGATGGTCTGGAATAAGAAGAAAGCTCACGAGAGAAATAAGTGAGCATCGTTATTCCTTCATAGCAAAGTAGCCACTGGAATGTGTCCCATTATATCTCCAGCCCGATGACGTCACTACACCAATCATGACAGACTAACTCCTCTGATTCAAGCGTCCCGCCGCCCGCCGAAAGGGTTGAGGACAAACAGAACAGAGCGACTCGGATAATGCAATGTTGCTCAACCAGGAACTGGTGAAGGGAAACAAGTCCCTGATAAACAGCTCAGTCACGTGACGAGGGGGTAATTTACCTTTTCCCCCAGTAGGGTAATTACACTCATTACAACGCGTCCACACAAACAATATCACCCCGGTAAGAAGTAAGAGTAATTTACAAATTAACTCAGCGTGACTAAAACATTTGAGAACACATATTTACCCCTCTTTCACGAACTTACGTAAGTCACCGAGACGGTAGCAGAAGAGTGTTATTTTGGTAATAGTTTGGAAACTTTTACTTTCTCACAACAAATACAAGCTAATCATGTCGACACGTTGGGCAGGGAACATTGAAAGAAATAGGCACGCTTTTTCCTGGACCTGTATTACGCAGGGTGATCGCAAATAGGTCGATAGAGGAGGATTGCAGTGCGGCCCATAGTCAATTCCAAGTCACCGAACGAAAAATAATTTATAGTTGAAGATATTGACACCAACTGTCAAAACCAGGGTTTGGCGCGTGAGAGTAATCGTCACGAAAGTAAATAAAGAACTAAACTGTCGTATTTAGTTATTATAATGGCGACCCGGTTATTCCAAGCACTACGTGTATTCCAATCAAATAAACGTTCATAGCCTCATGACATGGACAGGATCGTAAGGTCGTTTACTATTTTATTGTTAGACCTAACAAGCCATCTCTGAGAGAACTGATTGGTAAGATATACCTTTAAGGTAAGTATCTAAAAAATGCGATACCAAGGTCTGTATTCCTAATCTTGAAGGGTTTTAGCATGAAGCTAAATGTAGAAACCATTCGCTCTGAATGTGACAGCCCAGAAACAGATAGCTACACATTAACTGTGGGCTGTGTCCATTTAACCTCATACTTCCCAACACCCTGAAGAGAAGACGCTAGGGAGCACGCAATCTTTATGAGAAACATCCAAGATGGAGAGATCAGAGCTATCAACACAACGAATGGCGTTACCTTTTGTTATGAGAAATATAAAAATAGATCAAGACAACAGGGAACTGACATCACCTGAAATTAGAAATTGCGTCTGTCAGACAGCCCTGACCCCTGGAATATAATAATAATAATAATAATAATAATAATAAAATAATACAGTACTAAACTATTAGAATATAAAGGATTGAGTTCGGAGGATTTTTTTTATACAATGTGTCATTTAAATGGAGGTAGCTTAAGGTGGGAATGTAGGAGACGCGAGAAAAGTTCCAAAATAAATTAAATAATTCTTCAGTACTAGCAAAAAGGTCAATTTTTCTTCATATGTTGATATCAACAGTTGTTGAATATCTCTCAAGAGTGTCCCTGGAATTTAATGACAACTTTTCCTCCTAATTTAAAAAGTTTATCATCCGATGCTGCTATGCTCATGACAGATATTCAACAACTGTTGATATCACCTTGTGTAGAAAACTAAACTAATATATATATATATATATATATATATATATTATATATGAGCAACAGTCGATTTGTTTTGGACAAAAACACTTATCTTTTCTCACGTCCCTAAGAAATGCAGGCTTCGAGTTCCTGTAAGCGATTGTAAAATATCTCTAGGGAGGAATAAACTGGGTTGATCGGCTGCGCGTCTTACTACCTGTCCGGAATAACATTAAACTTGTATGGACGAGGACGTAAACATTTATAAGGAATGCACCCAAATTCGACCGAAGTTTGGGGCCCAACTTACCCGTCACCGACAAATCAGATCAGGATACACTTTCTTTAAATTCAGCCTTTTTTATATTTAATACGTTAGTGAGATTAATACAGCCCAGTTTTCATAGGAATAACCTTATCTGACAGATAGAAAAGTAACTAGATCTACTTTCACGCATTCATACGGCAAGTCATGTGATCTGCAGCTGTCACTGTTGATATTATCAATAACAACAAAATAACAATAATGATATAGTAAAATGTTATCAATGCTGACCTTAACAAAATATGTTTGTATTTTGTAAAAGGCCTTTCCTATGAAGAATGAACTGTATGTATACGTGTGAGACAAGGAGTAGTGAGTCAGGTGATATAAATAAACCGGCAGGAAATCCTCCCCATCAGCCATATAATAAGCAGAACCTATGGCGAGACCTGTAGTTTCGAGGATTATTACATTTAGGTGCTCGGATCGCCGAAACACGGTGACATATGGGTGCCCCAGATCAATTTCAAGTGGAGGACGGCGAGAGAACCAAAAACAGGTTTTCGTAGTAAAAAAAAGGTTGAATTTTTGAACGCTATGTGTGTCCCTAATAGGAGAATCATGTGTAGAAAGAAATGTCATGAGCACGGACATAGCACTTCACTTGTTTCTCAACCCTGGGTCGGCGGTCGATGTGATTGTACAAGAGCAACCAGATAGCGCGGCAACTGTTGTTCGAACAAGTGAAAATTAGGTTGAAAATGTTCATCTTTTGTTGAAAACTCAGACGAAAATTATTCTCCTTCTGTTGAAAATATTCCCCTTCTATTTAAAGATCAATTGAAAATTCCCAGTTAGTTGAAAACGCATTTGAAAATTATTTCCTTTCTAATGAAAACTCATTTGAAAAGTCACCTTTTGTTCTAAGTTCAGTTTAATATTCAAATTCGGTTGAAATATCAGTTTAATATTAAAATTTATTATTATAATAATATATTATTATTATTATTATTATTATTATTAGCACCGCGTCTTACTACCCGTTCGGGCTATACGCACTTACACTAATGTGTAATGGTAGGGTGATTGTGAGATGAAATGGAGGACCTACAGTTTAACGTGGGATCCGAACCACGGTGGAGGCCTAGCATTCACACATTCACAAGTTGTGACTAATACATGTCTTGTCAGAGGTGAAGGAAGGGTTTGGCAATCAGATAAATCTGTGCCGGGACCAAGGATTGAACCCCGGACCCCCCAGCACATAAGTACGACACCTTACCACTAGACCGCCAGGTCACCCTTTATCTTTTATTGAAAGATCAGTTGTAAATTCACATTCTGTCGAAAGTTCAGTTATAAATTCATTATTTTTTGTAAGCTTAGTTATAAATTCACCAAAATGCAAGCGCAATGAGCCATTGCTTGTAAAAAGGTCTCAACCAAACAATGTCTTGTTTTCTGTGTTGTGGTGAAAACAGCTCGAGCGAATGCGATGGAAATACAAGAGTCGAGGATGTGATGACTCAAAAATTCAGGTTAAGACGAGCATTTCTGCAGTGGATTAGTTGTTACAGGGTCTATATTCTATTAGAACTGATTGTACACTCAGTTCCTGAAAAGTTATTTCCTTGACCTATTACACCATGGCCCTATATTATAAGATGCATTACAGCGGAACCAAACTTGATGCCTGTCAAAGTAAAAGGATACATACATTATTATTATTATTATTAGCACCGCGTCTTACTACCCGTTCGGGTTATACGCTCTTACGCTAATGTGTAATGGTAGGGTGATGAGATGAAATGAAGGACCTACAGTTTAACGTGGAATCCGAACCACGGTGGAGGCCTGGCATTCCCCACATTCACAAGATAACTTGTCAGAGGTGAAGGAAGGGTTTGGAAATCAGATAAATCTGTGCCGGGACCGAGGATTGAACCCCGGCCGCCAGCATAGAAGTCTGACACCTTACCCCTAGACCACCAGGCCACCCAGGATACATACAAAAAGAACCGATGAAGGCTCATATAAATGCATAAAACTGATATTTTAAAATGGTAATTTTACATCTACTGAAATAACATGTTATACTTGAAGACTCGGGGAGTATGTGGTCGGACCTGCGAACAGAGGGAGGTGAATTGATACATGATGTGATCTATATTCTCTTTCACATCAGCGCACGCGCAAACGAGTAAGTGTATTTATTGAGTGATCAACTAGAGACACTAGAAAACATGCGATTGATTCAAATGAGGAAGAAAAAGACCAGTGTCGTGTCGTGTCGTGTCGTGCAATGTAGCCAGCCAGGGTAGGCGGAGTTTGTTAAAACTATTCTTATGATAATATGTTCTACTCCTAATATGTCTTCATTTGACCAGTCATACACAGGCTCCCATCTACATACCTCACATGGGAATGTATGTTCGTTGATACCTGACCAATGAGTGTTCTACTGAGGGATGAGAACAATTCACAGGTACAGTTTAAACAAGCTCTGCTCTACATACCTCACATGGGAATGTATGTTCGTTGATACCTGACCAATGAGTGTTCTACTGAGTGATGAGAACAATTCACAGGTACAGTTTAAACAAGCTCTGCTCTACATACCTCACATGGGAATGTATGTTCGTTGATACCTGACCAATGAGTGTTCTACTGAGTGATGAGAACAATTCACAGGTACAGTTTAAACAAGATCTGTTCTACATACCTCATATGGGAATGTATGTTTGTTGATACCTTACCAATGAGTGTTCTACTGAGGGATGAGAACAATTCACAGGTACAGTTTAAACAAGCTCTGCTCTACATACCTCACATGGGAATGTATGTTCGTTGATACCTGACCAATGAGTGTTCTACTGAGTGATGAGAACAATTCACAGGTACAGTTTAAACAAGCTCTGCTCTACATACCTCACATGGGAATGTATGTTCGTTGATACCTGACCAATGAGTGTTCTACTGAGGGATGAGAACAATTCACAGGTACAGTTTAAACAAGCTCTGCTCTACATACCTCACATGGGAATGTATGTTCGTTGATACCTGACCAATGAGTGTTCTACTGAGTGATGAGAACAATTCACAGGTACAGTTTAAACAAGCTCTGCTCTACATACCTCACATGGGAATGTATGTTCGTTGATACCTGACCAATGAGTGTTCTACTGAGTGATGAGAACAATTCACAGGTACAGTTTAAACAAGATCTGTTCTACATACCTCATATGGGAATGTATGTTTGTTGATACCTTACCAATGAGTGTTCTACTGAGGGATGAGAACAATTCACAGGTACAGTTTAAACAAGCTCTGCTCTACATACCTCACATGGGAATGTATGTTCGTTGATACCTGACCAATGAGTGTTCTACTGAGTGATGAGAACAATTCACAGGTACAGTTTAAACAAGCTCTGCTCTACATACCTCACATGGGAATGTATGTTCGTTGATACCTGACCAATGAGTGTTCTACTGAGTGATGAGAACAATTCACAGGTACAGTTTAAACAAGATCTGTTCTACATACCTCATATGGGAATGTATGTTTGTTGATACCTTACCAATGAGTGTTCTACTGAGTGATGAGAACAATTCACAGGTACAGTTTAAACAAGATCTGTTCTACATACCTCATATGGGAATGTATGTTTGTTGATACCTTACCAATGAGTGTTCTACTGAGGGATGAGAACAATTCACAGGTACAGTTTAAACAAGCTCTGCTCTACATACCTCATATGGAATGTATGTTCGTTGATACCTGACCAATGAGTGTTCTACTGAGTGATGAGAACATTTCACAGGTACAGTTTAAACAAGCTCTGCTCTACATACCTCACATGGGAATGTATGTTCGTTGATACCTGACCAATGAGTGTTCTACTGAGTGATGAGAACAATTCACAGGTACAGTTTAAACAAGCTCTGCTCTACATACCTCACATGGGAATGTATGTTCGTTTATATCTGACTAATACTCCGCTTACCATGGAAACACCTGACTCCCCGATACTGTAAAGGCTCTAGTTTAAGTATAAGCTGTGCAGGTTGCATACATAACAGGGCTTACTTACGGTGCTAGTAGTTTCTTCTTCTTCCCAACAGAGCGAGACACTTACCTGTAACACAAGAGAACAGGTAGTCTTGAGATATGATCATTGAAAATGTAAATATAAAGTTTGAACACAGCCAACAGTTTTCACTGTAGCTCCAAGTACGCTCATATTTTATAGTTCGGGGGCACATTAAACGTCAAGATTCATCCATTATATTATAGAGGAAGGTAAAATTCATGATTACAATACTTTACATAAAAGTAAAATTTGTGTACAAGTGTTTAAAGTACAACTAGTAATGACGCCTTAGAGCTCAAGACCATCAAAGCGGGTCTACCATTAGTTAAAAGTCACAAAGGCTTGTCATCTACTGCGTGTGTTGAGTAGACAAGGAAAAACAGCACAGATCTACCAGGATCTGCTCTGCGCAAAGCGGTAGAAGAATTATTATTATTTAGCACCGCGTCTTACTACCCGTTCGGGTTATACGCTTAAGTACTAATTACACTAATGGATTAGGAATTGGGAAGGTTGAATTAAAGGAAGTGAACCCGCATTTGCGTGGAGGGAGAGTGGAAAACCATTTAGGAAAAACCAACCCCAGTTCACCCGACTGAGATTCGAACCTCGATCTCCCCGTCCTCAGCAGTCGAGCTCAACACGACAAGCGCCGGTAGAAGAAACACTCCAAGGAGATAGTCGTGGCCGCAACAAGAGCTCCCGTTCTGAAGACTGTGATAACGAGACATGGGGACGCCTAAATGGAGTGGTGAGTCATTAATGAGGAAATGGAGAGCTGCTCGGAGTAATATTAACAATTGTTGAATGTCTGTCATGATCATTGCGGTATCTGACCAGCAATTTTTTTTAAATAAAGAGAAAAAGTCCTGTCCAAATACTCAACAAATGTTGATATCACCAAGTGTAGAAAATTAAACTAAACAAATCTACTTGAGAAATATTTATCTATTTTGAATAAAACTGTTTTTTTCCTAAAAAAAAACCAACGTGTATAATACGGACCCAACCAGGAGTTTATCGGGAGCCACACTACTAGACATCCGGGATATCCACGTATTTACATTAGTATGGTAAGAGGAAGGTATAATTTAAAGGAAATGTACCAATATTTGCGTGGATGGCACGTGATTAACAAGTTAGGTAAATCAACTCGGTGCTCCAGGTGAGGATTGAAACCCCATGTCTTCTCCATGACCGACAAACCAGACTCTACAAGACTGACACTTTTATTCGTCAGATAGAATACGTTTATCATGCTTGGTTGACTTGATTCGTCAGCTGACATTTGTCCAGAGCTCACTCGGATAGAACTAGCTTTGTATATTTAGCTAACACAACACTAAATATATAAAATTAACACATCTAATTAAATGAGATAGCATTTGAAATTATATTTACTAACTTATTTTAAATTGTATGAGTGTGACAGAATAAAAATGAACAAATTCAAATTTTTGACTAAATTTTATATGGTTGTACATATTATAGTTTATTTTAATCAAACAAAAAGATATTTTAAGGGATTGTTTGCTATGAAATAATATTTTAAAATTGAATAAAATTAATTAAACTCAATATTTTCAAGATAAGATTGAAAATATCAAGTAATTAAACTTTTCGAATTTTGTAAAAAAAAAGAAAAGTTGAGTTGGAACGATTAAAATTCGACTCTAACTCTAACTTTGGAATACTTGCACACTCTTGATTATTTTAAATAATTAGAACAGATCAGAAAAAGGTCCAATCAAAGTGTCAGTGCAGTCAAAAGTGAAGTGTCAACGAATCTCTCAAATTAAAAGGAATTTCTTTCATTTATGATGAGGAGCTACGACCATGATTTTGGTTGGAAGCCGGTTATTGAAGGCCTTATTTCGTACCATAATCCTAATGTATAGTACTATTCTGGTACGAAATAAGGTCTTTAATATCGGACTTCCTACCAAAATGATGGTGTAGCTCGGAAAAGGAATGAGAAGTGCTCAATCCGAACTAATGAGCCACAGAGCACGCGGAAGGCTCACGACGCACGACGGGGTCAGGGGTGTACTCGACAGTACGACGGGCGGATGGAGGAAGGTCCAGTATAATCACACAGCCGGCCATACGGTTGGTTATGTAAAGGAAGGTATAAAGTTTCCCACTGATCCAGTTAATGATTGGTTCATTATTCCAAACACGTCACCCACGGAGGTAAAACGTATCATGTCCTGGTTTGTTTTTTTAGCACGTCTTAATACCTGTTCGGGATATACGCTGATGGTTTTAAGGAAATAGGAAGGTTATATTTATAGGAAGTATAGCCACATTTGCGTGAAGAGAGGGAGAAAACAATTAAAGAAAGACAACCTCAATACATCCGACAAAGATTCGAACCTATCTCCCCGTCATCAGCAGTCTAGTGTACTGCGAGAGTAGCGCCTTAGACAATGCGGCCAACAAAGCGAGCCATGTCAAGGTTTAATTTGGGCGGAGGATAGTATCATGGCTCTGTCACCAATTAAACAAAATATTATTAATTTACTGATATGTTTTTAAAGCATTTGAGGAGTAATTCCACAGAAACATCAACAAATTACTAGATTTTTTAATTGATTTTGAACCGATCCAATATTAAAGTCATTTTATATAAAACTGTATTAGAACCAATCTGTCTCCAATACTGACCCATTTCTATAGGTTTCCAATGCTAGCTTGCCACTGTCACTCACTTATGCGTCTTACTCTATAGGTACTAGGGAAATAGATGTATAACATTTGGGTATTTCAAGTAACGTTCTTTAAGGTAGAACATGAGAGGTACTGGGTTGAGTATACAATCATAAATCGTTCAAAGGTGCTAATGATACATCAGTGCAAAGTGTTTCAAAACAACAAAACAAAGAAGGTTTACTAAACCTGGGATAGATCTATCTTTCTAGGCCACTGGGAAGGGCTACGTGTTTACTCTAGCATTCAAGTCACTGGAGATATGGATAGGAGAGGTTACGTGTTTACGCTAGCATTCAAGTCACTGGAGGTATTGATAGGAGAGGTTACGTGCCTATGCTAGCATTCAAGTCACTGGAGATGTTGATAGGAGAGGTTACGTGTTTACGCTAGCATTCAAGTCACTGGAGATATTGATAGGAGAGATTACGTGTCTATGCTAGCATTCAAGTCACTGGAGATATTGATAGGAGAGATTACGTGTCTATGCTAGCATTCAAGTCACTGGAGAAGTTGATAAGAGAGGTTACGTGTTTACGCTAGCATTCAAGTCACTGGAGATATTGATGAGAGGTTACGTGTCTATGCTAGCATTCAAGTCACTGGAGATATTGATAGGAGAGGTTACGTGTTTATGCTAGCATTCAATTCACTGGAGATATTGATAGGAGATTTACGTGTTATGCTAGCATTCAAGTCACTGGAGATATTGATAGGAGATGTTACGTGTTTATGCTAGCATTCAAGTCACTGGAGATATTGATAGGAGATGTTACGTGTTTATGCTAGCATTCAAGTCACTGGAGATATTGATAGGAGATGTTACGTGTTTATGCTAGCATTCAAGTCACTGGAGATATTGATAGGAGATGTTACGTGTTTATGCTAGCATTCAATTCACTGGAGATATTGATAGGAGATGTTACGTGTTTATGCTAGCATTCAAGTCACTGGAGATATCGATAGGAGATGTTACGTGTTTATGCTAGCATTCAAGTCACTGGAGATATTGATAGGAGATGTTACGTGTTTATGCTAGCATTCAAGTCACTGGAGATATTGATAGAGATGTTACGTGTTTATGCTAGCATTCAAGTCACTGGAGATATTGATAGGAGATGTTACGTGTTTATGCTAGCATTCAAGTCACTGGAGATATTGATAGGAGATGTTACGTGTTTATGCTAGCATTCAAGTCACTGGAGATATTGATAGGAGATGTTACGTGTTTATGCTAGCATTCAAGTCACTGGAGATATTGATAGGAGATGTTACGTGTTTATGCTAGCATTCAAGTCACTGGAGATATTGATAGGAGATGTTACGTGTTTATGCTAGCATTCAATTCACTGGAGATATTGATAGGAGATGTTACGTGTTTATGCTAGCATTCAAGTCACTGGAGATATCGATAGAGAGCTTAAGTGTTTACTCTAGCATTCAAGTCAATGCGCGATTTATGATCTATGTGTGCGTTTAGTTAGTATTTAAATAGTGAATAACTAAATAGTAAATGTTCAAACTAAAAAGTAGTTTTATGTTAGAGGTGAGTACAAGGTTTTCCTGCTTACAGTTAGCTCTTGAATATATTAATTTATTAAAGGGTTTGCCAGCAGAATAGTTTTGACACCGGAAAATTGATCTTCACTCACATCAGACCTGGACAATATTTAAGTCTACCTTGACAAGAAGTAGGCTAATTAGCTATTAGTATCCTATAAAATATATATACACACGAAGTTTTATTAAAACGCCAATGATGGCTCTGATTAAGATTTTATTAATGAGTTAGAATATACTTCACTTCACCAATCAATAAAAAATAAATGTAATTAGTGTTTTTGATAATATGTAAATTGAACTAACCAAGCAAAGTTTAAAACTCTATGACATATACACCTAGTAGGTACAGACCACCCTCGCTTAACCGATAAAAGACGTGCCATAATTCTACATTATATTTTAATATACCTATAATTCCAAAAAGTTTGAGACAGAAACTACATTATAACACCAAACAGTGTCCACGGTAACGAAAATTCGAAATTCCCCCCGGCAAATGCGTTCAAGCACTTTTACCGGCCTTACGTAATACAGTAGGAAAGGAACACACATGAATGAAGGTTGGGGGCGGAGAAGAAAAAACAGAACAAGTTTTATGTAATTATAACATATTGAGCATTTTATTTGAATTATAAAACATAACTCTGAAACATTCACACATTCAACAAAAGATTACATAAGAGTAACGGTAAGTCTTACATTACGTTGCACACACAGATGCAACAACATAATATCTAGTGGCACATGAGAAGGAGTGACTACGCGGTCTAGTAGGCGTAGTTGAAGTAGGGAGTGGAGAATGACGTGTGAACGGAATAGCCTCCAGGGGAACCGTAGCCAGCGGCGTACTGGCCGCCATGGACTGCCTTAGCCACGGGGGCGGCGTAGGAGACAGCAGGGGCAGCGTAGCTTGCAACGGGGCAGCGTAGAGACAGCAGGAGCTGCGTAACGAGCGACAGGGGCAGCGTAGGATCAGCAGGGCTGCGTAACGACGACAGGAGCAGCGTAAGAAAGGAGCAGGAGCTGCGGCGTAAGATACAGCAGGCAGCGTAGGCCGCTTAGCAATGGGTGCCGCGTAGACACAGCAGGAGCAGCATAAGAACAGCCGGAGAGCGTAGCGCGCAACAGGGGCAGCATAAGAAACAGGGGCTGCAGCAGCGTACGACAACGCGAAAGCTGCGTAAGAAAGGGCATGGTGCAGCGTAAGGGCACGGCGGGGCAGCGTAGCGGGCAACAGGGCGGCGTAGGCTACGGCAGGAGCTGCGTAGCGGGCCACTGGTGCGGCGTAGGCTACGGCAGGGGCTGCGTAGCGGGCCACTGGGGCGGCAACAGCGGCTACCTTAGTCGCGTGGACGGCGGGCTCGCGGTGTACGACGGCGTTGAATCCGTTGTGAGGGTCAGCGGTGTACTC
The DNA here is from genome assembly GCA_039000515.1 of Timema cristinae. Taxonomy (NCBI): domain Eukaryota; kingdom Metazoa; phylum Arthropoda; class Insecta; order Phasmatodea; family Timematidae; genus Timema; species Timema cristinae. The sequence continues at coordinate 10,006,068 of JBCFYV010000001.1, forward strand.
AACGACGCGACGGGTGCCGTCGGGCTCTACCAGACTGTAACTGCCCTGGACGACGTCTCCATTGCGGGTCTCCTGCTGCGCCTTGTTATCTCCCGTCAGAGCATCCTGAACGCTGTAAGCGTAGCTTACTGGGGGTTGGGGTCGTAGTCGGTGTTGACAGCGACCTTAGCGACGGCGGGGGCGGCGTAGCTGGCAACAGCTGGAGCAGCGTAGGATGCGACGGTTGGTTGGGCGTAAGATAAAGCGGGGGAGATACAAGGGCGTATGACACTGCAGGAGAGGCGTAAGAGGCAATAGGTCTAGCATAGCCAGCAGGTGACCCAACGTAGTCGCCGGCGTTGGATACAGCCACTAGTGTGGCGATTATTAACAACTGAAATGCAACAACGTTATAATATCAACATCTATAAATTTGAATATAGTCCATAATTTAAAAAACACAGTAAAAAAGCCATTAAATACTAAATAACTCTGACCTCTGACTTAAAAGTCTATGGTCGCAAAAATTACAAGCTCACCATTCCACTATTGTCCTAATAGAACCTTCAATACATTCTTACAATATCCTCAACCTGCGCGCAATAATTATCCTTATATGTAATAGTTTATACATAATTAAAAATTACATCAAACTTCAAATTTAAATGGTTATAAATGAGATCAATTTTGATTAAATCGAATGCCTACTGGAACTAAGGGAGCAAAAAATAATAATTCGTAAAATTAGTACTTTTCCTCTCAAAGTAATGAACTAACGTCAAAGGACTGGCTGTTGTTTCTGTTATATAATGAAGATTATAAGTCATGTTCTGAAAATAGTCAGTCAGCTCAGAAAGTCCAAGTTAAGGTGGAAGTGTAGAGAACGCGAGCTAAAGGCAGTGTTTTTGCAGTTACATTTTTTTTTTTGTCAAAAGAATCGAAATAATTATTAAGAAAAAACATAGTTTTATTTTATTCACATGGAGATATCAACAGTTCTTGAATATTTGTCAAGGGTGTTCTGGAATTTAATGACAACTTTTTGTATTCTTTTACAAAGTTCCTCATCAAATCCCGCGACGCTAATGATAGATATGCAACAATTATTGATATAACCACGCAAGAAAAATTAAACTTGTTGTTTCTTCTGGAGCAATATTTGATTTATTTTGACTAAAACGTTTCGCTATAAAAACTACAAAAACACTTAGCCTTAGCTTAAGTTCCTTAAACGACCCACCTTAAATATATAAAATTAAAACTATACTAGTTTTATGACTCGGGGTTCGAGCCATACTGGCTAAACTGATGTTAAACGTTTGTTTGCTAGCACTTATCGACGCAAGTGCAGACGATGTCCTACCTTGCACGCCATGTTGAGACTGTAGAGAGAGGAACCAGAAGTATGATGTCCTGTCCAAATGTCCTTGCAGTTTATATAGTGGTGTTGAGATAATCCCCCCACTAGAGAGTATCGGGTCACGTAACGTCCCCTCAAGAGGACGGTAGCAGAGGGGCGTGTTGGGGACAGGAAGTGGAGTATCTAGGTCAGTATCGAGTGCACCCTGGGTGCGTAACAAGTCCAGAGCACGTCTGGAATAGAAGAGGCTGGGGTCCAGTCCTCGTGGTTCAGTGGTCAGGGAGCCCGACTACAAGTTCACTGTGTTTCTATCACAGTTCCCAGTGCTGAGTGGTAAGAAACAGACTACAAGTCACTGTTGATCTATACAGGTTCCCAGCCTGAGTGGTCAGGGAACCGACTACAAGTTCACTGTGTTTCTATCACAGTTCACCAGTGGCTGAGTGGTCAGGAAACCGACTACAAGTTCACTGTGTTTCTATCAAGTTCACCAGTGGCTGAGTGGTCAAGGAAACAGACTACAAGTTCACTGTGTTTCTATCACAGTTCACCAGTGGCTGAGTGGTCAGGAAACAGACTACAAGTTCACTGTGTTTCTATCACAGTTCACCAGTGGCTGAGTGGTCAAGGAAACAGACTACAAGTTCACTGTGTTTCTATCACAGTTCACCAGTGGCTGAGTGGTCAGGGAGGTGAAATAGAGGAAAGGGTGAACTGGTGGAAAATAGTCACCCTAAGTGCCCTCAGCCAGATTTGAACCTTGGCCTCACCGTGGAGTCTTGGATGAAAACACCTACACCATCCCCACAGATCTATGATTGTTTAAGTGTTGGGTGCTGTCCTGGTATAAGTTAGTTCGTGCTGACGCAGCACCTGTGTTATCTGAGCAGTCTCTATTCTCAAGGGGCTACATTTATTCTTACTACAACACTTGATGACTCAACCCGGGAGTCGAACACAAACCCCATTAAATACCTTTAGCGTGGCAAGGTCAGTGCTCAACCACGACAGGCTCACGGTGATACTTTTCAATCCGTCATGGTCAAGAGCGCCAAGACGTTGTGTGAAACTTATTCTAGAGGAGACAACGAGGGTCAAGCCCCGGAGGAGCTGAAAAACTAAGCTCCTTGTAGCGCGAGGGAGTAAGGGGTGTGGTATGATTCGGAGTTCACTAAGAGTGCTGTATAATATTCTAAGTGGTGGATAAGGTACGATATGGTCCACTGCCACATATCCGGGTTGCAATCCCGGCCGATATGTTTTAGCTGTAGTAACTTGATCATCGCTTCAATGGCAAGTTCTCAAAAAGTGGCATCCATAGTTCGGATTCTACTATGGTTTAGAAGGCTAAAGGGAAACTCATCCCAATTCTATTTATTGAAGAGTGAACTTGAAATTTTCTTATTTTCTTTGCACTGCGTATTACTACCCGTTCGGGGTATAGGCATATGTACTAATTACGCTAGTGGTTTTTGGGATTATTAAGGTTATATTTATAGAAAGTGTACCCGCATTTTCGTGTAGGGAGAGTAGAAAATCATTTTGGGGAAACCACCCTCAGTGCACCTGACCGGGATCGAACCCCGATCTCACAGTCTTCAGCAGTCTAATCTACTGCGAGAGAACGTCTTACCTTAGGCTAAGACCATGCGGCCACCGAAGCGAGTAACGTTTTAATGAAACAAGTTTTGCACCCCCCTTAAAATATACGAGTGGGCTTTAACAAAATATAACGTTGCTGCTATCTTATAACTTAACCTTAGACAAACATATTTTAAAATAACAAACAATTGTAATAGCTTATTTAGATAAAACAAGACTCAAGAAGTGCTAAGTCAACAAAGCCACTATCCCCTGCGTCATCCCACTAACCACACGACCATGGGTGCCAAATTAGAGCTTTTAGAATGCTCGAGAAACCGGTGACGTAACGAGTGTAATCGAAGCCGAGCGTTTGCTACTCCCATTGATGTGATATAAATGTTTTATCAGCGCCATCTCGTGGAGGAGAGAGTTCCGGGGACTCTAGGGATGTGTAAGAACCGTCTATGTCCAAATGGAACAATCACAAGAGTAAATAAAGTAATAACAATTATTGATGGTGACAGTTTTACGGTGCATGGAGAGACATCCAAGACCAGTATCCATGGGCGTCAGTAACATATAGTCTGGTTTCCCACTCTCCTCCAATGCCAATTGGTGACCTGGCTGTCTAGGGGTAAGGTGTCGGACTTCTGTGTTGGAGGTCCGGGGTTCAATCCTAGGTCCCAGCACAGATTTATCTGATTACCAAACCCTTCCTTCACCTCTGACAAGACGTGTATTAATCACAACTTGTGAATGTGTGGAATGCCAGGCCTCCACCGAGGTTCGGATTCCACGTTAAGCTGTAGGTCTTTCAGTTCATCTCACAATCACCCTACCATTATACATTAGCGTAAGTGCGTATAAACCAAATGGGTAGTAAGACGCGGCGCTAATAATAATAATAATAATAATAATAATAGTGTTGTTAATAGCTTGGAGCACATGGAGCATGAGGTGTGACGTTCAATAATCTACTAATCAGCGACTGGATTCGAACCAAGAAGTCCGAGTGATGGACGTCAAGCAAACTTGCCTCAATTTGAGAGCGTGCGTCTGCGCCTACAACCTCCTTCAAAACACTCCATTTGTGGTCTTGGTTGGATCAGATCTGGACTACAACCTCCTTCAAAACACTCCAGTTGTGGTCTTGGTTGGATCAGGATCTGGACTACAACCTCCTTCAAACACTCCAGTTGTGGTCTTGGTTGGATCAGGATCTGACTTGAAGCTATGAGTAACAATCTGGGCCTTACAGTACACTACTCTAGTGTGTGTGTGTGTGTGTGTGTGTGTGTGAGCCTAGTCTTACTACCGGCCCAGTGGGTTAGCCTGTTTATAATTATAGAGTAAAGATAATGAGGGCATTATTTTGAATATCTCCACCAACATTTGCATGGAGGAAGAGCGGAAAACAATTTATTAAAAAAAAAAAACTGTACACACGACAATAATTCCGAGCTCTTTCCGTCAACGGCAAACCAGTCAAGACGCTGTTGACGCCTTAACTCTCATGCTCACAAATAGGGGCCACAATAATATTAATGCATGTATGTGATCACAAGAAAGCAAATAGTTTTGGGTCATATTTTATTAACATGGCTGTCCTTGTAATACTCTAGTATTTTTTATTAGGATAGTTATAAGTCAAGAGGTCTTGGTTCGAATCCAACCATGTGCAGTGTTGAAGAGGGCACAGGTTGTCCAAGTGTGGTATCTCAACTTCTCTCAGGAGGAACAAAGGTGCATTTTTTATAAATAAAACTTCTGTCATTTCCTTAACGTTAGATATTTGTTGTCGCTAATAAACAATGGTGAAGTTGTTAACACTCTTCCTGTTCCCTTAAGATTATTCTAGCTCATTGATAAGTAGTTGCACTAAAGAATCATTATGTATTAAACCTTATGGACATGAACGGTTGTTGCACGTGGCTGAGAGCTAACAGGTTGGGAGTAACAGACATTCTAGGATCAGCGCAGGTACGATAGTGGTTATCACTAATCAAGGAACAAGGTGGAACAGAACCACGCCAGGCATCGCCTTCCTGGAGGACACTAGGAGAGCAGCAGCAATGGATCCTTTCAGGAGGAAACTAGGAGAGAAGTAACAATGGATCCTTTCAGGAGGAAACTAGAGAGCAGCAGCAATGATCCTTTCAGGAGGAAACTAGGAGAGCAGCAGCAATGGATCCTTTCAGGAGGAAACTAGAGAGCAGCAGCAATGGATCCTTTCAGAAAAACTAGGAGAGCAGCAGCAATGGTCCTTTCAGGAGGAAACTAGGAGAGAAGTAACAATGGATCCTTTCAGGAGGAAACTAGGAGAGCAGCAGCAGCAATGGATCCTTTCAGAGAAACTAGAGAGCAGCAGCAATGGATCCTTTCAGGAGGAAACTAGAGAGAAGTAACAATGATCCTTTCAGAGGAAACTAGGAAGAGTAACAATGAAAGGAGCTTGGCAGGTCTAACCATTTTATCTCTGTTCTCCGTGTATACTGTAAGGAGATATCGGGAGATAAACCAAGTAAGGACAATAAACCACTTTAACTCACGTAACCGCGATTCAAACTCTGACCTCCCCGTTGCCATAAATACAAACCAGACGAGATGCCTTTGTAGCTACTGGTAAGGGTTTCAGACACAATTTAATGTTAAGATTATAATACAAAGTACAGTGTGATTTAGGTAGAAAGAAATATTTGTTTGACAGTTAAAATAGTTACTAAAACTACTTTCACGTATTTCTGCAGCCGTCACGTTTGATAGATATTATCAATAACTAGAAATAACGATAATGATACAGTAAAAGATTATCAATGCTAGCCGGAAAACTAAATGTTTGTATTTTCTACAAATACCTTCGTACGAAAATTGAAGTGTAAGTGCAGAATGGATGAGTTTGTAACATCATCAAGTAAAACATAGGACTAGAGGAGGTTAGGCTGGCCCGCAAAAATTATTTAGTACAAAACATTAGGAGATCTGAAGTGTATTATATTTTAACACAACCGAGTGTAACTTGAAAACAGAATAACCTGTAATCTGTTCGTATAATTAAAACAACTCACATCCCGTGAGTGTTTAAGGAACTAGAACTATCGAAAATATTAAATAAAACATCTTTAAAGTTAGAAAGTAGGATTTTCAACCGTTTGTTATTAAAATCCAGCGAAAACTAGCCGATATTTTCACTTTACGACCTAATCTGTGTTTTATAGAAGAATCTTCAGACTTGTCACTCACTTTGAGAGTAGCGTGGAGGAATACAAATTATTAACTATGTAATAATAAACGTGATTAGTTTAAGGTTACTTAATTGGTGTTTAGAACAAGGTTACTTGAGCTTAATGAGGAAACGTACTAATAAATTTATGAGACAACCCAGTGTTTCGGGGGGTATGAAGCAACGTACTTAGATCTTAAGTTTGTTTTTATTCGAGGCAATTACCAACTATTTAAACCCTGCGGTTGAATGTCCAAATTAAAATTATTCAGTTTTGTTTGTTAGATTATCTAGTTCACCCGCGTTGTTTAGGCGCGTGGAAACATGGTGGTTGAAAAGACATCTTGATACCAGCACCCATAAGTAGTTATGCAATATGTTGTATAATATCACACTTTCTCGACAAGTCTGAAATAAATTTAACCCTAAGACAAATTTGTAAAAGTCCTTAAATAATATTAATTGTTGCGACAAAACTGGTCTAATTAAACTTATCACGGGATGCATCTGCTCCTCTGGGTTGATAAAACATGTTGGCGTTTGTTTAGATAATTAGGAGTAAATATGTCAGGATAATACAGACATACGTCTAGTAAGAGCTAAAAGACACAACAAGTGAAGGTAATTAGTTTTATTTGACAGTAAGACAACAGCTATGTACAAGAGATAAGAAGTATGAAGATGATGAGGGAAACATAATAAAGGTAGGGTAAGAGAAGCTTAACCAAGGACCTTGGCGTGAGAAGCGTAGCCGTACCCGGGGGCGGCACCATAAGCCAGAGCGGGCCGAGCGGCGTAGCTCAGAGTGGGGGCGGCACCATAAGCCAAACCATGACCGGCACCATAAGCCAGAGCGGGGAGGGGCGGCGTAGCTCAGAGCGGGGGCGGCAACCATAAAGCCAGAGCGGGGCGGCGGCGTAGCTCAGAGCGGGGGCGGCACCGTAAGCCAGAGCGGGGCGAGCGGCGTAGCTCAGAGCGGGGGCGGCGTGCGCGGGCCCCACAGCGACGGGAGCGTGGACGGCGGCTCCCTCCTTGTGGACGACGGCGTTGAATCCGTTGACGGGGTCGGCGGTGTAGTCGACGATGCGACGAGTGCCGTCGGGCTCCACCAGGCTGTAGCTGCCCTGGACGACGTCTCCGTCTCTAGACTCGTGCTGGCTCTTGGAGTCGCCGGTCAGGGCGTCCTGGATGTCGTAGGCGTAGCTGTATGAGGATGAGGGTCGAAGTCGGTGTCGACGGCGACCTTAGCGACGGCGGGGGCGGCGTAGGACAGGGCGGGGCCATGTGCGGCGTATCCCAAGCAGGGGCGGCGTAACCCAGAGGGCGAGCGGCCAGAGCGGGGGCCCGTAACCGTAAGCGGAGACAGCTGCGCCAGGAGCCACGACGGCGGGTGCTCCCAGGTATCCGGCGCTAGCCACAGCCACGAGGGCGGAGAGGACGATGATCTGAAATTGATATAATTATTATTATTCTAGAGTAAGAGGTTGAGGTGTATTAACACTTGTTCTGAACAGAGTCCGGTTAGGTTAGTTAGTGAGACTCACCTGTAAGGCCATGATGTTAGCTGTTCTGTCCCTCGGGTCAAACTGTGACGATTACTCAGATATTGTAACTTTTATAGCGAGCCTGTGATGTGGACCCGCCCTCGTGGAGTGGCGAGGACCCGTTTTACCGTGACATTCGCAATGTCTGTATTTGGAGTCGAGGAAACATCACACACACGGACACGCGGACAGAAGGGTCTGTCTCGTATTGTCTGGTTTGTAAGGGACGGACGGTTTGGGTTCAAATCCTTGCCGAGTGTAATGAAGTTCATCTTTTATAAATAAAGAGTTTTTCACTTTCCTTCCACGCGAATTAATCTTTTTCTAAATACTATTGTCTTCAGTAAGCTATAGATATACAAAATCTCGAACGGGAAGTATATAAAATAATTTTTGTACATGGGCTTGTCTCGCTTGAGACCTACTGATTACTTCCCTGATGTCAGTTAATCAGCCTGGACTCAAACTAGAGACTCTTTGAAATAAAGTACAAACTTTTGCTCAGCAATGTTGTGACACATCTCGCCAAATACTGTAGTTAGCTTGGATCAACGTAATTATAAACGTTAGCTCTTTTTTAGTGATTTTAAAGTCCTGAGTTCAATTTATGGCAGTAATATTGATAGTCTAAATCTGATTAATTAATTTTATTCGAGAATTAAGTTAAGATACTACCAAAGTTAGTGGTACTAAACATGTTTTTGAAAATAGGCTCCAGAAATGGCCTTTAACAATTTTGTACAAAAGGGATGTCTGGGAAGTGTTTAACATTATTAATAACAACGCACGTTTGTTTTTATTACAAGGATAATTTTCAGATGATTGATTTGTTTTGAAATTATGACAAAGACTATAATAGTTTGCAGTGTGTCGTAACATTTTATTCTTCCCCGCGTCTTACTACCCGCATGTAATTAAACTAATGGAGCAGAGATAAGGATGATAAAAATATAACAGGAAACGTACCCGAATTTGCGTGAAATGGGGAGAAAACTCAGTAAATTTAACTGGGATTCGAATCCCGTTATACACGCAATCGTCAGTATATTGCGAGAGTGACGCCTTAAACCATTCAACCACCAAAGCGGATAAGACGGCCTAGCTATAAATGTTCACAATTATGTCATTGGTAGTATTTAATCCTAAAATAGAGACAAGAGCCAGTCCAAAAGAGGAAGGCTAATCTTCATAAATTATATAATTTAAATGCCGTTATAATAATTGAGCCAGGACCCTTAGTAAAATAGGCAGGAGTGTTACCAACGAGATGTCTGACAACTTTCCAGTATGTCCGCCACGGCGCCACTTATGCCTCTGTTTATCTCCACGTCTTACTACCTATTCACGTTATACGTATAAGTTCTAATTACGCTGAGTTATGGATAAGGAAGGTTGAATTTACAGGAACTGTACCTGCATATGCATTAAGGGAGAGTGGAAAACCACTTTGAAAACCCTCAGCACACCCGACTGGGATTCTAACCCTGATCTCCTTGTCATCGGTAGTCCAGTCTAACACGAGAGTGACGCCTTAGACTATGCGGCCATTGAGGCAGGTCGCGACCAAATACGTTCACCAACGACAAGAGGTATTTTGGCTTTCATCTTTAATCACTATTTACCAACCGACTGCTGTTGATACTTTGTTCCTTTCTCGGGCGCATAAATCTATTCCCTGTAAACTGTGTTTACTTTCCAGGATTTATTTATGATATTTATGTTTAAGAATTAAATATCCTCTTAGGTGTCAACCTGTCTTTGAACCAAAATAAAAAAATTCAAAATGTAAGCACATTCATAATTGCAGAGCTAAAGCCAAAAAACTCACTTTAATTTTTATAACGTACAAAAATAAGATGTAACACCAAAGAAGGATGACACAGTCGAATTCAAACAGGAAATAAACTTTTTTGACAGTTAAAAGAAAACAATTTTGGTATACTAGTATTCATACGCCAAATCATGTGATCTTCAGCTGTCACTTTTGACAAATAGAATTAATATCTATAATATAACAGCTATAAAATAATAAAATGTCTTATTAATGTTTGTATTTTCTAAATGATCGTTCCAATCAGAATCCTACTACTTATGAACTATGAACAAATGAACTAGTCCGAGACGTGGTGACAATAAGGTCATTAGCATAATCTAAACTTCACCGGACAACAAGATGACGAGAAATGAATCATCCTTAACTAGGATCATAGTCTATACCTAGCTTTGTATACTCCATTCACGGTAGGAATTACTCTCTGAAAGGTCCTTTTCAGTGGCGGCTCGTAGCTAAAATTAGTGGGGATGCTGCTCCAGAAAATTTTTACCCGTTTGTTTTAAAATTGTGTAAAAGGGAAAAAACATGTAAAAAAGAAAATTTATTCAGGAACTTGATAAAAATCTTAACAAAAAAAAAAGACATCTTTTACTTACTTTAACTTAAATTGTTAAGTTCAAGCTTGATCTATTCATTTAAAAATGAAATTCATTCTTCTTGTTTTAATTTGAGCAAAAAGTTCAATAATTTTCTCCTTGATTTCTGGATGACAATTGAGGAAATTTTTCTCCATTGAAATTACTGCAAGCGCATTTAGTCATTCTGTTAAATAAAAAACCGAAAAAAATAGCTGGAAGCAGAATAATAGTTTAATTCTACACTCTTCTACACTTTATCACATTCAAGAATATGGTACACGGTTTAAAGCACAACACACGCTGAGTAAAAAAAAAACTCCCTTCCACCATTACGCCAGAGCCGGCACTGCGATAGCAACAGTGCTCTCTCTACCTGGCAGTCCCAACTTCCTCCCCACCCCCTCCTATGTGCGCATGCGCACAACAGTCAAACACCACGTCGCTGGCACTGTGAAGCGCACAGTTCCATACAAAGATTTTTGTATCTTTTTCATAAACTGGGGGTGACTACTGAAGTACTGACATTAAGCTTAAGGATATATATTGTACTACAAAAATAAATAAAGAATTAAAGAAAAAAGGAATCATTATATTAAATGTTATCGATAATATCAAGTGGAAATAGGGGGTGCTGCAGTTCCGCAGTGCTATACACGAAGCCGCCACTCGTCTTTTTTCCTACCAATATCCTACTATATAATAGATTTCTGGTAGGGAAAAAGGCCTTTCAGAAAACAATTCCTACGCTGAACAGACTTAAGACCCGCATAGCTGGGATGTATGGACTCCCCCCCCCCTCCCCCCACGAGGCTCAGCAATGATGCACGTATACATTCTAGTATGCTAATGCTGTAGGGAGAAGAAGGTAAAATTAAGGGATGTGTACCCGTAATTGAGTGGAGGTAGAGTTGACCACTTAACTACCGAAACGGACTAATTGTCTGACTCATATAGTTAGATTTTGACAATGACGAGCATGTCGGGATTCGAGTCCCGAACGGACGTAGTGAGGGTTCTTTAAGTAAAAACTAGTTTCTTAATCCCCTTTCATGAAAATTCGGGTACATTTCCTCCCAATTTTACCTAATTCTCCCTACCTCTATTCGCGTAGTTAAATGCGGATATCCCCCCGACGGTAATAGACACACGGTGAAGGAAAAATAAAGGTTGGATATAATTAGTTGGCAAATGAAAATTTGGAAAAGACAAATTGAATTCAGGGCCTGGGAGTTTTCGCGCCAATGTTCTACCTTGAGCAAACCTGGTCCGTTTCGTATCCAGAATAGCGAGGAGACAGAAATACTAGTGGAGATTAAGCTCAAAGAAGAAGCGTCTACCTATAATAGGTCTCTTTCATCCTGAGACACAAATAAAATGTTTATATCATATAAATAAAATACGAGGAAATATAAACCAGCCGAGCGGGCATTTCCCCGAATGATTAAGGAGTGTGGAGTGAGACCATCAGAGATGAAGCAGTTAGAGACCTTGTCCTTCGTCTCATCCCCTCACTAGATGGAGCCCTTAAAGTGGGGTGTGGATCACACGAGTGTTTTTACACATTTTTATAGCAAAATATTGATGACCTGGCGGTCTTGGGGTAGGGTGTCAGAATTCTGTGCTGGGGGTCCGGGGTTCAATCCTCGGTCCCGGCAAACCCTTCCTTCACCTCTGACGAGACGTGTATTAATCACAACTTGTGAATGTGGGGAATGCCAGGCCTCCACCATGGTTCGGATCCCACGTTAAACTGTAGGTCCTCCATTTTCATCTCACAATCACCTTATCATTACACATTAGCGTGCGTATAGCACGAACGGGTAGTAAGACGTGGTGATAATAACAATCATAAAAATAAAGCAAAATGTTAAATTTTCTTCATATGTTGATGTCAACAGTTGTTGAATATCTGTCAACTGTGTCCTGTAATTTAATGACAACCTTTTCTCTTCATTTAAAAAGTTTATCATCTGATGCTGCTATGCTCATGACAGATATTCAACAACCGTTGATATCACCACGTGAAGACAATTAAACTCATTTTTTCTACTGGAGCAAAATATTTGATTTATTTTAGCCAAAATAGTTTTGCTATAAAAACTGCTATAGTAATGCCCTTAACTTGTGTTCCCGACACACCCAACTTAAGCCCCATCTATAGACGACATACTGATTACTGACTTAAAAAGGTTTTATTGAAAACCAATTTAAAAATAGACAGGTATTTATTTTAATTAAATTATTTATTTAGTAAAACGTGACAGATAAGAAGTACACTTTTCAAACTCTTTTATATACCTATATATATATATATATATATATATATATATATTTATATGTGTGTGTGTGTGTGTGTGTGTGTGTGTGTGTGCATAAAATGGTGTCAACTGCTTGGTTGGTATCAACTAACTTATTTTTAAATATGTATGAAAAAGTGAGAGCAAAAACGTATTTCAAAACGTGGTTGTCGGAAATGTTGATTTGGTCGGTGGAAAGAGTTCTTAGACCCAGCTGTGGCCGGGCAGGGTGATGTGTGTGTGTGTGTTATGACGTCCAGTCAAACCTGTCCACCAAGTCACCAGGTGTGAACTGGTCCACGCAGACAATGAGGTATAAAAGGTAAAGTGCATTGTGGATCCGCTCCAGTTTCCACCAAGGCGCGGTTAAGATGGCTCTAAAGGTAACTTTCCACCGTTGATAAATGGTTGTTGATACGTAAACACAAATCACTAAGTGGTTCTATTATTATTATTATTATTATTATTATTATTATTATTATTATTGTTATTATTAACCAGCACTTCCTGAACCTGATGGTTATACCAGAACAGTACTAACAGACTAGCTTAACTTAAGAACACAGCACAAAGGTACTCCGGTCGTTAATTCATTACTGAGAATGGGAAAGTATCAGTTTCACAGGCGATATTTTTTTTACCATGTCGGGAAATTAACTCTGAGCCTTTGGTTTAGTAGAGAGCCGCGCTCGCTACCAAATGAGTTTAGATGTCAGACCATGTACAATCAAATTAGTTTATGAGGACACTTTTTTATATTTCCGAAATTCCGAAATTTACTAAAACTACTTTAATATATTCATAAGTCAAGTCATGCCACTTTATATCACTGTGTATTATCAATATATGTAGAGTAACAATAATCAAATGGTACCAATGTTAACCGCAAAACAACATGTTTGTATTCTATAGAAGTTTCTTCCTACAACAATCCTACTATATTATGCAAGGTATATTAGCTTTTAGTTGCCCAAAGAGGATTCTACATCACTTAGGAGTGACCTGGAGGTCTAGGGGTAAGGTGTCAGACTTCTGTGCTGGCAGTCAGGGGTTCAATCCTCGGTCCCGGCACAGATTTATCTGATTACCAAACCCTTCCTTCACCTCTGACAAGACGTGTATTAAACACAACTTGTGGATGTGTGGAATGTCAGGCCTCTACCGTGGTTCGGATCCCACGTTAAACTGTAGGTCCTCCATTTCATCTCACAATTACCCTACTATTACACGTTAGCGTAAGTGCGTATAACCCGAACGGTTAGTAATACACCGTGTTGTTATAATAATAATAATAATAATAATAATAATAATAATAATAATAATAATACATCACTTTGATCCTAGTCAGATTGTTTTAACAGGTTAATAGTGACACGGACCACTTTCTTAGTGAACTCCGAACCCCATGTGATCTGAGGGTCATGTGTGTATAGTCTGGTCTCGGGAATTATACCCTCCCCCCGTAAACCAAGTTGGCCCCAGAGTAAAGCACTAGGTGCCAACATTCACTGGAATCTAAAAGGTCGAAGTCCAAAGATATTTTATAGGTGCTTGGTTTCTCACTCTCGACTACGGTAGAGGCCGGCGAGACGAGTTCTCGTAAAGAAGCCGCGGATAAGCATCACCAGGGTTGAAAATATGAACATGAGAAATGTAGTTTAATAACATCAATCTATAATTTGGATAGATAGATTACAAATGATACATTTAAAATATACAATGAACAATTTGAAGACAAAACCGTGGGGAGGATTGTATTAAATAATTTATATGACTAAGACTATTTTCTTATCAACCCGTATTACTAACCGTTCGGGTTGTACACACGTTTATTAAAAACAATAATGTGTTAAGGATAAAGAAGTTTGAATTTAGTAGAAGTATATCCGTATGTGCATGGCGGGAGATTTATTTAATTTATTTATTCAGTGTTTACAGGCCCGGTATCTTACAATCTTTAAATCCGGGCCGTTTTTCCACACAACTTTTACTTTATTTATACAATTTTAATATGAATTTCCTTTTTACCATTACAACACATATTTTGGCTCTTAACTTAAATGAAATTCAACTACCCCTAGCTCAATTTGATCCACCCGGGTATATTACGCCCCGGTACCCTCCCCCGCTAGGCCCTTCACAATGTCCGGGATTTCACTCCCGAGTCCGCCAAGCGCTCAGCAGAGGTGGGCATCCCCATAATAACCACCTGGGGAGGCGCCCTATCAGAGTTGGTGCCCCGCCTACTTTCTAGCCACCATACCTCTGTTTTCACCCTTCCTTCCACCCTTGGCAGCTGAATTTCCTAATCTATGCATGGCGGGAGAGTTGAAAAACCTCAATACACCCGAAAGACTTCTCCCCACCATCGGTAGTCCAGTCTATTTTGAGAGTGACGTCTTAGACCATGCGGCCACCAAAGCGGGTTCCTAATAAGACTGCTCAAACGACAAAGTGAAACGTCACAAGGAAAGAATCATTCGCATTAACATTTCACTCTCGAGAAGAAATAAATTGAAACTATGGCAAATGGAACAAATATAATACCGTAATAACCGGCGTAGTGGTTTACAATCTTGGGTTCAATCCTGACCGAGTGTCTTAGAGGTGTTTCACATTCCATGTACAGGCAATTGTTGACTCACGTCCTGTAATATCACCCTCTTCCATTTTCCTCAGTTGTTAGATTGAACATTTAATAGCAAACACGTTGAGGTGATGAAATAGACTAACACATACCCAATAGGAGACTAACTATCAGGAGTATTCCGCACCTTACTCGATAACAGGGGTTGGGTAAAGAACCGGTGTTAAGACCTCGACAGTGATCAAGAGCGTTAGTATACAGACACACTGACCTACCACTGAGAGACGGTCATTATAATCTTGTTTTAGAGTACTACGCGCTGACAGTGTCCACAATTTAAAGGAACAATGTGGTATGTTACAGATCTTAGAGATAATGTTGTATGTTCATCTCATGAAGATAATGTCGTTTGTTCCAGCTCACAGAGATAATGTCGTTTGTTCCAGCTCACAGAGATAATGTTGTTTGTTCCAGCTCACAGAGATAATGTCGTTTGTTCCAGCTCACAGAGATAATGTTGTTTGTTCCAGCTCATAGTCCTGGCCGCTCTCCTAGTGGTAGTGATTGGCGGGAACCTCCGTACCTCACCCCAGGACGCCGACCCCGGTGCGGGCTACGCCTCCTCCTCCAACTACAACTCGCAGCCCCTCAACTACGACACCCCCGAAATCAAGTCACCATCCTTGCCCCGCCCCCTGAACGCACCGAAGCCAACTCCAGAGGGCGAAGCAGCCGTGTCCGACTAGTCAACAACACCCGCTATGGAGTGTCTGGATACAAGGAGATGACTGGATATGTAGTTTGACTGTCGCCCGCCGAGCAGCGCTCCCTATCCACAGCTTAGTCATAGAGCTGCTTCACATTCACCCGAATGCGTAATAGCGCTTCTCTAATCAAAGTATCCCCCATAACTCTTATCTATACAAAGTATCCCCCATAACTCTTCTCTATACAAAATATCCCCCAAACTCTACTTTAGACTCGTCGTAATTATAGTCATGTCCGTATTAACCAATATCCCGGTATTTGAATAACAAGCAGTTCAGGTCGAAAGGGGGGCTGGTCTGTCTCATGTCCGAATATCGAATATATATTCGGCTCTGAGCGTCTCCTTGACCAATGATTTCGATCTTTTCACCTTGTCTTAGAAAATCACTTATGTCCAGGAATTATGAATGTACGAAATCCTTAGTTGAAGACGTACTCTAAATATAAATAAATTACGTTGTAATTCAAAATTTTACCGTAGAGACAAATTATTATGAAATAAACCAATATTTGTTTTGTGCAATGATTGTGTGTTTAATAATTAATCTTCTCTTATTTTCGCGGCACCCCTTCAAAAAACCTCTCCCAAAGCCCGTGTTGAACGCAGGCAGGAACCAATGAACACAAAACTCGGAGTATGGGACAAGTTTGGTCTGGCAATCTAAAAAAAAGTCCAACCGAATAGCACAACTTGCAAAAACAACAACTGTGCCCGTCTTTTATGATGTTAACAGATGAGATTCTTGTAATTACTACCAACTGTTGTCCAAACTTATAGGA
The DNA here is from genome assembly GCA_039000515.1 of Timema cristinae. NCBI lineage: Eukaryota > Metazoa > Arthropoda > Insecta > Phasmatodea > Timematidae > Timema > Timema cristinae. Next base: position 10,022,599 of record JBCFYV010000001.1, read on the forward strand.
GTAAGTCCAGTGTGATAAAGTGCCATGCGAGATTGGACATGATATAGCACCTAAGTGTCAAAGTCATATATCCCCACCAAGGAATAAAATAAGATAGAGCTGGATCGAATACACTTCTTCTAGAATCTTTAAAAAAACAAACGGAGAGTTTGAAAAATAAGTTCCTGTACTTAAAAAGCCCCCATCAAATTGTGTAATATATTTGATATATGTATTATTAGTATTATTTAAATTTGAAATAAAACATCGTCTAAGAATAATAATGAGTGTGTTTTCTTGTTTTATTAAACGACTAACTAAACGGTATCATTACAAATACATCTAATTGAAACGATGCAGAGTAGATGATGTCTGTGACGTGTAGTTAACAAACTGATCGGCAGATGTTCGATTCAGCTGTGGATGTCAATCGAGGCCGTATCATACACAAAGCCACTGGAGAATGTATGTCTGATTATGTCACAGCAGTAGTATTATTATTATTAGCACCGCGTCTTACTACCCGTTCGGGTTATACGCACTTACGCTAATGTGTAATGGTAGGGTGATTGTGAGATGAAATGGAGGATCTACAGTTTAACGTTGGATCCGAACCACGGTGGAGGCATGGCATTCCACACATTTACAAGTTGTGATTAATACACGTCTTGTCAGAGGTGAAGGAAGGGTTTGGCAATCAAATGAAACTGTGCCGGGACCGAGGATTGAACCCCGGACCCCAGCACAGAAGTCAGACACCTTACCCCCTAGACCACCAGCTCACCAACAGCATAAGTAATTGAATTACTATCACTCATACTATAAATGTCAAGAAAACGTTAATACAGCTTAAAACCACAACTAAATAAAATGTATTGTTAAAACAAAAAAAAAAAAAAAAAAATACAACAAACTTTTTGTGTTAATGAATGCAAACAGAATAGAAGTACTGTATGATTATTTTCCTCTAACCGGGGTGAGGACTTAGCTGCCTCTTCCACTGAGGTAGTGGCCTGCAACATTATTATTTGTCCGTGTGATTAGTTAAGCTGTCCTGTTTCTAACTAAATCACGGAAATCATGCGAACGGTTATCCAGGGTTGTGTTAAGTTAGTCTCTAAGATCCTTGGTTGGTCGAATCGCCAGATAAACACTTAATACATTTCATGACAAAGGATGCGTTCAATAATTCAGAAGATCCATTGTCAGCAATCAAACATTATGACCTACCCAAACAAATAAAGTGATGCTTACAAATAATTTAACAACCTACACCTATCACTCCAGCCCAACTACACACATACACCTATCACTCCAGCACAACTCCACACAAACACCTATCACTCCAGCCCAACTCCACACATACACCTATCACTCCCACCAAACTACACACAAACACCTATCACTCCAGCACAACTCCACACAAACACCTATCACTCCAGCCCAACTCCACACATACACCTATCACTCCAACCCAACTCCACACATACACCTATCACTCCAGCCCAACTCCACACATACACCTATCACTCCCACCCAACTCCACACAAACACCTATCACTCCAGCCCAACTCCACACATACACCTATCACTCCCACCAAACTACACACATATACCTATCACTCCAACCCAACTCCACACATACACCTATCACTCCAGCCCAACTCCACACATACACCTATCACTCCCACCAAACTACACACATATACCTATCACTCCAACCCAACTACACACATACACCTATCACTCCAACCCAACTCCACACATACACCTATCACTCCACCAAACTACACGCATACACCTATCACTCCCACCAAACTACACGCATACACCTATCACTCCAGCCCAACTCCACACATACACCTATCACTCCAACCCAACTCCACACAAACACCTATCACTTCAGCCCAACTACACACATACACCTATCACTCCCACCCAACTCCACACATACACCTACCACTCCCACCCAACTACACACATACACCTATCACTTCAGCCCAACTTCACGCATACACCTATCACTCCAGCCCAACTCCACACAAACACCTATCACTCCAGCCTAACTACACACATACACCTATCACTCCAGCACAACTCACACATACACCTATCACTCCAACCCAACTCCACACATACACCTATCACTCCCACCAAACTACACGCATACACCTATCACTCCCACCCAACTCCACACATACACCTATCACTTCAGCCCAACTCCACACATACACCTATCACTTCAGCCCAACTACACACATACACCTATCACTCCAACCCAACTCCACACATACACCTATCACTCCCACCAAACTACACCGCATACACCTATCACTCCAGCCCAACTCCACGCATACACCTATCACTCCAGCCCAACTACACACATACACCTATCACTCCAGTACAACTACACACATACACCTATCACTCCAGCACAACTCCACACAAACACCTATCACTCCCACCAAACTATACGCATACACCTATCACTCCAGCCAACTACACACAATACACCTATCACTCCACACAACTCCACACAAACACCTATCACTCCCACCAAACTATACGCATACACCTATCACTCCAGCCCAACTCCACACAAACACCTATCACTCCCACCCAACCATTGAAAAGAACTATTTACTCGTATATTCGTCTCCTAAGAACTAATGAGACGGGAACAAGAACCAATAACAAGAGCGTCACAAATCAAGTAAACCACTTTTTTTTGTCATTATTTAGCACCGCGTCTTACTACCCGTTCGGGTTATACGCTTTAAGTACTAATTACGCTAATGGATTAGAAATAGGGAAGTTGAATTAAAGGAAGTGGACCCGCATTTGCGTGGAGGGAGAGTGGAAAACTATTTAGGAAAAACCACTCACAGTTCACCCGACCTAGATTCGAACCTTAATCTCCCCGTCCTCAGCAGTCGAGCTCAACACGACAGGTGCGTTAGCCAACTATGCCACCGAGGCGGGTCAGTAAACTACATGCATTTATTTTCGTCAAAGTTTATTATACCCCATTTGGGCCATGACTAAACTACACTGTGTTTTAAATATGAGGAAGCTTAAATTTAGGTAGTGTACTCACATTTACATAGAGGAGGAGTAAATAACCATTTAGAAACAAAAAAATACACTCTCAATACGCCATAACGGGATTCGAAAACCAATTTCCCCGGCATCGACAGCCTAATATATTACGAGAGTGACGCCTTATTAGAACATTCGACCACCGAAGCGGGTGAGTACAGAACAAATCAGTTGATTTGACCCGCTCGGTGGCTGCATGGACTAAGGAGTCTCTCGCAATGTACTCGACTGCCGAAAGCGAGGAGATCGGGGCTCGATCCCTACCGAGTATGCTGAAGGTAGTTTTACCTAAATGGTTCTCCCATTTTCCTCCACGAAAATACGGGAACACTTCCCCTGAATTAAACCTTCCTAATCCCTACCACATTAGAATAATTACTATATGGGAGTTTAGCACGAACAAGTAGTAAAAGGCGGTGCAATGTCAAAAAGATGATTGATTGTTTTATCTCTAGAAAAAAAAAGAAACAATCATTAAATACTAAAGAAAGATTATTAATTTGATAAATTATGGTCTTCGTCTTTAGGGAAAGCAAAATATTTTATGGCGAATAAAATATCTTCTAGAATAATAAAAGACAATTAAGTTTTTATAATTTTATTTGAAGTGATGGATGAGAGAATGTACAACATATACAGTAATATTGGAGGTGAGGACGAGTTTAACCAAGGATCTTGGTGTGAGAAGCGTAGCCGTACCCGGGGGCGGCACCATAAGACAGAGCGGGGGCGGCACCATAAGCCAAACCATGTCCAGCACCGTAAGCCAGAGCGGGGCGGGCGGCGTAGCTCAAAGCGGGGGCGGCACCATAAGCCAAACCATGTCCAGCACCGTAAGCCAGAGCGGGGCGGGCGGCGTAGCTCAAAGCGGGGGCGGCACCATAAGCCAAACCATGTCCAGCACCGTAAGCCAGAGCGGGGCGAGCGGTGTAGCTCAGAGCGGGGGCGGCGTGCGCCACAGCGACGGGAGCGTGGACGGCGGCTCCCTCCTTGTGGACGACGGCGTTGAATCCGTTGACGGGGTCGGCGGTGTAGTCGACGATGCGACGGGTGCCGTCGGGCTCCACCAGGCTGTAGCTGCCCTGGACGACGTCTCCGTCTCTAGACTCGTGCTGGCTCTTGGAGTCGCCGGTCAGGGCGTCCTGGATGTCGTAGGCGTAGCTGTACTGAGGATGAGGGTCGAAGTCGGTGTCTACGGCGACCTTAGCGACGGCGGGGGCGGCGTAGGACAGGGCGGGGCCATGTGCGGCGTATCCCAGAGCGGGGGCGGCGTAACCCAGAGGGCGAGCGGCCAGAGCGGGGGCCCCGTAACCGTACGCGGAGACGGTTGCGCCAGGAGCCACGACGGCGGGTGCTCCCAGGTATCCGGCGCTAGCCACAGCCACGAGGGCGGAGAGGACGATGATCTGAAATTGATATAATTATTATTATTCTAGAGTTAAGAGGTTGAGGGTGTATTAACACTTGTTCTGAACAGAGTCCCGGTTAGGTTAGTTAGTGAGACTCACCTGTAAGGCCATGATGTTAGCTGTTCTGTCCCTCGGGTCAAACTGTGACGATTACTCAGATATTGTAACTTTTATAGCGAGCCCGTGATGTGGACCCGCCCTCGTGGAGTGGCGAGGACCCGTTTTACCGCGACATTCGCAATGTCTGTATTTGGAGTTGAGGAAACATCACACACACGGACACGCGGGCTAGAGGGTCTGTCTCTTGTGCTTGTTTGTCCTTTCTCCACTAAAATACAGGTAGCGCCCTAGGCCTTTATCTCCACACTAATGTAAATAAACAAATATTCTGAACCGTTACTAAGGGCAGTTACAATAAAATAATACCTATTCTTCTTTGTGTTTACACAGTTAAATAAAGCTGAAGGTACTCCATTGATTATATATTTAATTGCATGTGTTTATTATAATATTATAAGGTCACAATACAACACATCCCTTTTGAAAGAAAATAAGGATATTTTTATCAAGTTAATGTGATAATCTAACAATATATTAGAGCGTGCATAAATTAAATACAATTACGTCACATATATTGCCCAGACTTCTTTGTAGATAGTAGATTTGTGACACAAATTATGCTGATTATTACCAAACTATTAGGAATTTTTGTAGTTTGTACAGTTTGTTTCTTAACAATTAAGACCAAGATATTAAGAGGTTGATTCAAATTGTTATTTCGATAACTATTTAATATTTTGATTAAATGAAATTCAAATGTTAGCCCCATTACATCAAGAGCTTGATTTTACTGGAAAAAAATAATGTCAATTTTTTTATCGTTATTTTGCTTGACGATCATAGTGAATTGAAACAGGTTTGGACGATTAAAGTCTGATAACTTAGACAAAGTTATTTTGTAATTGTTACGCAACAACAAGAACTATAGTCACGTGACGTGGCAGCCGCAGTTCTAGAGGTTTCGCTGAACAAACTTTAACACCACAAAAGCTATCAAAAAGATATGAAAAATTCTATTCGACATTTTTGAAGCAATAATGCAACCCACATAACAAAATTCCGCAGTTTAAAGATAGCGTTTATTTGCTAAGTCATACCAAAGTAAAATGTATTCAATATTCTAAGCTGTGACGTAAGCACACAATGCTACGTGGCCAAGATGAGCCCCAAAAACCGTGAGGTCTGGCACCAGAAACAGTGAAGTCTGGCACCAGAAACCATGAGGTCTGGCATTAGAAACCGTGAGGTCTGGCACTAAAAACCGTGAGGTCTGGCACCAGAAACAGTGAAGTCTGGCACCAAAAACCGTGAGGTCTGGGACCAGAAACAGTGAAGTCTGGCATTAGAAACCGTGAGGTCTGGCACTAAAAACCGAGGGGTCTGGCATTAGAAACCGAGAGGTCTGGCACCAGAAAAAGCCTAAGCCAAGGTTCGACTCAAGTTTCTTAAAAATGTAGTCAACATCACTAACCACTCAAGCACGGGAACATATTATTTTATAATAAACAGTTACGTAAAGCAACAAAGCTAAGAAGATTTAAAGGTGTATTTAGTTATATCTAGATGTTCACAAAGAATATTAAGGGAGTGATTCTCATCAAATTCGGCCTGGCTCATCTTCAGGTCCTAGGCTAATATTTCACAGGGCCTCCCCACAACCCATATCGATCAAATGTAGTTTTATTATAATTTTTAAAAATAAATTACCAAAGACCATTTGTTTTTAGTATTGATTTCCATAATTATGATACACCCCCGCCAAATCAGAATTAAGATTCTTGACAGGGGAATAACATCCAATTTAATATAATCAAATAATTTTTTAAACTGCACTTGACAAACTAAGCTTAAAAATACCTAATTTAACTGTCAAAAACAAAACAAAGTACAAATATTCAGCTGATCGAAATACATTTAGTTTATACAGTTAAAAATAAATACAAAAGCACAGCTTAGTAAAATGTAAAAAGAAAAAAAGGAAAACATGATACATTCCTTTAACTATAATAAGGATATATTTATTATTTAAATCATTAACAAGTTTATATCTGTGGATGATATTATAGAGTATAAAATTGAGCAGTTATATAAAAACATGTTTTTTAAAGCAGTTTCAGAATGTATTACAACGTGAAAAATTATACCTTTTGCACTGTAACAATACATTCAGAATTTTTTTAGTTGATTTACATAATCACCGAAGCTAACATTACCAAATTATAATTAATAGCCATTGAACAAAAGCTTCCAATAATTCTGGGAACAAGCATTGAGAGAAAGAATAATTTTTTATTGTCAAAGTAATTACTTAAGATCTTCAATGGATGCTGTTAATTCATCTATTTTTCATATTTGTTGAGATCTTGAAAATAGTATTTTTCGACATACATTAAAAAGAATGGAGACAAAAAAAAAAGGTTTGAGTGATATTTTAATCAATTTTTGAGAACTTTAAGCTTAGGAAAAAAAAACGCCTCTCACACGCTACTTGCGTACAAAGTCATTACAAATTTAAAAACGGCGGTGATCAGGTTAGTGAAGAATCCGGATCGCGCCGATATTTTAACGTTAACACTTGGAGCATTTTTATAGGCTGGAATGTTCTTTCATACAAAGTTCGAAATTAACATCTTGCTCTTAGATATTCTCGATCTCGTCCTCATCTTCAGTCTCACTATAGCCAATATCATTGCTGAGGTAACTGCGCGTTTTATGGAGAGAAGCTTTATATTCGCTCTCTCTCAGTTAACTGCTGGCCAATCTCATCTTTTTTCAGTTATGTCAGAATTTCGAATTTTGTTGTTGTTGCATTTATGTACAATTTCTCATCGTAAACATTTTTTCCCCCTTTGAACAGGAATTCGTATTTCAGTAAAATCGTCTTGCATATTTACAAGAGAGTTGTCTTTAAAAAAATTTAAGCAAACGTTTGTAATTTTTAGGAGTTTTAAGAAATAGCATTAATTTGTTTAGCTTTAATTTCCTCCAATAGTGTTTTAAGTGTGTGCCACACTTTTAGACCATTCATAACATTCGTTTGTAAAATTATTGATACTAGAAAAGTCACAAAAAATTAATATAAAATAGTTAACTCCATCAGTACATTTTTAATTTCACTCAATTTCTCAAGTAACGTATTGACTCAAAATGTTGCTTTACGGATAAAGATACCTTGCTTCACATCTACTAAATAAATAGTACTGTTCTAAGCACATACTTAGTCTTTTATCTTAAACTAGAGACATTTATTAAAAACTTGGAAGATGTGTAAAATTAATTAACATATAAAGTTGCAAAAAAAACTTCACCAAAAAGTCTGTGAATAAAATAATACTTATACAGTGTCACAGAGAAATTGAGTAAAAAGGAACATTTGTGTCCACCAAAGAGGATAACAATCAATTTAAGATTTCAAAGACCAGAATAAAATACTTATTAGATTATAGCTCAGACTATAATACTATATTTCAAATAACATATTTTCATTTTTAATATTACTGCAACTTATCAATGATACGATATTTCGTATCTCAAATAGGTGTGGGGATATGATCAAAATTTTATGTTTCTGTCAATGTAAAGTACCCTCAAAGTCATTTTAATGTGAAAGTGAGAGTTGCATATATATATATATATATTGTTTGTGTGTGTGTGTGTGTGTGTTGTGTGTGTGTAATGTCAAACAGTGCCTGGATACAAATCTTAATCAAAATAAGTTTTAGTGGATTTGATTTTTTTTTCTCTTTTTGCTCCTAAGTAAGCTACCCTTAATTTTAAGGTTATACGTATAATTAAAAAAATTCCTTGGGGTAATATCATAAAAACCTTAGATACAATATTTTAGCCAGATCAGTAAAATGGTTTCACGTCTATGCCGATATACAGATACAGACAGTCGGCATCGAGAAAATAATTTGGTTTCAGGGGGTCATGAAATGTATGACTTTAAAAAAAAAAGAATCTCAAGATTGATTATTTTGATGACCATAATATTTCTCTCTTCGAGGGTTCGAGAGAAAGTAAGAAGAAACCATTGTGGCAACTCTACTGGATTCACTCTTAGTTTCGTTAAAATCCATGATAAAGCCTTATGTTCACTCCACTAACACCGGATTTAAGACTGTTTAGATCAAGGAGGAGATTTGGATATTTAAATAGGCTTGAATGCCATTGGATGTTTCCTTCATGCTACCCACTCCATCAAATGAACACGCGACCACATTTGCTATTTGAATTCCTAATTTGTTAAACTCTGACTAAAGATCTTCGTACAATTCGTTACCGATATAATCATCTACTTCTATTGACTGCAGCAAACTTTAGTTTGTTTTAACTAGATTCACTAAACCAACACAACGAGCTAAACAATATATTATGGCCACCTCTTGTGTGTCATATATCCAACATCAAACTATAAATAACTGATTCCCGAAGATTTATCAAAATTAAATTTTGATCCAATAACTCTTTTATTTTAATATTAAAATGTTTAGATAAAAACGTAACCAATGACTCTCTGTTCTCGTACCCGTGTCAAAATACAACGCACAATTTTTCTCCGAGAGAAGACATCGGGAGGGGGAATGCTTCACATCAAACTTATATAGGATGAGGAAAAACATCATTGTTTCAAATTTGTGACAGTCTATTTTGGTGCAAGAGATTTTATTACGCTACCTAAAGAAAATCACGTCACAAACCGAACACAAATTGTTATAGTATGTTTGCCGCGGGCTCCCCTTGGGAAACCCTTGTCCCATTCTGGTCGGCTATCGCTGCTGACAAGATCGAACTAGATCCCGAAACCTATCGCCTACCCTACCACCCGACTCGGAGTCATTGCGAATGTCACGGTAAAACGGGTCCTCGCCACTCCACGAGGGCGGGTCCACATCACAGGCTCGCTATAAAAGTTACAATATCTGAGTAATCGTCACAGTTTGACCCAAGGGACAGAACAGCTAACATCATGGCCTTACAGGTGAGTCTCACTAACTAACCTAACCGGGACTCTGTTCAGAACAAGTGTTAATACACCCTCAACCTCTTCACTATAGAATAATAATAATTATATCAATTTCAGATCATCGTCCTCTCCGCCCTCGTGGCTGTGGCTAGCGCCGGATACCTGGGAGCACCCGCCGTCGTGGCTCCTGGCGCAGCTGTCTCCGCGTACGGTTACGGCGCCCCCGCTCTGGCCGCTCGCCCTCTGGGTTACGCCGCCCCCGCTCTGGGATATGCCGCCCACGGCCCCGCCCTGTCTTACGCCGCTCCCGCCGTCGCTAAGGTCGCCGTCGACACCGACTTCGACCCTCATCCTCAGTACAGCTACGCCTACGACATCCAGGACGCCCTGACCGGCGACTCCAAGAGCCAGCACGAGTCTAGAGACGGAGACGTCGTCCAGGGCAGCTACAGCCTGGTGGAGCCCGACGGCACCCGTCGCATCGTCGACTACACCGCCGACCCCGTCAACGGATTCAACGCCGTCGTACACAAGGAGGGAGCCGCTGTCCACGCTCCCGTCGCTGTGGCGCACGCCGCCCCCGCTTTGAGTTACGCCGCTCGCCCCGCTCTGGCTTACGGTGCCGGTCATGGTTTGGCTTATGGTGCCGCCCCCGCTTTGAGCTACGCCGCCCGCCCCGCTCTGGCTTACGGTGCCGGTCATGGTTTGGCTTATGGTGCCGCCCCCGCTTTGAGCTACGCCGCCCGCCCCGCTCTGGCTTACGGTGCCGGTCATGGTTTGGCTTATGGTGCCGCCCCCGGGTACGGCTACGCTTCTCACTCCAAGATCCTTGGTTAAACTCGTCCTCACATCCAATATTACTGTATATGTTGTACATTCTCTCATCCATCACTTCAAATAAAATTATAAAAACTTAACTCTCCTAAAATTATTTCCAAAGTGTAAATATATATTATTTTCTATATAAGTTGATAAAATCAATTTAATGACGCAATATAGGTGCAAAAAACTGTTTTTTAATTCATGTATATGGCGTGCACTTTCTAAGCCGACTGATTGTATCAGCAGACGATCTATAAAATATCTTTATCCTAGAATACAACACCCACCCCCAGTCGTTAATTCATAGCTATTAAAGGGGAAGCTGCAATTTATCTATGGATAGTATTTTTGACCATTCCTGGAATCGAACCCAAAACTCATAGCTCACTAGGAGGAGATTCACTACCTAGTGAACCATGGTGTTAAGCCAACGTTTCTCTCAATTGAATTGATCTCTTATTAAAAAACACCAATTAAAATCAATGGTTCAGTGCACCGCACAGACGTTCTATTTTACCTGAATGTATTTACATTTACAAAGACCTACAATGTTGCACAAACAGTCCACCAAAGAGCATACATTAAATAATATAAACTGTTACAGAAACAATTACCAAAATCATCAATAAAAATATATATGTGTTATAGATCAGAAACTATTGGTTTTATAAAAATATATTTTAAATAAAATACTTTTTATTTAATAATCAGAGATATATACAATGCTAAGTTATTTCTTATCTCAAATAGTTGCGGATATATTATCAGAATAGGACATTTCAGCATATGTAAAGAAATAATCTTTCTAAGTAATTTTCATGGGAAAATGATAGTTGCCATTTTGTTTGTAATATTAAACATGCCAAGACACAAAGTTTAAATTTTCTCTCTCTTCAGTAAACTATCCTTAATTTTAGGGTTAGATATTCAAGTCCAAATTACTTGGTGGAACCTTATGGAAAGCCTAAATATACAGTTTTAGCCCGATCGGTGATATCGTTTAGGCTATAAGCAGACAGACAGACAAAACAGACGGCATTGGTTAAAGAAGGTCAGTAAAGGACGACATTGATCAAAATCTCCTGTTAAATTTTTTGACGATCACAATACTTTCACTACGAGGTGTCGAGAGAAAGTGTAAATAATTTATTTTCGTATTAAGACGCTTTCCTGGTCGAATGGTCTAGACATCCTTTTCGTAATATCGTAATACATTGAACTTTCGATTACGAGGATATCAGGGTTCGAATTCCAATCGTGTGTAATGAAAGTTGGTTTTACTATATGGTTTTATCCGCTTTCACCATGCAAATGCAGGTACACTTACACCAAATTCAACCTTACTTATCCTTAACACATTAGCGTATTTAGACAGAGGCCCTGAGTTCGAGCTTTACTGTATTTCTTAGTGCACGAAGGGCGAAACATTTCCTACCAGTGTGCCACTTAACAACGAGATTAACTTTTAACTAGTAGAGAGTGCCATTTAAGAACTAGCTTAACCTTGAACGAGTCCAATGTGCCACCTCTTATTATTTAAGTTTTTTATTAATTAAAAATGTTGAATAATATGAAATTTAATAAATTACTCAATTCAAATTGTAGTTTTTTTAGAAATGCCTATATTTATTAGAGAATTAAAATTTATTAAATGTCAAAGGGAGTGTTTTTGAATATATTATTTCAGTAGGCCTAACGTAAAGTAATAACCTCAAAGTAACATCTTCTGGGAAAAAAGACAATAGAATGTCAGCTGATAGAATCAGATATTTACTTATACTATTCCACATTAGTATGAAACATGTATTTTGATAACCAATATTAAGTTTTATGTTCGGTTCATAAACTGTCGTCTTAAAAAGAACACAAGAAAGCAAAGCCAAGACGATCGCTAACTTTTGACTTCACAAAGTTCATTGGGAAATGATATTGAATGACAGGGATGTCGAAATATTGACTTAAAAAATAATACCACGCTGGTAAAAGTTTAATTTTTTTTTCTTGTCAACATGCCACCTAAATAGTGTTCGCGTGTCATATATTTTCCATCCCTGGCCCTAATGGTTTAACCTCTCTCCATACGGATGATGGTAATGTTCATTTAATGCCATACTCTCGATCATAATTCATTTAACTGGTTGTTAGTAATGTTTAGTTAGCAAGTAATAATAGTGTTATTTTCTATTAATTGATAGGTGTTGATGCATTAGGTTAAGAGCCAGTATTATGGCCGATTAACCCTGATATTTGATACAGGTTCAACCGGAATATTAAATACAGGACTACGACCGAACCAGAAATAATATCGTAGATTTGTTTTTTGTAATATTCCCTTGAAAACCACAAATTTAGGAATAATTTGGATTAATTATCTTTTTAAATTTTGTTGTATTCTTAAAATCGTGGTAAACAGTTAAAGTGAGCTAAATTCCTTTGTTTTTCAAAAGAGAATACAGAAAAGCGCATTGTGACGCGATGTCTGGTTGAGCTGGATTATCTTCGTAAGTCAGGTGTTATCCCTGGAGTAGAATGTCCAATTTAGAAAACAGTGGATCTATTTAATGACTAATTTAATCTTGCAGTGAACCGATTAAATGACTAAATAAGCTTACATTAGAACGTTTGAATCAACCAATACAGCTATGTTTAATGGATTTAAGTGACCAATTAAAACTGCAATTGATCAGTTTGATTAACCAAATCAGCTTAGTTTTAACTTATTGAATGGACCAATTCATCTTACATCGAACATGTTGAACAGACCAATTGAGTTTGTATTTAAAGTGTTAATTGACATGTTACGCCTGATGCAGATATCTTGCTGTACATCGTCACACACAGATTGAAGGGGAGGTAAGAAGGAAATGACGTGAAAACAAGTTAAGGTTATAAGGTTTTTAATGACTGGATGATAACACGTAATAACATACAACAATAGTGAACAAGAGGACAAGTTTAACCAAGGATCTTGGAGTGAGAAGCGTAGCCGTACCCGGGGGCGGCACCATAAGCCAGACCATGACCGGCACCGTAAGCCAAGCGGGCGCACGTAACCAGACCAGACCAGCACCGTAAGCCAGAGCGGGGCGGCACCGTAAGCCAGACCGTGACCGGCACCGTAAGCCAGACCATGACCAGCACCGTAAGCCAGACCGTGACCGGCACCGTAAGCCAGAGCGGGGGCGGCGGCGTAGCCGTAGGCGGGAGCGGCGTGGACCTTAGCGATGGTGGGGGCGGCGTAGGCGGCGACGGGGGCAACAGCCTTGACGATGGCGGCTCCCTCTTTGTGGACGACGGCGTTGAATCCGTTGACGGGGTCGGCGGTGTAGTCGACGATGCGACGGGTGCCGTCGGGCTCCACCAGGCTGTAGCTGCCCTGGACGACGTCTCCGTCTCTAGACTCGTGCTGGCTCTTGGAGTCGCCGGTCAGGGCGTCCTGGATGTCGTAGGCGTAGCTGTACTGAGGATGAGGGTCGAAGTCGGTGTCGACGGCGACCTTAGCGACGGGGGGCGGCGTAGGACAGGGCGGGTCCGTGAGCGGCGTATCCCAGAGCGGGGCCGTGGGCGGCGTATCCCAGAGCGGGGGCGCCGTAACCGTAAGCGGAGACAGCTGCGCCAGGGGCGACCACGGCGGGTGCTCCCAGGTATCCGGCGCTAGCCACAGCCACGAGGGCGGAGAGGACGATGAGCTGGAAGAATTATTATTATTCCAGATTTATGATATCATTTTATACAATTCCATAAAATAAGTTTCACGTTTTGTATTTAATCTGCTTTTTAATTATTGTTGTTATTAGTAAAGTTAATTACGCCTTAATTTAAGTATTGTGGCGAGGAGGGTAGCTTTGAGGAAATACACAAGCGTCAACCAGGAAAGAGGATGAGAAAGAGTAGAATCGTAGCTAGAAATATATACTCTACCAATATTCGAACCCTGATCTCACCATCACTAAAGACAAAGTGTTATTAGGGTCCCCAATGCGTGTCTTAACCTGATGAAACACTATCTAGACGCCGTCACTTACCTTGAAGGCCATGTTGATTCCAAGGACTGAAGCGAACTGTGCCCTTTTAGCTGACAAAGTCGATCTTTTATAGCTCGTGTCATTTCGGCGGGGGCCACCACCCATGAATATGCGCACCCCTCCCTTCTGGTTTAACCTGAAACCGCACGGCTATTGACCGCTCGGCGCAATTTATAAGTTAGCAAATATAAGCGGTAGTATTTGTCAAGAGAGCATAACGCTCGGTAGATGGAGGGCGTTGAGGCTCGCAACTGGTGCAAGTTTAAGGTTAGGTTGAAAGAGAGTGTGCCCTCAATTTCCCGACAATTAACGGGTGGGGCGGACTCCGTGGGTCTCCAGAGACTACCTTCTGGGGAGCTAATACAGTCATCGCAACCCGCACTGATGGGCAGGCGGACTGAGGCGATATCCCAGAGGTTATCATCACAGGAGACCCAGACAAGAATAGCTTTAAGTTTAGTCCACGTATCCACCGATGAGAAAATTAAACGAATAATCATGTTTTTATAAAAGTTATATATGAACGAATCTGCACACGCCATGGAGCAGAGTTCGAAGAAAGTGAAACTAGGAATGAAAAAAAAACGAGGATTAGGAAGGGATATACTGCCCTATGTAACCCTAACATCAAGTATTCTAGCAAAGAGAAGGATCTTCTTCAGACATTACTGCTCTCATCATTAACGCTAGACATTTTGAAAAGTTTTATTTGGAACCCAAAACTTCAAACCGGAAACACCGTTTTTATTATATTATTATTAGCACCTTGTCTTACTATCCGTTCGGGTTATACGCACTTACGCTAATGTGTAATGTAGGGTGATTGTGAGATGAAATGGAGGACCTACAGTTTAACGTGGAATCCGAACCACGGTGGAGGCCTGGCATTCCCCACATTCACAAGATGTCTTGTCAGAGGTGAAGGAAGGGTTTGGTAATCAGATAAATCTGTGCCGGGCCGTTTTATATAAATAGTTTGAACAGCATGTTTCTTTACGGCGGACGCGGGAGTTAAGGGCAGAATAGTTGTAGAATATCTGTCAAAAGCATGAAGGACTTCAAACAGGACTTTTTAAATTAAGAGTAAAAGTCCTGTTGAAATACCACTGCTCATGACAGAACAGTGAAGGCCACGCCGTGTAAATAAACAACCACTAAACCTATCTAATGAACCAACTATTTGCGGTATGAGTTAACACAAGTTTTTGTCGTTATAAAAACTGACCTGAACTCCCACCTATCTTAATGTACGATATAAAACTGTCTCTAGCTCTTGTAAGAGGTCAACATCCTGCACCGGCGAGTTATGCAACCTGTCCGGTAGCGTTGAAGAGACAGATGTACCATACCACCATCTCTCGTCCAGTGTTTGTGAGCAGGGAGTCGAACCGAAATATTCATTGCTTCTGGTTCTTCCGGCAGTCATTTTAAGGTCATGGTTAGAGGAAAATAAAAGTTCCTGTTCTTTTTGATTCTTAATTAGGTTCCGATTCTTTTGATCTTTTATTGAATACCTATACTACCACTATAACATTCGTAAATAAATACATTAATTTTTTAACAACACATTGAAAGTTATCTATATAAAAATACACAAATGAAAACATAGGACTTTAATAAAAAAAACAACAACTAAGATATGGGGAAATGTAGTATTCCAGAATAGTATCGAGTTAAAGAAAGGCATACATAACATTCAATTTAAAAAATAATTATTTAAGAACCAATAAACTCACTTCGTTAGCTGTGTGATCTAATGCGCTAATCTCACAGTAGACTAGACTGCCGATGATGGGGAGATCAAGGTTCGAATCTCAGTCTGGTGTAAGCCTACTGAGGGCAATTTTTCCTCAATTATCTTCCACTATTCCTCCACGCAAAAGCGGGTACACTTCCTCTAAATAAACCTTGCTCATCCCTAAACCCATAAGCGTAATACCCGAATGGGTAGTAAGGCGCGGTGATAAGAACTTAAATATAAATATATATATACATTATATATATTCCAGTTCTGGTTCTTAGATGGGAAAGAGGGTAACAAGAGTTAAAGTCAGTATTTTTGCAGTGTTTATAACGACAGCAAAAATTCTGGAAAATATATCACCTCAGTAAATACGTCGAGTTTAATTGTCTACAGACAGTAATATTAACAGTTGCTGAATATCTGTCTATGAGCATAACTTTTTCTCCTAGTTTAAAATGTTTGTGTCCAGATGACATCATGCTCATGACGGATACTTGAGCCGAGTTAAATTAACTTTCAACGTTTCGTGTGTGGTTACGACCGTCTCCAAACTGCGAGGAGTGATGGTACAAGTCGTGTGGACAAGACTTGACTTGTAGTTGTCTACAACTTGACCTTGTCCGCACAACTTGTTTTCATTGACCCCAGATGCAAACGTCGGAAGTTACTATTTATTCGACGCAGCTCAGTAGTAAAACATAAGTTTTATTTCAAACAGAGGATGTGGAAAAATACAAGTTAATACTTATTATTTTAGTTGTTTAAATAATACAAAATTAGAAATAAAAGTACAACAACGAATGCAAAGAAACAAAATTCAAATTAACGGAAATTACCTTCTGGTTGATTGACAGAATTGATTTCTGTGTAGAAAAGGTTAATATTATAAAATATGGACGTCTCCAGAAGCGACTTAAGGTGGTATGAAAAGGGACGCGAGTAAAGGACAATTTTTTTGCAGTTTTTATGGCAACACATTTTTGCTCCATTACAAACATTGAGTTCAATTTTCTACACATGTTGAAATCAACAGTTCCTGAATATCCGTCGTAAGCATAGCGACATCAGTCGAGACACGTTTTAAATTAAAATAAAAAATATTATTATTAGCACCGTGTCTTACTATCCGTTCGGGTTATACGCACTTACGCTAATGTGTAATGGTAGGGTGATTGTGAGATGAAATGGAGGACCTACAGTTTAACGTGAAATCCGAACCACGGTGGTGGCCTGGCATTCCCCACATTCACAAGTTGTGATTAATACACGTCTTGTGAGAGGTGAAGGAAGGGTTTGGTAATCAGATAAATCTGTGCTGGGACCGAGGATTGAACCCCGGACTCCCAACACAGAAATCTGACACCTTACCCCTAGACCGCATGGTCACCATTAAAAAAAAGTCATTAAATTCCAGGACACTCCTGATAGATATCCAAGAAATTTTGAGGTCATCACGTGAAGAGAATTAAATTATATATTTGTACTGGAACAATATTTTATTTACTTTGGCAAAAAAAAAAAAAAAGTTTTACCGTTAAAACTGAAACAAAAACGCTGTATTTTTCTCTCATCCCCTTCCACCCCACCTTGAGGAACTGCTGCCCCACAAACGACCCGTGGAAGATCGAATATGAACCGCTACATGGAATAGCATTAATTCTATTCCTAACGTATAAGTTACCTCATTTATTGACCACGAATCAAACTTCAAATGGACAGACAAGTCAACAAGAAATCGCCTGCCTCAGTGGCGCAGTTGGCTAACGCGCTTGTCGTGTTAAGCTAGACTGCCGAGGGTGGGGAGATCGAGCATGCGCATATCAATCAATTACGATAGTGTTGCATGGATGATAAGGAATACTTTAGAGGAGATGCACAAGCTTTTGCGTGAAGAAAGTATGGGGAAACGTTTTGGAGGGGGGAACCCCTTAGTAAACGCGACCGGTATTCAATCCCCGATCTAAGTGTTACATAGATCCAGTAGGTTATGTGTAAAGATGGACGCCTTTGACCAGGTGTCGGCAACCTTTTGATATCGCGGGCCGAAGGCTGCCAACCTTGCCTTAGACCGTGCGGCCACCGATAAGGGTCTGAGGTAGTCATTTTTATACCAATATAGATGTATTTTTTAATGATATCAAACTGCAGCACAATATAGAGCGGCGTATTAAATAGAGCATAAACATAACATCTCCTTTTTTTTAAATAATAAAAAAATATATACAAAATGTTTTCGTAAGAACTCGTATCTTGAGTTTTATTTAAAATAAAGAGTGTTGAAGTTTCATGGTTCATCTATTTTGGGTGTTAATCCACTTCAGTGGCCACATGTTCTAAGGCGCTACTCTCGCAGTCGACTGACTGCCGAGGACGGGGAGATCGAAGTTGAATTCTCGGTCGGATGAACTGAGAGAAGTTTTTCCAAAATGGTTTTCCAAAACCTGTACGGGTAGTAAGACGCGGTGCCAATAGGACGAGAACATACCAACTTTGGAAGTTTCAACACGACAGGAGCTGCCTAGCAATTAGAAACACTCGTGGAAAGGCCAGTTTAACAAATAAAACCAGTGGCGTGTTGGACCGCCTCAAGGCAAGGTCTTGTCTGCCTGCTCTGCAATTACTGTTCTAACTAGCAATTACATTATTCATGAGTTAATGCAATGGTCTGTCTGTCTGTCTTGGTTCGTAGGGACTATTATCTCCTTTCAGACATCACGGAACAAAAATCTATAGATCGGAGCTCGGCTTGATATTACTTGTGGAATATAATATAGGCCTAACGAGCTTCGGTTGTCGAAAGGTCTAAGAAAGGATCGGGCATTGGAAGGCCGCAGTCACTTCACGGATAGCCGGCCCCCTGGTGTAGTGGTCCGTGCACATGGCTACGAGTCTAGGGGTCCCGGGTTCGATTACCGGCTGTTACTGTCACTATAGGGAAACTACCCCAACGGTCACCAGGGTCTGGTTGATTAGACTTGAGTTAGGTTTAAATGTTTCCACTGGTTCCACACCCTCGTACTCACTATCACCATCACCCTCACCTCATCTCATCGGGACAAGGAAAGGATGTAAGATTAGTACATTCGGGAGTCCCCTGGGCGACGCTACATTAGTACTGGCTAATCTAGTCGTAATCTGGGCTACGACTGATGTTGCTCAGACGAGCAATATTATTATAATTCACAGATTCCTCAATATGACACGCACTTAAAAACAATAAATTTTTACAAATATTTTCCAAAATATTATAATGCTCCAACCCTAGATAGAAAAAGATAGATAGAGAAGCTAATATTCGGACACTATGCATTAGAAATTAACGAGTTTTTTTATTTAACTAACTAAAATACACACTGTTTGAGTATGTATCTTATATGATTAAAAATATATGCAAAAAGCTCAAACAAAGCACCTCAAGAGGCTGTACGCGGCCTAAGGTCAGCTGGTTACCCATCCTTGGTCCGATCCGTCTCTCTTGCAACAGACTAGACTGCCTATTATGGGGAGATCGGCGTTCGAGTCCGGATAGGCTGCGCTGACGATGGTTTTTCCTAAATTATTTTCCACTCTCCTTCCACGCAAAACAGGGTACAATTCCTCTTAATTTAACCTTACCTATTATAACACATTAGCATAATTAGAGTATAGTCGTATAGCCCAAACGAGTAGTAAGATACAGTGCTTAAAAAACCACAGATAAATTCCAACATAATGACCATATTTTATATTAGACTAAAAAAGATACTTGTTATCTTTACTTTCTCGCTATCTTACGAAATTACTTATCGTTACATATATGTAAATATATTTATAACACAACTATTTTATTCAAAACATATTTTTATAAAACCAATAACTTTCAAGCTATACGCAAGTATATAGGGCCTATATTTTTTAACTTTTCGAACAGTGAAGGTAAAGTATTGCGACCTTAAAAAAAATCTAACCTGAAATGTTGATGGATGTCAACGTCTCAAGACCCCCAAAACCCTAAAAAGTGGTTTTTGCAATGCCATCTGTCTCTGTGTGTGTTTAAACCTAAAATTAATAGTAGTTTACTAAAGGGTAAAAAAAGAATCTATTTTCTCCAAATCGGCTCTAACGATTTTGATTAAAATTAGTATCTAGGCGTTATTTAAGATTATAAACAAAATTGCTATTTTCACTTTCCTATGAAAATTACTTTTATGGTACTTTACAGAAGCGGAAATTTTCGTATCTCCGCAACTATTTAAGATACTAAATAACTTATCATGGCAAAATTATTATATGATTAAAAATAAAAGACTTTTATTTGAAATATAGCTTTATAAGCCCAATAGTTTCGAATATATATATATATATATATATATATATATATATATATATATATATATTATAATATATATATATATATTATGAGGGATGAGCTTTAGTGGTAAAAAGATACTACTTAAGTTTTAACGCAATAATTATCTAATTCCAAAGAGTAAGTAGATAAGTAAATTTCTCAAAAAGTTTATGATGTTTTTCCTTCAACATCTTAGGGGAAATGTTTGTACAACAATGATCTATCTCTATAATTTTGGACTCAATAGTTAATATTTACCTTTTTTATTGTTATAAATTTATAAATAAGGAATTTAATAAAAATGCGATAACCATAAGATGTTCAATCGCTAATAAAGTATCAAATTTTTTAACAGGAAGTCGAAATTTTAATACGAAATATTGACCCTTGTGGACCCAATATCGATCTCTCTTTTTTGGTCCAACTATACTAGCTAGGACTTTAATTATTTAAAAAGAAAATCATACAATTTAAATCCGGGAGTAAAATAAGTTTAACATAACGGGTTTGCTAGTGTGTATCATTTAGTTTAACATATATTACGAGTTTTGTGTAAATATCTCCATTTTTAAACCATGGAGTGAGAGAGTCCGTGCGGAGATCTGTGACATTTATTTTGTATAGTCTACATGGTTGAAAACATAGGTACTTTTCATCTCGAAATAAAATACAATTTATATCTATCTATTTAAAACGTGAAGCAATTTTTATCGCAAAACAATCGATTAGTAAGTACGGGTAGTTGCCCGCGAATCGCGTACAAATTTAATAATTTCATGAATTTTAACTGGGTAATACGACAAACAGACATAAATACTCTGAATTTTGCTGTGAAGAACAGTCGAAGCAGGGTGTCCTTGCAATATAGTCTACCTCAATAACTCGATGTTACTGATGTGAGTTCCAAAGTGGTACATTTATATCTGGAGATAATGGTTCAACTTGTGTGAAATCTCACAGAACAGGTTATCATCTCGATAGTGAAATTTTATCCGAAGGTCACGTCAGCTTATACCCTGATTGCTCGCAATAAAACATCTCAGGTCAAGAGGTCATCGGCAGAAACACATTAAACATTTCCTTGAATCGTCCAAGGTCCGCTATTTGAAGGCAAAAAGCACGATATAAATGTCTCCAGTGGGAGAATGTATGTATCTCGTCCATCTGTAAACACTTTCGACCCAAACAACTTTCATTGGTCTTTAAAATTGGAGTTTAGAGTCAAGTATGCGATTAAAAATTTCAAAAATATTCAAAAGGGAAACCGCAATTTCAGAAAACCATTTCTTTAGACATATATTTCTCGAGTCATTACAAAATTTAATTTTATTTACTTAGAGGATCATTACAGTAAAGTGTACACATTTTCAATAACAAGGCCACAATTATATACACACACACACACACGTTAGTCGGGGAATATATGGGCACTTTTTTTTTTTTTTAGCACCACGCCTTACTACCTGTTCGGGTTATACGCTTATGTACTAACTAATTTTATGATTTGATAGACTAAGAGGCAACTTAAAGCCTGAAAACCGACATGTTTAGTTTCCTTACGATGTGTCGCCTAGCACTAAAATCGTTGTCTTCTCGGTGGACAAGTGAAGCATTGTTTGATTGCAAAAGTTGCCTAGTTGATTGGTTTCTTGGTCGCGAGTGATCAATCGCTTGGTTTTGGTCTCCTAGGTGGATGAAAGTCCTAAGCTTGAGGAGAACAAACACACAATACTAATCATACTCTAGAGAGAGGTTTGAGCCAACAAAATCCCACTTTTAATGCCCCGCTAGCCTATACCTCTAGATGGTAAACTAAATAATGCTCTCAGCACCATGTCTTACTACCTGTTTGGGTGCGCTACAATCGTACATACTTTCAAATATACTCATTTTTAATTTAAAATAACCAATTAATTTTTTTTATCATTATACGACCGTTAAATAATTTGAAACACTATTCAAATAAAAACTTTGGGAGAAATTGCTGAAGCCAATAAGAAATAAATAAATCCAAGCTTTAAACAAATACCAGTATTCTCTAAGATTTCACGAGCATCGGTGGGCATGCGGATACGGGCGTCAGTTAGTATACAGCACTAAGACATATGGCCAGAGTCACGCCTCAAGTGCGGCGCTATATTTAATACAAGACACCTACCTAAACTCGAATGGAGTGGGCCAGTCTCGCATATAAAGCTGGCCCATAGATTCCAAGGAGTCCGAAGTTGCACAACGACAGGAAGTGCTTCGGTGGCGAGTTACCGCACTATTGGGTGCCAAACTAGGTCGCTGCGCCCGGGGACTACAACACACACACACACACACTTGCCGTGGAGCACCCACGTAGCTCAATTGCTAGGACTTCATTTCAGCTGATACTAGCCAAAGTGTCACCCTAGTGGCAGGTAATAGCGTTAGTAGGTGTCACGTGTATTATTACAGGTTTTGTATTAGGGTAAGTTAATATGAAGACCATGAGCCCAAATAATCTCCATTTATAACTTGTGTTTATTAATAAAATTTGTAATTAATTTATAAAATCTCTCCATATATAGTGACTGGATGGTTGAATATTATGGATACACTAAATTAGTCAGTGAGGTGGGGCAGGCCAGGTAAACACTGTTATTCAGTAACTCTCAACTTGCCGGGTATCCACTAGTCAGTGAGGTGGGGCAGGCCAGGTAAACACTGGTATTCAGTCACTCTCAACTTGTCAGGTATCCACTAGTCAGTGAGGTGGGAAAGGCCAGGTAAACACTGTTATTCAGTAACTCTCAACTTGCCAGGTATCCACTAGTCAGTGAGGTGGGGCAGGCCAGGTAAACACTGGTATTCAGTCACTCTCAACTTGCCGGGTATCCACTAGTCAGTGAGGTGGGGCAGGCCAGGTAAACACTGTTATCCAGTAACTCTCAACTTGCCGGGTATCCACTAGTCAGTGAGGTGGGGCAGGCCAGGTAAACACTGTTATCCAGTAACTCTCAACTTGCCGGGTATCCACTAGTCAGTGAGGTGGGAAAGGCCAGGTAAACACTGTTATCCAGTAACTCTCAACTTGCCGGGTATTCACTAGTCAGTGAGGTGGGAAAGGCCAGGTAAACACTGTTATCCAGTAACTCTCAACTTGCCGGGTATCCACTAGACAGTGAGGTGGAGCAGGCCAGGTAAACACTGGTATTCAGTTACTCTCAACTTGCCAGGTATCCACTAGTCAGTGAGGTGGGGCAGGCCAGGTAAACACTGTTATCCAGGTACTCTCAACTTGCCAGGTATCCACTAGTCAGTGAGGTGGGAAAGGCCAGGTAAACACTGTTATCCAGTAACTCTCAACTTGCCGGGTATCCACTAGACAGTGAGGTGGAGCAGGCCAGGTAAACACTGGTATTCAGTTACTCTCAACTTGCCAGGTATCCACTAGTCAGTGAGGTGGGGCAGGCCAGGTAAACACTGTTATCCAGGTACTCTCAACTTGCCAGGTATCCACTAGTCAGTGAGGTGGGAAAGGCCAGGTAAACACTGGTATTCAGTCATTCTCAACTTGCCAGGTATCCACTAGTCAGTGAGGTGGGGCAGGCCAGGTAAACACTGTTATCCAGTAACTCTCAACTTGCCGGGTATCCACTAGTCAGTGAGGTGGGGCAGGCCAGGTAAACACTGTTATCCAGGTACTCTCAACTTGCCAGGTATCCACTAGTCAGTGAGGTGGGGCAGGCCAGGTAAACACTGTTATCCAGTACTCTCAACTTGCCAGGTATCCACTAGTCAGTGAGGTGGGGCAGGCCAGGTAAACACTGGTATTCAGTCACTCTCAACTTGCCAGGTATCCACTAGTCAGTGAGGTGGGGCAGGCCAGGTAAATACTGGTATTCAGTCACTCTCAACTTGCCAGGTATCCACTAGTAAGTGAGGTGGGGCAGGCCAGGTAAACACTGTTATCCAGTACTCTCAACTTGCCAGGTATCCACTAGTCAGTGAGGTGGGGCAGGCCAGGTAAACACTGGTATTCAGTCACTCTCAACTTGCCAGGTATCCACTAGTCAGTGAGGTGGGGCAGGCCAGGTAAACACTGGTATTCAGTCACTCTCAACTTGCCAGGTATCCACTAGTCAGTGAGGTGGGGCAGGCCAGGTAAACACTGGTATTCAGTCACTCTCAACTTGCCGGGTATCCACTAGTCAGTGAGGTGGGGCAGGCCAGGTAAACACTGGTATTCAGTCACTCTCAACTTGCCGGGTATCCACTAGTCAGTGAGGTGGGAAAGGCCAGGTAAACACTGGTATTCAGTCACTCTCAACTTGCCGGGTATCCACTAGCCAGTGAGGTGGGGCAGGCCAGGTAAACACTGGTATTCAGTCACTCTCAACTTGCCAGGTATCCACTAGTCAGTGAGGTGGGGCAGGCCAGGTAAACACTGGTATTCAGTCACTCTCAACTTGCCGGGTATCCACTAGCCAGTGAGGTGGGGCAGGCCAGGTAAACACTGTTATCCAGTACTCTCAACTTGCCGGGTATCCACTAGTCAGTGAGGTGGGGCAGGCCAGGTAAACACTGTTATCCAGTACTCTCAACTTGCCAGGTATCCACTAGTCAGTGAGGTGGGGCAGGCCAGGTAAACACTGTTATCCAGTAATTGAGTGGGATCGGCCCACTCACCGCCTCAAGACCTCACCACAAAATTGCCAGCCACAGAAACTGCTGCCTGGATGCACTTGGAAAACGCTGGAAGAGGTTCCTCACCACATTCAGACATGTATTGCAGATCTACAGGTCAAAATATTGTTTTAGCAGCTTTAAGTAGGTACATTTTGCGATTAGACCACATCATTTAAAATAAATAATCAAGTTATATATTTCAAATAATACAAGAATAAAATTATAACCAAAAACTTTTTGGGATATGATGGGATTCTTAAACAAAACACACCAATTAATAATAATCATATAATTTCCTTTCGATGAATTGAAATTTGGTATAGTTTTAAATGGTTCAATTATTATATTTGAATAAACGCAAAGTGTCAATGTTTCAGTAGAATGTAGTTCAAGATTCGAGTCCCGACCTTTCTGCAACAACAACTAAGTCTTAAGTGACTTAATTGACATTAATAACCGTGTTCATTATGTATAGATTACATCAGTATGTGTGTTAATTCCCTCTAAATGACAATATGTGTGTTCATTCCATCAAGGTGACAGAAGTGTGGGTGTTCGTTCACTTGAGATTACAGATGTGTGTGTTCATTCCACCAAGTTTACAGCGGTATAAGTGTTCATTCCATCAAAATGACATCATTCCCTCGAGAAGACAGATATACAATGTTTACAGCAGTATGTGTGTTCATTCCCCCGAGATAGCATCAGTGTATGTGTTCACTCTTGTGACAATATGTCCTCGGTTAAGTAAGAGCCAGGATAGCCGCCCCTGTCCAGAGGTGATGATGCAGCCAGCCACGCAGGAAACAAGGCGCGAACACACACAATGGTTCCCCAGATCTAGAACCTGTTTGTCGGACGAGATTTACAACATTTTACGGGTAAGTTTCCACTCGCAGTTTAGTTTTATTAATTACTTCGAGCGGAGGATCACAGGCCCAGAGACAGTTATGTGTGGTGGACTGTAGATGAGATTAAAACATAGCTACTGTTTAATTTTCAATGGAAGGGACTTTTTGAAAATAGAAACATACTCCCTCCCTTGCGGTCAACATTGATAACATTTCACTATAATGTTGTATTTTACGTGTCTTGATGATACGTATCAAAAGTTACAGATGCAGATTACATGACTTAACGTAACTTGTTACTAATGTACTAATGTAGCGTCGCCCAGGGTACTCCCGAATGTACTAATCTTACATCCTTTCCTTGTCCCGATGAGATGAGGTGAGGGTGATGGTGATAGTGAGTACGAGGGTGTGGAACCAGTGGAAACATTTAAACCTAACTCAAGTCTAATCAACCAGACCCTGGTGACCGTTTGGGTAGTTTCCCTATAGTGACAGTAACAGCCGGTAATCGAACCCGGGACCCCTAGACTCGTAGCCATGTGCACGGACCACTACACCAGGGGGCCGGCTATCCGTGAAGTGACTGCGGCCTTCCAATGCCCGAACCTTTCTTAGACCTTTCGACAACCGAAGCTCGTTAGGCCTATATTATATTCCACATGTAATATAAGCCGAGCTCCTATCTATAGACCTAACAACAACCTTAGGTGGGTGTGAGAAGGGTAGTAAAGAGGACGTGTACGAGAATTCACTTGAAGAGCGGATGGAATCCCCACTGTCGAACAATCCATTGCCAAAGTTCGAATTGAAACTGAATAAACGACCAATACCATATCAGGCATATCCGAGGATTGAACAAGGATTTTTCAGAATTGTAGTTAGTGGGGTTGTTTGAGACAACAAAAAGTATATCTCTCATGACTTGCAGTTCTTGAAACTAGACAAGAACCTTCACACTATGTATTGCAGTTCTTGAAACTAGAGAAGAAGAACCTTCACGCTATGTATTGCAGTTCCTGAAACTAGACCAGCAGAACCTCCACGCTATGTCTAGCAGTTCCTGGAACTAGACCAGCAGAACCATCAAGCTATGTATTGAAGTTCCTGGAACTAGACCAGCAGAACCTCCACGCTATGTCTTGCAGTTCCTGAAACTAGACCAGCAGAACCTTCAAGCTATGTATTGCAGTTCCTGGAACTAGACCAGCAGTACATTCACGCATGTCTTGCAGTTCCTGGAACTAGACGAGCAGAACCTTCAAGCTGTGTCTTGCAGTTCTTGGAACTAGACCAGCAGAACCATCAAGCTATGTATTGCAGTTCCTGGAACTAGACCAGCAGAACCGTCACATTGCCTTACAGTTTCCGGTACTACAAGGACAGCATATTCACGCTAGGACTGTTGATATGATCACCTGTTGATTGCTGAGTGCAAGCGGCAGGTAGGGCCAAGAAGGGGCGTGGTCTCACACGATATACACTTTCCCTCCTCTCCATGGAAATGGTGACGTCATCCGGCACCACTGACCACCACACTCGACTCTTATAGCTGAACCACTCGAAAGTGAGGTGTGGCTTTTGTTGGTGACACACAGACCAAGGTATTAGCACCAGTTATTACACTGTCTAGGGCTTCAGACTCACAATATACTTGGATTGCCTGAGATAGATAGTGTGTGTGAGTGTGTGGGTTCAATATAGTTGATGTATTGGATATATCTAATCATGAGCACTTCATCACCCTCTTACTAAATCTTAAATTAAGTCATTAAATGAAGGAATAAAAAAGGCTCAATGTTAGAGTAAATACACTTCAGTGGTCAAATGGTCCAAGACGTCACTCTCGCAATAGACTAAACTGCCGATGACGGGGCGATAGGGTTCGAATCCGGGTCGGGTGATTTGGGTGTTTTTCCTAAAATATTTTCCATTCTTCCTTCATGTAAATGCGGATACACTTCCTTTAAATTCAACCTTCCTTTTCCCTAACCCATTAGCATAGTTTGTACATAGGCGCATAACCTGAAAGGGCAGTAAGGAGCGGTGATAAAAAAATAATAGAAAAATATTATAGTAGAAACATAGTCTTTAAAGAGCAAGTTTTTTTTTTGAGAACTTTAATGAAAGTTCCGTTCTTTTAGTTCTGTGGGGGGAGAGGGGTTCAATCCTCGGTCGCAGTACCGATTTATCTGATTACCAAACCCTTCCTTCACCTCTGACAAGACGTGTATTAATCACAACTAGTGAATGTGTGAAATGCCAGGCCTCCACCGTGGTTCGGATCCCACGTTAAACTGTAGGTCCTCCATTTAATCTCACAATCACCCTACCATAACACATTAATGTAAGTGCGTATAACCCAAACGGGTAGTAAGACGCGGTGCTAATAATAATAATAATAATAATAATAATAAGTATTATGATAGGTGAGGTAGAAATGGTGTGAGCAAAACACAAGTCCCAGGTGTGACGCGGATAGCAAGCGAGCCCCTTGCAAGGAAAGGGAAACGCTAAGTCTAACGCCGCGCCGTGACGTGTTCCAAGTAGGCAACTCCTTTAACATGAATGCTATGCGAGTGGCGTGCAAAATATCATAATATACGCAAGGTAGACATGAGACGAGAATAGTAATCTCGTAATTGATTATTGTTTGAATTAATTAATAGCGATTATTTTTGAAATGTACAATCCAATCTAATCAGGAAGGAAATGTTATGAGAGTTATTAAATTTATTTTAAATAATTTCTTATATAATTATATGTAAAGTCAAGTAATATGCAATCGATTTTTTTACCACCCCGTCTTACTACCCGTTCAAGTTATACGCACATGCACTAATTAATCTAATGATTTTTAGATATGAGGAAGGTTATATTTAGAGGCAGTGTATCCGCATTTGTATGGAGGTAATAGTGGAAATCATTTTGAGAAAACCACCCTCACTACACCCGAACGAGATTCGAACCTCGATCTCCTCATCATCAACAGTCTCGTCTACTGCAAGTGTGACACTTTAAACCATGCAGCCACCAAAGCGGGTCATAGGTTATGTCTACACATATTAAATAATACTACCATAGTTGAAGGCACTTTAAAAATGGCGACAACCAAAGAAATACTTTACCAGGTCGAACAACGTGTTCTGTTATTCATCTGACAAACACGATAAACTAACATCTTAACACATAAAAAACAAGCACGAGAGGATCCGTAACTCATTTGTTTGGTAAAATGCGTCTCCACTCAATTCAAAAAGTTTATATTATATTAGGACGACTGTACAAATCTTGTAGTTTATAATGTGTATTTCCGAAAACATTTACTTATACAGCAAGTGATCCTGGTGAATGCTTACGAGAGTTCTTTAAATCTTTCGCCCCCTCGTCTAGGGTTAGCCATTGAACCAGGCCGCTGGCGCATTCTATCGGTGAGAGAGTTTACTAGACATGGCTGAGCAACTGAAACACCGTGGCTGATATAGCATGTGTGCAAGTGTTGCTTTCACTTGACAAGTGAGAGCGTAACAATCAAAACAAATGCAAAAATGGGCAATCTAAGAAAGATTATTTCTATTATCACTGATAAAACAATCATTGTAAAGATAAGGAAATTATTTTCAACATGACTAAGAAATATAGTAAATAGCTAAAGTTTTTTCATGCAGATTAAATAATTTATAAAAAATATATATATATATTTGCTGGTCGTAAATTCGTTTTGTTAGAATGGTTGAGTGTATAGAGTTACTTTGGACTAGCATTAATTTGATCTTATAAAAATAGTTTGTAGAGAATTACAAAATATCAATATATTCCAACAGCACCATTAAATACGGAATATATATACATTATATTTAACATATATTATATAAAACATGTATATTTTATATATATGTATATATATATTTCAAGCGAAAATAGACTAATGAATGAAAATTGAGCAAAGGACAGAAAGTGAAGCAATGTGACGTAATGGACATGTTGACCTTTTGTTACCTCAAGTAACGTTTTATCTTCAAAGACATCACAATGAAATAATAGTCAGTGTGACCGTTTTGTAGTTTTTTTAAACACACACACACATATATATATATATATATATATACACACACATATATATATACATATATATACACATATATATACACACACAAAGTGCCACATTTAAAAAATATAAATCACAAGCATCTTTAATTTTTGCGAAGTAAAAAGTATCATGGAGAATAAATTGTTTGACAACTAATGTAATCTTCCCCTTGACTCGCGGTGAGTTCCCTCCTACCTTAACTCGCCGTGAGTTCCCTCCTACCTTGACCCGCGGTGAGTTCTCTCCCACCTTAACTCGCGGTGAGTTCCCTCCTACCTTAACTCGCGGTGAGTTCCCTTCCACCTCGACCGGCGGTGAGTTCCCTCCTACCTTAACTCGCGGTGAGTTCCCTCCCACCTTAACTCGCGGTGAGTTCCCTCCTACCTTGACCCGCGGTGAGTTCCCTCCCACCTTGACCCGCGGTGAGTTCCCTCCCCCTTAATTCGCGGTGAGTTCCCTCCCACCTCAACTCACGGTGAGTTCCCTCCCACCTTAACTCGCGGTGAGTTCCCTTCCACCTCGACCGGCGGTGAGTTCCCTCCTACCTTAACTCGCGGTGAGTTCCCTCCTACCTTGACCCGCGGTGAGTTCCCTCCCACCTTAACTCGCGGTGAGTTCCCTCCCACCTCAACTCGCGGTGAGTTCCCTCCCACCTTAACTCGCGGTGAGTTCCCTTCCACCTCGACCGGCGGTGAGTTCCCTCCCACCTTAACTCGCGGTGAGTTCCCTCCTACCTTGACCCGCGGTGAGTTCCCTTCCACCTCGACCGGCGGTGAGTTCCCTCCCACCTTAACTCGCGGTGAGTTCCCTCCTACCTTGACCCGCGGTGAGTTCTCGCCCATCTTAACTCGCGGTGAGTTCCCTCCCACCTTAACCCGCGGTGAGTTCTCGCCCATCTTAACTCGCGGTGAGTTCCCTCCCACCTTAACTCGCGGTGAGTTCCCTTCCACCTTAACTCGCGGTGAGTTCCCTCCCATCTTAACTCGCGGTGAGTTCCCTTCCACCTTAACTCGCGGTGAGTTCCCTCCCATCTTAACTCGCGGTGAGTTCCCTCCCACCTTAACCCGCGGTGAGTTCTCGCCCATCTTAACTCGCGGTGAGTTCTCTCCCACCTTAACTCGCGGTGAGTTCCCTCCCACCTCTACCCACGGTGAGTTCCCTCCCACCTTAAGGACCAGGACTGGTGTCTGTAACTGCACACTGGCTCGTTCTTGGCCCACTCCATCACTTGCGCATGCGCACAGAGACAACAGCAATTAAAAGCTGAACACGAGGAGACTATATAGACAATAACATTCACAATAGGGATGTTCGATTCATGGGCTTTGAATCGATTCTCTGGATCGATCTAGATCAAGAGGTGCAGTATCGATCCAGGCAAAAGATCGAGTCCATTGAATCGATCTTCCAAAGATCGATCTAACGATTCATGTAAATTATTATTATTATTATTATTATTATTATTATTATTATTAGCACCGCGTTTTACTACCCGTTTGGGTTATACGCACTTACACTAATGTGTAATGGTAGGGTGATTGTGAGATGAAATAAAGGACCTACAGTTTAACGTGGAATCCGAACCACGGTGGAGGCCTGGCATTCCCCACATTCACAAGATGTCTTGTTTCATGTAAATAAAGTTTGATTTATTTGAATACACTATCCAAAAGTGGCGCACCTAGAAATTTACACCGAGGGGGGGGGGGGGGGGGTTGCAGCAAAAATGTCTTGGGGGGGGGAGGGGATGGGTCGTAAAAATGTATCGAGGAGGGAGGGGGGAGGGAGGTAGCAAAAATGTTTGATGACTTATTAAATGCCTCTGGAAGATATTTAAATCATTTTTGTGTTAACCACAGAGGGCAGGAATTTAAATAATGTGTGTGGCCTTACATTCAATGTACACCTTGGTTCTGTTATTTTTTCCCATTTGTAAATTGAGGTGCACTTGTGTGTAGTGGTAATCTTACTATATAAATTTTATTCGCAATTAGGAGCCCTTTAAATGTTTTACTCGAAGAGAATAATCATTGGGTAACAATATTTATGTGAGGTGAAAGAGGTAGTTAGTAAAATTATGTATTAAAAAAAAAGTTTTTTCCCTCCAACACCAAAAGCAGATTGGGGATCCAGAAGATTCTTAAGAAAATCAGGCTATATATTGTAGACAAAGCAGAACCTTAACCACTAGACCTCAGAGAGGAGCGCACTTTATTCTTGCCTTAGTCGCAGCGAATCAATCTTTCAGAAACTGTGAATTCAGTACACCTTATTTGTTTGAATTAATTGTTCGAGAACCAGTGGTTGAACTAAAACTAAATACACTTGTTGGCATCCGTCTTGAGGCACCTTCACACCTTTTTGTGGGAGGGTGTGTCTCAAAACTTGGAACTCACTAGCTTAGTGGAAGTATAGATGGTAGATGTAAGCATTATTTAACTACTAAAACTCGAATTTTTCCTAGTACTAATAGTCAACAAAAACATTTCCTAAGACCAACCAAATTAAATTCCCCTGAATCGATTCGAAGTTTTGATTTCTTTCGATCTTTCAATTCGATCTTTTTGAAATCGTTAGAAAACGAATCGATACGCGAATCAGATCGAGGCCTTTGAATCGATCCAATAAATCGATTAATCGATGGCAAAGAATCGATTTTCGAAAAGATCGATCCAAGATCGAACATCCCTAATTCACAACCACCACGAAGACCATGACGTGCGTCTCATCTTGTCTGGTTTGTTGAATACAGGTGGCTTCAGGTTCGGATCCCAGACGGTTCTCAGGTGTTATTTTTATTAAATTACTTCCCACTTTGTCTCCTTGCTGCACATTTCCTCTAAACCCCCCTCTGCCTACCATCATCTATTTATCTTTGAAAATAATTTCCGTAGTTAAAAAAATGAAAGCTTACTATCCCTTCAGGATATGCCCACATATTTTCAAAAGGAACCCAAACCTATTTTAACAAGTTTTTTTAAAAGCATTCACTTCCGAGTATTATCAAATCAAAGTTAACGAATTTTCAATATTGAAGCCGCAATCTTTGTATAAATTATGTTGGTCAGTGAATATATGGAAGCTACTAAGACAAAATTACCGATGTCATAAAAAACAGTAGTTGAGGTTTTTAATTAAGACATAATTAATCTTGAACTTGTATATCTATACTAATATTATAAAGAGGAAAGATTTGATTTTTTGTTTTTTGTTTGTAATGTATAAACTCAAAAACTACTGGGCCGATTTTATAAATTCTTTCACCAATATAAAGCTAAATTATCAGCGAGTAACATATGCTATATTTTATTTTGAAAATTTAATTTATTCCTAATAAAAATGTCGATAGTATATTATATAGTCGTTGGAAAAAAAAGTTGTTAAAGGGAAAGTGGGGTTGGTGAAGGGGGCGGGGAGAAGGGGGTGAGGAAATAGGAATTAGATGAAAATAGGAGGGAGGATAAAAAGAGGGAGGGGGCTAAACAGTGATGGTAAAACTGTATTTAAAAAAAAAGTTAAAAAAAGTTTTGTTTTATATTGACATGATGGATGATTTGAAGCTTTGTTTTACAGGATTCTTTACAATATTTTTTTACGGGGAAGGGGGCTAGTTTGTAAAAAGTGGCAAACCGTGTGACTTATGACAAGCGTCCCAAGTACCGGCTTTGAGTTGAGGTGCTTTCTTTAACCTCGTCCAAGAGAGCGTGTGTGTTCCCATCACCCTGGTCGCCTTTATTTAGATTATTTATGTTATTTAACAGCCACTTTCTAAAACACAACTAGCTGCAAACGACTGTAAGAACACGCTATGAAAATAAAAAATGTACAGCTGTCAACATCGGTGGTTGCAGGGTCTAACGCGTCAGTCTCGTGTTGGACTGGATCACAGGTAACGGAGAGGTGTAGGGTTCGAATCCCTGGTAGGATGTACCAAGGGAGTTGGCCCCCCCCCTAAAATTGTTTCACACTCTCCCTCCATGCAAATGTGGTTGCATTTATTCCTAAGACTTTTATATTCCTCATCAATATCCCATTACCATCAGGAGGTTTTAATAAATGGTGAATTAGATGAACCCCTTAGATAAGTCTATTTGAGAGGAGTGGTTGGTCTCCCGAGCCACTCAGCCACGGTAGATCTGAACGTGTACTCCAAGGAACTGAAGAGATGAGACCATCCCCAGGTGTGTCTGTACTATTCAATTAGGGCAAATACAGACGACCCTTTCAATGACATTTCCTAATCCATATCTAGAAATTCACACTCCACATCGTGCTCCCGTGTATTAAATATCTCAAGTCACCAATGACGATACAACAAATTACTTACAATATTTTGTGAAATACCCGTTTTTTTCGGGATAATTGCCAAAAAAAGGTTGAAGGCAGACCAGAGATGTGTAAGAGGGACCATCAACCGTCTCAAACAGGTGCTAATGAAGGGAATGAGAACTATTCAAGTCACGATTTTTGCACAATTTTTGTACAGATAAAATATTGCTCCAGTAGAAACATATAGAGTTTAATTTTCTTCATCTGGTGATATCAACAGTTGTTGAATATCTGTCATGATCGTAGCGGCATTTGACAAGAAACTTTTTAAATGAAGAGAAAAAGTTGTCATTAAATTCCATAAAAGATATATAAGAAATGTTTAGGTCACCACCTGAATAAATTAAATTCTATGTTTGTACTGGAGCAATATTTTATTTATTTTGGTCAAAAACTGCAAAAACCCTGACATTTTCTAACGTCCCCTACATACCTCCTTAGCGACTCGTGAAGTTGTTAGGAGATAAGGTGGTCTCTCTTACACCTGAACATACTTGGCAAGGCCGTGTGGTGACTGGTGGACCGGGCAGTTGTGCATTAGTAGCCCCCCCTCCTCCCCCTCCAAAGCACTTGTGGACGTGCTGTACCACTTGTTTTATTCATATATGCTCTAGTATCAATAATGACCAGGCCCCCCTCTCCCCATATGTGTTTTAGTTTATATTTGTAAATTACGTGTGCATGTGTGTGATTTAGTCGTGCGCATTCATTATTATTATTATTATTATTATTATTATTATTAGCACCGCGTCTTACTACCCGTTCGGGTTATACGCACTTACGCTAATGTGTAATGGTAGGTTGATTGTGAGATGAAATGGAGGACCTACAGTTTCAACGTGGGATCCGAACCACGGTGGAGGCCTGGAACTCCACACATTCACAAGATGTCTTGTCAGAGGTGAAGGAAGGGTTTGGTAATCAGATAAATCTGTGCCGGGACCGAGGATTGAACCCCGGCCGCCAGCACAGAAGTCTGATACCTTACCCCTAGACCGCCAGGTTACTATTCATTAAGAGTTTTTGTTTAATTCTTTAGGTCATTTTTTATAAGTTTGAAGTAATTTTTTTAAATACTATTTGTCATCTTATAATTATTAAGTCATCAAATTCCGGGCTCTTGTAGTGGCTAACACGTGACTCAGTTATGTATAGATTTAAAATGTGAAGCGATTCTTTCAATGTATTGGTGACCTGGTGGTCTAGGGGTAAGGTGTCAGACTTCTATGCTGGCGGCCGGGGTTCAATCCTCGGTCCCGGCAAAGATTTATCTGATTACCAAACCCTTCCTTCACCTCTGGCAAGACATCTTGTGAATGTGAGGAATGCCAGGTCTCCACGTGGTTCGGATTCCACGTTAAACTGTAGGTCCTCCATTTCATCTCACAATCACCTACCATTACACATTAGCGTAAGTGCGTATAACCCGAACGGGTAGTAAGACGCGGTGCTAATAATAATAATAATAATCTTTCAATGTACAAGCTATTAAAATAAAAACATACAAACAGAGAAAGTTCCACAAAACTTTGATTTTCAGAAATCTTTGAAAAAGGAGAATTTTTTAATTCATGATTAAATTTAAATTGGACTATGTATCTTCTGGCTTGATTAATTGAATTTTCAATTTACATATCTAATATCTAGATTATACAGTTGAGAGTTGTCTTTGGAAAAATTGACGTTATAATGTTTCAACGTAATAGTATATACTAGCATGCACTGTATGATTGGCCCAAGAATAGTATCTACTAGCATGCACTGTATGATCTGTTCAAGACTAGTTAGAAGACTGCAGCATAACGCTAGCAAATTAACACAAATTTGTTCAACACATGAGTTATCAATGACGTTTATCTAATGAGGAATATAATTTATAATAAATGAAACCGCATTCGCGCAAAGAGAATATAGGAAAACCACAGTGATAAATCATCAAAAATGCCTGTGTTACCGGCCAAGATCCGAGCCTTGACCTTACCATGAGCAATCCTGTCACCTTAGACAACTAAATCCCATGTGTGGATGTTTCTATCAAATTAAATTAAAGAAAGAATCAATCTGTGTTTCACAACATTACTCTGTCATGTTTAGCTGCAGGCTGGCCTTGTTTCTCAATTAAAACATTTGATGGAACATTACTTTAACTAAAATATCCGTATTTATCAGAACGGAAACAAAACGGTTTGCATTCTTACAGTTATTACCAAGACAGATATTTTGTCCAAAAAAGTAAAATAATTTTTCAAGAGATATATTTAGTTTAATTTCCTACACTTGGTAATATTGACATTTGTTGAATACTTGTTATGAGAATAGTGGCATTTGACAATACACTAAGGTGACCTGGTGGTCTAGGGTAAGGTGTCAGACTTATGTGCTGGTGTCCGGGGTTCAATCCTCGGTCCCGGCACAGATTTATCTGATCACCAAACCCTTCCTTAACTCTGACAAGACGTGTATTAATCACAACTTGTGAATGTGAGGAATGCCAGGCCTCCACCGTGGTTCGGATCTCACGTTAAACTGTAGGTCCTCCATTTCATCTCACAATCACCCTACCATTACACATGAGCGTAAGTGCGTATAACCTGAACGGGTAGTAAGACACGGTGCTAATAATAATAATAATAATAATAATAATAATAATAATAATAATGACAATACACATTTTCTCTTCATTTAAAATGTTAATATGCTCCTGACAAATATTCGTAAACTGTTAAGGTTTTTTATGAGTGGAAAAATAAATTAAACGTTTGTACAGAAGCAATGTTTTATTTGTTTTGGCCATCAATGTGTTCTCTTTAAAAAATAAATATATATTGACCCCCTAATCCAGCACTTTCTCCCACCACACCGTGAGCCGATATAAATATAACATTGGGCCATCGACACCCTAGCCAAAGGAACATCCGAAATCAAACCCGGGGCTGCCCTTGTAGGTGGCTGTGTGTGTTGAAAGTTTCGTAGCAATCAGTCAAGCCGTTTGAAAGTTTTAAAAAGGGGGAGTGAAGGGGTGGGGGAGACATATATACATACGTCAAGTAGGTTAAGATTGTCATACACAATTAATTTATATGATTCTCTTCTGATGAAATACAACTTCCAATGGTAAATGCTTTTTTTATTTTATTCAGTCTGAAGAAAAGGTCAACTATTTAAGGTAGTAAGAAAGGTGCCCATTATCATGGTGTAATTTCCGCCGTATTTATTATCGGTGGCTGTTTCCTGCACATTATCTTCAAATGTCAACAAACAGGCAATGTCTCAAATGTCAGAATCATTAACATTTTTTTTAAACGTTAAAAAGAACATCAAATGTACACATATTTAGCGGGGAGGGATATATTTGTTTGTACTAAACACAAAAAAGTAGAGTTTAGAAAAACTATTTTGGACAGGTAGTATGTCAAAACTTTATCAAAATCTGTAACGTGTCTGAATACTGAGCTAAGGGTCACGAATTCGATTCCTGGCATGGCCGAAAAAGATAGCATCGGTGAAATGTGGGTTTCTCCTTTCATAGTGATGAATAAATATATAATATATTTATTTATTTATTTATTTATTAATATATTTATATATATTTATTCATATATATATATATATTTATATTTATATATATATATATATAAATTTATATTATATATATATATATATATATATATAGAGAGAGAGAGAGAGAGAGAGAAGAGAGAGAGAAAGAGGAAATAAGACGAACTTCCAACCATTAAATTATTCCCGGTATCGACTGTAAGTCAATTATTAAGACTCCATCAAAAAAGTTTGGCATGGCGAGAGTTTTTTATTTCACTCCGCGTCTTACTAACCGTTCAGGTAACCGCATAGTTAGAAAAAATGTTTCGGAAGTTGAGTGGAGGGAAAGTGGAGGAAAACTATTCATAGAAAAAATAAAATCCTCAGTACACCCGGTAGGGATTCGAGCCATATTCCCACCAATGGCAGTCCCATGTATTATGAAAATAGCGCCTTAGACCACACGAGATTCGATCCCCAACCTTCCCGTCACGGGCGATCCAATATACCGCAAGCCTGACTCCTCAAACCGCCGGAGCAATTTGACCTGTAGTAAACCCTCTCTTGTTAAGGTGAGGATGTAGGGGACGCGAGAAAATGCCAGTGTTTTCGCCTCAGTAGAAGCCTATATATAGTTGTTTTATTTCTTCCCCCGGTGATATCACAAAGGTATTAGATGATAAACTTTTTAAATAAAGAGAAAAGTTGTTATTAAATTCCAGAAACTCCTTGACAGATACTCAACAGGTGTTGAGGTCACCGTGTGAAGAAAATTAAGCTAAACAGATCTACCGGAGCGACTTCTTCTCAACATCCACACCTTAATCACTCAGTCAGAGAGGATGAGTGCATATATGCAAAATATCACCAGTTCGACGCCCGTCAAAGTCACTCAGTGTTTATAAATACAGGCCAGGGAGCAAGGTATCAGCAGTTCGAGCACCAGCAACGTCACTCAGTGTTTTTAAATACGAGTAGAGTATAGAATCGATGTAGATCACAGCGGAGCGGACTGACATCAAGAACGGAGAAAGAAGGGGAGATGCGATGAGGGGAGGAGGGGTGGGGGGGACTTTCCCTTTCGCCGGGCTAACGTGCCAACCCGACCGGCAGTTGTATTACGACACACATCCTTCCAGGACCTCGGGCGGGACCGCTTCAATACAATCCTTATTCGTGATTTATAATCCTGACAATCAGCACTGTGAGACTTGTACTGGAACTATGGCGGTCAAATAGGCCAACAGATATACCTTTCTAAAATGTTGGCCGCTGTGATCAAAGGTCAGGAACATCAGTTGTCATGTTAGAGATAGTGAATTGCTTTTACTCTGAAAGGTATCTGAACTGATTACACTAGGGTCCTATATTTTAAACTATAGCATAGTGGAAACAAGCAAGGTAGCAGTCTTACCTTGACTGATTACACTATGACCCTATATTTTAAAACTATAGCATAGTGGAAACAAGCAAGGTAGCAGTCGTACCTTGACTGATTACACTATGACCCTATATTTTAAATTGCATAGTGAAACAAGCAAGGTAGCGTCGTACTTGACTGATTACACTGACCTATATTTTAAACTATAGCATAGTGGAAACAAGCAAGGTAGCAGTCTTACCTTGACTGATTACACTATGACCCTATATTTTAAACTATAGCATAGTGGAAACAAGCAAGGTAGCAGTCGTACCTTGACTGATTACACTATGACCCTATATTTTAAATATAGCATAGTGGAAACAAGCAAGGTAGCAGTCGTACCTTGACTGATTACACTATGACCCTATATTTTAAACTATAGCATAGTGGAAACAAGCAAGGTAGCAGTCTTACCTTGACTGATTACACTATGACCCTATATTTTAAACTATAGCATAGTGGAAACAAGCAAGGTAGCAAGCAGTCTTACCTTGACATTACACTATGACCCTATATTTTAAAGTATAGCATAGTGGAAACAAGCAAGGTATCAGTCTTACCTTGACTGATTACACTATGACCCTATATTTTAAACTATAGCATAGTGGAAACAAGCAAGGTAGCAAGCAGTCTTACCTTGACTCATTACACTATGACCCTATATTTTAAACTATAGCATAGTGGAAACAAGCAAGGTAGCAGTCTTACCTTGACTGATTACATTATGACCCTATATTTTAAACTATAGCATAGTAGAAACAAGCAAGGTAGCAGTCTTACCTTGACTGATTACACTATGACCCTATATTTTAAACTATAGCTAGTAGAAACAAGAAGTATCAGTATTACTGCTGATTACACTATGACCCATTAAACTATAGATAGTAGAAACAAGCAAGGTAGCAAGCAGTCTTACCTTGACTCATTACACTATGACCCTATATTTTAAACTATAGCATAGTAGAAACAAGCAAGGTGAGTCTTACTGATCATTACACTTGACCTAATTTTAATATGCTATGGAACAAGCAGGTAGCAGTTTACTTGACTGTTGCTAACTAATATGTCCCTTTTAAGTAAATGTAAATTATCGTATTGAAGTTCGGTTGTTGCATTTAATTTCTAATTAATTACCGGGTATTTATTCGTGAAACTTAAAAGGAAGCATGCCAACAGGAATGAAAGTGTGAGGTGAGCCATTTAAAACTCGTCACCTGATCTAACCTAGATATTTGGTTTGGGTGGCGCTACTTACATAACAAGTGGTTCTTACATTTTCCATTCATCAGAAATGTGGAAAAGATATTGCTAGTTACAGAGAAGTGGTTTGAGCTGTCAGTTATTGTTCAACAAACTAGCAGAATAGTGACGGTACGTCATTCCTAACATACAACATGAAATCACCCGGAAACTCAAACTAAGTCAAGAAT
The DNA here is from genome assembly GCA_039000515.1 of Timema cristinae. Taxonomy (NCBI): domain Eukaryota; kingdom Metazoa; phylum Arthropoda; class Insecta; order Phasmatodea; family Timematidae; genus Timema; species Timema cristinae. The sequence continues at coordinate 10,063,352 of JBCFYV010000001.1, forward strand.
TTAGTTGATTTACGAATGAGATGTGATATAATCAATAAAGATAAATCACCAGATTGGGGAAATTTGACCAAAGATGGTTCTGACAAACTGAATGAAAATTAATCAACACGTTTTAATATTTTTGTTTGTGCGATTTTGAAAATGAGGACGTCGAGGAAAACAGAGGAAGCAACAACAGATAAAGTAACAACACAGGCGGTAAAGTTTAAGGTTTATTTTGAGTGCAATCAACACACATCACAATGGCATCATGAAGCTCAGTATAAAATAGTGGAAAAGGAAGGAATCAAAGAGTATTTACAATTTATAAATATTTACTAATAAAGTTTAACCAAGGATCTTTCCATGAGAAGCGTATCCAAGAGCGGGAGCGGCGTAACCGTAGGCGGGGGCGGCACCGTAAGCCAGACCATGACCGCACCGTAAGCCAGACCGTGACCGGCACCGTAAGCCAGAGCGGGGGCGGCGGCGTAGCCATAGGCGGGGGCGGCGTGGACCTTAGCGATGGCGGGTGCGGCGTAGGCGGCGACGGGGGCAACAGCCTTGACGACGGCGGCTCCCTCCTTGTGGACGACGGCGTTGAATCCGTTGACGGGGTCGGCGGTGTAGTCGACGATGCGACGGGTGCCGTCGGGCTCCACCAGGCTGTAGCTGCCCTGGACGACGTCTCCGTCTCTAGACTCGTGCTGGCTCTTGGAGTCGCCGGTCAGGGCGTCCTGGATGTCGTAGGCGTAGCTGTACTGAGGATGAGGGTCGAAGTCGGTGTCGACGGCGACCTTAGCGACGGCGGGGGCGGCGTAGGACAGGGCGGGGCCGTGGGCGGCGTATCCCAGAGCGGGGCCGTGGGCGGCGTAACCCAGAGCGGGGGCGGCGTGTGCAGCATAACCCAGAGCGGGGGCGCCGTAACCGTAAGCGGAGACAGCTGCGCCAGGGGCGACCACGGCGGGTGCTCCCAGGTATCCGGCGCTAGCCACAGCCACGAGGGCGGAGAGGACGATGAGCTGGAAGAATCGAAGAAACAACATCAATAAAGCTAACCTCGGAGTTGTTATAAGCGGTTGCAACTTGAGCCACGAACTACTCAGTAAAGCAGTTCTGTATCGAAACCTTTCCTTCATATATTGGAAGGAACTAAAGCAAGGAAATGTAAAAATAAATTAATCCAGAAATAATTTAATTTGATTTGAATGAAAACGATGTTCACTCTAATCGAAGAACATTTATCACTTTCATCAATATTATTTCAACTTCTAACTAAATTTATATTTATTCTTACGAATGTTGTTCAACGAATATCAAGCATTTTTAAGAATCATTATTATATAGTTAATAGATATCTATATATTAAAACTCAGCATATTTTTAGCCATTTTAGTCAAACTAAGAAGTGATAACAGTGCATATATATTTTTTAATTCCGATTTGTTATGTTGGATAACGTTTTCACTGAGGTTGGTGGCCGCACAAGATATGATTTTGGGAACCACACAAGATAAGATTAAAAAAACTGTTGCAAGAAGTTAAACAAGACCACATATATATTGTATTATTATTCGTATATTCGAAGATGAAAAAAAAAAAAAAAAAAAAAAGATGAATACGAAATGATAACTTAAGCCTATTAAAATTAACTAACAGATATATTTTATTGGCCTATTCCTCTACTTGCGCCGAAACAAATGAAGCCCGGTAGAGTGTGTCTATAATTGATTCTATTCAAATACTGAAGCTAAGAACTAGTTGACACTTGGCTCACCATAGACGACAAGATGAACAGGTAAAATTGACAACATTAGTCCCTAGAGATGGAAATATCAATGGGGATAACAAGTTGAGGACTTTTTTTTTAATTAATAAAAAAATATATATCACCAAGTTAAAAATAACAAGTAGGACCAGTGAGTTTGAAACTAATGGCAAATGACTTGGGTCTAATCCCTGCCGGGTCGATGGAGGTAGTTTCCCCCCTAACCTCTTTACAGGGACTTGAGCCACCTGTCTAAATAGTTGAACTCTCCTTCTCCTACTACTATTAGATTAAATAGCTAATAACACTTGCAATGACTGTTTAGTAACATTGATAAGTTATCTATATAGAATAGAAGTTTCACAACTTGAGGCTTTACCACACTAGATTCAGAGACGCACCTGGGCGCTGTCCCTCTTCCAGCAGTGGAGAGCAATAACAGAATGTAACAGAGAGACTTACCTTGAAGGCCATGTTAGCTTGTTGAAAGAGACAATGCTTCTTAACCCTACAACCCAAACGTACCCGCTTTTATAGTCTAAAAGGTTTCGGGCTCAGATCTTTACAAACAAAAGAGGGAGACAATTAAAAAAAAAAAATCGCCCAGTTCAGAGGTATCTGCGATCAAATGTGGGCCAATACGGGCGGGGCCTTTCTCCGCGGACCAATCAGAGGTCGAGCTCGGGACACAGGGTTGCACCTCTCTTCAAGGTCACCGGGAGGGGAAAGGGAGCGTCGAGACGGGACTGAGGTCTGTCCCACGGCGCAGTCGGGCGTCCATCGACCACCACACAACAACCACACTCGGTACACTCACGGGATGGAACAAATAACCCCCCGTTTATATTTACAGTTTCATCCTTTTTATATATTTTGTTCTGGTTATTAATACTGCGCGACTTTCAAACAGTTACACATAAATCCACGCACGCTTTCGAAACGAGATACATTCCACGAAACTAATTTAATTTGGTGTATTTAATGTGCACTTTCTGAGCCGACCAGTTGTTTGAGCGCACGAGAGGAACTAGTTCAACACTAGAGATAGTAACTACTGTCCTCCCGGATAGAGAGCGTGACATAATGACGTCAAAACAGCGGGAACCTTAGTTTCAAAATGTCTTGAAGTAGTCCCTAGCAAGAAAACGCTAGGGCCTGACTTACAGTTTCATTTTGGGGGTCACGAACAGTGTCCGTGATTTCTACACCGATATATCCATTATATTTGTTCCAGAATATCCATGATATCTGCTACCGGCTTATCCGTGCTATCCACCATGGGATATCAGTGTCATCCCTCTTGGAATAGCCATACCCCCCTTTCTCACGACAACAGTGCTATCCATTCTATCCTCCGTATCGGTACTATCCAGCTTAAGATATCAGAGCACAAATCCTTGAGTTGAGCATGACTAGCCACGGATATACGAACAACAGGTACGTGCCAGTGATAATGTTACTTGAGCTGATGAATTACAATCTCGGGTGACCTGGCAGTATAGGGGTAAGGCTTCAGACTTTTGTGCCGGGGTACGGGGTTCAACCCTCGGTCCGGGGTTCAATCCTCGATCCCAGCACAGATTTATCTGATTACCAAACCCTTCGTTCACCTCTGACAAAACGTGTATTAATCACAACTTGTGAATATGGGGAATGCCAGGCCTACACCGTGGTTCAGATTCCACGTTAAACTGTAGGTCCTCCATTTCATCTCACAATCACCCTACCATTACATATTAGCGTAAGTGCGTATAATAACGAACGGGTAGTAAGACCCGGTGCTAGTAGTAATAATAATAATAATAATAATAATATTACAAATCCAAATATATAAGAACTAATATTGGGTCGAACACATTGACTCTCGAACATGAAACTTCACTTTTAATAAAAATCTCTAATCTGAAATCAGAACATTAGAAAACATGGTAAACATAATAAAAAGGTTAATTTTTCCAAATTTGTATCCCTCCCTTCCCCCTCAAATCTTATTTCAATTCACATTAATTTTTTTATTGCTATATAAAATATAAATTTTAACTAAATGTTTTTACATTTATTAATATAATGCTTTTATAAGACATTCATACATTCAGTTGAGTGGTAAATTAATGGTATGAGGTCTGGTTGTTAAGTTTGTCCTATAATTAAAATAATAAGCAGCAGATTACATTTCTAATGAGTACTATTTACTCTCGAACTCTTGTTTTGGTTATACAATGATTTGTAGAATCCATCCATTAATAATAAACATTAAGGGTTGAGGAATTTAAAAAATTATTTCAATTAATGCTTTTTAATGTCAATGTAATGATTATTTGAAATTTAAATGATCTAACTTAAGCGGTCATAATGATTGCATTATGGGAGAATGCACAAGCTCACTATATCCTGTCGGGAATTGAAACACACCAACGCACGCTTAACACTGCCGGCCCATAAAGTTAACCAGTTTAAGGTGTTCTACATTATAAATCATAAAATGTAGAATTAAGGAGATAGATACTCTTATTTGTGATAAATAAAATGTTTAAAATTTAATCTAATAGCTAGATCTAGTTGGATTTCGGGATAAAAAGACGACAAATATAATATTTATTTTTTGCTAAAAAATTGTTATAGACTCTTATTTAAGTTGTATGGTGCAAAACAACTAATAGTTCTCAAATTTGTTTGAATCAAACAAAACAAAGATGGAGGGTAAAGATTCGTGCGAAAATTGTTTTTTCCTCTTTTGTATCTTAAAATGTTAGCCTGTGGTCACAATATGGCTGTTATAGCAGCCACTTCTAGAACTTCTGGCACCAATGTTCTTTAATTGAGAGAAATATGTCTTATAAGACCGAGGGAACTTTTGTTGTTTATCATGTTATCGTTAATTAACATTTAAATCAACAAAGTTGACCATAAATCAAATATAAGAGGACAAATAAACAAAAAAATTAGTTTCGTTTTTACTTCGCGAATGCATTATCCAGTTTTTTTTTTAATTGCAATAAACTTTCAATATGTTTTGATTGTCAGGTAAATTTCGTTAAAAACTATTCTTGCGAAATTTCAGTGTGTATTGAAGATGGGTTTTCCTTAATGGTTTTCCATTTTATCTGCACTAAAATGTGTGTTTTTTCTAACTACAAGGGTCTCCATCCATAACACATAATTTTAATTAATACAAACAAGGTGTCAAAATTTTACATCCATTACTATTTCCAGCCTATGGCCTAAGTAATTTTTTATTCAAGTAATATATTCTTCCACCACAGGCTTGCTAGGCCTGTCGGAGCTTCCTATGTCTTATCATCTAACTTAAGACTAGGACAAGCACAACATCCTGCCACCCGGCCTAATTCATCACTGTGAAAGGGTAAACCCACATTTCACCAATTATACATTTTTCGACCAAGCCGGGAATCAAACTCGGTGCCCTTAGCTCAGTATGCAAACAACGCGGTGTCAAAATAAAAAAAATCCAAATTTAAATATAATTTTAATGATTCCATTTCATTTTTAGGTCATTAAATAATGACATTACACAACGTATTTTATAATCTGCAAGACCATTTGATTGTACAAATCCCTGTAAAACTAAACTTAAGATTATTATATATATATATATATATATATATATATATATATATATATATAATGTGGGTTCACCCTTTCACAGTGATGAATTAGGCCGGGTGGCAGGATGTTGTGCTTGTCCTAGTCTTAAGTTAGATGATAAGACATAGGAAGCTCCGACAGGCCTAGCAAGCCTGTGGTGGAAGAATATATTACTTGAATAAAAAATTACTTAGGCCATAGGCTGGAAATAGTAATGGATGTAAAATTTTGACACCTTGTTTGTATTAATTAAAATTATGTGTTATGGATGGAGACCGTTGTAGTTAGAAAAAACACACATTTTAGTGCAGATAAATATAAAATATATATATATATATATTAATAAAAACAAGTCAAATATCTATTAGATTTTAAAACAATATATTAGAATAAAAATTAAAATACGAAACTGAGTAGTAGAGAATCACGAGATAAACTTCACGTTCTAATTATTATAGAATACGGTAGGGTTTTAACATAGTTATAAAACAAACTTAACAACCAGACCCCTGAAGCTGCTAATTGTTCCATTTTCCCCGCAGGTGGGGACGACGCAAGGTTAAGGACGTTACTAGAGAGAAAGTGGATCTACAGGTTCCTCTCGTGTCTGACGAACCTCTGCAAAGAGTCAAAGACAACAGCCTCACGAATGTCCGAACATTATAAACATTGTAAATACCAACTATTCTCACGCTACACACAGACATTAGAGAAATATTAACAGTAAAATGTTTATCTCTAGTTCAAAACATGCCAGAACGAAACCTAAACGTTTAATACACACATGTGATCAAGTCTGTTGATATTAATGTTGAGCTATAGATTATCCTGATTGAAGAGAGAGGGGGGGGGGTTTAGGGGGAAAGCGAGGTCAATCTGCGCAGAAAACATCCCATGTACAAACAATCTGCGCAAGTTATAAACGTTAGTATAAACACAAAGTGAACCCCAGTTAGACGTTCCAACATAAAAAACTAAACGATGTACAAGGTAGGAAGACAGTGTATTAATATATTTATGTAGTGTAATGTATTGCTTAAAGAGTCTGCCTCGCAGCCAATTAACCGGGAAATTAAAGAGATATATAGAGTGAGAAAGATAGATAGAGAGAGCCCGTTTATAACCATCTATACAATACGTTTGGCGAGGTCTTTGAAACTAAATGGGAGGTCATTTGGATCAGCCGGGATATGACGTATGGACTATGCAGATCTAACCTGGAGAGGAAGAGTTTTCACAACTACGCCAAACGACCCGTGTATTCCTGCTAATATAAAGAGATAGATATAGATGACTCCGATCCAATCACAAAGATCGTCTAAGAGAGATTTTCTGAGATCTTCGACAAGCAAAAGGGAAAGTAAGATAAGATCAGTTTTACTTTTATAGTCCAGTCGACAGGGTTACAAATAAGCGTGTTGGAGGGTTGCAAATTAGCAAATTTGTGTACTTTATAGTCTCCTAAGTGACATTCTAATTTGCAACCCTGAAATTTGGCCGCTTGTGGTTTTATACACAAAAAACCATACAACATTTTTTACATTTTTAACAATAACTTGATGTTGGATGACTCTAGATAAAAATTACTTTAATTTATATAATTTAAAGCTCTACAAAAAAAAGGTGATATTAATTTTTTGCAAATAACTGATAATTTTGGATTAGCAAACACTTTTGGACGAGTAGTTGAGCAGCCAAAATAGTGAGACAGTATAAATTTAATGTGATAGAAGTGAATAAATTCTATTATCCATTTATAACTCTACCACATGCAGTATGTGTGTTTTAATGGGTTTTTTTAAAACAGAGAGTGGCACAAGTTTGAAGTTGCAAAACTGATAAGTTATTCAAAAGAAAAAAAAAAATTGCAACTCCCCAACATTTTTTTCCCGCAAACAGCCTGACAAAATAATTGGAGAAATTTTCCAATTTTCATAATTTCTCAACTATTTGAGATACAGATAGTTTATCATTGTAAAATTGTACTACTGTTAAACATAAAAACCTTTTGGTCAAAATATATTTTTATAAAATCAATATTATATGACCAAGTATATAATACATTTTAATACAGGTCTTTGAAAATGAATTTGATTCCTATACTCTTTGCTGGTCAGAGATGTTTCTTTGTTCTCAATTTTCCTGTAACAGTGTTATTATTATTATTATTGTTTTAATATTTTCAATAACAAAATTTCTTGCAAATTTGCCCTTGATCAGGTAGGCGTTCATATCCTTTCTCGGGTTTCTCGTAATCCTAAATTGTTTTTTCTCGAAAGCTCTTATAAGATGAGCCCTATAGGTCGTTGTATCCATAGCGCCAATTCTAGATTTGTCGAATTCGACTTTTATCATAAAAGGAAAACTAAACTCGGAGAGTTATTTAAGGTTATCCCATATCAATAATTTATCATGTAGAGGTTTTGCTATATTTTATTTAAACTTACAATATTCTGATCTATTTTTTGCATAATGTTACTGCTTACTATTTAGTTATTTGTTTTTAATGTTACTTTTTATTCTTATTATTATTAACTACTTTTTTATATCTCGTAACTATTCATCAGTATATAACATTATTTATCCATTTTTTGTCTATCATTTTTTCGTGTGTAAATATATGTATTGTAAGGTATGTACGTGTGTACTTTTCAGTGCTGGCCTGTTATAGGTTTTACACTGTACTATAATAAAGGAAATTGAAATTGAAATTATTATTATTAGCACCGTCTTACTACCCGTTCGGGTTATACGCACTTACGCTAATGTGTAACGATAGGGTGATTGTGAGATGAAATGGAGGACCTACAGTTTAACGTGGAATCCGAACCACGGTGGAGGCCTGGCATTCCTCACATTCACAAGTTGTGTGTAACAATGTTCCTAGGTCCTAATGACAGAGAGTAAGTAGCCGTGTTTATTATTTCATTTGATCTTTGGTGTAATGTTTCTATAAGAATGTATAGACCTATTATTTCGCTTCACAAATCTTACTAGTTTTTAGAAAATGTATATTTTAAGATAAAAACTGGAGAAAGTATGTGCGGTGCGCCGTAGTATTTATTTTATATTGTAAGAAAACTTATGTGAATATTAAAATAGCATGTAACTTATATTCAATTCACGATTTTCTATTGTGTCTGTATAATTTATTCAATATATCCAATATGGGGGCAGGTAATTAGAAATGGCGCGTGGCGAGTGTTGATCAGCGCTAGGTTGCACCGCTCAACTATTTATCCTAAAGTGTTTGCTACTCCAAAACTATCAGATATTTGTAAAAAAATTAATATCACATTTTTTTTGTAGAGTTTAGGTGATATAAATTGTATTATATAACTAATTTTTATCTACAGTGATCCAATATCAAGCTATTTTTGAAAATTTATATTTATGTATGTTTTTTTTTGTGTGTATAAAACCATAAGCGGCAAAATTTCAGGGTTGCAAATTCAGTATGTCATTTAGGACTGCTAATTTGCAACTCTCCAACTTTTTTCCGCTATAAAGTACCTGTTTAATGGACTATTAATATTTTACGTATGTTTTTTATTGGGAGCAATAAGTCTCATTCTTTCAACGTCTTAGACCTCACAACCACCGATAAACCAGGGTGAAAATACTTCCAAAATAAAATTAATGGCTAGATATAATCTTCGTTTTCTCAGATTGACAATTAGTGTTGAGTTTGAAACGACATTTTCAAAAATCTGTTATCAGTAAACCATTCACCCACTTCGGTGGCTCTATGGTCTAAGGTGCTACTCTCGCAGTAGACTAGACCACCTATGACGGGGAGATTGAAGTTCGTATCTCGGTTGGGTGTACTAAAGTTTTTTTCAAAAAATTGTTTTCCACTTTCTCTCCACACGTAAATGCTGGTACACCTCCTCTAAATTTTACCTTCCTAATCCCTAAGAGCATTGGAGTATTTAGGACATAGGTGTATATTCCGAAAGGGTAGGAGTGTAAAAAACATTATTTTTTACTTAAATATACACTTTCTAAACCTTAAAATTTAGAACAAAATTTGTAGTAATTTTTCAAAAATTAGTCATCTGTAAGCTATCATTTAATTATTATTAAAAAATACATTCATTTATTAATAATGTAAACACGCCTTAGCTACCCATTTTGGACAATATTGTTGAGGTATTTTCTAACAATTTCAAAATTTCAAAAATAAGCGATCACCAAAATACCCATTAATCATATTTTATACTAAAACGACAGGGTTGATACAGAACTTTTACTATTAAATTCCCTAGCTATTCCAGATTTTCAAAGCCCCATTTAAAAATGTTAAGTGACTTACCCGATTCCTAGTTTTTCTTTGTGAATGATTATTCTTCAATAGGGAATAAAGGAGGTTACATTATGATAAGTTGCATACCTGTACTCATCATCACTCATTGTTCCGATAGTTAAATCTCGTAGAATACGGTGGACAGGACATGCAGCGGGAACAGAAGATTCTAGAACCTTGTTCAGGGTATTGGCTGGTAAACCCAATGGATGGGAGGATGATATTAGAATTAATGTGAAAGAGTTAGGGTGTAATGAGGGGGACTGGAAAGAACTAGCTCAAGATAGGGATTGGGTGTAATGAGGTGGACTGGCTAGAACTAGCTCAAGATAGGGATTGGGTGTAATGAGTTGGACTGGCTAGAACTAGCTCAAGATAGGGATAGGGTGTAATGAGGTGGACTGGAGAGCGCTAGCTCAAGACAAGGATAGGTAGCGTACTTTGACAAGTGCGGCAGTGAACTCTCCAGTTCCTAGTCCCGTAGCGTAAATAATGTTTCACTCGGTTTTGATGGTTTTACAGTTGGCCATCCTTTTCACTCTCCTGGTCGTGGTTAACAGCGGTGACTCGGAGACGTCCACAGAGGATTATGAACACAGCATCAAGTATAAAGATGTCGACTTCACCTCCATTGGCGATATACCTTCACTCAAATCTCGCACAGCCGACAATTTCGGAATTTCTCTCCTCGGATAAGAGTTGCGTCGATGATAACTGTATTAATATATAATTAAAAAAGTTACGTTGCATTTCTTTAAATGTAAACCTTTATTTTTATGTAAAGCCCACTTTCGACCAACATTGATTGAAAGACACCTTTATCATTGCATACATTTTATTTTAATTATTAATCAAACAGTTAATTTAAAAATTTATTAAAAGTTCTCAATAATACTTTAATAATAATAACTGTATATTTTATTTCCACATTTTACTAATCAAACGAACTAAGATAATAAATACAATTTTAATATATTTATTTCCGCCATTGTCTCAACATGAGTATTCAATTTTAAAATATTGGGATTCCTATGAAAAATAAGACTTTAGATAAGTATTCAATTTTCTAAACATAACAATTAAATGTTTCTCTCGCGGTACTAAGATTGTTCCATTTGACTGTGTTGCATTTGTTTGAAGGAAGATTAGATCTAATTGACTATACTCTTCCTCTTTATTACAGAATTGTGTCAATTTTCATTGCACGTGGTTTAAAAAGGAGATAATCTTACAATTTCTTTTATACTTTTTAATATCTAGAGTAAAGAGCTATATAAGGTTTTTAAAACAACCACTGTGTGTATATTGCGAGTGTGTTAGTGTGTTACAGTGTGTTACAGAGTATATACAACACCGTGTTACTCGTATTTACCTATTTCTGTCCTTGTTATAAAATAAATAGTTCAAACAATCCAAGTGTTTCATTGCTACAGTGATAGGAAAACCTCATGTTCAGAAATAAGCAAAGTTTTTTTAATACAAATATAAAAAAATGAAATGTATGTGTGTGTGTGTGTGTGTGTGTAGGCAAACTTTATATATGTACTTAGGGAAACCTAGGTCTCTCAGGTCAGTCAGACGTGCTAACCAATCAACTAGGTGTGACAGACATAATGGTTACTAACAACTTAAAAGGCTAGCTCAGAGTAAATGCACCAGCATTCAAGCAGAGATATGGCCACACACGGAAGACGATCCTTGATGCACTTCGTTCGGGGTTCAAACCTCGACCTCCCTGTGGTCGGTCGTTGAGAGAAGTGCGACTAGATCTCTTCTCCGGGTCATTAAATAACTACTTGTAGGAAAATATACAGAAATACCATCATCACTATTCGGGTACGTACAGGGTATGAACGAGAATGTTAAAATTTTAAAGGAAATGTAGCCGCGTTTTATTAAAACGAGCGTGGGAAAATATTTAAGGAATAAAGGTAAATATACCTATCTGGGGTTCGATCCCCTTCACTAGCAAACCAGACTAAAAGAGAATGAATGACGCCCTTAAGAGCGTGATTACCGATGAGATAGTCGGAGAATAATAAATACAGAGCGGTTGTAGTAACCGGAGCAACCGTCACAGCGCGGTCGAGACAGAATAACAAGTACGTAACAACAACAAAAACAACTGGGAAGTATCAGTCTCGAAGCCTGGTGTAGAGGATTGATAGTGAGTCGGTTTGACCAGTGTGTAGGACGAGTGTGGCATCTGTATAAAGTGATGATTGAGGTTAAGAAACGGCCACGTATAAACCGTTTAGAATATTTTCTTTTGATAATTGAGAACTATTACGAGTTAAAGATCATTAACAAATCAGCGGTAGCCAAAGTTCAGGAAAAATTATATTACGCAGTGCATGACAGTAATGTTAAGTATCACAAACAAAGAACATTAATATGTCATCCCAATATTATTTTTTATTTCCTAGCTCTGATTTAGGAAGCTCCTAAACAAATGTATTTATATTCGTTAATTTTTTTGTACTAGCTAATATCTTAATATTTAACTACAACTGTCGCAAAATTATTTTAAAATTTGTTTGTGTAATTTTGGTTGCTATAATAACGAGGGACTAAATTGGATACATTAATATCTCACTTGTAAATAAAATAGCTTACTTGTAAATACCGTCTACAAGTGCACTAGAATTTACAAATCCAACCATTCTATTTTTTTAAAAACTTCACATTTACAATAGTCAGACATTCACCTGTAACTTTTAGACCTGTGAACTATGAAACAGGCTCTAGATATGACAAATATATCATCTGAGATTTTGCAAATTTTACCGGACATTTTCACATTTAACTGTCATTATTCATTGATAATAAATAAAAGAGTTAAAATCATTTGAAGGTTGGCTTTACTATTTGTTAAGAACTTCCCCCCCCCCCCCACCAAACGATTTGATTAATTTATGTACATTGTACATATAAATAGGCTCTAGGTAGCTCCTCCCCCAAATAATCCCCCGCCTCAATAGTTCATAAGCCATCACTGCGGAAATTGTTGGCCTCTAACCACAATAGGGTCTAATCAGATTCATATTAAAATGCAGCTGATAAAAGAAATCACAGACCATTCGACGATTTTTCTTGAACTTCCTCTGTCGGCTGACTAACAGTTAGTAGTGCCATGGTTCCCATCTTACCACCCGTCCAAAACATAGGCAGTAAGGAGGAGGAACAGAGAATTGTAAAATGAAGTGTACCAGCATTTACTTGACGTGAGAGTGGATAACTATTCATGAAAAAAAAAAAACTTTAGTACACATGAACTTTTACTTCCCTGTCACCGGAAAACCAGACAAGACAAGACTGACGCCCAACGGTGCGGATTTTAGGAGTATTTAAGAACCAAACATTGCTTTGTAAAACAATAATTTCACACTCGAGTTACAAAAAAAAAATAACAATTTTAATTGATAACAAATATAATATGTAAAGGAAGATGTAAGTATAAAAAATAAATAATAAAACGTATTTAAAAAATATTCTTCAACAAATTCTTTATTGTTTTGTACCAAAAAATATAAATAACAAGTATAAAAACATATATAAAAAAAAGAGATAGACCCAATTGAGATAGGAGCGCACCGCCGGCGTCTAGAAGGCCCGGAGAGCTGGCGCTACCGGGACTACGCCCTTGGCGTGCACGAGGGGCCCCTCTGGACCACGGCGTTGAACCCATTGACAGGGTCGGCGTAGTAGAGCACGGTGCGGATGTTACCGTCGGGCTCCACCAGGCTGTAGCTGCCCTGGACGACGTCTCCGTCCCTGGACTCCTGCTGAGACTTGCTGTCGCCGGTCAGGGCGTCGTTCACGTTGTACGCGAAGGTGTACTGGGGGTGGGGGTCGTAGTTGGTGTTGACGGCGACGGGCACTTGGGCCGCCACGGGGGCGGGGAAGACGCGCGCCACCCCCGGGAAGGGAGCAGGCACCAGTCCGGCGAACGCCACCGCCACGACGCCCGTCAGCACCGCTGCTACACACTGTTCCACCCCCCAAACAAACTCAACATTAGAATTCACCTAATAGTAAATATATTTGAGACGTTATATTTTTAAATCATAAATATCAACATGCACTGCCTATACATACTGATCATATCAGATCACGACTTGCAAACTAACATAATCTTGAACAAACATGGGGGACATTCACTTGTCAAATACATTCCACTTACATTACTTAACCAGGTTTCGAACCTGATGCCTTTTGAAGTTAGTACCCGAATTTTAACCACCAATGCTCCCTTGTGGACAGCTTAATAACTAGGTTATTCTCATTCTAAGATCACACAACAGCGCTTTCTGTACCAAACACAGAACTTACTGTAGCCATTAATAACATACACACATACAATTAGGGGAAATATTAAAGGCTCGAAACATTCAGAAAAGAGAGTAGCTCAATTTAGAGAGATAAGGCGGTTACACTCGTTATATTTTAACATTAGTACATCCGTGATTTCAACGAAACAGACATATTTTTAATATTCCACATCCCCGCGAGAGTAAAGCCAAGTTTTATGAGGGAGATTATATTTTCTATAGCGTTTAAATGTGTCAATAAAGTATCCGAAATAGCAATTAAGGAAAATAGGTGTCTGCTATAACAGTAAATGTAACAATAGTGCGCTGTTCTAAGTCAGTCCGAGGTGACAATAGTAGTCTAGTCCTGAACCTGCGTACATGTTACAACACAGCGAACAAGTTATGTTTAATTATATGAGGCAATATCACAAAACATGCATAGTTGGATTCAGTGTCGATAAGAGCAATGGTTTAGGCAATTCACCGTTCTAAAATGAGACAACCATTCAGAGGTCTAATACATTACTGGTGATGACGGGTAGATCGGGGTTATGATCCCGGTCGGGTTCACTGAGGGTGATTTTTCCTAAATGTTGATCCACGCTCCTTCCACTCAAATGTGAGTACACTTCCTCTAAATTCCCCCTTCCTAATCCTTAACACATCATCGTGATTAGTACTGCGTATAACCTGAACGGGTAGTAAGAAGCGACGATGAAACTAATGAGAGAAGCTCTATCGTATTGTGTAAAACTATGAATGGATTCGAACCCCGACACAACCTTGGACTCACCTTGAACGCCATGTCCTTGCTATTAGGGCCGATGTCACACTAGTGTCTTCTCAACTGCTCAACTTGTTCTGATGCTGAAGATGCGTCTAGAGCGTCTATTTATACAAAGACGGCGCGACACCTCCCTCCAACGACGCCCTGACTTTGTCAACCAGGAACATCGGACCAGGGGAGGTAAGATCCTGCATCGTCCTCAACAATATACTACCATAATCAGACAGTTGAAGTTCATTTTACCGGACAGTTCTCATCATATACGTCGTGTACATTTGAAATATATATAGATATATTAAAATTAAAACATATATATATATATATATCACAATAGTAAAATGGTGTGGTAGGGACAGGAGCGCAGGAAGAAAGGACTGTCGCAACGACCGGAAGGCATTGTGGGTCACTTTCTCGTTCCGAACCATCGCAACAATCAAGTCGGGTGCCAAATCTGATCACGTATGAGAGGCCACACATACACAAACATGAGCGCGATGGTCAATCCAATTACATCACATGAGGACTACCCCCGCCTTTATTCGGAGTTTGAAATCAAGAACATCCAAGTAGATCGAAAGGTTTCGTTATACTCCTGCGAGGTGTAGTTTCACTTCGGACCTTGTCGTTCAAAGTTAGTAACGTACACCCCGTTTACCCTGAATAGCAACAGTTTTACCATGACGGATTACTTTTAATAGTGACACTATTTTCTTACTACCAAATCACCTGGGTTTTCTACGTTTTCCAGAAATAGTTATCATTTTCTCAAGAAGATTAAATTTTATAAAAGAGAATTAAAATTTAATTTCCCACAAAACTAAGTGTTATGTTTAAAACTGGATGGTTTAAGAGTGATGGGGAAATACAACTTCCGTCACTTCGCGACCATAGTTTAAGGGGCAATAAGACCCGTTTTAATCAGCGTGATTGGTTTTTCAATTCACCTTTATGTCCGCCCAAGACCACCCATTTTAAATGTTCGGTTAAATATTGCCAATCAACAAATATTCCAGTATTTTAAAAAGATTTTGCAAAATTTCCGTTCTTTTTTTTTCCGTTTCATAGATCCACTCGCCTTGCTCAATGCTTTGCCCAATGAAGATATAAACTAATGTAGTTCCAGAGCCGTTTTTTGATAAGTCTTAACGTTTAACCACAAGAGACCTTCAAAGAAAGGTCCTCATCGACTTTAAAGTTACTCGACATTTTGTATTTTTTTTCGGGGGTTAAAAATAACAATTTTTAACTTTTTGGAATTTTCCCGTCGGTTACAGGCTAGAAGCTATAAGTTTGCCAAATTTCAGGTTTCTAGCTCATCTGAAGTGGGTAAACATTAATGTCAGCGAGTGAGTCTGCCGTGTGGCTTTATAGTAGTATAATTACAGCCCTGTCAAAGAAATATTGAAAAGTTACTGGAGCTACTTCCATGTTGAATCAAGTGATTTTCAGATGTACCTTTTGATATATATTATAAATAAACGTGTGCTGCAAAAAAGTTTGTAATTTGTAAAAGTTTCTTATTACCAAAATACTATGATAGTTCAACCAACTACAACACCACCGTGGGCACCGGATGGACCCTGAGAGGTCAGGGGTTCTGATCCGGAGGATTAAATGGGAGTTAAGCAGAGAGTGATGATTAATATGATTTATATTTGTTGATAATGAACATATCAATCCGCTACAAGCATAGGAATGCAGAGCACGTTATTTCGTGAAGCATCAGTGGTCATGTTGGTCCTAGTGTTTGGGTGTCAGCTCTCACAGGGGGACCCAAGGGAGTACACGAGCCATTTCCCCAGGATACGGGTTGGTAGAACTCGATTTTATTGTTATCGAAGGACATGATCCTTTACTGAAATCGTGGCTTTACCTTTGAACATTTTTTTTTTGTCATATTCTCGGCACAGTAAAAGAGATAATTGAGCCCGGATTTTGATTAACTGAAAACGATCCAAAAATTACCTCAAAATATAAACAAAAACTCGTGATAGATATACACGACTAAATCAAACACATACTTTACTAATGTAAAATGCAATGAAAAACCTTTAACGACTAAACTCTTGTATTCTGTTGACTAAAGAATTGATTTACAAATGTCTACTTGATAAGTAATAGCTACCCCCTTCCAAGCAACCCTCTATAGTCTTGTTGCAGTCTCACCAGGAATGTGTATTTTACAAACATAAAAACAAAGAGAGTACAAAGTCTCTTGTCTACACTATCTCCCAATCACACAACTGTATGTTTAAAACGTTTTATTTGAATGTTTATACATTTATAAAATATCAATAGTGTTTTAAATAGTGGCGGCTCGTGTATAGGCACTGCGGAACTGCAGCACCCCCTATTTCCACTTGATATTATCTATAACATTTAATATATTGAGTCTTTTTTCTTTAATTCTTTCTTTATTTTTGTAGTACAATATATATTCCTTAAGCTTAGTGTCAGTACTTCAGTAGCCATCCCCCAGTTTATGAAAAAGATACAAAAATCTTTGTATGGAACTGTGCGTTTCACAGTGCCAGCGACGTGGTGTTTGACTGTTGTGCGCATGCGCACATAAGAGGGGGTGAGGAGGAAGGCGGGATTGCCTGGTAGAGAGAGCACTGTTGCTCTCACAGTGCCGGCTAGGGCGTGATGGTGGAAGGAAGTTTTTTTTACTCGGCGTGTGTTGTCTTGAAAACCGTTTACCATATTCTTGAATGTGCTAAAGTGTAGAAGAGTGAAGACTTAGATTATTATTCTGCTTCCAGCTATTCTATTTAATTCTTTTTTTTTTCAGTTCTTTTATTTAACAGAAAACTTTAACCATGGCCTTGCATTCCCAGAAATAAGTTCTTTGACTGTAAGTGAACTTCAACAGCTTAAATTTTCACAGATATCTCTCCATGACAATGTTACAGTTAAGAAAAAGAGGTCGTTCAACACCTGATATTCTAATATCTCAGCCAGGCAAAAGCAACAACAAGAAATATATTCGTAGCTTTAATTCTGAATAGTACCAACGGAAAAGTTGGCTTTGCGGCTGTGCTGTGAAGTAAAATATGCACTAATTTTAGCTACGAGCCGCCACTGGTTTAAAAATATAATTATTCATAATGAATGCCTTAAAATGACTCATTAATGTCTAATAAAATACCCAAACCAAGAAAATATGACCTTAAATTAAAATAATGGCACAAAAAAATTACTTTAAAATATTCACATGTCTACAGTGGGGTGGGGGGGGGGTCATAAACAGAGTTTTTGTACTTATGAGCATTGTCTGTAACGAACAGAAAGAAAAAATTGCATATCATCGAAATACGGGCTCTGATAATGAACATATGTTTAGTGAAACTCCGGGAATCTTCGTCCAAAATGATCACTAGTTCAGTTCTTCCCATGAAAAAAGCCACTTGTGGCGCGAGTGCTGGGTCATTTGCACCAGGACACTACAAACAGACCGGGAGTTCCGGTCATACGGTCTGGATTAGAATCTCATCCTGGTGTAGTGGGCTTGTTTTTCAAAATGTGATTTTGTTTGGATTTTTGAAAATTCTCTCTCCTTCCATGCCACTGCGGGTGCATTTAGCTGTGAGATACCCTACTCATTCATAACGGCTATATTAATTCATTAGTAAGCATTGTGCTTGAATATAAAAAGGACATATTGTATAGGAAATGCACCCACATTAGATTGGAGAGAGAGTTTGGAAACATCTGAGGAACAATAAGCCTGTTAGCTTGGCCCAGATTCAAAGTTGTTATTCAATAATTGGCAGTCAAGTATATTGCGAGACTAAGGTCTTATACCATGCGACCACCGTCGTACCAAAATAAAGTTTGGTCTACAATTGAAGGAGTAATGTAACAACCCAAAGAAGGACGAGAAGAGTAAACAGCGTGTGTTAGTGCGCGGGTCACACGTGACACAGATCTACTTTCTCTCGCGGGACCGTGTCAGGTATACCTGCCGCCACAGACTAACATTCTTCTGATAGAGCGGGGGCGAGCTAATACCTGTGTCCACCCTATCCTAGGACAAACACAACAACCTCACCCCATCACCACCAGCGAAAAGAAAAAATATATATTTCATGATGAACTCTCACCTGAAAACAAACCCGAGACCAGTAAGTGGACGCGCCACTAACCGAGTCACCTTCGTAAGGTTCTCTACTTAAACGGCAAGTTCATTCCGAAGATTTCCAGACAAGTTGAAAAACCGCGTAAGTCGAATGGTGCTTAAATGTAATGTATTTTTTTATATAATATATGTTATTTTTAAAGGATAATTAAATCTAAACAAGTTATGCCGAAACAAACAGAATATTGTTGACAGTGTCAATTGCGAGTAAGCTCACTAGGGATGTCGTATATTCTTTTTAAAATGCCGCGTGATAGACAGCGTTGCTCGTCACGTCGACAAATTTGCATAAGTCGAGTACTTACTGTATATTAGAGGAGAAGACGCGAGAAACTATATGGCTGCAGGGTTAGTGCACCCGACTAGCCCCGGTAGTTAGGCCAAGCCTTAATATCGATCACAGGAACCGATATGTTGCGCGTAATATTGTTCAAATCTGCTGCAATTCTATTTACTACTTTATTTTACAACAGTGAGAAAGCGTTGTAAATGACCTCGTATGGGCAGATCCATAAAAATATACGAAAGTGTAACCTTGAACTCAAGGGTCTTTAGTTCATATTTCAGGTGGATTCTTAAAGATGGTTCCAGAAATTTGGGATCTACTTTTGACAAAAAGGTTCTAAGAAACCAACGTCAAGTTAGGATAACGATACAATTAAACAAATAGCCTGGAATTGAAAGAAGCTTATTCTAAAGGAGCAATAACCTACACGAGGAGACAATCTGTAATTTATTTGAGGGAGCATAATCCTAGCCAGTCCCTCTCAACTTGGCTCAGTGTAGTATAGTCCTACCCATCCCTCTCAACTTGGCTAAGATGTAGTATAGTCCTACCCAATCCCTCTCAAATAGGCTAAGAAATAGTATAGTCCTAGCCAGTTCCTCTCAACTTGGCTAGAGAAGTAGTATAGTTCTAACCACATCCCTCTCAATAGGCTAAGAGTAGTATAGTTCTACCCAATACTCTCAGTAGGCCCAGAATTAGTATAGTCCTAACCAGTCCCCCTCAACTTGTCCCAGATGTAGCATAGTCTTACCCAGTCCCTCTCAACTTGACCAATATGTAGACTCCATGTAGTGCAAGGTGCAGTCTTTATTTGGTCAGCGAGCTGGGCCTACCCAAATGCACGGAAACTGCGCATGCGTCAATCGATCACTTTCACTTTACCTCACTCATGTCACTCACTCACTGACTTCACCTCCACGCACGGCCGGAGTCTGGGCAAGAACAGGCCAACACTCACAGTGCATGGATACTAGGTTATTTAAACTTCAGTCCAGTTTCCATAGATAAA
Organism: Timema cristinae; assembly: GCA_039000515.1. Classification (NCBI taxonomy): domain Eukaryota; kingdom Metazoa; phylum Arthropoda; class Insecta; order Phasmatodea; family Timematidae; genus Timema; species Timema cristinae. Next base: position 10,083,547 of record JBCFYV010000001.1, read on the forward strand.
AAAAAAGCTACTGGATCTACTTTCACGTATTCATGTGTCAGGTCATGTGACCTGCGGCTGTCACTTTTGAAAGATATTATCAATACCTATAAAATAATAATAATAGAAATAGTAAAATACACTTTAAGTGGCAGAATGCTCTTCTAAGGCGTCACACTCGTGTTGGACTGACTCACAGATGACGGCAAGATTGGGGTTCGAATCCCGGTCGGGTCTACATGAGGGGATTTTTCCTAAATGATTTTCCACTCTCCTTCCACGCAAATTCAGGTAGATTAGCTCTAAAAAATATTTCCTTCCTCATCCCTACCCCATTAGAATAATTATCATATATATTCATATAAAACTATATATATATATATATATATTAATATATAAAAATGATATTAAAAAGCAGCAAAAATGGTATTTTCTAAAAGGTTCTTTTTACCGATATCCTCTCTACACTTTATTTACCCGGAATGGTGGCGATATAACCGTGAATGATTACATATGGTTGCACTTTGTAGACTACACCATAGTGTAATCGATAATGGTAAGGTTGCTACGTTTCAGCACTAACGGAATGTACTTGAAGAGATTATTCAACAGCACGCTATCCTCTTCACTCCTCAAGACGGATGCGGATTCATTTATTTAAAATCAGCCCTACTCCTCCTGTACTCATACAATCGTCGCTAATAGTCAGGAATAAAGAGTGCGCTCAGCAGGTATCACACAGCTTTTTCATCCCTCTCTGAGAGGCAAACTGCCTCTCCCACTGTCTGGTGTCGCCACACGCGGGCGTTCCTGGAACTAATTCGAGCCTGCGTCCGACTTTCCTCTCAATCGCACGGCGTCGATTACCCGGGGCACCTCCTAGCGTTCTCCAGACAAACATTTCTGACGAGTCTGGTGCCTTATATTATTATTATTATTATTATTATTATCACCGCGTCTTACTACACGTTCGGGTTATACGCACTTACGCTAATGTGTAATGGTAGGGTGATTATGAGATGAAATGAAGGACCTACAGTTTAACGTGGAATCCGAACCACGGTGGAGGCCTGGCATTCCCCACATTCACAAGATGTCTTGTAAGAGGTGAAGGAAGGGTTTGGTAATCAGATAAATCTATGCCGGGACCGAGGATTGAACCCCGGCCGTCAGCACAGAAGTCTGACACCTTACCCCTAGACCACCAGGTCACCTTTTTGGTGCCTTATACCATAGGTGAATATGTTAGATGCGCGGGTATCGACGCAGAGGGTCGAGATACGTATTTCACTGATATGCGGTCATACTGACCGTGATATCCGAAACATACACTTTACGGGCACACGAGGAGGAAGGTGAATTTTATGTAGCTTCCTCAGAACTAACCTTGAAGATAGGAGAATATTCACTGGATTATTCTTAATCTCAAGACCCCTCTTTGGTGCACCTGGCAGGGGTTCAGCCAAGTCCTGCCGTTGAAGCAAACCAACTTAGCAATCGTCCCCACACCCCAAAAATCTGAAAGTGGCCCTGGGTCGATTCCACCAGAGAGCGTCTAAGATGTTTAGTATGTTTGTGTGAGAGTCCATTCTATTACCTAAGAAGTTGTGTGTCCTTGTGGTTAAGTTAGTTTGTAAGTCGTGTGCTGATACGACATAACAGTTTAGTGAAAACTGGGTTGTGCGAGAGTATCCGCTCTAAGAATCACACGCATGTTTCTTTGCACACTTTCGGTCAGCATTCATTCACCTAAAAAAATTGTTAAAAATGCATTGCATAGTTATAAGTATCTTGAGGTCTTCAATTATTTTGTATGAGCTCGTATCAGTGGACACGCCACCTAAGATGTAAGTAAACCTCCTCTGATATGTCTTTCCAAGAAGACGAGGTCAAAGTTTGAATCCTGGGCGAGTAATTTTTTCTCTCCCTAAATTATTATCCGGTCTCTTTCTCTCTCTCTCATCAGTAGAACGCGGGTATATTTCCTCTAAATTCTAGCGTACTCTTCCCTATCACATTAAGTGTAAATATTTGGATAGTCCGGACGGATAAAATGGCGTAGATACAACAACATAATTATGACGTCAAACCCTCATGAAAATTCAAGAATAATATATACATTCTCTTGTTCAAGGTCACTTAATACAGTTGCTCTGATCTTCTTATCAAAATAACAGAGAATACATGGTACGTCACAATTGTACTTGTTTTCTCGTTTATTCGGGAGCAGTGGTTTCCAAAAGGTGTGCCGTGGTACACCAGTATGCCTCTAAATTTAATAGGTGTGCCGCAAAGTTATCTCATTTATATATTAATTTTTTTAAATAAAATAAGAGAAAAAGTTCGAAAGCTTTAAATATATTTACTATTAAAAGAATTTAATGACTTACAATCAAAGAGTTGAGTAATTAATGAGACTCTTGCCGCTTCTTAAATTAAAGTTCAACTCGCGGTCGAATATAACACCTGCATTTCCTGTTCAACTGAGAGAAGTTTCTGCGCATGCGCATGTTCGGATCTCCCGTAGTGACACCTACTTGAACGTCCAGTGTGCCGCACGAAAAATAAGGCTGAAAATCACTGATCCATTTTGAATAGGTATCAAAAAACTTAAAAAGTCATATAAGTAAACTACCATTTAATAATTTTTCCTCAGTAAAAAAATAAATATAATAATCGTATGAAATACTTGCAAATACACATTTTAAAATAAAATTGTTTAAGCCAATTAATGTCACCCCCCTTCCCCCATCGAAAATCAGTCTTTTGTAAGCCACCATATTTTTAAATTTGATGCTAAAGTAAAAATCCATCACAATTAGGCCTTTAGATATGAACTCGATTAGCTCGCCAGGGGCTCCGCCCCAAACCCCCACGAGTTTTCTTTACAAGGGATGTAAACTAATGTAATTCCAGAGCTGTCATTTGATAATATTACCGTTTAGCCACAAGAGACCTCCAAAGAAAGGTTCACACAAACTTTAAAATTTCTCCGACATTTTGATTTTTTTGAAGGTTAAAATTTATTTTTTTAACTTTTAGAATTTTCCCGTCGGTTACAAGCTAGAAGCTAAAAGTTCACCAAATTTTAAGTTTATAGCTCATCTGGAAGTGGGTAAACATTAATGTTAGCGAGTGAGTGAGTCAGCCATGTGGCTTTGAGTATAATAATATAATATGAATATAATATCAAATTTGAATAAAATCCGTTAAGGTGGGAATGTAGGAGACGCGAGAAAAGGTAAGAATTTTTCTTATCAAAACGTTTTTCTTGTAGAAATAAATAAAATATTAGCTCCAGTATAAATATAAGTTTAATTTTCTCCACGTGGTGATATCAACAGTCGAATATCTGTCGAGGATATCCTGGAATTTAATGACAAGATTTCTCTCTTCATTTAAAGTTTCTCGTCTAATGCCGCTGTGATTATGACAGATATTCAACAAATGTTGATATCACCACGTGGAGAAAATTAAGCCCTATGTTTCTACTGGGCAATATTTTATTTATTTCGACAAAAAAAATTCAATAAAAACTGCAAGGTCACAGGGGTTTTTCTCCCATTCCATACACCCCCAAATCAAACCTTTTAGGCTGTAGCCCCGGATAGAGGCAGAATTGAAAGCCTCATATTTTGAGTTCAGTGGGGCACATACAACTTTTAGATCTGTCATAATGTCGAGATCAATAATTTGCATTATTTAAATACTTTCTAATAAAGTAAAACAGATAAAGACCTGAGTAATCTTATCGATAAGTTATATTAAATTTAATAGCTTTGTAAATCTGTGACCATAATGACTGTCTTTTATGTCATGTTTACATAATCAGGTGAGTTAGCGGCAGTTGGATTGCTCCGTGGCGATATACTACCCTCGTTACCGCTAGCTCTTGAGCAAGCTCCGCGGCACGAGGCTAACTGGAATGTACCACTTATTATAGCGACTTGTCAACACAACAAACCATAATACGCTTTAGGGCTGGATTTAAGAAAAGGTGTAGCGTGCCTTAATTCATAGCACAATATAATAAGGATAATTAATAGTATGAATAAAATACAAAACCATATAATCATTAGTTTATCTAAATAATCAGAACGAGTTGGATCAATTTAAATTTAACACACTGTTATAAATACAATAAATTTTTTTTTTATATTATAAAGGCTATTTAATAACGACTTAGTCTAAATAGGATGATTTAAATAAAGAATACCATCATTAACGTGTATAGAGGATAGAATAACCAGAGTGATATATCAATATTCACCACTAATGACCCCCACCCCCTTCCACCAAGGTACCCGGCAAAAATTCGAACCTCGACCTACAATTTAGTTTGTTGTGAGCCGGTACCTAAGACTTCGTGAACAATGTTTGAGCGTCTCAACCTATATGACATAAAATACGGAAACAAAGAATAACTAACCATCAATATAATAATTTAAGATTGTTTTAGTTTAGTAAAATGTCTCCATCTTCCTCCAATTTCTTTCTTGGCCTTCCTTGCGGTATTTTTCCTACATACTTCATCTTCATCATTCTCTTTGGCATCTCCTCTTCGTTTTTCATTATGTGTCCACATCATCTCATCCTTATTTTAATAATATAAGTAATAAATGGTACGGTGCCCCACACAGTCTCTCTCTCTCTCACTTTTATCTTATACTAAACATTTACTACAAAATCGTAAGATTTGTGAAGCGAAATAATAGGTCTATACATTCTTATAGAAACATTAAACCAAAGATCATAAATGAAATAATAAACACTGTTACTTACTCTATGGCATTAGGAACACTGTTACAGAAAAACTGAGAAACGAGAAAAATCTTTGTCCACCAAAGAGTATAGGAATCAAATTCATTCAAGAACTGAATTAAAAAGTATATATATATTCGATTAAAGTTCAGAAACTATTGGTTTTATAAAAATATATTTCAAATGAAAGATTTTTATCCTTTATGGTAGACTACTACAAATTTATAATGGTCTAAGTTACATCGTATATCAAATAGTGGCGGAGGAACGATGAAATTTGAAAAATTTCCCTATGTAAAATATCTTCAACATAATTTTCATGAAAAAATGAGAATTGCCATCTTTTTTGTAATAACAAAAAATAAAAATAAATAAAAATCGCTAAAGCGAATTTCGAGAAAAATCAATATTTTTATTTTTACTGCAGTACAACCTTTAAATTTAGGGTTAGACATGTAATTCCAAAAACCCCTCCGGGTTACCTTATGAAAGCCCCAGATACCAAGCTAGAGGCCAATCGGTTAAATAGTTTCGGCTCTTAACCCAACGGCATTGGTTTCAGGGGGTCATGAAACGTCGACAATCATCAAAATATTGAGTTCCATTTTTTCGATGATCACAATACTTTCTCTACAAGGTGTCGAGAGAAAGTAAAAAGTACAAAAGTTAATATCGCACAAGCATTTATTTACCTCAAATTAAAAGACTATAAATATCACGACCTATTAAGATAGAGGTATGAAACTAATAATAATTCAAATACTCACTTAGTCTTTACCAGGGGGCGCAAGTGATGTATTCATATCTTCTTAATTAAAGCGACATTACTACTTTCAGCTCATTTTCAAACTCTGGTTTGATAACCAAACCGTGAAACAAAGAAGAAACGAGAATTGTTATTTATTGAATATGAGCCACGACTCGCTTTTTCTAGTTGGGTTGATACCAAATTCGAAGTGTGCATGTTAATTCAGTTGAAGTTTCTCATAAATGCAGGCATTTTAAAAGAGAGCTATCAATAATCTAACTCAATGTAGTCTAATCACACCTATTGTCGATATTAACAAAAGAATGAGGGTAGGAAGAAAATTTGCCAAGTGGTAGAAGTTGTGTCTTGCAAATAAAAACACAGCAAATGATAAATGTATAGGCCTCGAACAAATTACAAACCAAGTATATCAACGTGCGAATTTACAAATAATGTAGTAAAAGAGAAGCTTTATAAATACTAGCGGTACTTACGGATACTTATGTTTCACAAACACACCAAAGATGAGGCTCACTTACCTGCAAACATAAAAACATTTAAATATTAGGACTTTAATTAAGAATCCTTCAACATTTAAAATGGTAATAAATAATTAAAAGTATAAAAGTGATATCAATATTAGTAGGGGTGTACGAAGTACACTTTTTCAATTCGAAGCATACTCGAATCGAATATATGAAATATTTTCGAAACAAATTTAAGTTCAAATAGGTTTTTGTTAGTTTTTTACACTAGAAAAATATATTATATTGTTGTTTAAACTTTATGTATTGAAATTACTTAGAAAATGTTTTATTGTACTTATTGTTGCTAATGGTGACCTGGTGGTCTAGGGGTAAGGTGTCAGACTTCTATGCTGGCGGCCGGGGTTCAATCCTGGTCCCGGCAAAGATTTATCTGATTACCAAACCCTTCCTTCACCTCTAACAAGACATCTTGTGAATGTGGGGAATGCCAGGCCTCCACCGTGGTTCGGATTCCACGTTAAACTGTAGGTCCTTCCATTTCATCTCACAATCACCCTACCATTACACATTAGCGTAAGTGCGTATAACCCGAATGGGTAGTAAGACGCGGTGCTAATAATAATATTGTTGCTATATTTTATTTTAATCTAATAAATCAAATTATATTAAAACTTAAATTCAATTACTTTTTTTATATTTTTCTGAATAAAAATAGTTTTATATCACATATAAAAGGCAGATTTATGTCCAATGGTTGGTATTTGTAGCTTCCAAGGTTACGCTTGAAACTAACAAAACGCCGTGACGTGTTCTAGGAGGCAATACTACGAGCAGAGCTGCTGTGCAGGCAGTATCTCGCCGCCTGATGGCAGATATTGCTTTTACATAGCCATCTCCTGGAGACATCTTCTAGATAGAAGATGGACAACCGATGCCCCAAATTATGTTTGGATATTATGGCCGATAACTATGTTATACAAACAGTCCTAAACCAGGATTCAAGCACAAGAACCTCTCAGAGGAACTCATGCCTCTTAATTATGTGAGTCATTACTTTACATACAGTATCGTCTAATTATAATAGGAAGGGCCTTATATGAGAAATGGGGGAAAAAGTAGATCTACTTTTACGCATCCATACGTTATATCATGTGATCTACAGCTGTCACTTTTGATATACATTGTCAATACATATCTAATAATAATGATAATATAGTAAAATGTTATCAATGTTGGCTGAAGAAGGCTATTGTTATTAAAAACTGGACAAAGGTTTGATTTACCATAAATGTTGTTATAGTTACGTCACAAAGTAGCGCAACCAACAGTAAGCTGTTGGCCGATTATTTCTTTCTAGGTTCGCGCAATGTTTTTATTTACTTCTCCTTGCTACAGAGAACATTAACTGTGATCACTTGTCTTCTCCATAAACGAGCAACTATATCTATTATGAGGTAATTATAATCATTCAGGCTGTCGGCGTATTTACACTAATGAAAGTAAGGATGAGAAAGTAACATTTTAGATAAAAGTACCTACATTTGCTTGGAGAGTGTGTCATTCCATTTAGGAAGAGGAAAACCTCCGAGTACACCCGACCGGGATTAAACCTGAACATTCTAGTCAGCGGAAAATCAACTAAACGATAATGGCGTCTTAGTCAAACCTGATCAGCTGTTGAGGTTGTCTAGGTATAAATTAAGTCGTTAAATAGAAGTGAAAACTTAATCACTCTAGACGTTACCCTCGTAATATACTGGACTATCGTTGACGATAGGGGTTTGAGTCTCGGTCAGATGTACCGAGGGTGATTCTTCCTAAATGATTTTATTCTCTACCCTCATTTAAATGTGGGTACACTTCCTCTTATTTCAACCTTATTTTTACCTAATACAGCATAGTTAGTACACATGCGTGTTACCGAACGGATAGCAAGACGCGGCAACAAAAAATAAGAACAGCTAGTTAAATTAAATGTAGGCCTACTAAACAGTGGTGGCCTGGCGGTCTAGGGGTAAGGTGTCTGACTTCTGGGTTTTGGGGGTCCAGGGTTCAATCCTTGGTCCCGGCACAAATTTATCTGATTGCCAAACCCTTCCTTCACCTCTGACAAGACGTGTATTAATCACAACTTGTGAATGTGGGAATGCTAGCTCTCCACCGTGGTTCGGATTCCACGTTAAACTGTAGGTCCTTCATTTAATCTCACAATCACCCTACCATTACACATTAGCGTAAGTGCGTATAACCCGAACGGGTAGTAAGACGCGGTGGTGTAAATAATATAATAATAATATATAATAATAATAATATAATAATAATAATAATAATAATAAACATTAATTTCTCGCGCCTGCGCACAGTCATCGACCAACATTGATCACTTTCTCTATTTGAGAAGTTAACATTATTTCCCTGTCAGTTAATAACAACCAACTCGTTAAGAGTTTGTTTGACCGTCTGGTGTGTCGCAAGTCGCGGAGAAAGGGAAAACCACTCGACCAGTGTGTACCTGTATTATGTCATGTGTGGTAACCGTAACACGCCGTAACAAGAGTTGGAATGTGTGTGGCGACGGCAGATTTGGAGCAGCCGACAGAGAAACTGTGGACCCCGGAGAAGTGGGTCAAGGCCGCTTGCTTGGCCAACTAGCAACAATCTCGGTGCAAGTCACGGCTGGTTTGGATTGTATTAGGGGTGGTTCCTTCCGTCCCAGGGGTTCAACGAGGGAGGGATTAATAGTCGAGGTCAGTTATGCATTATTGGACAAAATAAATAAAATATTACCTCAATAGATCTGTTTCGTTTAATTGTCTAAACTTGGTGATATCAACATTGTTGAATATATGTCACGGGCGTCGCGTATTTTGGCCAAGACTTTGTTCTCCTCATTTGAAAGTCCTGTTAAAGTCCACTATGCTCACAACAAATGTTCACAAACTTTTGTGATTAACAGTGAAGTGAATTAAATTAAAAGTAATATCATTTTCTACGAAGATTTTTATTTTACTGTTCCAGAAAATTCTTTATTATAAAAACTGTAAAAACACGTAAATCATTTACTTGAAAGTGAATAACCTCACACTTCTGTATTTCTTACAATAATGGAAATTCTGAAGCTTCGAAACCACTCAAACAATCTCCAACTTAAAATGCTCTGGTGTGACCCAGTTAAGAAAATTACTTTATTTATTTGAGGATCTATGTTTTTAACCGTTTACTTTGTTCTCTGAATTGCAACATTTCACGTGAGATTTTCAATGAAACTGAACTAATGTCACCTTTTTATTTATTTTTACTATGAAACATAAAATGTAATATTTTTAATGCTGCGGGGATACGTTTAAATTATTCATATCTATTTCAGCGTGAACAATACTTTTAAATAACAAAACATTTTAAAAATAACATGTCATGAGGCGACACACTTGTTTAAATTGTTAACGTGTATTATGAAATAAACTCAATTTTTTTAAATTTATTTTTTATCGAAATAAAATCTATAGGTACCATTCTTCCAAACAGAAAGATACCTCAATTAGATTAATACAAGACCCAATCAGTAAAATTGAATGTATTTCATGAGATACTTTAGGGCTAATAACTAACAATCGTTGCACAGGCTAGCCAGCATCAGGGTGAAGGAACGAACGTTATTATACCCCCTCCCCCCCTAAGAACATGAAACGAGTTATGCCCAACATATGTTCACCATTGAAAAAAATAAAGCTAAAAATATATATAGTTTACAAATTGCAAAAATATTCAAAATCAAAGCCACAACTTCATAAAACAACAATTTATTTAGGTTGATTTTTTTCCTAGCGTTCCACCACAACAATCTTAATTTTCTAATTATTTAAAAGTAAAAGCATTCATTTCAAGGATTTTATATAAAAGTAAAGAAATTTTGAATATCAAAGCCGTAATTTCAGAAAACTATTTTCACCGTTCAACTAAACATATTTAAATGTTATTGACTAAGTGAAAGCTTCTATGTAGAAGATGATATGATGAATGATCTGGAATTTATAAATCTCCATTTCTATAATCTAAAGCGATGTAATTGCGACATACGTTTTATCAAAAGGAACGAGATAAGAGTAAATTTGTAATCAATATTTTTCCGAAAAGAGGATAGCGGTTAGTTTTTCAGATTATATTTTAAGCTAAATAAAAACACCTCAGGATAACCTGGATAGTCCCTGGTAGAGCATTGACACAAGTCCAAAGGTCTCGGATTCAAGTCTCGTGTGCAGGTGTCATTTGTAAACATACTTTTGAATCATTTTTGTGAATGACACATGGAATTAGTCAAATATTACGTTATTTTAATATCTTTAGAGACTCTCTTTCATCAGCTGTCAGACACCTTGGCTTAGTCGATAACGTGTCTGCTCAGTAAGCTGCTGATAGTACCGAGTTCGATTCCCAACATGGATGAAAAATGTATCATTGGTGGAATGAATGTTTCTCCTTTATAAGTGATGAGTTAACGGCCAGGGGGCTGGGTGTTGTGTCTGTCCTAGGATACGGTAATTTAGACGGAGGATGTGGCCTACAAGGATGTATGAGTAACGTTAAGAGAGTCCTACAAAGAGCAACAGAATTGATGCTTGTAAAACTATACGATAATAATAATACTAGTAATAATAACGAGCTATTAGTCGACCGCCGACCTTGTACGACAACGTTCCACTTGATCTGATCCTGACCTTGAACATCGTTAGGACAGCGATCCCATCCCGCTAAGGATCTCGAACATAAAATACGACAAAAAAAACAGACAAATCCGTCTCAGACTAACGGATCTACATCCAGTAAACCTAGTCAGGTGTGAGAACGGAACGAATCTGAGGTCCCTGACGACCTCCCTCGAAAGCCTGTCCTGTCAGTCGGGCCACAACGCATCAACTACTCCTGCCAGGTGCAAGTTCTGAGCTGGCGAACAAAGGCGGGATTAAGTTAGATTTGAAAACGACAGTTCAGTGTCAAAAATAGTGCATAATGCGGCTGAGCAAAGCCGGGATATTGTTTCACCATGCGTCAATGGATAACCGCCGTGAAGGACATTCCGAGCAAGACAGGAAAATTACCAATAGGTTCAGCTTTGTAGATTTCAAGGAAGTGCACAAACATTTGGATGGAGAGAAGATGGGAAAACCTTGGTGATAAATCACGCGCGAGAAAACATCCCAATGTACCTAACGGAAATTCGAACCCCAATCACTTCTCCAGTATATTAAGCTTCACGGTTCAACCCCACCCGAAGCGGGTATTTCTTCGCATTATCTCAGGTGAAAACGATTCACAAGTTCCGTGTTGAGTCTCCAAGACTAAGAGTTGGTTTCCCCCCTTTAAAATAGTAATTCCCACTCTCTATAAACCTCCTTTCCGAAAACGGTTTGCACCGGTTCACCTTCCCATTTCCGTTCTATCTTGCGTTACATCGTAAAATTCCAACGTCCCTCCGACGAGACATTGGGCAAAACCGTCGCGGGACTACCCTGACCTTCACACAGATAGAAATATTATTATTATTATTATTATTTTATATTATTATTATTATTAGCACCGCGTCTTACTACCCGTTAGGGCTATACACACACTAATGTGTAATGGTAGGGTGATTGTGAGATGAAATGGAGGACCTACAGTTTAACGTGGGATCCGAACCACGGGGGGGCCTGGCATTCCCCACATTCACAAGATGTCTTGTCAGAGGTGAAGGAAGGGTTTGGTAATCAGATAAATTGTGCCGGGACCGAGGATTGAACCCCGGACTCCCAGCACAGAAGTCCACACCTTACCCCTAGACCACGATACGAAATAAACACCAGAATGAGTATTATTAGTTTTTACAGCGTCTTACTACCCGTTCAAGTTATACGCATAGGTACTCATAATGCTAATGCGTTAGATATGAGATAGGTTAAATTTAGATTAAGTTATCCGCATTTAAGTGGAAAGTGTAAAACATTTTAGGAGAAACAGCCTTCAATACACGCAACCGGGATTCAAACCTTATCTTCCAGTTATCGGTAGGCCAGTATCTTGCGAAAGTGACGCGTTAGACCATTTAATTAACGAAGCGGGTACTTGAATAATAAAAGAGACACACAGTTTTTTTAAAAACTAACTTGAAATTAGAACCGACACAACACTCAGCCCCCGGCCGTTAATTCATCACTATGAACAACAAACCTACATTTCCCTAACGATGCCGGGAATCGAACATAGGACCCTTAGTTCATTAGACAGACACGATACAGACTAAGCTAGGGTGTCTGAATGACACACACACAAAACATTTTAGTATCTCGAGATCTTAAGTCACGTTCTTAAACAAAGTAGCATAGAAAAGATGAGGTAATTCAGTGTCCTTAACATTTCAACAGAAAGAGAGGGGAAGTCCAAATGATTAGTTCGTCTATTACTCTAATTGACGTGCATGACGGTGATAAAGGCACGGGGTTTTATTTGTAACGAAACAATCGTTACCGCTTTTTTTTTTATCAAGGACGCTATTTAAAATGTAATAGACGACTTCTCAAATATTTCATTTAATGGCGTCCAATGTAGTTTGAAAGTTTATGACCGTGAATTATTGTTAACAACGTTTAGAATTCAAAAGCAACTTTTCATGGTACTCATTTTAGATTTAGGTTGACTTCTATTGCTGCTTTAAGATTTTACTTTTAAATTCAATAAACATGTTAACATTTATAAATTATATTATTTTATCATAAATTTAGTTAAATTTTAAATATTGGTTTAGTGACAGAACGAGCTACTGTAGATGTATGTATTCATAATTCCAAAATAGTTATTTTAAATTTCTAGAAATAATGATACGGTGCAGACTTGATTGCTACTTTATTTATCTATTAGTATTATTACTATCATCATTATCATCATCATCATCATCATCATCACACACCAGTCTTACTACCCATTTGGGCTGTACACACTACTTTAACTAACTATAGAGAAATTTACGCTTAAGATATGTGAAACTTGATAGTAAACATGCGCCTGCATAAGAATGAATTGTAATCAAATTATATAAAGTAAATTTCAAAATATAGATTTTTTTCTCTTTCGGCTTTGATTTTAGGATAATAATATTGCGTGTCTGGGATACATCATTCGTAGCCCAGTTTGTGGAAATATTATCTAGTACTAATGTACCGTTGTCCAGGGGACGCCCCCTGGAATGTACTAATCGGACACCTCTTCAGTGGAGGCTCTTTCCATGCCCAATGAGATGAGGTGATGGTGACCGTGAGTATGATGGTGACAGTGAGTATGATGGTGACAGTGAGTATGATGGTGACGTGAGTATGATGGTGACAGTGAGTATGATGGTGACAGTGAGTATGATGGTGACAGTGAGTATGATGGTGACCCGTGAGTATGATGGTGACAGTGAGTATGATGGTTACAGTGATTATGTAGCGAGAAACGTAAAGCAGTAATAGGGGCTAAATGATGCCTTTATTTTGCCGTAACTAAGGTTTGAGTTGGGGGGGGCGGCATTATGTGTGTCATTAAATGCGAAGTGGTCGGAGTTTCCCTAACTATAATTGTTGTACCAAGCACTCGTAGATATGATAACTAATGTGGGCGTGACTACCGGGGGTTATATATGTGCCTCCAGAATCCAGCGTTATTTAGAAATTGGTTGACTTTAGAAATGGAGTGAAATGATGGTAACGAATTTGCTTATATTATATAGTTTTATAATCTAAAAAATAAATCACGAAGAAATGAAATCAGCTCCCTCGAAATAGCCTTTAGTTTCTGAGAACAAGAAATTGGCCATTGTTATAGCTCAGCCTCCCCTAGCAAATATAGTCATTTTTAAACAAGATAATAAGGAAAATTTTAGTGCAAAAAATTCGATCGTGTGGTCCCATTTCCTAATAATCCTCGTCGATCCGCGGCAATCCTCGTCGAAACTCAGCGCAATTCCTCGGTCGATATCGCCGCATATCTCGTCGACTCCGCGGCAAAATCCTCGGTCGATCATCGCGGCAATCCTTCGGTCGATTCGCTAGGCAATCCTCGTCGATCTCGCGGCAATCCTCAGTCGATCTCGCGGCAATCCTCGGTCGATCTCCGGCAATCCTCAGTCGATCTCACGGCAATCCTCAGTCGATCTCGCGGCAATCCTAAGTCGATCTCGCGGCAATCCTAAGTCGATCTCGCGGCAATCCTCAGTTGATCTCACGGAAATCCTCAGTCAATCTCGCGGAAATCGCGAAATCGATCTAATCGCAATTTTAAGTCGATTTCATGGCATTTTTCAGTCGATCTTTGAGTATTTCAAGCTATCAAATTTCTCTAGTACTTTCAAATAATATTTGAGTGTGAACTAAATAACCTAGATCACTCATTATCAATAGTATTAATAGAAAATTAAATAGTTTAATATGGAAATGCACATTTTATTTATTCTATTTTATTTCTATAAAGGATGGGACATGAGTATTTTAGGAAAGCCTTAATTTAAGGAATAAATGATACAATATAAGATGTATAGACCATAAAAAAAGAAGCTAAAGTAGAGTGAAGAAACAATGGATGATAAGTTTGTAAGTCGGTCAGGGCCCAAAAGGTAGTTTTAAAGCTGCATAGCGACTGTTCCTTGCAGAAATAGCGCAGTGTGATATTTCCCTCGGAGAAGACAAAACGCTCGAGGATAAAGAATGACGTGGGCAGGAGTAAGATAATTTCCAAGTCCTCAATAAAATGGCACCCAATGAGGGAGCGGCGAGTGTATTATGTCAGCGGCCAAACAAGGCCCACGGCAATGGCACGAACTACTCGGTGTGAGTCTTGTATTACACTTCCTGGTGGTCAGGGAGTCTGAGGTGTGCGATATGAGCTGGACATCTCGCCTTGTTGTTTGTTCCTCCAAATGTGTGGCTTAATTTTGACAAAATGTGGCAGATACAATCTTTGAGCCAGGGCAAAGCAAAGTATATATAGGTTTTTTTATTTAATTTCTGCTGTGGCTCCAGGTACAAATACACATACGAAGGGGCAGAGAGACAAACATACGAGGTAGACAGACAGACATACAAAGGGGTAAAAATACAGACATACAAAGGGTTAAACAGACAAAAATACAAAGGAAAAGACAGACATGCATACATACATACGAAGGGGTAGACAGAGATAATGGTAGCACCCACTTTTTTTTAGTATGGGGGGGAGAGCTTATAGGATGTCAAGCCTCATCATTATCTCGAGGTCGAGTAATTTAGTTATTTAAATACTTTCTCTATATGAGAAAGTATAAAATCAGTGATGATAATATGTATTATAAACTCCTTTAGTTATCGAATCTTAACAACCCTGACAATCATTCTTGCTTCAGAGTGTGTAGAACGGGGTTCGATGACAGCCTGTTGTACTGGACGGTGTAGTTCCTCTGACTCATCTATCTCCTGCCTTTTCAATATTCTCTCTTTCGGCCTGAACCGCTAACATATTATAGAAGTACCGGTGAATCAATCGGTTGTCAGAAGGCGACAGGTGACGTCACTGGTTACACCTGATTGCGTGATTAGCCTGGTTTCGCTCGCCCCGGGCGACTGTTACATGGGCTATCATCCAAATGAAGACCACATGACACATTCAACCCAACACTTAGTTTCACGCTGAGCAGACTGTTGTATAGACTAAGCAGCTTATATTTTAAGAAGTAAATACATGGAGATGTGTAAACGAACTTCAAAAGCCCAGCTCCCAGTGTCAAACCTTGAGTTTATTTGGAATTGACAGTTCAATAACCATTTTGAAAATACAAACAAGTTTTTTACAGTCAACATTGATATTATTTTACTATATTATTATTGTTATGCTATAGTTATCAACAATATCCATCAAAAGTAAAAGCTGCAAGGCACATGAATTGACGTATGGATACATGAGAATAGATGTTACTTTTATAGCTTCTTATAAATATTGGACTGTGCAACAAAAGATTGACCCGTTTCAGTGGACGAATGGTCTATGGCGTCACTCTCGTGTTAAGACTGGTCTGCTGATGACGGGGATTCGGAGTTCGAATCTTGGTCAGGCGTAGTGTGGGTGGTTTGCCCAAAACGGTTTATCACTCGCTTTTCACACAAATGCGAGTATATTACCTCTAAAATGCTTCCTTCCTCATTCCTAGCCTCAATATAGTAATTATCATAGATGTATAAACTGGCCAGGTAGTAAGACGCGGTGATAAAAAAAAACACAGCAGATTGCTAATTATTTTAAACATCATAAAAATAGTTGATGGAAACAATTTTACACAATAAAGATTTTCAGTTTTAATTTGGAAAAGGGGGTGGGTGCAATAAAAGTGAAGGCGACTTACACAAGTACTATCTCAATGGGTGTGTAGACTTGTAACATACTTGTGTAAGAATGAGTGTATTACACACATTATAACAACGTAAGAACAGGTCTATTCAGATAATGGCATTGGTATCTGATATCTGCTAAGTAATCCACCGCAAATTACAATCAGAAACACTTTCTCACCATAAACTGTAAAGGAGGTTACCAACCAACAGAAGTGAAATGTAGACAGCAGGCAAGAGATTGGGCCGGAATGCAAGGTCACTAACACTGGCAGGACATGCCGCGACTATGTCCGTTTCCTGCGCAGTCGTCAGGCGAGTGCGACCAAACCAGGGCGTGGGAACTGCCTTCAAAGGAAACTAGGACACACCGGCACTTGTTGATGCGCCGTTGTTTGTCGTTAATACATGCGACATCGATGTGATTGAACGATAACTTTATCTACACCTGCAGCTACTACTGAATGTTCTGACATAGGGGCTTGGGTATGAATCCTGGACAGGTATAGTGAGGGCACTGCTTTTCATAAATAGTTTACCACGCTCCTTCCAAGCAAATTCATGCACATTTCATTCCCTCATCCCTACCCCAATACGGCGATACCCGGAGATGACGGCGATATACAATAGTTTAAAATAATATGAATTCGATTTACGTCTTTCTAACATAGGGCTGTACTAACCAAAGTAAATATAATAATGGGGGTGAGCTGGTGGTCCAGGGGAAGATGTCAGACTACTGTACTGGGGTCCGGGGTTCAATCCTCGGTCCCGGCACAGATTTATCTGATTACCAAACCTTCCTCACCTCTGACAAGACGTGTATTAATCACAACTTGTGAATGGGGGGAAATTTCCAGGCTCCACGTGTTCGGATCCCACGTTAAACTGTAGGTCCTCCATTTCATCTCTCAATCACCTACCATTACACATTATCGTAAGTGCGTATAACCCGAACGGGTAGTAAGACGCGGGTATAGAAAGTAGGTGACAAGACAACACTGTGCATGCTTGGTCTCACTTATATTCGCGTCTTAGTTGATCATACTAAGCTTGTGTTCACATCTCTCTGACTAGGGGTGAAAGGTTAGTTAGTGCTGGTGGGCTGATTTGTAAACCCCGTGCTGACATAAGACATATACATTGTACTACTAGATAACACATATTTTGTACATGATTTAATTCCAAACATTGCAGGTAATAAGTGACTTAAGCAAGCTAACGTAACTCATCTTAAATTAGTTGAAAAGTGACACTGTACACGGGAATCGAACACGGTTCAAGTGCCATTTTTAAACTAATTTAAATAGATGAAATGTAGTTCCTCCCTATGGACTGTCCCATTATTACAATGCTTTACAACCTGTCGGTTGATATTCAATATACCTTAGGTTATCAATATGAAAAGGGTAACATTTAAATAAAACGCACCAGCATTCACCCAACTCAAAGTAACCCCGGTTAAGAGAGCCGAGCTGCAGAGTCGTCAGCATGACTCGTGTGGCAAGGTAGCAAGGCCGGGAGGGAGGGGATGAAACGGGTCAATGTCTCTGGGACCTCCTAAAGGTCACGCCACACAACGCAGGGTCAGAGCGAGATCTCGCAAACACTGGATCCCACTTACTGACTCGTTTCCCTCTCTCTCTCTCTTATAATTATAGGAGGAAAGGTGATTAACACGATTAAATTCACGCGACCCCCTTAGCTTAGTTGGTAGCAGGCTTCCTAATAAACTGAGAGTCTCGGGTTCAATTCTCGGCATAGTAAAACAAAAGTATAGTCCGGCTTACCCAATCACAGCGGTGAAATGACAACCAGGGGAATAGATATTGTGTCAGTTATAGACTTAAGTTTGTTTGTAAGTCGTGTTCTGTTAAACTCTTCGGGAAATTACACTACTATAAAGCCACACGGCTGACTTACTTGCTGACATTAATGTTTACCCACTTCTAGATGACTAGAAACTTGAAATTTGGCAAAATTATAGCTTCTAGCCTGTAACTGACGGGAAAATTCCAAAAAAGTTAAAAATTGTAATTTTTAACCCCCGAAACAATTCAAAATGTCGGAGCTATTTTAGAGTCGGTGTGGACCTTTCTTTGGAGGTCTCTTGTGGCTAAACGGTAAGACCTATCAAAAAACGGCTCTGGAATTACATTAGTTTACATTCACTTGCAAAGAAAACTCGCTGAGAACGCGAGCGAACGAGTTTCCCTTCTAAAGTTAATTAATAATTTATGATTGCGTGATACCGATAGTAAGAATAATATAATCGAACCAAGTTATGTTGAGCCGCAACGGTGGGCATGCAGACTCATTGAGACTGTGACCCGCTTGAGTGGCCGAATGGTCTAAGGCACTACTCTCACGATAGACTCAACTGCCAAAGACGGTGATATCGGGGTTCGATCTTAGTCGAGTGCACTGGGAGTGGTTTTCCCCAAATGATTTCATACTCTCCCTCCATATATCTACTCAAAAATCATAACCTTCTTTCTCCCTAACAAATTAGCGTAAATATGCGGATAGTGAAGACGGATGGTACATCACAGTTCACAAAAACACACACAAAAATATTTTTGACAGCGAGGAAAAGAAACAGTTGAAGTAAGATATGCGTATCAATGTTATGGGCTATGAATTTATCAACATTTTAGTTACGAAATATGGATCGATCGAGACATTTTTAAACTGGTTCCTAAATAAGTTTACACATGTGAAACAAACTAATAGGGATCTGTTAAAAATAGTATTTAAGAGAATGAGGTAGCGAGGAAATGCTCTGAATAATAAATTAATTGAAAGGTTAAAGCAATAAATCGCTTTAAGTGTTTTATTAACCAGTTTCCACAAAGATGATGATATCATAGTATCAAGCAAATTGGTATCGCGGTGAAACAGGATCGTTACAAAAGATACTTTTATATTTTACGACGTCAAATAATATGTTCTGAAACTATCATTCGACAAATAGTATCAATGACCATAAATTAATAAAGTAGTACAGCTACAGTTGTCATTATATCAAGAGCAGATAAAAACAGGTGGTCTTGTTCTAAGACTGCACCTGAATAACTATTTTGAATTAAAAACTAAAAAATATTAGACAACACAATATAGTAGACGCGCGGTCCAAGTGTCAGGCTCGTGTTGTTTGGTTTCATGGTGATGCGGGTTGACCATTTCCCCCCTTAGATTTTTACCACCCTCCCTCCACACAAATGCGGATATATTTACTGTATTATTTATTATTAGCACCACGTCTTACTACCTGTTCGGGTTATACACACTTTGTAATGTTAGGGTGATTGTGAGATGAAATGGAGGACCTACAGTTTAACGTGGAATCCAAACCACGGTGGAGACCTGGCATTCCTCACATTCCCAAGTTGTGATTAATACACGTCTTGTCAGAGGTGAAGGAAGAGTTATATATTATATTTAATGTAAATTCTGCATTTGTAACCTCTGCCACACCGGTCAAATGAATATATATATAATATTTGTGTGTGTGTGTGTGTGTGTGTATGTAGTCCGAATGGGCAGTGAAACAGTGAAGTAAGACAAACATGAACCGACTGACAACAAAAAAAACTAACAAAATTCTACAACAGACACAGTACTCAAAACCCCATTCGTTAATTTATTACTGTGAAATTGCATACATTCTCACATAGCCCATTAGAGCTAGGAACAATTTTGTTTTTTTAAATCAGTCATCAATAAGTTAACTACACTTACATAAAAAAATCAAAGAAAAAGTAGTTGATAATAATCAAATATAAATGCATTACTCAAAAATGTTACAATATTTTTATAGATATTTTTAAAAAAATTCAAATTTAAAAAATCACCATTAGTAAACTAACCTTAAGCTCATGTGCACCATGTAAAATACTTTCCTAAAACCCATTTCAACCAACTCGTTAAAACTATATCCGAAAAATTTCCAAATATAAAAAATCGATAATCAGTCAAGTATTCTTAGCTTTAGGCCTTTAAATATAAATTATGAACGAAATCCATCAAACAATTTCGGAGGTAACCCCAAGTACAGACAGACATGGGATGAAAGACATACATGTAGACAGAAAGACATAGAAAGGGACAGAATGATAGGAAGAACTGTAAGTCCATATACCTATTAAAGATCCCTCACAACCTCTCGAGTGAAAATGCTCACACTTACAATACTTTCTCTAAATGAAGATAATACAGTGACGTGTTCTAGGTTTGAGTCGAGCGTGCACAGATCCGGCCAAACATTCCCACCTGGAATCAGGTTTATCAGGTCCAACAGCTCAATCAAAACTAAACTGGTTTGTTTAGGTAAATGTTTATTTACAAACGGCTCAGCCCTTTAGCGAGGATCGTTCATCGACCTCAGCCGCGATGTAGAGGTTGATAACAGTGGTGAACTCCGATCCCTCGTGACCAGAATGCACAACCCCTAGTAACGTCTCTGGCAGCTCGTTTCATTGACAGTTTACACAATCAAACTATCCACGACTCAATCTAAGAGGTAAGGATCAGGAGAGTAGTTTTAGAGGACGAGCAATCAAATCAGCGTAGAGAAGAAATTTAAAAACATCCGGTCGAGAATCGAACCTTGACCTATAATCATTGGCATCCCAGATGTCGTAAACCATGTGACCACTTGTGCAGGTCTGGGGGATATTATTTAGGTCGAATGGAGGGGGAGCTGGACGTTTTGATTAATCCACGAATCTGAATTTGGGCAAACACATGCACACACGAGCCTATTATTTTAACCCGAAGGGGACTTAAGCCAAACTAGCAGAGATGATTGCACCTCATGATATAGCCCATGGCCGAGGTTATCGATACACTAATTATATAATTAATATTATATATATATTATATATATAATATATATATATATAACACACACACACACACACCCCTCATCCAGTCTCACCCATATTTACACTATTGGGGTAGATCTGATAAAGGTAGAACTTTAGAATAAACGTACCAGCCTTTGCGTTAGGGGAGAATGTGAACCATTCAGAAAAAAATGAAATTAAAGCACCTCAATTCATCCGATTGGTATTTGAATCCTGATCTCACCGTCACCACCAACGCGATCTAAACGAAACTGACACCTTTGTCCACGCAATCACCGGTGCGGGGTTTTAGAAAGAAACCCAGTAATATCACAGAAAACATTATCCTCAAAGACCCCCCCACTTTCCCCATCTAGTTCCGATCATCGTAATCCCCCCCCCCCCACTTTCTCCACGGTCGTTTTGTTGCGCAACATACGACACAAGAAAGAGAGGAAGACTGGTGTGAAGAGGACAGGGCGATAAATCGCTCGAAAGAGAGCAAACAAAAGGCAACAGACAGCATCAGATTGAGAAGGTAAGTAAGCAAGTCCAACTGTTCCTTCTACCGCCGGGGTTTAAATTACAGTGTACGAGTTCTACCCTCGGGGGCCAGCGACCCGCGGAGGGCAAGAAGAGGTAGGGGGATACTTACACACACACACACACACACACACACACACACGGGCAGTAAGAGAGGGACTCGAGATAGCTTGCATCATCGTTGTGGCTTCCATGAACTTAAGGGTTACGCCAGTTGCTATATAAACTCAGTCACACGCCGAAGACAAGTCACAATTGAATTGTTCTCGTCAGCAAGAAGACAACACAAACAAGAGGATGACGTTTAAGGTAAGGGAGTTCGATCCCAGACTGTGTTTGTATCAAATAGTTTGTGATAGAGTGACTCGTTGTTTCCCTAGGACGGTGTCACACTGTCATATATATTTTATAAAAGTTGTTTGGTAAAATAAATGTGTGACTTCAACTATCCATCAGAGATATTTTATAAATCAATATGTTTTACAAATATTTAGAGAAAAAAATAAAATTGAGAACGTGCACTGTAATTTTATCATAGAAAATTGATAAATATGAAATATTAACCCGGATTAAATGTACAGTGTGAAAATAATAATTTTTTAAACGACACAAACTGCACAACTGGTATATATTTCTCTTTAGTAAATGTATCAACTCTAAGAAATCCAATTAAGTGAAAAATGACAACTGGAACACGGGAATTGAGCCCGGAACCTTTGTATTTACGTACCAATGCTCTAACAGTGAGGCACCCGGTTCGTCTCGTATACAAGGCCATCCTTCAGGCTAGATAGAAAGAAAATGTATTTGATCATAAAACTTTTTGACATGATTGGCGTCAATTTTTGTAATCACATTTGATTATACAATTTTAGTAAAAATGTGATGTGAATGTATTGTACATACATTCAACAAAGGCGGTGTCCAATAATTTGTCATATATATTTTATAAAATAAATATTTATCTTTTGTAAAAGAAATACGAGATTGTGAATGCTACCTCAGATATAGATTCATGCGAGTAGATTTTCAAATCTCAAGTAAATACTAACACATATTTAGATAGTATTTGTTTGGACCGGATTGTGAGGGTGGATATCTCTTTTCTGAGAGTTCAGTCTGATTGTGTTTTTAATTGCTTTGTTTATTTAGTAATTAGTTGTACGTTTTTATATACAATGCTGTTAAGGTGCGGCAGAAGGGAGCGCAAGTAATTTTAAAGTTTTTTATAGAATTGGAATTTTTGGAAAAAATAAATCAAATATTTCTCCAGTAGCAACATAGAGTTTAGTTTTATGCACATGCTAATATCAACAGATCTTGAATATCTGTCAAGAGTGTCCTAGAATTTGTCAAAACATTTTCTGTTTATTTAATAAGTTTTGACAAAATTCCAGGACACCCTTGATAGATATTCAACATCTGTTGATATTAGCATGTGCAGAAAACTAAACTCTATGTTGCTACTGGAGAAATATTTGATTTAGTTTGGCCAAAGAATTTCAATTCTATAAAAACTATAAAAATACTTTCGCTCCTTTAAGCCACACCTTATGCGCCCATCTAACGGCTGATTAACCGAGATTAACACGATTACACTCAGACTGTAAATTGTATCAAGATACGGTTTTGACTCTTGGAAGGACCTAAAGGACGCAAGTAAAAGGATCTGCAAGGTCTGTTTGATTGGTGTTAAATCACAATGTGCAAAAAATAAGCCTGAGTGAGTTCAGTCGGGATCCAACTCCACACCTCTATGAGTAAGAATAATTGACGTCTGAATAAATTAGAGAGATCTATTAACTTTCATGCCAGATAAGGAAGGCTCTTCCTATGAATGTTTAACCATACATTATTCACCCTTGTATTTGTGAAAAATCACACAGCCATTAACTAATAATTCGGTGGATCTTAACAAATTGTTCAAATATTGGATATAAGCATATAAATGTCCACTATCAGGTTTGTGAATACAGGTGGTAGGCCCGCTGCGAGAGATGTCCAAGTCACTCCGTCGTGTCTATGAGATATCAACCAGACTAGATGGAGTGCCACAACATGAGGTGTTCCTCGATGGTATGTCACGAAACACTTTGTAAGATTGTCTTGTTCTTCTGTTACAGCTTTGTCTGCTCGCAGCGGTCGTTGCTGTTGCTAGGGCTGGGGTCGTTGCACCCGCCATCACCTACGCCGCTGGACCAACGTATGCTTCCCACGCCGCCCCCATCGGCTACGCAGCTCATGCTGCCCCCATAGGCTACGCTGCTCATGCTGCCCCCATAGGCTACGCTGCTCCATTGGCTACGCTTCTCATGCTTCCCCCATTGCGTACGCCACCCCCGCCGTAGCTAAAGTGGCCGCTCCCTTGGCCTACGCCACCGGTCCCGCCCTCGCTAAGGTCGCCGTCGACACCGACTTCGACCCTCATCCTCAGTACAGCTACCCTACGACATCCAGGACGCCCTGACCGGTGACTCCAAGAGCCACCACGAGTCCAGGGACGGAGACGTCGTCCAGGGCAGCTACAGCCTGGTGGAGCCAGACGGCACCCGTCGTACCGTCGACTACACCGCCGACCCTCACAACGGATTCAACGCCGTCGTACACAAGGAAGGCGCCGCCGTTGTTAAAGCTGTAGCCCCATGTAGCCACTTACGCCGCCCCCGCTATCACTAAGGTTCACGCCGCTCCCGCCTACGGTTATGCTGCCCCCGCGATTGCTAAGGTCCACGCCGCTCCCGCCTACGGTTACGCCGCTGCCCCTGCCTACGCTCAAGTGCACGCCGCTCCCGCCTACGCTCAAGTGCACGCCGCTCCCACCTACGCTCAAGTGCACGCCGCCCCTGCCTACGCTCAAGTGCACGCCGCCCCCGCCTATGGTTACGCTGCTCCCACTTACGCCAAGGCTGTGGCTCCTGTGGGCTATGCCGCCCCCGTGGCGTACGCCTCCATGGTTATGCCGCCCCCGCTCTCGCTTATAAGCACTATTAAGTCACCCTCCTCCTCCTCATCCTCGGAGAAGGACCAGTGACGTCACAGTCGTCCAGGCGACTGTTACATGTGTGAATGTGTGTTATGTGACTATGTGATATTTGTACCAATATTTAAATAATAAAATATATAAAACCATATATAATGTTGTGCTAAATTGTATCATTATTAGGAGTAAACTATGTATGAAAAATTTATCGAGAACATCTTGTAGAAGAGATTTAAATTTTAAAAGGACAATGGATCGAACGTAATATATTTTTCATAAGTTCAAAAGCTAGGCTCAAAGACCGAGTAAATTAGAAGGATGGGAGTAGCAGGGGTGTTAATGAGGTAAGGAAATGACATACGTAATAATATATTCTATGAATACTTAAAACGTGACGCGATTTTTTTTAACAATAATTCACGGAGTTCTACATAACACTTTTTTTTTTTTTAAATAAAAGCATTTACTTAGAGGACCGTCATATCAAAATTTACAAATATGACAAATAACAGCACTAAAGCGTAGTCAATATGTGTACAGATAAAATGTACATTCCACCGATCCTGAAAGGTCTTACCTTGACAGATTACACTATGACCCTATAATATAATCCAAACCATGGTGAAACCAAACAAGGTAGCAGTCTTACCTTGAGTGATTACACTAGGGCCCTATCTTATAAGCTACACCATAGTGGAACCAAACAAGAGAGAAGTCTTACCTTGAGTGATTACACTATGGCCCTATCTTATAAGCTACACCATAGTGGAACCAAACAAGAGAGAAGTCTTACCTTGAGTGATTACACTATGGGCCTATCTTATAAGATACACCAAAGTGGAACCAAACAAGGTAGAAGTCTTACCTTGAGTGATTACACTATGACCCTATCTTGTAATCTACACCATAGTGGAACCAAACAAGATAGAAGTCTTACCTTAAGTGATTACACTATGGCCCTATCTTATAAGATACACCAAAGTGGAACCAAACAAGGTAGAAGTCTTACCTTGAGTGATTACACTATGACCCTATCTTATAAGATACACCAAAGTGGAACCAAACAAGGTAGAAGTCTTACCTTGAGTGATTGCACTATGACCCTATCTTGTAATCTACACCATAGTGGAACCAAACAAGATAGAAGTCTTACCTTAAGTGATTACACTATGGCCCTATCTTATAAGATACACCAAAGTGGAACCAAACAAGGTAGAAGTCTTACCTTGAGTGATTGCACTATGACCCTATCTTGAAATCTACACCATAGTGGAACCAAACAAGATAGAAGTCTTACCTTGAGTGATCACACTATGGCCCTATCTTATAAGCTACATCATGGTGGAACCAAGAAAGGTAAGTTTGCTATCTTACAGGATAAAGATAAGGACCGACCCTATTAGCTTGTAAGTTGACTGCGTGTTCTGACAACTGCTAGGGTTGTGCGAGGTCCAATTTTTATATTCGAAGATAAGTCGAATATGAAATATTCTCAACATCCAACCAAAGTTGTAGTGTTTTATATCGTTTTAATTTTAAAATAATTGATATGCTATATTTAAATATAAATAAATTTAAACGCTAAATATGATCTATAAAATGTTCTGCATCAAGACTGGTAAATCAATGTGTTATCGGTTATCACACAATAGAATCCAATGGCCTTGTCCTGAGAAAGTTTTTACCTAAATGGCTTCCCACTCTCTCTCCACGCGAATACAAATACATTTATTCTAAAACTCTACCTTCTTCATTCCTACTCCAGTAAGTCAATTAGGTTAAATATCAGCAATACCTATTAAATAACATTAATAATTAAACAAAATTCTCTAAGTGTGTATCATTAGCGATTTATTTTAATTAAATAAAATGAAAAATGACTCCTAAACACGGGAATAAAACCAAGTCTAAGGGTTATTCTTCATCTTAATTTAAGTGAAATAAATTCAAATAAGTCCGTATTCATAACTAAAGTAAATTACCACCTTAATACAAAAATATGTTATAATTTCTAAGACCCTTTTCACACGAGCTTGTGAGAGCTGAAGATACCAGTAAAATATAGTTTTCTGTAGTCTTTCACACGAGAGTGCGAGAGCTGAATCTTGTTAAGTGAATACTCTGTTTCGAGCTGCACTTGGCGGAGAAGAACTTTGCAGCCTTCAATGCAGAACACTCTAGCAGGCATCGTGGGACACAGACTGGAATGGTCATATAAAGACAACTGAAGGCTGGCTGTAAATTTGCCGCATATTTTCATGTTAATAGTTTTTCTGGAACGAGCATCTTAAAATATAATAAAGCTCATTAAAAGATGAAAATGCAAACCAGAAATAATTGAAAAAACAACAACATCGTATACATAAGCGAGCTCTCCCCAGTACAGTTGTTTGTGTTGGAGCTTCATGCCCGCGGGTTTGGCTGGCTGCGCAGCACGGGTGGCGTAAACCCCCCCCCCCCCCACCCTTTGCATATAGCTAAGGCTGCCTATCTCGTCACCTATGCAAACTTTCAAGGTCACCGTCGACACCGACTTCGACCCTCATCCTCAGTACAGCTACGCCTACGACATCAAGGACGCCCTGACCGGCGACTCAAGCCGACGCCAACAAAGGGTTCAACAGTCCATGCCGTAGAGACTGTGTCAAAATGTCGCTGCAGGAGTCAAGTAGTCCCCAGAATTGTGGACCAGAGTATCAAGTGTTAATGCGCCACTGGCCCTAGCCCACACGATCTTCCGTAAGCATTATCTACCGTCCTGTACACTCCGTTTAGACTGGAGTGTCGCAGTATTACCTTCACAAATACTATGACCATTCTTAAGGCCCGAACAGGATGGATAAAAAGATAATTTTACAGAATTCTCTGACATTTAAAGGTTATCCTCCACCTGCAGCCGCCAGGCTACACCATAGTGTAACAAGTCAAGGTAAGACTGCTACCTTGCTTGGTTCTACTATGGTGCAGCTTATAAGATAGGCTCATATTGTAATTAGTAAAGGGGATATTGCTACCGTCTTTAGTAAAACTGAAAGTATATATCAGTAACGAGTATTTGATTGTCCATCAGTGATCTAATATTATTATTAGCGCCGCGTCTTACTACCCGCTCGGGTTTTACGCACTTACGCTAATGTGTAATGATAGGTGATTGTGAGATGAAATGGAGGACATACAGTTTAACGTGGGATCCGAACCACGGTGGTGGCCTGGCATTCCAAGTGATCTAATAGTTATCTAAAAGTTATGAAACACTAGGAAACGTACACAATCAGAAGTGGGTCCATGGAGGAGCGGTCAAGGAGGTGTAACCACGTGGTCCATCAGCTGGACATACAAACCGTTACATCACATGTCCTTGTAGCGTTAGCACATCGCAATGAGCAGCCTCACGCTTTCATTACAATTACAATTACAACTTATGGTACTTGTACGGTTACACTACCATTTCTCACAGATGGAGACGTTTATAGATCTACAAATATTCATGTATTCGTACGTTAAGTAATGTGTTCTGCAGCTATCACTTCTGAGACAGTCTCAATCCAATAAAGTAACAATAATGATATGTTTGTATTTTTAATAGGCTCTTTATCAATCATACTAAGATGAGGGACTAATTGATTAACTTCTATATTTCCATGCCCCACATCTTACCACCCCTCGGACCACCCACATTTTACACTACCGGGGTAGGGACGAAATAGAGTAAAGGTAGCCTAATTCTTCAGCAGGCAGAGTGAAGCCCCATTTACCCAAAAAACATTTAAGTAAAATCACTAGATTTCAAAGAGAATGTTTAGGGTTGATTTATATATATATATATATATATATATATATATACATTATGAAAACACATTAAATCCCCATCGCTCCATATCTGTAAATCGGTACAAAAAAAAACATTAACGACTGAAATGTTTGGTACCGCATTTAAGGGTACGTTACCACATCCTGTTTATTTTAGAAAATATAATATAAGTTGGCATATATTTTTTATATAGTAGTTTCCCCTTGAAAATAATAAAAGTTCATAATAAATTAGCTTTCTTATATTTTATTCTCATTGAAATAAATGTCGCTACATAAAGAGGTAGCGGAAGTGCACTAGTCGGAGATCAAGCCCGGGCCGGGTGAGTCGAGTAAAAGTGCGGCCTTCAGACGGCCTTGCACAGTAGAGTTTCAACAGCAGCGTACCTGCTGTACGCCAGGAAACAAACATTCAGGACTAGCACGATGTCTCAGTTACAGTCCGAGCTATTATTATTACTAAGATCCTAGGAGCTGTTTTAACCCACGTGAGGATATCAGCGGCACACTCCGTGACCCGCCCATTGCTATTAACAATAAGTAGTGATCTGATACAGTATTTATTCATCCACTTCGGTGGCCGCATAGTCTAAGACGTCATCTTTGAAAAAAATAATGAAAAAAAGACCAGCCACCAATGACGGGGAGATTGGGTTAAATCCCAGTCAGGTGCACTGCGTGTGGTCTTTCCTAAAAGGTTTTCAACTCTCCCTTTACGCAAATTTGGGTGCAATTCATCTAAATTAAAGCTTTCTCATCTTTAACACATTTGCGCAGTTAGTACATAAAAGAGTCCAACCCGGATGATAGCTCAAAATAACCTGGTGGATCGTGATAAGCTTCTGATGAGAACGTTCATTTTACAGTGTAGCCACAAAACCAACACTAACATTACCGCGGTGTTTATTTCTAAAAAAAAAAACCAGTTTTTAAAATAAATACATTTGAATTTTGAAAATGATAACATAAGTATTTAAATTAGAAATTTTACGTTTGCTATAATTTCAAACAAAAATTATAGACACACTCAAATAACAATGATTTAAAAAAACGAGCATGTTAAAACGCTTTCCAAATACCCATTTTAAGCCAAATAGTTACAAACTCTAGTTTAATAAAAATGACAAATCATCAACATTCAGTTTTAAGTAAACTACGCTTAAATGTTAGGACTTGAATCAAACTTTCGATTCGTCTTCGAGGTATGGCAATAACATTTAAATATCAATTTTGAAAGAAATCCATCAAACAGTTTGGGCTGTAGCCCCGGTACAAACACACAGAATTATAAGCCCATCAAACAGTTTGGGCTGTAGCCCCGGGTACAAACACACAGAATTGTAAGCCCATCAAACAGTTTGGGCTGTAGCCCCGGGTACATACACAGAGAATTGTAAGCCCATCAAACAGTTCGGGGCACATGGAACGTCAAGATCCATTATAATCTTTAGGTCCAAAATGTAAATGACATCAATACACTATCCATCAAAAAGTAAACAAGGACTCACCATCGCGTGATTATTTGAACAATTTGATCACTTGGAGAAACAATGACAGGACATGACAGATGATTAAAACCCGCAGAGATTTCACGAAGCGCGTTTTAATGAACATATTAAAATAAACATATTTTCGGTTCATCGAAACCATTTTAAATTTATAACATCTACGAAAAGTAAAATTAAAATATTCTCGCGAGCTTGACTACTTGACCCTTTAAATGTGAATTACGATTGATTTGTTTATTTACATGATAATTAGACACATATTTATATATAATCATTAGCAGAAGTCTATCGTTTATTGCCTTTGTCACCTGAGATTACAGAAAAAGCAAATCAACTGCACAGTTCTCTTCTTAACATTCTATTTTTTTTAAATCAGTCAAAAAAATTTTTTTGTAAAAGATAAAAGTAAGAAAGGCCTACGTGTTTGAACAGGCCGTTATAACGAATAATTGTAATCAAAAGTTATATATTTAGAAGAATTTTATCCATAATTTTTCTACTTTTAAGTGCATTTATATTTAAGTGTTTTATCGATTACTGAGGTATTCAACGCGCACTTTCTGAACCTAATGATAGTACCAGCACATGGAATATAAACTAACTTATAGGTAGAACAGACACAGCAACAAGTCCCCTGATCGTTATTTCTTCATTGAGAAACGAGGGAAACCCTAATTTCACAAAATATTTTTTTTTTCAATCATGCCAGGAATCGATCCCGGACAAGTTACCGACTAATCTTAGGTGTCGGACAAATCTAAGATGATTTGTTAAACTTTTTAACCATTTTATTTTTACTAACAGAATATCCAAATTCAACTTTTTATTTAACGGAATCCAATCATGTGCTAGAGCTGATTTCATTCCTGTGGTTTTCCCATCTTATTTCCCCACTAATGTGGGTGCACTCCCTTTAATAAACCCTGTTCATCCCTACCACTTATAATAGGAAATTAATAGCATTGAATTTGCAACAATGGGCGAGCGAACTAAAATCAATCTCGTCTGTTCGGAACAATTTTTCCTGATATGGTTGTCTACCCTCCATCCACGAAAATGCGGCTACCTCTCTTCTAAATTCTACCTTCCTCTTCCCTACTTCATAGGGCGGACGGCCAGGAAGGGCGCGAAGACGCGAAGAACGTAAAGAAACCATCACCTGTGTTAAACGCATATGCAATTATTATGCCAGCGTGTTAGGGGTGAGGAAAGTTGAATTCACAGGAAGTGTACCCGCATTTTCGTGGAGAGAGAATGCAGAACCACCCTTCGTACACCCGACCTGGGTCCAAGCCCCAACGTCAGACCACGCGACTATAGAAAAGGCGGTTGTGAGGTCGTCAAGGTCCGGAACTGACCACCGCGCGGAGGTTCACAGTCTAGTTCAAGGTCCCCGTCTAGTGAACAACGGCAGACTCACTTTCCGACCAACCGGTGATTTATGGATAGCCCCTCCCCCCCACACTTTACCGTCCGACTCCCAAATGTGTGTGTGGGGGGGTATCGCACCTTTCTCTTGGAGCGCACGATTCACGGATTTGGTTTTATTTATTTATTTATTTCCTATTAACATCTTTTGTAAAAATAATAGTAATAATACTAGTGAATGTCGAGCATACATAGCGGGTGAAAGGGAGGCAGCTTACATCACTATCTCTGGCAGTGTATAAATACTGAGCTGGACAGTGTCACGTCACACTAATCAACTGACTCTCTTCAAGACAAGACGCAGCTGATCATGGCTTTCAAGGTAGGTCTATACTAGGACAGAAGTAGGACAATAAATAGCTGATCATGGCTCTCAAGGTAGGTCTATACTAGGACAGAAGTAGGACAATAAATAGCTCATCATGGCTTTCAAGGTAGGTCTATACTAGGACAGAAGTAGGACAATAAATAGCTCATTATGGTTTTCAAGGTAGGTCTATACTAGGACAGAAGTAGGGCAAGACGTACAGTACTATGAAACAATAAGAATTCAGTAGGTTCTCTATTTTCTTAACTTATGCTTTTTTCCCACCGCGTCTTACTACCTATCCATGCTAAGCTCATTAAAATATCACCCTAAAGAAGAAGGGGCAGGGATAAGGAATGTAGAGTTTAGAATAAATGTACACGTATTTTCGCAAATGGAGTGTGGAAAACAATTAGGAAAAAATGACCCGGTAAACTCGGCCAAGACTGAAACCCAGACCTTCCGGACTGGACTATTCTAACAATCAATCCACAGACCGCAGCGAAGTGGGTTGCACTAATTCACACTACGAACCAAGGTCCCTTGAAACAGGAGTTATGGAGGAGTCGCAACAAGCGTTACAAAAGACAATGCAAACACATTACACCGGTTTGACAAAGTTTCCATTGTTTAACACGCCACAGTACTTAGAAAGTGACTAAAGTAGAGCATGCATTTATTATAATTTGCTCTTATAATTAAATGTACTTCTCTTACAAACCAACTAAATAAACTACAGCACGCCTAACCTTTGCTACTAATTGGTTATCAGGACGGACTCGTATGATAAGAGCAGATAATATAAATATATTAATCACCACCTCGCAGAATCGAATCTTTAAGGTCGAGACACCGTTACCACTTAGCTACATGTAAGAGGGCACTATATAAACTTGCAATTTATAATATGTTAAAAGTAATATTATACATGATACATTATATAACCACAGTATTACACGCACTAGACTATTATAGACCAATACTATTTTCATTCAATTGTCAAGGTAATCAGCTTAGTGATCATACAGACTTAAGTCTTCAGATTTACGATAACAGAAGGGTTAAGTTTCGAATCCCAGCTGGGAGCACCGAGAGCGGGTTTTCTGATTTTTTTAACAAATTCATTATCTCTAAATACAAATGCGGGTACATTTTGCTCAATATTCTACCTTCCTCAACACCAAAGCCAAACTAAAATTAAATGCTCGGATTTGCAGTAAATCGCGGTAAAAAACAAAATGTTCTGAGGCTATAAAGGCACATTTTTAATATTAATTGAAATATAACATGTTTGCAGTTAAGTCCGAAATAAGACCCACAATTTAATATTAATATAACAACAAAAAGGATTGTTTAATTTATTGGTTGTATCATTCCTCCAGGTTGTTGTATTATTGTATCGTTCCTCCAGGTTGTTGTATTATTGTATCGTTCCTCCAGGTTGTTGTATTCGCCGCAGTGCTGGCCGTGGCTCGGGCCGGATATCTGGGAGGACCCGCTGTAGCTGGTTACGCCGCCGCCCCCGTGGCTTACGCCTCTCACGGCGCCCCGTGGCTTACGCTTCTCACGCCGCCCCCGTGGGTTACGCTGCTCACGCCGCTCCAGTGGCTTATGCACCCGCTCCTGTGCACTACGCCGCCCCCGTCGCCAAGACGCTGGAACCCATCTACCCTGACGCCCCCGCCCACTACAGCTTCTCGTACGGAGTGAACGACGCACACACCGGCGACTCCAAGAGCCAGCACGAGTCCAGGGAGGGAGACGTCGTCCAGGGCAGCTACAGCCTGGTGGAGCCCGACGGCACCCGTCGTACCGTCGACTACACCGCCGACCCTCACAACGGATTCAACGCCGTCGTACACCGCGAGCCCGCCGTCCACTACGCCGCCAAGGCTGTCGCTCCCGTCGCTTACGCCGCCCCCGTGGCTAAGGCCGTGTCTTACGCCACCCCCTTGGGTTACGCCGCCACGGAGCTCCTCTCGGCTACGCCAGTCACGGAGCTACTCTTGGCTACGCCAGTCACGCGGCTCCTCTCGGTTACGCCAGTCACGCGGCTCCTCTGGGCTACGCCGGACTCAGGCATTACTAAGTCTCCCTTCCTTCACTTGTTCTCGTGACTTCACAGCGCTAGTCCCATAACATTCATTCCGTCATGAAATGTCTGTAAAGTGTCTTCATTCATTAAACATATTTTTTTAAATCAATAATTTAGTTTTTGTTACCTTGGTACTCCTTTACCTCACCGATGTAATCACAAACAAGATATGTCAACTCCAAACAAATAAACCCAAGTGAATGAATCGGTAGCAATACCAAGTATGTTATTAGAGAAGTATGTATTCACAACTCAAACACAAGACAAGATTCAGAATGTATTGGAATTATATTTATATGCTTAGCTCAGTCAGTAGCATAACTACCTAGTGAGCAAAGGGCCTCGGGTTCGTTTCTTGACATAGTGGTAAAAATTCATCAAAGGTGAAATGTGTGGGTTTCTTCTTTCACGGTGATGAATTAACGGCCGGGGGGATGGGTGTTGTGTCTGTTCTAGATTTAAGTAAGTTTATAAGTCGTGAGCTGATATAATCATTCGGTTCAGAAAGTGCAGGTTAAATACCTCAAATAATAATAATAATAATAATAATAAACACATTTATATGATCGATTTTAAATGTTCAGCCCACTAATCATAGAATGGTGAGATTATGTTGGCAACACTACAATAACAATCGGGCATACTCTCTCATATGAGCAGTATATTAGAGTTTGTGACTTAAAAATATCAATCATCAGTAAACTACGCTTAGTTTTATATTTAGGATTAAAACCATAATTATTTATACTTGAGGTATGACCGTTTAACAGTTTCGGTTGTAGCCTCAGGTACAGAGGTAAAGAAGGACAGACAACTAGAGGGAAGGAAGGGAGAGAAAGGATATACACGGGTGTGCACAAATAGGTACACGTGTCCTTCTTCATTGCCAACGACAAACTCCATACGATCAATTACTCGGATAGTACGGGTGTTACATCACTGATTCAATGTGCTCGCGAAGCTGTTGCAGATTTCTTGGAACAGGTGTGAAACAGTTCTTTTTCAAGATTCCCCACAGAAACTCATCGCATAAAGTGAGGTCTGGACTTGGAGGTGGATGAGTAAATTCTGTCCCTCGTGATAAAAGTCGATGTGGAAACGGTTCCTCTAACAGTGCTGTTGTTTCCATGGCCTATGCGTGGGGGTGACTCAGTCCTGCTGAAACACTTGCTTCTGAAAACCTCGATTATTCAGATCACAAAATGTTTGTAAGTCTGTATGGAATCTGTCGATGATTTGCTATCTGTACACTCTAGCAGTTAGAGTTGTTGTGTTACCATTTTCATCCTGAATGAAATAGGGGCCAATAGCACCATGGCTGGAAACTGGCCCCCGCAGAGTGAAGTGGTCTTTGCAGACATAACGTGAATGAAATTATGTATTAGAAGTTCGGTTAACTATTGTACTTTCTCACTACCTTACAGGTATTGTGATCGTCAAAAACATCGAACACGAGGTTTTGATGAATTTCGACGTTTCATGACACCCCCTCCCCCCTCCAGCGTAAATCCGAAAAAGTTGTTTTGGCATTTCGGCCCATCTGTACCTCGGAGTAGAACCTAAACTATTTTACCAATCGGGATAAGACTTGGTATCTAGGGTTTTCATAGAGTTGCCTTGAGGGGTTTTTGGAATTGGATATCTAACTCTAAAATTAAGGGTAGTTTTCTTAAGGGCAAAAAGAGATACACTAGTTTTACCAAAATCTGCTTTAATGACTTTGATTAGATTTCATTTATAAGTATTTGTTAATATTACAAACAAAATGGCTTCTCTCAATTTTTCGTCAAAATGACTTTAAGGATTCCGGTCTGATGCGTAAATTCTCATTTTTTATCATTTCTATGTAACTCTTTGAGATATGAAATTACTTTATATTATTATTATTAAGTGATTTCAT
Source organism: Timema cristinae (assembly GCA_039000515.1). NCBI lineage: Eukaryota > Metazoa > Arthropoda > Insecta > Phasmatodea > Timematidae > Timema > Timema cristinae. The sequence goes on from JBCFYV010000001.1 coordinate 10,119,305, forward strand.
ATCTCAAAGAGTTACATAGAAATGATAAAAAATGAGAATTTACGCATCAGACCGGAATCCTTAAAGTCATTTTGACGAAAAATTGAGAGAAGCCATTTTGTTAGTAATATTAACAAATGCTTATAAATGAAATCTAATAAAAGTCATTAAAGCAGATTTTGATAAAACTAGTGTATCTCTTTTTGCCCTTAAGAAAACTACCCTTAATTTTAGAGTTAGATATCCAATTCCAAAAACCCCTCAGGGCAACCCTAGGAAAACCCTAGATACCAAGTCATATCCCGATTGTTAAAATAGTTTAGGTTCTAATATAATAATAATAATAATTTTTAAACTATATATATATATTATAGTTTAAAAATTATTGGTTTTATTAAAATATGTTTCAAATAAAAGATTTGTTTATAAATATACCTACATATTTGTAATGATAAGTAATTTCATCATGTCGGTGACCTGGTGGTCTAGGGGTAAGGTGTCAGACTTCTATGCTGGCGGCCGGGGTTCAATCCTCGGTCCCGGCAAAGATTCATCTGATTACCAAACCCTTCCTTCACCTCTGAAAAGATATATATATATATATATATTATATAATATAATAAAAACTTTTCGAACAATAAAGGTAAAGTTTTGCGCCCTTTAAAAAAATCTAACCCGAGATGTTAAAGGATGTCAACATTTCATGACCTCCCGAACCCTAAAAATAGTTTTAGCAATGCCATCTGTCTATATATCTGTCCAACCCTAAAACTAAGAGTAGTTAAAAAGGTCGAAAAGGAAAAAAAATCTTTTTTGTCATAATGGGCTCTAATGATTTTGATTAAAATATCGTATCTAGGCTTTGATTAAGATTATAAATAAAATGCCTATTTCATTTTCCCATGAAAATCACTTTTAGGGTACTTTACAGAAGCGGAAATTTCCGTATTTCCGCAAATATTCATGATACTAAATAACTTATCATTGAAAAATTGTAGTACTATTAAAAATAAAAATAAAACTTGTATTTGAAATATATCTTTATTAAACCAATAGTTTCTGAGAAGTTGACAAATATATTAATACAATTTTGCGAGTTTTAGTTGCACAGAGATACTACTTAAGTTTTAACCAAATATTTAACTATGTCATAGCGTAAATAAATTAATAAGTCTTTCAAAAAGTTGGTGTTCTTTTTCCTTTAACCTCTTAGGGAAATGTTTGTACAGCAATGATCTATCTTTATCGTTTTAGACTCAATAGTCAATATTTACCTTTTTTATTGGTCTAAATTTATAAACGAGGAATTTAATAACAATGCGATAACCATAAAATGTGCAACCTCTAATAAAATGTCGAAAATTTTAATCGGAAGTTTAAATTTTAATACGAAGTTTTGACCCTTGTGGACTCAATATTGATCATTTTTCTGTCCAAATAAACAAATTAGGACTTTAATTCGTTAAAAATAAAACTATAAAATTTAAAACTGGGAGCCACAAAATGTTTTATTTAAGTATAGCGCAGTTTTTGCTCGAGTTTGCTAGTGTATATTATTTCGTTTCACCTAATATATCACGAGTTTTAATCAAATATCTCCAATTTAAAACGATGGCGTGAGAAAGTCCGTGCGGAGTTCCATACCATTTATTTGTTTACATCATCATCTCTGTACAGAGAGATGGAGGGGACGCGAGAAATAGTAAAATAAATGGGGAAGCTATCGGACAATAGAGACAACGAGATCATATAAAGACTGTCACATAAAGCGATAACTTACCTCACAGAACTTGACGACCAAAGCTTAAGAAAGAATTAATGGAAGCCCTATTTTACCACAAAATAGAAGCTCTATTTGCCTCCTCGACTTGATTAACAAGATGTTCGAAAAATTACAACAAGGAGTTCTAGTCCAACTAAGAGAAAATAACGTAGCACCAGCAAAGACAAACATAGTTACGACGCATGCATTTATCAGACAAACGGAATTTATTAAAGACAGTTTCAATGACTAAAGACACACCGTGACTAACTTCTTCGACAAGACATGGCCCTCAGGGTGGGGATGATAAAAATGATAGAGATGAACCTCCAAGACAACATAATAAACTTCATGAGACGCGTTCTTTCAGGCAGAAATATAAAAGTGAGAGCATAATCCGAACGGGTAGTAAGACGTGGTGCTAAAAAAATATATGTATATTTATAAAAGTGAAAAAGGAAGTGGTCCTATCGAAAGAAATACCTCTACGAACTGGAATCCTACTGTTTACTAAATACACTGTAATTTACTTGGCAGATCGAAACATAATTAGAGCGGGAAGAAAGATTCAAAGATATCTCGAGATATTAGAGGATTGGTTCTTCAAAGGTGAACGCGGATAGATAGATGTACAAGGATAATTTGTTCACGCGAAGATAACCAAGGACAAGCACGGATCTGACAGTGTTAGGAAATATCATACCCACCCAGGCAGAAACTAAAATAATGTATAGGAATAACACTACAAAGAGGAATAATTTAGTTTAAGTTAAGCAATGTTATGTTAAGGAGAGAATTACACTAGACGACTAAAATAATATAGATCTATTGGAGCAATATTTTATTTATTTCGACCAAAAGAGTTTTTGTACAACTAATACAAACGGCAAATATATATATACCTTAAAATAAAGTTTCCCTTACTCCCACTTATGGGTGAAATGTTAAATGCATTTGTAAGCCATCTTTTGTCGTGGTCATGTTTGGTGCAGTTGTTAATCTATTCAGTATCAATAATATTAATATTTCCCGCTTAGGTGGTCGCATGGTCTAAGGCGTCACTCTCCCAATAGACTGGACTGCCGATGACTGGGAAATTGAGGTTCGAATCCTAGTCGGGTGTACTTAAGGTGGATTTTCCTAAAAGGTTTTCACTCTCCCTTCATGCAAATGAGGCTATATTTAATCTAAATTCAACCTAAGTTAATTCCTAATACAGTAAAGTACTAGTAAGTACATGTGCGTATAATCTGAACCGGTAAAAAGAAGCGGTGCTAAAAATAGTATATTAAAAACATAGACAATATATATAGCCTGAAAAAAATTAACGTTATAATAATAATAATAATAATAATTTAAGGATTATCGCCTAAATAAGTTGATGAATTAACCTAATTAATAAAGGTAGCCTATGGAACAGATTATTTTTTGAGAAATTAAGATTAATTATCTAGTGAAACTAAAATACAGAATATTAATACACGATACAGATATTATATAAGTTTTTAGATATTTTTATAATTACTTCTTACACAATTAGATAAAAGAATGTTGAAAACGAGTAACAATGGAATTGTACAACCACGCCCCCAGTATTAACCAAGTAGACGACTACTGTCTTATTATTTTAACAATCCCTCGTGTTTGTAAATTGTCTCTAGGGATATGTTGATCTCGCGGTTGTTGATAATAAGGGGTCATCTCTCAGTAATTATAACATCGTCTAGACTTATAGATACTATACTGTACTATCGTTAGAGACTACAGGATACGTACTGTCCTGAAGATGAGCTACTAGAAATTATAGTACACATCCCAATTACTCAGCTACCACTAACACTTCTCGAACAACGTAACTATCGAGCTCAGGAGCGAAAATTAACGCCCTTAACGGTGAAATAGACAAAGCAACAACTTGGAACGATATGACGTCACCTCGATACATTAATTATATAACCGTTTTAAAAGTGGTACACAAAAATGCGTAGTTTGAGACCACGCCAATATTCTCAAATACACCAAGTTCTCCCTTTTTAAAAAAATGCCCCGTCTCTTTACGACCTACTTTACTCCGGTACCTTTCTACATGTTTAGTAAAACGTAGGAAGTGATATTTTACAAGTTAACGTCTCACTCGTGCCACAACAATAACTATTAAAGTACCTATAGTTTAAGGTCTGAAACTAATCGGAGGCTGGTATCTACTGTGTGTCCCCAGTGGGTGAGTGGGCGAACACTCACTTCGGGAGACACTCACAGGGACCGGCGGACTGAATTCCTCAGGCGTTGACCAAATGTTACGTCTCGATACCTTTATAGCACCGCGTCTTACTATCCGTTCGGGTTATACGCCTAAGTACTAATTACCCTAATGTGTTAGGGTTATAAAAGTTGAATTCAAAAGGAATGAACAAGAATTTGCGTGGAGGGAGAGTGGAAAACCATTAAGTTAAAAACAACCTCAGTACACATGATGCGGAATTCAAACCCCGATATCCCCGTTAAAGACAGTCCAGACCATTGCGAAAATGACAGCATATACTGTGCGGCCACCGAAGCGGGTAGGATAACACTACTTGGATTAGAGTTTCCTCACCTATGTACTCAAAGTCACCAGAACGTTAATTGTCCTAAAATTGGTGAGGGTGCATAATGACTGTATGTCGGGGTTACGTTAGTTGAGTAAAAAAAACACAAAGGGCAGGTATATGTTATTTATGATTAGTTACAAAACTCGGGAAATGAAAAAGAGTAAATGACTTCTTAAAGCTAGAAAAAAAAGTTGAAGAAAAATAACAGCATAGTAAATAAAAACAATCTTTACCAGCCTGATAAAAGTGGTGTTTAGTCAAACAAAAGATTCAAATTTCGTGCACACGACTGTACAGTCTCACCATTTCAACATGGTATTTATTGTTTCTTTATTAATTGGTTGTTCCAGGACAGAGTAATAATTAATTTGAATGATCGAAACCATCAGAGCTTGTTTGAATTAAAGGATTGTTTATAAAAGTAAGGCTACTCATATTTTCCTTTCTCCTGCAAAGAAACAAATCCATGTTTTGGAGTCTTCGGACTCACGTATGTACGATAATAAGCCTTAATACAAGTTAATAAAGGTGAAGTCTAATCCAGCTTTATCAATGTTACTGGACACGAGAGTCGGAAGTTAATAAAGGTGAAGTCTAATCCAGCTTTATCAATGTTAATGGACAAGAGAGTCGGAAGTTAATAAAGGTGAAGTCTAATCCAGCTTTATCAATGTTAGAAGAGATAATAATAAAGGTGGAATCTAATCCATTTATCAATAGTTACGAACGAGAGTCGGAAGTTAATAAAGTGAGTCTAAATCAGCTTTTACAATGTTACTGAACACAGAAGTCGAAGTTAATAAAGTGAAGTCTATCCAGTTTATCAATTTACTACCGAGAGTCGAAGTTTAAAAAGGTGAGTCTAAACCACTTATCAATTTGTGACACGAGTCGTAATTTAAAAGGTGAAGTCTAATCCGCTTTATCAATGTTACTGGACACGAAGAGTGAATTAATAAAGTGAAGTCTAAATCCATTATCAATGTTAATGGACACGAGACGGATTGTTTAAAAAAGTGAAGTCTAATCATTTATCAATTTACTGACAGAAGTCGGAATAAATAATGTTGAGTCTATACCACTTTATCATGTTAATAGACACGAAGTACGGAAGTTAATAAAGGTGGAGTCTAATCCAGCTTTATCAATGTTACTGGACACGAGAGTCGGAAGTTAATAAAGGTGAAGTCTAATCCAGTTTATCAATGTTAATGGACACGAGAGTCGGAAGTTAATAAAGGTGAAGTCTAATCCAGCTTTATCAATGTTAAATGGACACGAGAGTCGGAAGTTAATAAAGGTGGAGTCTAATCCAGCTTTATCAATGTTACTGGACACGAGAGTCGGAAGTTAATAAAGGTGGAGTCTAATCCAGCTTTATCAATGTTACTGGACACGAGAGTCGGAAGTTAATAAAGGTGAAGTCTAATCCAGCTTTATCAATGTTACTGGACACGAGAGTCGGAAGTTAATAAAGGTGAGTCTAATCCAGCTTTATCAATGTTACTGGACACGAGAGTCGGAAGTTAATAAAGTGAAGTCTAATCCAGCTTTATCAATGTTACTGGACACGAGAGTCGGAAGTTAATAAAGGTGAGTCTAATCCAGCTTTATCAATGTTACTGGACACGAGGGGGAGTTGTCGGGCGAGAGTCGGAAGTTAATAAAGGTGAGTCTAATCCAGTTTATAATGTTACTGGACACGAGAGTCGGAAGTTAATAAAGGTGAAGTCTAATCAGCTTTATCAATGTTACTGGACACGAGAGTCGGAAGTTAATAAAGGTGAGTCT